>CM029604.1:70207179-71407179 GCA_017311375.1 Mytilus coruscus | reverse complement strand
TTCTTTTTCTATTCTGTATATTCATATATTTTGGAGGAGATGAAACGTTTGCAAATTTGAAAATAATTCTCCAATATACTTAAAGAGATTGTTAAAAATATAACAAAGCAAATATATATGTTATAAAGATAGACACGAATAGTATGACATATTTCTAGTTGTTCTTGTCAGTTTGGTTATGTCTTAGTACATAAAAATTGTTAACCCCCTTAACACTAACTTATAGCTATGTCATACTCGTTAAATGTAAACATATTTTTTTCTTCATTGAAATTTTATTTGAAAAATTGACTATAGTTTCGACTTCCTGAACAAAAATTGACATTTTGAAGTAAAATGAAACTCGTCTTTAACCACTTTGTACAGAGGGGACATAATCTTTTTTCAGGGGTACTTAACGGTGTCTACCCTGTTCAATATTAAAATTACTATGACTTAATCTTATGTTTATACAATTAGATATCATGTATCAGTCTCAATCTATCAATAAAAGATTTTTAACTTGAAATCATTTTTTTTCCGAATGTTCTTATTTTTTTGTCTATTAGGGTTATTAGTGTCATTAACAAGACTGTTTTTCCAGAAATCTATATATCTTTCAGTTAATTTATTCCCTACAACATTGATCAGTCGTTTTTATAAGTAACTTGGTTTTCCCATACACGATTGAAGCCAATTTTTGAATAGTTTTTCAATTTTGCAGCAAAACCATTATGTAAAACATGAACAACCACTGAATTACAGGCTCCTATTATAAAGAATTGAGCTTGTTCCGGTATTGTAGGCAACATCTGATACGGTAATATTTAACATGTGTTTTGTTTTCTATAATATGAAGCACTCCTTTTCACAATGTTTATTAAACGTTCAACTGTTTACTTTTTGTTAATAGATGAAGAGACATATGGTGGGTACTGAATCCAACGCTTACCCTAGACGCGAAAGTCTCCAGTTGCTTTAAAACTATTTTGGTAATCTTCATTACTAAATTGATGATTATAAAGTTTATGTTCCTATTATTTATTTTCTTTTCTTGATAATGATGTTTAATTTACTCTTTTTTTTATAAGGTACACATTTCTTAGTTAGTTAAATTTCAGATTTAAATGAAATTCTATGTAATATTTTCATTACTAATGCATTTACAGCATGGATATAGATGTAATGAAATATTCAAAACTTGAATGCTGTGGGTTTTTTTTTAAAGGAAAAGGGGTGATAAGGGCCATTTTTGGCCCCACCCCAAATTTCATTTAATTTGTAATGTTGTAACTTTATATCACAGACCTTCTGAAAATGGTGGCATTTTGAGTCTATCTCGTATATTCAGTTGCCTAGCAACCATTAAAATGGTGGAGATAAACTCATTAAATATACTAAATATACAGCTCAAATCTATTTATATTTTAAATCCAACCTGTTTAACATGCAGTAAATTATACATTTATACACTGTTTAAATGTAACACAATGTAATGCATATTTCTTTGCAAAATCATAGTAATTTCTCACTAGCAACAATACTTTTCTCATAGCAACGGTAACTTGTTTTCTATATTACAAGATTTAACTTTTAATGTATTGCAACAAAAAGATAATTCAAGATCCACATTGTAAAAAGTGACAAACTCCAAAGAAAATGTCAAGGATAAAAATCAATGCTGAAATATCAACAAACAAAACTACAGACAAACAACAGTAATTCTTCAAGAGAATGTGGTAACAAAATGTACTTCCAGAGTCCATCTGTGGAGTAAAAAAATGTACCATTTCCCTTATGGTAGAATAGCTGGTTATTACATTTTTTCTTGAATTAATACGTGTACACCTTATATATCTTTTTAATTATACCAGGTAATATTGATATTAGTAGATTTTGTCTCAAGTGCTGGGTGGAATCCTTTAAAGTTCTTAATGCCCCCGCCGTGGCGGAGGGGGGATTACGGTTTATCCTTGTCCATCCGTACTTCCCGAAATTGGTTTCTGTTCTCTAACTTTACTTTGCCACGACCGAAACTTATATACAATCCTTTTTACCACCAAACACAGATCAAGTTAGAATTTGGGTGGTGTCACTTTCACTGTTCTGGAGTAATGTCCCTTTATAAATGGAAAAATCAGCAAATTTGCGGTTTCTTTTAACTTTACTTTGCCACAACAAAATGTTATGAAACTTGTACTCAATGCTTATTACCACCAAACACATATCAAATGCGAATTTTGGTGAAGACACTTTCACCGTTCTTGAGGTTTGGCCATTTATAAATGAAAAAAATGGTGAAAAGACCGTTCTCGCTCTAACTTTACTTTGCTTCAACCAAATGTTATGAAACGTATACACAATACTTATTATCACCAAATACAGATCCAGTTCGAATTAAGGTGACATCATTTGCCACCGTTCTTTAGTACCCCCATTTCTGTTTGTAATTGAACAATGAGAGCACGCAAACCCCAGCGTAATCTCTAATGACAACATAAAGAATCAAATGTCATCAAGTTTAAAAGAAAACAAAACGTCAATATGTTTGAGCAAGTACATTGACTCTTGAATATTTACAAGCGGGGGTATCTGTGTCCCATGGACAGTTTTGGCATAACTCCCATAAGATAATTTTCTCTCTTTCAACCTATTTGTATATATCAATATGTTTATGCGAACCACTATTTAACCGAATCTTAATGGAAACTGTGGTAGGAGAAACAGTTTTGGTCTCGCCTTGACGGACCTTCACATTTTGCATGAAGCGCTGAAGCTTTTTGGTCAGTGAGAACAGACAGAAAGGTTCACATGATTTCGAGCAGCTGTTATTTTTTACATATCTATATGCAGACACAGATATTCTTTTTATTGTGTTATAAAAGCATTTCCATGATCGACATATAGTTTTTTTAGTTTTTGAAGCTTAAGCTTGCCATGACAATGAATTGGCAGAGCATTTTGATTCGGTTATTCATTTAGGTCGATACAAAGCGTTGTGACGTCATAAAATGGAAAAATAAAAACACTTTAGAAATGTTTGCGTCGAAAGCGCTGTTCTGCATTTCCTTTTTCATGCAAGGATGATCAGGATCAGCTTACTCTTCCGGAGCACGTGAGATCACCCCGGCTTTTGGTATCTTTCGCCTCACTACATTTGTATTTCAGAGCCAAAAAATTGAAAACGACGTATGTATGAGCAGTTTTACGGGATTCTTTCAGGTGCAATCTTATTCAGCGAATTGAAACTAGCAGCATACATTGTTGTCTCGCCTTGCTGGAGTCAAAAAGCGAGACTTAGGTACATGTATGCTGTTTCCGACGGCGGCGTCAACGATGTATTAGTTTGTTAGCAGGTCAGTTTATGGGGAACTACTAGTGGTAGGTCAATGATATTTCGAATGCAGTTGTATCAGTATCGGCACATCTCATTTACATGAAAACTTTTTAGCCCCGCCCCCTCAGCCATAATCTATTGACTTTGAAATGTTTGCTTACTGAACATGTATTAATTTGTGATTAGGTCAGTTTAAGTGGAACCCCTAGTGGTACATGTAGGTTAATGATATTTGGTATGCAGTTGTATAATCATTGACAAATCCCATTTCCATGGATATCATTTGGTTCCGCCCTCTCAGTCATGGTCTATTGACTTTAAATGTTTTGCATAGTTTACAAGTTAAAGTTTGTGATTAGATGAGTTTAAGAGGAACCCTTAATGTTAAGTCAATGATAGAATTAGCATTTGCAACTCTTCTTTTCGATGGAAATTATTTGGCCCCATCCCTATCAAGGTTCATTGACTTTAAAACTTTTACATTGCTTACAAGTTAAAGTTTGTGTTTAGGTTAGAGTTTAGGAAACCACTTATGATAAGTCAATGATATTTGAAATGCAGTTTTATAAGGATTGGCATTTCTAATTTCCATAGAGATTATTTGGTCCTGCACCTTAAGTCATGGTTAATTGCTTTGAATGTATTGCATAGTTTATTTGTTTAATATTGCCATTTGAATTTAATATTTGCATTATGCTATCAAAATTATAAAAAGGCGAGACATATCTCTTAGTCAACAGTTTATTATAATGATTCATAAACCAATAATGGACGAATTTTGATCTTTTTACATGTTAACTGTTATCGATGTTTGTAAATTGTTCAACAAAACGCCACACTAGTATAAAAAAAATCGTTATATAAATTATATTTTGACATAGGGAAGTACGAATCATCTCCTTGAAACACTGAAACCTCAATTTTTTCAAGAGATGACCACCCTGTCCATATACTGCCATTGAGCATTCAGTACCAACATTATTTTTAAGTAGTGTGCCATATGTTGCAATTTAACAGTTCATTCTACCAACAGGTAACTATGCAATAACCTTATCTTAAAGAAGAAGACCGGACGAACTGCATGACAAGATCTATATGAATGACCCTAGTCGAAAACTTACCAATGCATCAACACATCCTAACTCCCACTCGCTAAAAAATCTGATGAGGCAGCGACGATCACATTGCTTTTTTTCTATGACAGAAAGTTACTATGTTATACTGTACGATACAGTTATAAAGCTATGAAACCAGGAGTTTACATTTGTTCTTTTGTAAACGAATTCAAATATAATGTTAAAGAAATTATTTTTTTGAACTTTATTCACGGTATAATCGTGTGTAAAGTATACTATATACCAGGAAAACGTATGTGTATTTAAGTTTTTGTAAATGTTAATTACTTTAATCCTTACTGTTATTTATTAGATATAGGTTACAAAGTTGCTTTACTGTTATTTATAGGTTACAATTGTTGCTTTTTACATACACATGAAAATAAGATTGGCTTTACAAGGATCTACGCACCTAGGTCAATAGATCTCTCCACACATGACAACACAATCGTAGCACTTTTTGTTCAACTATAAAGCTTATTTTGTTTAATAACCTACAAATGTTTTTATCCTATCTTTAATTACACCTTGGAGTTATAGATCTATTTTAACCTTATAAGTCATATGCACATCAAGAAATACCACAATGACTTACATGCACGTTACACGTAGGAAGACATGAAACAGTCATGGGTGTTGGTTTATCTGTGTTTTCATTGCTGCTGGAGTTTACATCACGTGGATTTTATTTTTTTAAAGACGTCATCTTTAACATTGATTCATCTTGCTATAAGTGATGGTGTGGTTCGTTAAGACAGATTGACGCATTTCATTAAATAGAAAACGTTTTAAGTTAATTACTTTAACCGAATGAGTTTGTTTCTTTGGGGCATGCATTGATGAATTTATGGTTATTTCATATCCTTCCGATATTTTAATGTTACTGTTCTTTTTTTTAGATGACTGAACTCAACGTGTCTTATGAGCAGTTATCAATATTGCATAGTAAACGATTCTATTTTGACAGTGTGAATTCGGCTTATTTCATTTGAAAGTGTTTAAATTTAGGGAAATAATTATGATTGCGTATCTTACAAATTTCAATAACAATATTTATTAAAGCCTGTTATCCAGTGGTTGTCGTTGTTTGCTGTGTGGCATAATATTGTTTGTCGGCTATTGTTCAAGTACAATTCAGACCGTCGGTGTTTTCTTTTGAATTGTTTCCCTTTTTTCAATCCGGGGAGTTTTATAGCTTATTATAGGTATGTTTTTTCTTCATAGCTGAATACCCTACAGTGACCTGTACTTGTTCATATCCTTGTCCAATCTAGAATTAGGACCTATGCTAATGGACATCCATTTGGTTGTGTATAATGATATACAATTTACAAAATACCATAGGACAATCAGAGTGCACAATCATATGATTAGTCAATGTTAGATCGGATTGGGGATGTTAAGTCTTTATGATTTTGCTTGGAGTGAGTCATATTCCTTACACATCTATATACGAGCACATCTCTCAGTTCATGCAGATATAAATACATTTTTGGCAACCAGCAGCCAGGTTATCAGTATACACGCGATATCATATGTTCGGTCTTCTTTTTCTTAAGGGGTCCATGTACTTTAGGGTTAGGATTCAGTTTAAAGTTAGTTTTTGGTTAAGGTTTGTATTTTTTTGTTTGGGTTAGTTTGAGCGTTACAACTAGACTGAGTGTTAGGGTTAGGCCTAGTTTAGTATAGCTTTATACGGGTTGGGACCTTAAAGTAAAAAAAGACCATTCACGTATATGTTATTTCACATATACCAATAATAGTGTTATGTAGTAGCATTTTTTTTTCGGATTGTGTATGCCAGTGGCGGATCCAGGGGATTCCGGGGTTGGAACCCTCTTTTTGACGATCAATGCATTTGAATGGGGACATATAGTTGGAACCCCCCTCCCTTTTTATCCTGGGTTAGGAACCCCCCTTTTATAAATGGCTGGATCCGCCCCTGGTATATGCAACTACCATTTACTGTTTTAAATGTTCAGTAGCAGTTATAATTGATACATCCTAGGGTACATTATTGTATATTATAATTTGCTGTAAAAGGTTACAGCTTTCTAAAATTGATTAAGTCTATATTGATACATTAAGTTGTTTGGTGGTAAATTTTGCGTAACTATTTTCACAGTAAATCTAACAGTCACTTTGATAAAAGTTAAAGTTCTCTAAACTTGATTACGACTTTATTAATACATTTTGCTGGAAGGAGATTGAGATGTGTGCACTAGGTGCAATCGTTTACATTTGTGTCTGTCACTGAAAATGTATCAAACTGTTTTTTTATTAGGTGTAAAACTATAAACGGAAAAACTTAAGTGAATATAACTCAAAGGTCTGAGATGTTCATTTTGCCTTTTTAGTTTCAATTCGTTTATTTTTAATTAAACGACGACAACATTGTGACTCATTCATATTATATACCATACTTTCAATTACTGTTCAAAATTTCACATTAAAATTTTACTGATTTAAAACCCGATAAGCATTCATTTAAAATGAAGGTATACAATATTATTAAATGCAGCAAAATTTAACTGTAAAATATATTAGTTCCTTTAAAATATTTTCCCTTAAATAACAATTAGAAGTCTGGTTAGATTATTTAAGTTTTATTACAAAATGAATTAGCCAGCACACCTGTATAATTTTACAAAGAGAGCAGGTAATCTTACAAAGAAGTTCTCACGTACGGTACAATCATTTCAGGTCTTTATACTTTTATTTCACAAAAAAGTAAATATAATTTGTAAAACGTTATTTCCTCGTATAAATAACACTACACGTTCACTTTCAGCTTTTATTAATTGTCATGAGGAATTATAATAACGGTGAAATGAATTGAAGAGAAAGTCAATTATAGGTTGGCAAAATATGACTCAAGGCTTCAAATAATGATAATAATGGTTGAAATGCTCCAAAACTCCAGACATGTTCGTTCTATGCCAATTGTAATATTGATTGTAATGTTAGTAAGATTGCTGCACTAAGTATTGATAAACTAACTTCATGTCTCAGAAATATATTTGTACCCTTCTGATTGTAAGAACTTTTTTTACTAATCTGACAATGATAATATTTTCTAGATATATGAAAACTCGAGACTGCGGCTTTCCTGCCAAGTTTATTTGAAAGGAATTAAGACATTTGGTTTCTCTTAAAAGGTTAATACTAGATGGATATGTACGGAATCGAGACATTTGGTTTCTTTTAAAAGGTTAATACTAGATGGATATTTACGGAGTTAAGACATTTGGTTTCTCTGAAAAGGTTAATACTAGACGGATATAAACGGAATTAAGACATTTGCATTTCTGTAGGCAAATTTTGTTAAATGTATATATTACATCAATTCTTGGATATACATATGTATTAGATTTACATTTTCTATTGTCGAAAAATGAATGTTGACGTGTGGACGCCTGTTGAATTTTGTTACGTCTGGCTGATTTATGCCTTCCTCAGTCTCCTCATTCTGTATCTTATGAAGGATTGGAAGAGTTACTCTTCTTATACCACTAGCTATGCTGGCTGAACATGAAAACGAAACACGGGCACTGTGTAAAATATGTAAAATACAACACAAATTGTATTCCTTTAAATGTTGCAAGTGGCTGTTCAAAGTGCACGACACAACGAATTTCTTCTTCTTCTTCTTCTCCGATAATAAAGTAAAACCGGTACCCAAGACGTGTAATTTCGTTGTTATCTGGACATATAAAATGAAGTACATGCCTGCACTTTACGTGACATTGTTATACAATCAATAATGTTCTTCTATAGTGTACTAGTAAATCAGTTTGGATATGTTAATAGATTTTTAGACTTTAGAAAATAATTATAGTATATACAATTACAGACCAGTGCTTCTCCTGGAAGTGTAATACAGGCTGGCAATTTAGGCAAAGATCAATCCAGAATTCTAAATATGTGCTGCCTCAATATAAATAAACAAATTACATTATTCCCGACTTTGCTTCTACAAATGTATTACAGATCTGTTAAAATGTATAAGGTACCTCGTTATAGAACAGACCTTCTAGAAATGTATTACAGATTTGTTTCAATGGATAAAGTACCTAGTTATATAAGATACCTTTCATATTCCGTGGTTCTCCTGACATTAATATTGCAATACTAGCTTCATCCAGTTGAATTTCTTCTCATCCTCAATATGGATGAAATATTTACCAACGGGCGTTAAGAGTGCAAACTCAATCAATCATATTGATTACGGTAAATTTTGTTGATTGATTTTCAATCCTCAATATAAAAAGACAGTATTTGACTGACCAAATTCACCAACAAGAATAAAAGAGTGTGGGAAATATTGTCAATCGCGCGAATGGCACAGTACACGACTTTAAATATTACAATCGCGCGAATGGCACAGTACATGACTTCAAATATTAAATGAAGGCATAGTAGTTAAACATGTAGCATCTCTAATTTCCCATTACAAGCCATGACCTTTGTGAGTTGTTTGTAGAGCAGGTTCTGCTGATCTCTTCCGGAGCACCTGAGATCACCCCCGGTTTATGATGGGTTCGTGTTGTTCAGTCTTTAGTTTTTATTTGTTGTGTTTTGTAGACTGTTGTTTGTATTTTAGTCGTTTTTCGTTTTTTTCCATGGCATTGCTTGTTTGTTTTCTTCTTATGAGTTCTACTGTCTCTGGTATCTTACGCCTCTCTTTTGCTGTTTAAAGTTTGTTCTTATGTTGTGCTGTTACACCAATGTCCCAGGTAAGGGGAGGGTTGAGCGCTCACAAGCATGTTTAACCCAGCCACATTCTTTATGTGCCTGCCCGAAGTCAGGAGCCTGTACTTTTAAGTGTTGTCGTTGGTTCATGTCTTATCCTATTTGTTTTTCATAAATTGTTTTGTTATGAATTAGATTTCTCGTTTGAATTGCTTCACAGTAGCCGACTATACGGTATGGATTTTTCTCATTATCGAAGGCCGGACGGTTGCCTATAATTGCTTACATCCACTTTATTACTGGTGGACTGTTGTCTCATTGGAAATCATACCTCATCTTCTAATTTAATATTGGTCTTTAATCATAAGGTGTTTTTTTCCTCACAAATTATATTCATTACAAAAAATTCAAGAAAGAGAGATTCATTCGATTATATTTCTGAATTTTAACCATCTATTATTTCAAATCAAAAGATATTCCATTTTGGGAAACCCTGCAAAACATATCTGCATAATTCACCTATACATGCAAGTGTATTTCTAATATGTATGCGTATTCAGGACGAGGACAGACATGTTTTTGTAACAGGCCACATACGGAACCCTCAATATTTTTTGCACAGAGAGAGTTGCACCTTCCTAAACGAGAATAATTGGATAAAAAATTTGTTTTCTGACTGACGTTCATCTCTCTACGTCATTACCAAACATCCTCAGAGAGAGACTGTCCACTAATTGAAACTGGCTGTCGTCCTTATTGTGAGAACTTGTTTATGAGAAAAACACAATTAGAAGTATAAAAAGAAACAGACAATATATTGTGTACTGAATATAATTTTCAAATTTGTCAGTGTCAGTTACGTCATTGGGTTAATTTACATTTTATTTCTTTTTTAGAATGGAACTTTTTTAAATACAAATGTTTTTAAGTGTATTGAATTAGTCATAATATTTTGACAAAAGAATTGTCGCTTTTTTAAGTTATATCTACTGTTTCAAAGAGAATAAGGGTTTACACATGAACTTGAAACATGACACGAAATAATTTCTTTTATCAAATATGAGATCTCAAAATAATACACAGGCAATGTAAAGCATCAACTTGGCACAATTAAAAAATGAATGTATACATGAGATATAACGACAAATGAACGAAACAACCTTTCCCCATTTCAGCTAGATTACAATACATTATACACCTTTCCAATTGACAATATATTGTCTAGAGTAAATGACATTTGTAATATGCTGAAACTTTATGACCCTTAATATAAATATAGTTCTCATGGAAAAGTTAAGCTATGCACATTTCAAAACTTATGAATTGCATTGTCTTAATATGTGTTATATTTCTTTTATAAACCTGCGGGTTTTCCATGTGTTTAATAAAGAAATATACTATTTCTATGCTTAAAACTTGTTTGATCAGTTTTCAAACGGGTTCATGTGAATTTATATTTAAATATATGGGTAACATATGCACGTGAAATCCTTTTGCGGTATTAGGATGGGGTTTATTTATATAAATATAAACTGTTAAGCTTTCCTTTCCTTGAACGATGCCCACAGTAACTACAACATTTCCGTTTATTTTTCTCATTTATGAATGCATTTAAAGTTCATTTGCATATACAAAGAATGTATTGGAGATTTTTTTTGTGTGGAAATGTCAAATTGAATATTGTAGTAAAATGATATCAGATTATTATGTTATTCATCCTGCAATCAGCTAACTATTCTAAAAATAATACTAGTAGATGCACGAATAATTGTTTGTCTCCTGTTACCCAGCTTCCATGTTGAGTAAGCGGTAATGTGGATATTTCTTTTTTGCATATCTGTTCATTTTGGGGTTCTCTTCGCGGCCCGAGTATAAACTATGTCGATTTCTTTAAAAAATCAAGGACAACGATTTGGATTTAATCAACTGAAGCATCAAGTGCCTGGTGTAAAATACAGGATAAAAACCATTTATGTTCATTGTCGAAAATATAAAATGTATTTGTACTCGCTACGAAACAGGAGAAAAGCTCGGCGAGCCTCGCTTTTCGTTCTGTTTCTAAAGCTCTTACAAATAAATTTTATATTTTAGGTACATCTATTGTATAATCTAATATGACGTGCTTCCTAACAGCGTGATAAAATTCTCGATACATCTATACTTAGCGCAGACTCAGAGATGTACATATAAATGGCTGTTATTATTTACCTTCATGTAAATCCACATGAATCGTAACCTATGTGCAAACACTATGTGGATTTCGTTGTGTTCAAATTTGAAATTAGAAAAAAGAAACTACAGAACCGTTATCCCTATTCTAATGCATAACAAAAAGAATTAATGCATAAGATTTTAAAAAAATGTATAAATTCAAAGTAAAATAAAATTCCGCGAAATTTCATGAATGATCTTGGCGCATTAACGTCTGTCATGTCTAAACATGACGTCATATGAACGAAAACTCTAAAGTTGAACATTATTCCGTTACGTAATTGGAAAGCAAGTCACGGTTTGACCCCAAGTCTATCAGCAACAATAGAGTCACGTGACCGTGAAAATTCAGTAAAACTACGGCTGAGACAAACCTCATTTTTACTCAATAAAATACCACTGTCATGATAAAAACTTATTGATCAAAGTAATCTTGAATATACATAGTTTTCACTCGTCAAAACTTACACGTCAACTAAAAGTCCTTCTTTGCTAACCTCCTTTCTGCCATAGGGCCGATTTGGCCGATGCAGAAATAATACCTTTGACTGCCAAGGATCGGCCCAAAGCCGATGTTGTTTTCCGCTGTGACGTTGTTCCTTGACGTCATAGAGAATTCGTAGTGCCCAGCGAAGCCGGCGTGGAAAGAAAATCAGCTGTTGTTTAGAGTTCTGCTACCGGGCTCATGGACTTTTCTTTCGATGAAGCACCATCACGATCCAGCCATCCTTATTATTACATTATTACCCAGAAGTGCATTGTCATTTGCTTACATTCACATTTTTCTTTCTATTGATTTTTCCAAATAAACGGATATGTTTAACCCTTTCGGTGCCAAAGCGACATATATGTCGTTTGGGGGTTGACTGCCGAAGCGACAAATATGTCGTTTGGGGGTTGACTGCCGATGCGACATATATGTCGTTTAATTGGTTTTAGTAAAACAATCATATTTTATTTCTTTTGTCTTTTATGCTTTTGATATTCTTATATAATATATACATTGTTGTTTTGAATTCATTATGACGTAATACGTTAAGTATATATGACGTCATAAATGTCAAAAGATCGTCTGTACTTTTCCCGACATAGCTATGGAAGACAGTGACGGTGACATAACAGACATAGTAACTTCGGGCGACGAAGATTCTGACGATGCTGATGTTGAAATGCCAGACAATGCTGCAAGACAGCCTAACCCTTGGTTTTCTGTGGTAGACAAAGAAACGTTTGAGCTTGACGTTAATCGTGATTTCGAGGAACGGATTGGGCCGTGTGATTTGAAGCCAATTTTTCACCGGTGGATTACTTTGATAAATTTTTGAAAACAGAAGATGATGACTTGATTGATCGCATTGTAGATGAAACAAATAGGTACATTATTGGTTTTAGATGGTTTTAAATTATAACGTTCTTAATTTTCTTTGAATGTATATTTATTTATTTCCGTAATATAATTGAAGTCTACAAATCAATTTTCAAAGTATTCTAATAATTAGTAAACTGTATTTTCTATTGATGACTAACGTTACTGTTTTGGTGCTCAAAGGTAATTTAGATGTAAATAACGCTCCAATAGATAGCAGAGACATTTTTTCACAATATTAATTATGTCCATTTTGAGATAACAGATAACAGCTATATATCCAATAACATATAACTGGTTTTGTCAACAGGTATGCCAACCAGTGCCAAACTACAGAGAATCCAACAAGACATGCCAGATCAAACGAATGGTCACCAGTTAGCTATGCTGAGATGAGAGCCTTTATTGGTCTTGTTCTCGCGATGGGTATCGTAAAGAAAACCTCCATTGAAAGCTATTGGGAAGCGTCTGGTATCTCTGAAACCCCAAATTTCAGAGATGTGATGTCCAGAAATAGATTTCAGGCAATACTGAGATATCTGCATTGCAGCGACAATACAACAGCAATTCCAAGAGGTCAGCCAGGATACGACCCTCCACAAGATAAATCCAGTTGTTGAATTCTTCAATGAAGTGTTCGAACTTAATTATAGGTAAATGTCAACTCAAATATAGAAATATACACAAGCCATTACGCGGTCATGTTTCCATGTAAAAATAAACATAAATTTATTGCTGGAACTGAGACGAATTTTGTCCTAATTATATTTTCCACTGCATACTAACTGTCATTGATTTACACTGGTACCTCTTGTTTCGGGAAAGATAAGAGTAAAAAATCAATGTAATCAAAATTGTACAATCTGGTTATGTCGTTCATTATGAAATTCTAAAATCTTACATATTATTTTTAATGTATTTTTTAATTGAGACAAGACTTGTTGTAAATAGATTTTACGGATTTTCAGACTATCTTAGAGTAAGGCACGTCTTCACAATTAAGCAGCTCTTATTCAGGCCAGACACTGCCCTTTGGCGGCATTTTGAAGAACAAACCAAAACCAGTTTCACAGAAACATTTGAATATTTATGCGAATTACATGTATTATTATTGTCGCCTTTAATTTTTCCGTATATCTTGTTCATCCGTTTTATCCGGTACGTTTCCGTTAGGTGTCCGTTTTATGCGGTACTCGTCCGTTGGATGTACGTTCGACATCCGTTCTGTCCGGTACGTTTCCGTTTCTCGTACGTTGCATATCCGGTGTGTGTCCGTTATGCATTCGTTACACGTTCGTTTTATTCGGTCAGTACATCAACGGACTCCCAACGGACAACAATTTTGTCAACGGACAACTTTTATTTTCATCCGTTAGGCGTCCGTTCGTGCTATCCGGTAAGGTGTGACCGAGGCTTTTAAACGAAACACGGGCACTGTGTTAAATATGTAAAATACAACACAAATTGTATTCTTTTAAATGTTGCAAGTGGCTGTTCAAAGTGCAAGACACAACGAATTTCTTCTTCTTCTTCTCCGATAATAAAGTAAAACCGGTACCCAAGACGTGTAATTCCGTTGCAAAAATGTTTGTTACCTGGACATATAAAATGAAGTACATGCCTGCACTTCACGTGACAGTGTTATACAATCAATAATGTTCTTCTATAGTGTACTAGTAAATCAGTTTGGATATGTTAATAGATTTTTAGACTTTAGAAAATAATTATAGTAGATACAATTCCAGACCAGTGCTTCTCCTGGAAGTGTAATACAGGCTGGCAATTTAGGCAAAGATCAATCCAGAATTCTAAATATGTGCTGCCTCAATATAAATAAACAAATTACATTTTTCCCGACTTTGTTTCTAGAAATGTATTACAGATCTGTTAAAATGTATAAGGTACCTCGTTATAGAACAGACCTTCTAGAAATGTATTACAGATTTGTTTCAATGGATAAAGTACCTAGTTATATAAGATACCTTTCATATTCCGTGGTTCTCCTGACATTAATATTGCAATACTAGCTTCATCCAGTTGAATTTCTTCTCATCCTCAATATGGATGAAATATTTACCAACGGGCGTTAAGAGTGCAAACTCAATCAATCATATTGATTACGGTAAATTTTGTTTATTGATTTTCAATCCTCAATATAAAAAGACAGTATTTGACTGACCAAATTCACCAACAAGAATAAAAGAGTGTGGGAAATATTGTCAATCGCGCGAATGGCACAGTACACGACTTTAAATATTACAATCGCGCGAATGGCACAGTACATGACTTCAAATATTAAATGAAGGCATAGTAGTTAAACATGTAGCATCTCTAATTTCCCATTACAAGCCATGACCTTTGTGAGTTGTTTGTAGAGCAGGTTCTGCTGATCTCTTCCGGAGCACCTGAGATCACCCCCGGTTTATGATGGGTTCGTGTTGTTCAGTCTTTAGGTTTTATTTGTTGTGTTTTGTAGACTGTTGTTTGTATTTTAGTCGTTTTTCGTTTTTTTCCATGGCATTGCTTGTTTGTTTTCTACTTATAAGTTCTACTATCTCTGGTATCTTACGCCTCTCTTTTGAGGACATTCCATCTGCAATATTTTTGATTTCGGTCGTAAAGAAACGAAGAGAACAACAATGCACGTAGCAAAATCTGATATATATTTTGTTAAATGCACTGACGAAATACATATTAGTATACACGTCTTAATAAACGTCTTGCGATTAAATAAATGTAATCAAATCAAGGGTTTTTAAGAAAACATTTAATAACATCTTTCAAAACAATGCATTTGGCAGAATGAATTAAAAGAAATTTTCCACAATCAAAAAGTGCATGTGTCTTTGGTCTGGGAGAACATGATTTATCTACTAGTTGAAATTGACTTTGAACTAGTTTTTTGTAACTGCGAGTACACTTATTTGTGTGTTTTTATGTTAGTTGTTTTTGTGCCTCGTACCGATCTTTTGGGTTAAGCCTATTGCAACTGCTGTTTAAAGTTTGTTCTTATGTTGTGCTGTTACACCAATGTCCCAGGTTAGGGGAGGGTTGAGCGCTCACAAGCATGTTTAACCCAGCCACATTCTTTATGTGCCTGCCCGAAGTCAGGAGCCTGTACTTTTAAGTGTTGTCGTTGATTCATGTCTTATCCTATTTGTTTTTCATAAATTGTTTTGTTATGAATTAGATTTCTCGTTTGAATTGCTTCACAATAGCCGACTATACGGTATGGATTTTTCTCATTATCGAAGGCCGGACGGTTGCCTATAATTGCTTACATCCACTTTATTTCTGGTGGACTGTTGTCTCATTGGAAATCATACCTCATCTTCTAATTTAATATTGGTCTTTAATCATAAGGTGTTTTTTTCCTCACAAATTATATTCATTACAAAAAATTCAAGAAAGAGAGATTCATTAGATAATGTTTCTGAATCTTAACCATCTATTATTTCAAATTAAAAATATTCCATTTTGGGAAACCCTGCAAAACATATCTGCATAATTCACCTATACATGCAAGTGTATTTCTAATATGTATGCGTATTCAGGACGAGGACAGACATGTTTTTGTAACAGGCCACATACGGAATCCTCAATATTTTTTTGCGCACAGAGAGAGTTGCACCCTTCCCTAACGAGGCATCGGATTAAACGTACCCATTACGACTGGACGTGGCTGCATATTTATACAGCACGCACAAACAAACAGACATGGGCTTGCGTTAGAGATAAAAATTACCAGGTGATCAAATGTATCGGATATCTTATTGAACAGCGGTATACTACTGTTGCCTTTATTTATTGCTGAATTTTCTCACATACAAATTTGATTTATTTTGTGGTCGCGTTAAAAGCGTTTTGAAGTTCCGGTTCTTGGTATATCTATTGTCTGAGAACGAGAATAATTGAATAAAAAAAATTTGTTTTTCTGACTGACGTTCATCTCTCTACGTCATTACCAAACATCCTCAGAGAGAGACTGTCCACTAATTGAAACTGGCTGTCGTCCTTATTGTGAGAACTTGTTTATGAGAAAAACACAATTAGAAGTATAAAAAGAAACAGACAATATATTGTGTACTGAATATAATTTTCAAATTTGTCAATGTCAGTTACGTCATTGGGTTAATTTACATTTTATTTCTTTTAGAATGGAACTTTTTAAATACAAATGTTTTAAGTGTATTGAATTAGTCATAATATTTTGACAAAAGAATTGTCGCTTTTTAAGTTATATCTACTGTTTCAAAGAGAATAAGGGTTTACATGAACTTGAAACATGACACGAAATAATTTCTTTTATCAAATATGAGATCTCAAAATAATACACAGGCAATGTAAAGCATCAACTTGGCACAATTAAAAAATGAATGTATACATGAGATATAACGACAAATGAACGAAACAACCTTTCCCCATTTCAGCTAGATTACAATACATTATACACCTTTCCAATTCTAGAGTAAATGACATTTGTAATATGCTGAAACTTTATGCTTAATATGTGTTATATTTCTTTTATAAACCTGCGGGTTTTCCATGTGTTTAATAAAGAAATATACTATTTCTATGCTTAAAACCTGTTTGAACAGTTTTCAAACGGGTTCATGTGAATTTATATTTAAATATATGGGTAACATATGCACGTGAAATCCTTTTTGCGGTATTAGGATGGGGTTTATTTATATAAATATAAACTATTAAGCTTTCCTTTCCTTGAACGATGCCCACAGTAACTACAACATGTAGTTTTCCGTTTATTTTTCTCATTTATGAATGCATTTAAAGTTCATTTGCATATACAAAGAATGTATTGGAGATTTTTTTTGTGTGGAAATGTCAAATTGAATATTGTAGTAAAATGATATCAGATTATTATGTTATTAATCCTGCAATCAGCTAACTATTCTACAAATAATACTAGTAGATGCACGAATAATTGTTTGTCTCCTGTTACCCCGCTTCCATGTTGAGTAAGCGGTAATGTGGATATTTCTTTTTGCATATCTGTTCATTTTGGGGTTCTCTTCGCGGCCCGAGTATAAACTATGTCGATTTCTTTAAAAAATCAAGGACAACGATTTGGATTTAATCAACTGAAGCATCAAGTGCCTGGTGTAAAATACAGGATAAAAACCATTTATGTTCATTGTCGAAAATATAAAATGTATTTGTACTCGCTACGAAACAGGAGAAAAGCTCGGCGAGCCTCGCTTTTCGTTCTGTTTCTAAAGCTCTTACAAATAAATTTTATATTTTAGGTACATCTATTGTATAATCTAATATGACGTGCTTCCTAACAGCGTGATAAAATTCTCGATACATCTATACTTAGCACAGACTCAGAGACGTACATATAAATGGCTGTTATTATTTACCTTCATGTAAATCCACATGAATCGTAACCTATGTGCAAACACTATGTGGATTTCGTTGTGTTCAAATTTGAAATTAGAAAAAAGAAACTACAGAACCGTTATCCCTATTCTAATGCATAACAAAAAGAATTAATGCATAAGATTTTTGAAAAATGTATAAATTCAAAGTAAAATAAAATTCCGCGAAATTTCATGAATGATCTTGGCGCATTAACGTCTGTCATGTCTAAACATGACGTCATATGAATGAAAACTCTAAAGCTGAACATTATTCCGTTACGTAATTGGAAAGCAAGTCACGGTTTTGACCCCAAGTCTATCAGCAACAATAGAGTTACGTGACCGTGAAAATTCAGTAAAACTACGGCTGAGACAAACCTCATTTTTACTCAATAAAATACCACTGTCATGATAAAAACTTATTGATCAAAGTAATCTTGAATATACATAGTTTTCACTCGTCAAAACTTACACGTCAACTAAAAGTCCTTCTTTGCTAACCTCCTTTCTGCCATAGGGCCGATTTGGCCGATGCAGAAATAGTACCTTTGACTGCCAAGGATCGGCCCAAAGCCGATGTTGTTTTCCGCTGTGACGTTGTTCCTTGACGTCATAGAGAATTCGCAGTGCCCAGCGAAGCCGGCGTGGAAAGAAAATCAGCCGTTGTTTAGAGTTCTGCTACCGGGCTCATGGACTTTTCTTTCGATGAAGCACCATCACGATCCAGCCATCCTTATTATTACATTATTACCGAGAAGTGCATTGTCATTTGCTTACATTCACATATTTCTTTCTATTGATTTTTCCAAATAAACGGATATGTTTAAAAGTCGTCCCAGCTCCAATATGTTAATTGTATAAATGCGTCTTTATCATATTCCGTGTATAACATAACAATAAAACAAAACTTTCTTTTATTTTGTTGATGTGCATATGGACCAATGGACTTACAGAGCATAAATTATTTATCATTCTAATGTGACGTTCTTATTACGCTTTGTAAACACAGCCGTGTTATAATTAGCACAAAATATGTTTGACACATGCGCACAAATTTACTGTTTATATTCTCGTTATTTTCATTGTTATTCTAATAAAGTATATATATTTTAGCAGCTTACATAAACTTTTATTATATATTGTTTATCAAACAACATATATTTACCCTGCTTTTAGTTTTTAAACTAATTAAATATGAAACTGTAATGTACAGACTCCATGGGGAGGACACGAGAACAGCCAAACATTTTTAAGGTATTTCCGTGCGCTTCGACCTATGAACATACTGTATTTGTCCTATTAGAATCGAAAAAAATTTGAACACTTTTATATCCCCCTGCAAATAAAAATAAACGGGTGTTCGTCCTGCTGAAATGGTATGTGTAGACCGATCAAGATAATAGAAAGACAGCCCCACACGACTATTTGTTCGTTCAGCTCAATAAAGAGTAATGGACATTATGTTTTTCTGTGGTTGCGTTGCAGCTTGCTCAGATACAGGGAAGCGCCCCAATGACAGGATATAAAATAACACAAAAGCACGTGTAACTCAAAAGAAACGGTTATTCGGACAGTATACGAAAACAAAATATTAAAAAGAACGGATATAAGTCAATGGCACGAAGACATCAACAAATAACCAAATACAAAAACAAATGAAGAAAATAAAAATAACACATTTCTTGGGGGAACAGCCTTTTAACTCTGACAGGGGGTACTATGTTTTTTTTATTCAGGTTTGCTTTATGAGTCAAGCTTGACACTTGATATTGCATTTATAATGGCAAAAACTGATAATAATTAAAAAAAAAATTCCCTGATCATAATGTTTTTCTTCAAAGTTGGGATTAAGAATATTTTTTGAAGATAAAACAGACACACCCACTTAATCACCACCACCAAAAAATATACATTTTCAAAGTAATATGGTCGTTCCCTTAAAAAATTAATATTTACATTAAATATTCTACGACTTTATATAATAAATGTATATGACTATTTTTGATTATTTTTGTAGATATGCAAAGAATCTTTGCAATGAAACCATTCGCCAAACCAGACGATTTTCGAGAAAAATGCAGTGGCAGAAGGAGGGTAAATTAATCATACCTGAGTTTAAAGGATTCCTTGCCGTTTTATTTAACATGTGCTTAATTAGGAAAGTCTCATTTGAATAATATTGGAATAAGCACAGTCCATCTCAGTTTACACCCTAGTTCCGTTGTATGTTTAGTCGAAACCGATTCCAAAACATCTTAAAAGTTTTGCACCTGGTGGACACCAAAAAATTCCCTAAGTGTAATGATCCAGCTTACAAACCATCTCAAAGGTTCAAACCGTTACTTGATTTCGTTAACAGGAAATTTTTACGATATTACAATCCCCGCAGAGAGCTTGCTGTAGATGAATCCCTTGTTGGTACAAAAGTAAAGACTAGTATGTTACAGTATATACCATGTAAACGTTCAAGGTTTGGCGTTAAATTCTGGATGTAGGTCAAGTCCGTCACCGGGTATGTTTTACAGATGGATGTATATCACGGGAAACGTTTAGATCCCACTCCTGTTGGACCATTACACAGAACAAATGTAGTAATGGATTTAATGAAGAATTCGCATCTTCTTGGAAAAGGCTTTCATGTTCTCGCCGTTAGCTTTTTTGCCTCACTTAATTTAGCTAACATATTATTGAGAGAGCATACGTATCTCAATGGCACAATGAGAACTAATAGACCTATGCCACAGATGATAAAAGATGCACGTCCACAGGAAGGGAATGCTGTTTACGCTTGACAAAGACAAAACATGCTTTGCCGTTTCCGCGACCACAACAGAAAAAACATTGGTGTCTACTTACGACAATGCTATTGATACACTAAACGGTAAACCTAGGATCATAGGCGCATATAATACATTGATGGGCGGTGTCGACCTTAGCGACCAAATGATCGGAGCATATAATGATCACAGGAAATGCAGTTAAGAATGGAAAAAATATATATATCACATATTTCACCGCATTATTTTAAACGCGTATATTCTGTACAGTCATAACACATCATTACCTGTTATGTCCAAACTTCATTTCAACCAATCTGTAATAGAAAGTTTAGCGGGAAAATTGTCAAGTCACCTGATCGAAAAATCTAAATATTTTCGAGGAAACTAAAAAAGACGGGCTGAATTTAAATTTAATAAGGCATCTCATTAAGACAAACACTCAATATGAATATCAAGGTTACAGAGTTTTGGATACGGAAACAACCGGACAGCAAATCTCATAATGGCTTCGATTTTATTATTCTGGTCATGTGATTTTCAGTTAAAAAAATTACATTTTTTAGCAACGGCAATGACGCCACGAAATCGCCGGCGTAAAGATATTTTATGTATTTACCATGCTCAATCAAATAGTCATTTGATACGGCAGGTTTCAAACTTTCACTACGTTATTCTTTTTAAGAATGAAAATGTAGAATTTCTTTGATAATTTGATTGGCAACTTTAGATGAAAAAAAAAAAAACGTGCCGCGGCCGTTACACTTGCCAGTAAATAAATGTAAATTGAAATGACACACGGAATGGTAACATATTTTCCTTAAGAGGGATGATATCTTCTGATATTATGAACATGAAATGCCTATTGTTACCAAAACTCGCCAGGTAAACCGGCCGTGTGTCAATTCAACAGGTCTAAAATTGGCGACCGGCCAAATGGAGATAACTCAAATGAAAACTCTTTCAAGGGACGGGTGATCAGAAACGAGTGAAAATAACAGCCGGATAGCAAATCCCTGATTTGTCCGTTTTTGATAAACTGGAACATGGAGAACAGAACTGGGATGGTCACATGACGTAACCATTCGTTGTTTACACACGAACACAATTTCAGTACACATCACAATTTGGTAAGGCCGCGCAGGGACTTCCTATTCTTTTTTCTTAAAACTTGACCAACACAGCTCAGAAATGTGACAAACGTATCACAGAGGAAAAGACAGTCAACATGTCATTGAAATGAATAAAATCTGTTACTTTTTTGTGATTTATTTTCCTTTCTCATGCCTCAATGATGTCTTTCAGTACACAAAATTACAAAATATGAACAAAAGTTGTCTTCTTTCTTAAAAATCACACAGATATTCTGAATTCAGAACATTATGCATATAAGAATATGTATATAAACCTCCCAATAATATCCCTAAATCAGTGCATTCTGTTTTGGGAAGTCCAAGTGTAAATTATTGTGATATGTTAGCATGTCAGGTTTTGTCCTGAATGACATGACTCCATTGTAAACATCTTGAGATCTGATATATTATATAGATAAAAGACAGTCAGATCTTTATTTTGTAGCTTACAGATGTAATTTCAAAAGAATGAAGATGATATCACATCATAATATAATATTGTCTGTGCTCATTCCCTGTTCATCTTTAAGCAATCATTCATTAGTTACTCCATAGATGGTTGTTCAATCTGCATCCAGTTTACCTAAATTAATCTCTATTTATGATTATTTAGTCCATTCTATGTTTACAATTGCATGTACCTGTATTTGATGAGGATTTAGTTATTAGGTCAACAAGGTATTTTTTTTAAATTCTTCATTAATACACACATTTTAGTATATGTTACCAGAGATGGTTTTATATGTCTCTAATGGTACAATTTAGACTTAATAAAGCTTTTCATACCCGTTATATAATTATTTTTCACACCCCATGGCTCTGTTTTATGTTGTAATTTTTTTTTAATTTACATATTTATATCCACTAAAAGATACAAAATTACATATTATTAGTGAAATGCTATTTTCAGTTTTTTTTTTACAGTATATTGGCAGTTTACATTTATCATGTTAATAGCATGTTTTGCAATATTTAGTTATTTGATATACATGATTAGGGATTGGGTTTTAAGTTGACAAATACTTAGTAGCTGTCACACCCAGAATACATCCTGATACTCTTGGCATTGACAATAACTGTTATTGCATATATATGTACACATTTTCTATAAAGTAACTTGACATTTCTGTTGGAGCCTGAAAGTGCATTTTTTATATATGTATACTCAGAAAAAAGGTATCTCATTTCCTTTATCATATTATTAAGCTTTCATCAAATGAAGGACTGGTGGTTTCATTTAATAATAAGAGTTGGAAGTTTTTATTTTCTCTTGAAAAATATGAAATTAAATATATCTTGTTACATACAGACATGTCAACTCAAGGGGACTGTAAATTGTGGATGAGTATCAATGTCATATGCCGAGCTCTGTATCTCCTAAGTCATGACAAGTTCTGAATGATTAAAACAGAAACAACTACATTTTATAAATGTTTGTTTTTATTATCCCCTTTTTTGAAATGAGACAACACGCAACAAAACAAATGACAGGTTTGCAATTACTGTCAGGCCAATTGTCAAAATGCAGTTGGAGTGAAAAACCACTGCGAAGAAAACAAATCTTCCAAAAAAAAAAAAAAAAAAAAATATTGCAATTCTGACATTGATTTGTTCAGGAAAAGATTTTACTATTTTTTCATTCAGTCTCTAAATAAAGCCCTGATTATATTTTTATCATTTATTAATTTTTCTCATTGTTTTTACCTTGTAATATTGCTACTTACATACACAAAGAAATTACTTGTTTGGTGAATGGGAAGCCTTTTTATAGAGTGCCTTGATATTTCCATTTTTTATAAACATTGTCATGGGTATCATATGCCAGTGACCAGGAGTCGTTACATTTCAGTGTTCATTAGACCCCAGATACATAATTACTTAATTATTGCATATATAAACATATGTTACACCCATTTAGAATGGAAAATAAACTTTAGTTCACAGATTTAACTGACAATGGGTCTTAACAGAAATTCTCCAAAAAATATTACTCTAGAATAAAGTATAAACAATGTACATTTCATACCCATAATCGTTATAAAATATTTTTTCATGTAGATCTACAAAGGAAAATAATCTGTTTCTGAATCATTGAATGCTGAATAAAAATGAATTAATATGTTTATCCAAGAATAATACTTGATTCTTCTAAGGAGTTGTATGCCTTGAAACAATTATTTCTATCAAAGTATGAGAAAATAGACGTAAACATGCAATCAAGGAAAATGCTGAAAAAATTTTCCCCCTTTAATGCTGGAAATTTTTCACCTAAGCTTGGGATCAGTATTTTTTCTAATAATTTACTGGTCCAAAACCACTCACTTTCTGTAAATATTTATTACCACATACTTTTTTTTATTTCTTCTGAAGCTAATTGTGTGTAGTATTATAGGTCAACAGCAATGTTTTAAACTGAATGTAATAATTGGCAATTTCCAAAGCAATATACCTGATTTCTAGAAAATTATAAGATTTTTTTGGGGAATATTTCTAGTAAGGATTTACCAAAGCAGACATACATTCCTTAATACTTTCTCTCACAGTTTAGGTCCTGAAACTTGTCAGGTGCCCTCATTCCAATGATTGATTATAATTTCCATGATATTTCTCATATTTACATATTTTACCAAGGCATACGGATAAATTATTGGATATTCTGCCCCAGAAACACTGTTTCCCGTACTAAAATTGAGCGAAATGCTTATTTTCTCTCGTTTCTGATCAGCCGTCCCTAGGACGAATTTTCATGCGAGTTATCTCCCTTTGGCCGGTCGCCAATTTTGGACCTGTTGAATTGATACACCGCCGGTTTACCTGGAGAGTTTTGGTAACAATAGGCATTTTATGTTCATAATATCAGGAGGTATCATCCCTCTTCAGGAAAATACGTTACCATTCCGTGTGTCATTTCAATTTACATTTATTTACTGAGAAGTGTTACGGCCGCGGCACGTTTTTTCATCTTTGCCAATCAAATAATCAAGGAAATTCTACATTTTCATTCTAAAAAGAATAACGTAGTGAAAGTTTGAAACCTGCAGTATCAAATGATATATTTGGTTAAGCAGGGTGAATACATCAAATATCTTTACGCTGTCGATTTCTTGGCGTCATTGCCGTTGCTAAAAAATGTCATATTTTGAACTGAAAATCACGTGACCAGAATAATAAAATCGACGCCATTATGAGATTTGCTGTCCGGCTGTAAGCATTTCGTTCACTTTTAGTAAGGAAAATAGTGTTTCTTGGGCATTTAATCCAATAATGTATCTGTATGCGATAGTAAAATGTGTAAATATGAAGAATATCTTAGAAATTATAATTAATCATTGGAATTAGGGCACCTGGCAAGTTTCAGGACGTAAACAGTGAGAAAAAGTATTACGAAATATATGTATGCTTTGGTAAATCATTATTTGATCGATATATTCCAAATTTCTTCCTTATAATCATCTAGAAATCATGTGGATATTGCTAGGGAAATTGCCATTTATCACATTTAGTTAAGAAAAAAATACATTGTTTTTGAACTATTATACTACACACAAATAGCTCCAGAAGAAACAAAAAAAAAAAAAGAAGTATGTAATAAAATTTACATAAAGTGAGGGGTTTTCAACCAGTAAATTATTAGAAAAAATACTGATCCCAAGCTTATGTAAAAAATATCCAGCAATAAAGGTTGAAAAACGTTTCAGCATTTTCCCTGATTGCATGTTTCCCTCTATTTTGTCATACTTTGATAGAAATAATTGTTTCAAGGCACACATCTCCTTAAAAAAATTAAGTACTATCCTTGAATACACGTAAACACTTCATATTCAGTGGCGGATCCAGAAATTTTCACAAGTGGGGCCCACTGACTGCCTAATAGGCGGCCCGCTCCAGTCATGCTTCAGTGATTCCCTATAAAATCAACCAAATTTTTCCCACAAAAGGGGGACCCGGGAACCCTTCCCCTCTTAAATCCGCCTCTGATGTTGATTCAGCATTCAACGACTCAGAAACAGATTTTTTCTTTATAGATCTACATGAAAAAATATTTCATAAAGATTTTGGGTATGAAATGACAAATGTACATATTTTATATATTCTATTCTAGAGTCATATTTTTGGAAAATTTCTGTTAAGACCCATTGTCGGTTATATCTGTGAGCTAAAGTTTTTTCCATTCTAAATGGGTGTTACATATATTTATATATGCAATAGTTAGATACAGATTATGTATCTAAGGTCTAATGATGAACACTGAAATGTAACAACTCCTGGTCACTGGTATATGATACCCATGACAATGTTTTACAAATGAAAATATCAAGGTACTCTATTAAAAGGCCATTCACCAAACATGCAATTTCTATGTGTATGTAGGTAGCAATTTTACAAGGTAATAAAAATTGAGAAAATAAATAAATAATAAAATATAATCAGGGCTTTTTTTAGAGACTGAATGAAAAAGTAAAATCTTTTCCTATGTTCTTTCCTCTCCTATCACTGTAAAAGGAAGTTTGTTAATGCCAGGTTAAACAAATTAAAGTCAGAATTGCATTTTTTCTTTGTAGTGGTTTTTCATTCTAACTCTATTTTGAATTTTGACCTGACAGTGAATGCAAACCAGTCATCTGATTTGTTGTGTGTTGTCTCATTTCAAAAAAGGGGGATTAAAAAAACATTTATAAAATGTAGTTGTTTCTGTTTTAATCATACAGAACTTGTCAGGACTTAGGAGATATAGAGCTTGGCATATGACATGGATACCCATCTACTATTTACAGTCCCCGTGAGTTGTCATGTCTGAATTTAACCAGATAAATAAAAAATTCTATTTTCAAGAGAAAATAAAAGTTTTAACTCTTTTATCAAATGAAACTACCAGTCATTCAATTGCTAAAAGCTTTTAATAATATGATAAAGGAAATGAGATACCTTGTTTTTCTGAGTATACAAATATAAAAAAAAATGCACTTTTAGGCTCCAACAGAAATGTCAAGTTACTTTATAGAAAATGTGTACATAAATATGCAATAACAGTTTTTGTCAATGCCAAGAGTATCAGGATGTATTCTGGGTGTGACAGCTATTAAGTATTTGTCAACTTAAAACCCAATCTCCAATCATGTATATCAAATAACTAAATATTGGAAAACATGCAATAAACATTATAAAGTAAAATGCCAATATACTGTAAAAACCTGAAAATAGCATTTCACTAATAATATGTAATTTTGTATCTTTTAGTGGTTATAAATTTTAATGAAAATGAAAACAAAATACAATATAAAACATGGGGTGTGAAAAATAATTATATAATTGGTATGAAAAGCTTTTTTAAGTCTATATTGTTCCTTCAGAGACATAAAACCATCTCTGGTAACATATATTTAAATGTGTGTAATAATGAAGAATTAAAAAAAAATTGTTGACCTGATATATAAATCCTCATCAAATGCAGGTACATGCAGCTAAACAATTGTAAACAGAGAATGGAATAAATCATCATAAATAGGGATTGATGTAGGTAAACTGGATGTAGATTGAACAACCATAGATTGGATAGCCACTATGGGCTTGAAGATGAACAGGGAAGGAACACAATTAGTTATATGATGATGTGATATCATCTTCATTTTTTTGCAATTACATCTGTAAGCTACAAAATAAAGATCTGACTCTGTTCAAATTGTTTTTCATCTGTCTTTCATTTATGATATATCAGATCTTAAGATGTTAGGCTACACTGGAGTCATTTCATTCAGGACAAATCGTGACATGCTAATATATTGTAATGGTGGTTGGTTTTTACTTAATAATTCATTCATATTTATCCCACTTTGAATTATACAAATAGCTTCTAAACTGCCGTATTGGCCGTACTTGGCTACGAGGTTACCGGGCCTACCGGTCGTCTTCCGGTAGGACCGGCCCGTGCCGGTCTTATGACGTCAGACAACTAGTTTTGCGTTTGACCCTTACTACTGAGAAAGCTTACTTGAAAGCAGAGAAACTGAACATCACCTTCTTCAGGTTGATATGTTATTACTTCTTTTTAAAAACAACCATTATGTCTCATTTTGCTATTCTTAAATATTTACAGTATTACTATTCATTGTAAATTGTTCTTAAATTATTTGACTGATACTAAATTAATATCATTGAAACTTATTCTGTTTTCTAATATTCCGTGAACTCGGGAACTCATTCCAGTTACATTTGGGGCTCGTCTGCGGGATATTTGGAGACAAACTGATTAGATTTTCAAAAGAAAATATATTTTCTATGAAAATTTCAGTAAACAAAAATGTCTTCAGCCAAAAAGATTTTTCGATCTTAGGGGCTAGTTTTAACAGACTTCTTCATGGAAGTACAGAAAATAAAACACTAGATTTGTGTACAAATCAAAATTTAAATTCTGTTAACCAAGTTTATGAGTATAATGGAGATCAAAATAATGTAAGTGACTTACCGGAACATGAAAAAAAAACCAACTTTCAAGAACAGTTTGTGTATCCAGAAAACGGGAGACATATATAAAGATAAACACACAAAAAACTAGTTCACACGAACAAAACAGAATTACACCTTCTGTGGTTCGTCACAATTCACAAAACCAAGACAAAACTTCTTCTTCAGTAGCTCGTGAATGTTACACATTTTTCCGAGATCCTGAGTCTTCACATTACGGTGCGTACACAACACATATTTAAACTTTAAATCAAGAAAACGGCACTGAACGTGACGATAACCAGGAACATATGTCCACTCATAATTCATGTGGAATTTTTGGATCGCGACAGTCAACTGAAATAAATGAAAGTTCTAGTGATTTACGTAGGTTACCCGAGTCCAGTTTATTTGATTCCTCTGTCAATAATTGTCAAACGTTTTATGGAAATACACAACGTCAAAGCAATACACAAAACGTTTAATGGCGTGTTGACGTAGCACCAGTAACCTCGACCGGAGATCACATGACAAACATCGTACCTAAGGAAACGAAAAGGGGCTCAGTAAGGGAAATTGGATTTGCTAATAGCTAATATTGCGACGGTTTGCCAAGTTTTTACTTCAATAAACAGGAAACTAGGACACAAAATAATCAAACAGTTTTGTTTGAGTCTCCTTTGAATAGTAAAACAATGTTAAACGCTCAGTGAAACAAATGTTAAATTTTCAACAGGTGACTGTTCCGATCAATACAACAGTCCTGTCAGATTTAAAGATAGGGATATCTTGCCCGGTGGGGATTCTCGGAAATTTGGAGTTTCAAAAATAAAGACATAGTTTGTCAAACCAAAATTACGAAACATTAGACCAAGGTGGGTTTCTGGAGGGAAACAATAAATGTTTTCAGGATAAGGATTACACCCCTTCCTACAATAAACATAGTCCGTGTTTCTCACAAGTTCACCGTGATGGTGAAAATAGGAATCTTTTGGGTATTATCTTAACTGTACAAATGCTGGAATATCAAATGTCGTTATACAACATAGTAGCAGGCCAGATCGAAGGTCTGATGGGTTTTCATTTGGAGAAAATAAAATTTGTCTTCGCTTCAGAGTCTGCATAGTATGCAGAGGCCAAGGAAACAAAAAGACCCAGATACATATGACGGCAAACATACCGAATGGCCTGATTACATATGCCACTTTGAGCAAGTAGCTCTTTGGAGTAGGTGGTCTGAGGATGAAATGGCAGCCCAGTTAACCATTTGTCTCCGAGGGAATGCCCAGCATGCTCTTAGTGAACTGTCTAGGGAGGAGTTGTTTAATTTTGAGAGGTTGAAACGTTCATTGACCCAAAGGTTTTGTCCACCTGAACGAGAAACAGCTTATCGCTGTGAATTTAGGAACAGGAGGCGGAAAGGGGAGGAGTCAGTAGCCGATTACGGTTATGCACTGAAACGATTGGTCACACATGCGTTTCCATCAATCCCAGTTAATATAAGAGAAAGCCTTATTATAGAGCAGTACATTTCAGGGCTACCCAATCTAGAGCTAAAAAGGCATGTTCAATTTTGCCACCTAACGTCACTTGATAGGGCAATTTCACTTGCACTCGAATTTTAGGCATTTGAAGGTAGTCAAATTAAACCTTTTGCAAGGAAACCAAAGGATGCAGATATTCCATGTTTATGTCAATTAAGGCAAACTCAGGGTCCGACAATGATAGTTCACAAACCTCAGTGTTTTCTAAATTAATTGAGGGTATGCAGGAGATACAAAAATCAATGCAAGGAATGATGTTAGTCAAAATGAAAAGGGAAATTATAGGGAACGCGACCTAACAGGGATTACACAAACAGGAGGAAAATACAATGTTTTTATTGTGAAGTCGAAGGACATATGAACAAGGACTGTCCTGTCCTTGAAAGTACAGCCTTGACTTCAAATCAGAATACTAACGTAAAGGGGGATAATCTTGTCGAGTCCGATCATTTAAATTAGCTCGGACTGAAAATTTTGCAAGGTCGTCGTCTTTAATTAGGTTATGTAACATTTCACAGTATTGTTGGTATGCTAATGTTAGAATGCTTAACACAGACATTAGTATGTTAGTTGACACAGGATCCGATGTAACTTTGTTTTCAAGTGAAAATTTTAAGGAGTTGAAAATAAGCAAGTCGGCACTGACGGGGGTGTCAACCAAGCTCACAACTGCAGATGGTGATTCGCTTGAGGTCATAGGTAGGACCACGATTCCACTTCATTTAGGTGGAAATATTTTTGAACATTCTTTAATTGTAGCTGGTCTGGGGGAACTCTCTGGTATTTTAGATATGGACTTCCTTTGTAAGAACATAGTGTCTATTGACACTGCAGATGGTATGTTGAGATCACCAAAATTTGAGGTCAATTTATATCATTAATTACAAGAGGATTATTTAACAGTAGGTGGGACAGATCTTGTTCATTTTCCTAAAAAGTAAAATAACAAAAATACCGAACTCCTAGGAAAATCCAAAACGGAAAGTCCGTAATCAAATGGCAAAATCAAAAGCTCAAACACATTAAACGAATGGATAACCACTGTCATATTCCTGACTTGTTACGGACATTTTCTTATGTCGAAAATGGTGGATTAAACCAGGTTTTATAGCTAGCTAAACCTTTCACTTGTATGGCAGTCGCATAAAATTCCATTACATTGACAACGATGTGTGAACAAAACAAACAGACATAATAGGTAAAAATGTCAAAAATTGGGGTACAGCAGTCAACATTGTGTTATAATCTTAATCACTATAAAACAAACAAATATGAAAAAAAAAAACACAAAAAGGTATATAAACAAAGCACATTAGCAAAAATGAAAGACAAGAATACAAAAACTTACCATAGCACAATAAAACAATGACGGGATGTATAACTACAGAACCACGTCAAATGGATATCACCAAAAATAGACTAAACAGTAAAAGTAATATTCATAAAGACAACTAAAAGAATACTATAATACGTTATTAAGATGATAAACAACTTCAGTACCCAGAATCTATACTTCAAGACCATCGTGTATTATTTGTGAGGTTGATACGAATTATTTATCAACAAGGTCCTGGTACCTTCCGATGAACATTTTTAGAAAAAGGACGAGACGTTAAATGACATACCCCTGGTTCATCAACTTTCTACTCAGACACTGGTGACGTTTTACCAAGTCTGAGTAGCAGCTACAAGCTCTTGAATACCGAATAAGTTGGGAAATATATATCCCATATGCAGGTGAAGTTGGTTTAAGGTGGCACGGTAGTATTTCCTAGCCCATAAGGGATAATGATAGCCTTTTAGAATTTTCACCACTTTCTAACACTGCCAAAATTCTACATTCACAGTTAACTGAAGTACTATCATTTTACTATTCAGAATTGTTGAAAAGTCTACCTCAAATTCAACAAATATATGGTCAATAAGAAACTCCAGCATACTAATCACTTGTTCCTCTGTGTAGCATGTTTACCTTTTTGTTCACTATAAACAAAATATGCCGTATGGTATCCCAAAGTAATAAATTTATAGCGTACGCTACCATTTTTATGTTGAAAAGCATTGTGGATTATTTCTTTTAGACGATTTTTCAATTTCACATAGGGAATGGTGGTATACAGGGTTGAAAAATCTAAAGTTTTGATAGAACTAATTTCAGAAAAAGATCGAGATTTAAAATTATCCAGAAGTTCTTTAGAGTTTTTTAGAATCCACATATGGTTACTACCACTACGCGAGTAAACAGTTTCACAGTATTTCTGAAGACCCTCTTTCACTGCGGACAGAATTTTTGTCAATCAAAAGGACAATTCTTTAGTCGATCATGTAGATGAGCCGGCAATGTACCGTTTTTTGCACGGAATTTTGTGAAGCTTGGGTATCCAATACAAACAAGGTAAGTCCTCCGATTTGCTGTTCAATGTAATGTTCATTGAAGCCATGAAGGACTTATGATTCGCCAAAATCTGAACCTTGTCAAATGATATGTTTTTGTATGTTGGATTACCTGAGTGCTCATTTATTCCTAATTCTTTTACAAGATACTCGTGGTACTACGATTTACATACAAAAACAATATTATTTGAAGCTTTGTCCGCAGGAACAACAACATACTTATCGTGAAGAGATGGTAGACATTTCACAGCCTCTTTGTTTCTGAAAACGGACTTTGGTCAATCATTCACACAGTTTTTCAACTTAAGAATGCGACGTTTTAAATAATTGTAAAATTTGACAAGAATTTACCATTTGAATAAATTCAGTTTTGTAAGAATTAAACTTTTTGTTTGACTTGATAAGAAGCTATTTTTTGCACTAATTACTATCACTTATTTAATAAGGAGATATCCAATAACTAAGGTTTTTCACTTATAAGTATAATTAACTGACATTAATTTCTTCTTTCATTTTTTTTTTTCCAGAAATTTCCATTGCAATTTCGCCATATCTTGTGTTTTTGTCCATGCATGATGCATAGGCTATCATTATTTTGTCAGATTTGTTGCCAGCATGAATGAAATTTTCTTCAACGTAAAGTTTCAAACGTATTAAACATGGTCTTTGTTTCACTTTTCCAATGTGTAAATTTTCACTATGCACAATATGACCCTGACACATATTTTGTTTACGTTATATGACGTACATTGAAAGAAGACAACAATGTCACCGTCAATTTGTGTAGGGGACCAAGAAGGGTTTTAATCACTCTGCAATGAATTTGTTGTATGGAATTGGGAAAACCAACACTGTTTAATCATAATTTAATTCACATCTCTTCTAAAATCGGTATTTTTTAGTACTTTGGTAACATCTACAATGTAAAGAAGCCGAACCTTCACTGTTATAAAGTAGAACCGAAGCAAAAAAACCTACAAAATGACATGCCTGATGGCCACTGAAATAATGGTATAAGAGTAAAAATGATGGCTTCATATTTATGTAGAAATTTAAAATAAGGGTACCCGGTTTAATTTTAAAATTTTAAAGTTCTTTTCCGTATTTGGATACGCAAACGTCAAGTTTTTTAAATTCGAGTTTTTTGGCGAACAAAAAAGATGGAGCAGTTCTGATAATTTTTAGAACAGACAGGATGAAGTAATAGCAAATAAAAGTTATTTTCGACAATGTTTCTATGTCGTATTGAAATTATATTGTTCACAAAACCTACAAACTTTAAAAATCAATTATAATAAAAGCATGACAAGTTAAAAAAATAGTTTAAACGTCGAATTTTAGCCGATTGATTTCGCAAACTTTTTGTCGTTACCGACGACTGTGCCGCCACCTAATTAATTCTCCCTGCTACTGTTGCTGATAGAGGCTGACGACAACGGACGTTTCCAATGACTTGCTTTGTAACTGCGTGTACGCTCTAAATTCGGATAATAACGCATTAAAATAGAGTTTTGGGGTAGGTGTTGTTTCATTTTCTATTCTATTGCATCATTCGCACATTCATGGATTTCAGCAAGTCAACATGGCGGCTCACTCCTTAATTAGTTACCACATGCCAACTGTGGATTTGACAGTAAATAGTAGCCAACGAAACAAAATGTTTGGGTTAAGAATTATAAGGATTGAACATGCCGCCTTAGAATTATTTGGAGTTTTTATCTTACAGGGGGTAAAATAGAACAGCCATACACACGGCAATCTTACCTTCGTATCAGTTTTCAAATTACCGTATTTGTCTCATTAGAATCGAAATAATTCATGCAAGCCATGGATTTGTTATCATTTCACATGGCCTGGGCCGTGTGAAAATTTCAAACAAATCTATGGCTTGAATGAATTATTTCTTAATTAAACATTGTTTGCACGAAAAAAAAAACTACTGCGACAACTAAGTCTATATTAAAGTTTTGTCTTATATGTACTTGGGAATTTAATAAAGGAATGCTTTAAATTCGAACGGAGATGACGAGGCTGAATTCAAACTTGATTAACGAATAGTTTTACATGCAAAATGAAATATGCATTAAGTATTATAAATAAATAGAAACGAACAGAGCTAGTAATACTAAAACGGATATGTCTCCTTCGCTTCGATATTGCATAAGACTGAAAAACGTTTATCAATCTTTTTCATTTAAAGTTCGACAGTGGTATTTGAAATACACTCAGAGGAGGATTTAAGGGAAGACAGGGCCTCCCCTTATGGAGCTTCATATATGATAAATGCATAGGATTTTTAGAAGTATCACCCGAAACGTTGGCTTGACAGCCCCTCCCACCTTTTCAAAATAGCCAATCCGCACCTTACACTTAATTTTATTAACACAAAGATAATATTCCTTAAAAGGGATAAAATGTAATAAAATCAAAAAAAAAAAAAAAAAAATTTAAAACATTTATAAATAATTTGGACGATGAGGTTCCCAAGGGAAATTCGAATTGAAAGGTTCATTTAAGTGAATGCAACAAAACTTCGCATTGGTTTGTTTTAGCTGTAATTATGCTGCAGCATAACATTTCTCAGCTGTAAATATTGATATAAGAAAGATAACTCTGTTTTCATTCCATCATACATGTAATTTTGATTTAAACGTCTTTTTCTGAGAAAATATTTTGATTCCCCCATCCTACTGTATCCCAGTAATAGGCATGCTGAATATTTTCCGCGATTTTCATGGATATTACTATTTCCAGTGTTTTTTGTTTTCTATAGAAGGAGGTTGACTTGTCCGATTACTAGCCACATATCTATTGCAAGCTTACTGATATGAGCCAAGATCTTCGGCACGTTCATGTTCTAAAACTGGTAATATTATACCGTTTGTGAAGATTTTGAATTGAAAGAAAATAAAGAGGGATACTTATTGAGTCTTATGAATCAAGTTCACCCTTTATATAAAACAGGAGATGTGGTATGATTGCAAATGAAACAACCGAAAGACCAAAGGATCACGACCAAAACCCATACCATATAGCAAGTCACAAAGTAACCGGGCTGACAAAGCCCGAAACAACCAAAAGGAGAAGACCAACGGCGTAAACGTTCTCGAGGATATTTGATTTCGTGGTTTTGCAAACGTCTATATACAAGTCTATATAGATTATTTATTCTTCGTTGAACATTTGAATTCGTGGTATACTTTACCCACGATATCCACGAAAATTGGTACCCGACGAATAATAATGAACCCACAGTATCTCATAAGTTATCATTTAATCGTGTAATATATGTCTATGACATTATATACATGTTTTATGATAAAATCGACTTTTGCGATAACAAATAAATCAACTGACATTTAATATTCTCATGAAGTTTCTAAACTTTTCTGATTTACAAAAGTTCACATGTAATATGATAATGTAACATGTTTTAATGATATTGATTGAAGTATTTGTTTTGTAGATAGTAATTATTATGTAATAACAAATATATACTTTACAAGTAGTTTATGATTTAAATTCCTATAGTTATATTACAGAGGAGAGTTCGGGGAAAGAGAGGGGTACATATCATGTTTTGCGTCATGAATAATACACAATATCCATTCTTTTCAATAAAACAATACACATTTATGATATCAGGGGCGGATTAAGGGGTACCCTTATAGAGCTATATATATTGGTAATACATAGACCTTTTACTTGTCACACTCCAAACTTTCGACTTGCCTAGTTTCAAAATCATGGATCCGAAATGATTTGGATATGAATTGAAAAAAAAAGATGCAGGGTATAATCGAATACAACAGCACTCAATAAGACCAACATACATCTATGTGAACAAATACGATAGACGGGCAAAAACATATACTCTTAAAATAAGGATTGCCAGTTGGGGGTAAACTGTGGAGCAGTCTCCCGTTTTCGTTGAAGACCATAAACATATACATGTATTGTGATTCCTTGTAAATTGAAATTTTGGGAGGAATCAGCAGGACGCGGTTCCCTAAAGATAATGAAAAAGTAAAATAACAAAAATACCGAACTCCAATGAAAATTCAAAACGGAAAGTCCCTTATCAAATGGCAAAATTAAAAGCTCAGACACATCAAACGAATGGAAAACTACTGTCATATTTCTGACTTAGTACAGGCATTTCCTTATGTAGAAAATGGTGGATTAAACCTAGTTTTATTGCTAGCTAAACCCCTCACTTGTATGACAGTCGCATACAATTCCATTATATTGACAACAATTTGTGAACAAAACAAACTGACATAATGATATATTTCCTTCATAATAGTCGATTGGGAGGACGCAGACGTTACCAATGACACATATTTCTATCTGGTTCCAGCGAGAAATACGATGTTCAAATCTCATAAATCAATAAATAATATACAAATAAGAATTAAAAAGAATAAACCTGAGGAAATAACATAAACTCAAAACGGAACGAGATCGATTGTGTATGGAAACGTCTCTTGCTTTGCATGCATCACCCACTATGCAAATAAACACAATAAAAGTTTTTGATTGTCATTTAGTATCTTCCGCCTCTTTTTCACATTAGTGAATAAAACAGTGTCTGTAAGTGTACAGATCAGACGCCTTTTCTCTTATCTGAAGACCCAGAAAAAACATATATCTTGTAACTGGTTGAGACAAAGACATATCGTATCGGTCAACCAATTCGTGATTGTAACTTTAAGTGTGTAGTCATTTGGACTCCTGTGGATAAGCAGTTCATTCGCAATCATACGACATCTCATTAATTTCATATTTTCTAATATTTGTCCATAGGAATCGTGTTTTCATATCAATCTTTCACATTTGGTCATGTTTAAAGGTTAGAAAATTCACAGGGCCGATGGTTTATTAATTTAGTGATGTGTCAGGGTTAGGCACATGTGTTTACTAATCCGCCATTGTATGATACTAACGGAATAGCATTTAACAGAAGTTTATTGGTGGACATCACTTGTGTCGTAAAAATTGCTGTGCTTGCATTGGTATGGTCATAATTATAAATTAACTGTTTACAAAACTTTGAATTTTTGAAATACTAAGGCTTTTCTACCTCAGGAATAGATTACCTTAGCTGTATTTGGCAAAACGTTTAGGAATTTTTGGTCCTCAATGCTCTTCAACTTCGTACTTTATTTGGCCTTTTTAATTTTTTTTTTTGATTCGAGCGTCACTGATGAGTCTTTTGTAGACGAAACGCGCGTCTGACGCAAATACAAAATTTTAATCCTAGTTTCTATGATGAGTTTATTCTGGGGCATATTTGATCGGTTTTGGTGAGGTTCACTTTGCTGAATCTTTAGTGCACTTGATTAAGAATGTTGCTTGTTTTTTTTTGTCTTTAGGTCGTTTTCTTTTCTCTGAAATGTTTTCTGTGTTTTTTTTTCAACCTATGATTTTTTATTGCCCCCAAAATATTTTCTTTACCACTCTTTTTTAACAGCTTCTTATTATATTTTCCGAAGATTTTAATTGAATCTTGGCCCACTCCTTGACGTATTATAAGTCTAGAGGCCTGTTCCAACAACACCTATTCTCTCTCTCTCTCTCTCGAGATTCGTCTTTACCTCAACCTCTTGTTTGAAGATCACAACAGTTGGGATCCGTTCTAACTTCTCTTAAAATCTACCAGGAACTGTCTAGAACATTCTATAGAACCCTGACAGGTTTCGAACAGTTTATGCCAGAAGCGATTCTAGCCTAGTAGCTGTGGACAGTTTTAACGAATAGTTTGAGACTATTGAGTCTATTGAGATTTCTAACCTAAAACTGGTCAGTTTTGAAGAGTTTTAAATTAGAACTGTTTTGGACATCTCTAACATAATGGTTATCGTTCATTACTGTATGTCATAGATATAAGAAGATGTGGTATGAGTGCCAATGAGACAACATATTTGTTTTTCGTTTATTGTTTTGTACATAAATCAGGCCTTAGTTTAATCGTTTGAATTGTTTAATATTTGTCATCTCGGGGCCTTTGTTTAGCTTGGTATGCGGTATGGGTTTTGCACATTGTTTAAAGACGTACGGTGACTTATATTTGCTAACCTTTTCGTCATTTGGTCTCTGATTAAGAGTTTGTCTCAATGGCAACGATACCAAATCCTCTTATTTTTAATAGAACAGCTTTCAGTAACATAACCTATGCCCCATCGTTTGGTGTATACATGTTTCAATTGATACGTGAATTGATCGGGTTTGTTGACCTATATGGAATATCCGTTTCACAGATGACGACGGATATGTTCCAATTGTCGTGAAAACAATCCCGTACTGTTGTTTTTCTTTTCGTTTTTTTGGTTTTCGTTTTTTGCCATTGCATTGTCAGTTTGTTTTCGCTTTATGAGTTTGAATATTCCTTTGGTATCTATCGCCTCTCTTTTACGCTTGTGCATATTCCCACTACATCGACTTCATTTGTAGGAGTGTGATCCTTACGCAAAAGCTGTTCCAACAGAGTTACGAAGATGATTGACTGAAATCGATACTACATACGTTTTACAGTCTGGTACATATGTGTCTCTCGACTTACTAGCGACATGTTTTCGCACTCTTAGATCTTTCGATACAAAAATATTCGTCTAATCTGTAATTAAACCGATTACATCTTATTCCCGATTGCGACATTTTTACATCAATGAGCAGCACGACGGGATCAACATGTGAAGCAGGAACTGCTTACCCCTTCGGAGCATCAATGAGCAGCACGACGGGATCAACATGTGAAGCAGGAACTGCTTACCCCTTCGGAGCACTTGAGCTCACCATCGATTTTTTGTGGGGTTTGTTTTATTTAGTTGTTGGTTTTCTATGTAATGTTTAATTATTGTTTTATTTTTCGTCGTTTTCCCCGTTGATATTGTCTGCTTTTTATTTGGACTTGTGGTTTGCAAATGACCCTTGGTAATCTCTCTCTTTTTTGTGAATGAACGTGGATTCGCATGACGGATAATGCATGCATCGCAGGAGACGCTTGTTATGTTGACGCTCCCGGTCTTACTTCTTTTGGAATACATGCGATTCCCTTAATTTTGTTAGTTAACATGACTTGTCTTTTTAATCGATTTATGAGATTTGACATATCGGTAAATAAATTCATCATAGATACAGGGATTAAAATGATCCAACTAAGCTACTGCTATCCTAATTTAGATCTTTGATTGCTCAACTAGCCCATGTGACCATGTGAGCTTTTATCATCACTTTGCGTCCATCATCCGTCCGTCAGTTGTTAGACAATTCATGATCTACTCTGAGACCCTGGTTCAAATTGAACCTGATTTTGAAGGACTAATGTTTATAAATAGTGTATGTAACATTATATTAAAATATTTCTGCAATCTTTGGACACTTACAGTTAATCTGAAACTTTATAATTCGTCAATTGTTTGTATTTGTTCTCCACTGAAACTGCAAGGCGAAATCTTTTCAAACTTTATAGGATTGATTATTGGGAGACCCTTTAAAAAATACTCATCCCATAATTGGCGGCTTCAGTGACACAAAGGTTTCAAATGAAGCCTATGGGAAATCACATTTGCATCCCATCCTCTAAAACAACCAAGCCAAATGGAACCAAATTTTGTAGAAAAATGTAAGGACGGGTATCTCTATAAATGTTTGATTTCATTCTGAAAATATTAAAAACATTGCCGTCAGAGGTAATTCTTTATTCCGATTTGTCCAGTGTTTCAATTTCTTCTCCTGAAACTATATTGCCAAATCATTTCAAACTTTATGGGATTGATGGTCAGGAGATTCTCTACAATAAGTCATAACTTCTTGCTGATAAGCTGGTTAACCTAGTGGGTATGATGGCAGACTATGCTGATCTGCAGAAGAGCGATTGATGGTTCCATGAAGTATCGGGACCAATATCCCAATATCACATGAATCAAAAATATATATAATTTAGTTCAAAAGTGTTATACATACAGGTATTCAAGTGCTATACATACAGGTATTCAAGTGCTAGTATATTTTAGATATATGTTAAAATCTTGATTTAATTTTTTTTTCGAAACGTTTGTAGTGTAGTTATTTTAAATCCGCATAAAACTGTTCAGTGACTTTATAAATATTGTTATATACTGTATGTATTGCATTTGTTAAATGAGAGAAAGATTAACTATAAGTGTCCAAATATTGCAAAATGATATTAATATAATGTTATATACAGAATAGGATGTTTTATTATAATGTTATTTACAGAGTATGGCTTGATAAATTTATGAATGATTGATTGTTGTTTTAACGTTCAGTGGCTAGTACTTCACCCATACATGGTCAAGAACATAATAATAATAAATCTAATCGGACTGATACACTCAAACTTTCTCTATGATAGGGTATCTGGTCAAAGCAGAAATGGTGCCTTGCAGCAGGTGATATACGCACTAATTAATGGGTTATTGCAAGAGATCTTTGACTTGCAGAGAGCCCTTCACTTACCATATTCCAAGTTTCAGATTTAAAGCAAGTTTTGACTTGACGTTGCTGTGTATTTATTTACCCATACAGCCACATGGACGCCCGTCTGCAGCATGTATTAAGGGCATACGATACAGTCTCGATCCCACGGTGATTCTTTTACGAAAATTTGCATACAAGCTAGTTTTCACCTGGTCATTTCAAATATGTAATAAAAATGTACCTTCATGTGCCAAATTTAGAGATACATGGGGTCGAAATTTTAGACATTTACCTAAAACTTCGGTTTCTTGGACATTTCTAACCTTTGGATAGACATAATAAAGTTTTTTGTTTCAAAAGATATACGCATGTGGATTTGTGTAAAACGCTTTGGAATATCTTCCTTACAAGTATCCTCCTAATTTGTGTAACAATTCTTTGGAAATAATAATTTTATTAAATTTTCAAGATTTTAGAAAAAAAACATATTTTGCTGTATATTTATCTAATTAAAACAAAATCATCGATGATTTCTTCATAAAAATTAGAATAAATAATCTTCATACAGTATCAAGTCAAATGTCATTTTAAAAACAGGGTCCATGAACTCGTTTTGAAGCTAATGATGAAACTCACTCAAAAAATGCATCTTTTCCCGATATGTCGCAGTTTGACGTCGCGAAAAATAACATTTTACGTTAGCAACGTCATTACCTCCCCTGTAACTGTTAAGGGCATACAATACAGTTACAGAGGAGATAATGATGTTGCTTCCGTGAAATGTAATTTTTCGCGATGTCAACTATGAGATATCGGGAAAAGATTCATTTTTCTGCTGATATTAATCATTAGCTTGAAAACGAGTACATGGACCCCTCTTTTTAAAAATGTCATTTGACTTGATCTTGTATAATGATTATTTGTACCAATTTTCATGAACAAATCACCATTGGATTTTTTTAAAATTAGATAAATTAACAGTAAATGCCGTTTTTTTTTTTTTCTAAATTCATAAACATTTGATAAAAATGCATTATATTCAAAGAATTGTTTCAAAACTCAGAGGCTATTTGTGTAAGGAAAATATTTTACAAAAATCCGCTTGTGTTTACCTTTTGAAACAAAAATGTTCGGTATGTCTGTCCAATGGATAAAAATACCCAGGAAACCGACATTTTGAGTAAATGTCTGAAAAGTTCGACCCCTTTTATCTCGATTTTTCATTACATATTTGAATTGTCTAGGCGAAAAATAGAAAAACATCCTAAATTTTACGGTGATGTTGTTTACCCAGCCCGGAAATTTATATACGATCCGGGTAAACTTATCAATCCTTTATATAAACTTATTCTAAAAGGTTACCAATTCAACACTGTGATTAGATCTTTGAATATTGTTTTTATTGGTATAAATATTGATTTCGTTATCAGTACATTAAAATCATACCAATAGTTTTGTTATACACATATGCACTTTAACGGTACTACAATCTGTCGATCGTTTGACATTTTGGCATTGCACAAGGTCATGTTTTTCTCTGACTGTTAATGACGTCTTTACACTAAATCCATTGGATGTTGGATGTGTACATGAATTTGTTTTATTAGCTGTTATTGGCTTTGAACTAGTTGTCAGTAACTGCGAGTACTCTCAGATCTGTACTTAGTGTCCTTTGTGTTGTTAGGGATGCCACGTCCGGTCTGTGTTTATGTTTGATGTTTTTCTGCTTTGTATCGGTCTGATGAATTAAGCCTTTTTCAACTGATTTTTATTTTTTGTTCTTATGTAATGCTGTAACATAACTGTCCCAGGTTAGGGGGAGGGTTGAGCGCTCACAAACATGTTTAACCCCGCCACATTCTTTATGTTCCTGTTCCAAGTCAGGAGTCTAGTTCAGTGGTTGTTGGTTCATGTCTGTCATATTTGTTTTTCGTTCATTGTTTTGTTATAAATTAGAACGTTTGTTTTCTCCATTGAATTGTTTCATATTAGTCATGTCGGGGCCTTTTATAGCCGACTATACGGTATGGGTTTCTCTCATTGTTGAAGGCCGTACGGTTGCCTATAATTGCTAAGATCCACTTTATTTGAACTTTGGTGGATAGTTGTCTCATTAGCAATCATACCTCATCTCCTTATTTTCATATTGTATACAAATTTTCGTCAAAAATTCACCGTGTGATCTAAACTGTATCGTATGCCTTTAATGGAGGATGAGAGAAGTCAAGGTCAGAATTTTTTTTATTACCTGGGCAATCTTAGGATTGGTCTTCCTGTTTGTATGACTGTATCCCGTCATGTACATGTACAGCAATAGATATTTCATGTTTCAATCATGGAAGTAAATTTACAGTCGTTTCTCAAGTAAATTGTACTATAAATAAATTTAAGAATTTTATTAACAATATCTCAGGCATTCCTGTAAGTACTGTACCAAATTGACCTAAGCTGAACGTCATCAGTTTGACTTTACAGACAGTATCTGATCTGAAGTATGGGATATATTAACACGTATTAACGAAACTTGTCAGAATTGGCACCTTGAAATAATGGCATGTATTTGGAGAGTTATCATAAATAATAAACGGTATTTTCTTAAAATTAAATATTAAAAAAAGTACCAAGATATATTATATATATTAAGTACACTGTTCTGAAAACTCCTAAATAGGGTCTATTTACAATAATAACTATTGACACGATAGATAAGCATATCGTATCGTATGCTCTTAATGTCGGTTGAACGAATTCAAGGTCATAATTTATCTATTACCTAGGCAATCTTGGGATGGTATTCCTGTTTGTATGACTATCTGCCGTCATATAAATGTACAGCAATGGATATTTCATGTTACAACCATTAGACGAATTCGGTTTTTGTTTTCTACCATCTTGGTAACATAGCTTTTCATGTGATTAGATCTTATTCATCAGCGGCTTTCTAAATGTTTGGGTTTAAGCGTACGTTGCTGATGAAGATGCAACAAATTCATATTCCTGACTTGGTACAGGCATTGTCAGAGGAATAGAAATCCAAAAGGATAATTTAATAAATTGGACAACACAGCAGACAACGCCAACCACAAACACCCGACTCATCTGAAAACAAGATTATGTGTCCATAGGACAACACAACAGACAACACCAACCACAAACACCCGACTCATCTGAAAACAAGATTATGTGTCCATAGGACAACACAACGGACAACCCCAACCACAAACACCCGACTTATCTGAAAACAATTTTATGTGTCCATAGGACAACACAACTGTCAACACCAACCACAAACACCCGACTTATCTGAAAACAAGAGTATGTGTCCAGAGGACAACACAACAGACAACAAATACTACAAACACCCGACTTATCTGAAAACAAAAGTATGTGTCCATAGGACAACACACAAGACAACACCAACCACAAACACCCGACTTATCTGAAAACAAGATTATGTGTCCATGGGACAACACAACAGACAACACCAACCACAAACACCCGACTTATCTGAAAACAAGATTATGTGTCCATGGGACAACACAACAGACAACACCAACCACAAACACCCGACTTATCTGAAAACAAGATTATGTGTCCATGGGACAACACAACAGACAAAACCAACCACTTCATAATGAACAAGAAGTCAACAACCTGTAAAAGAGAGGCGATAAATAAGATAACAAACTCATAAGGTAGTCGAAAACGAACTGACAATTCAGTGGTTGTCTTCTGTTGCTATATGATCTTTATTTTTCGTTTATTGTTTTATACAGTGTGCTGTTGCACTACTGTTCGCGGTTAGGAGAGGGTTGGGCGTCCCTAAACATGTTTAACCCCGCAACATTCTGCAAGCGCCTGTCCCAAGTAAGGAATCTGTATTTCAGTGGTTGTCTTTTTATGCTGTATATCATATTTGGTTTTTCGTTAATTGTTAAGTACATTTTGTTTTTGTGTTGCAGTGTCCCAGGTTAGTGGGAGGATTCAGCACTCCAAAGTTAAACCCCGCCCTAATCTGTATGTTCCTGTCCCAAGGCAGGAGCCTGTAATTCAGTGACTGTCGTTTGTTTCTGTATATAAATTATGGTTTTTGTTTGCTCTCTTGTACATGGATCATGTCGTTAGTTTCTTGTTTGAATTGTTATATGATTTGTTATGTCAGGGTCGTTTATAGCTGTCTATGCGATATGCGTTTTGCATTGTCGGAAAATTGTCTCATTGGCAATCATATCACATATCCTTACTCTATAGGTGTTAATTTCATTTTCAAGTTAATTTGATACAAGCTACTGTGGATTCATCATTGTTCGTGGAATACCTATTTTTGTGGTTTTCAAGGGTTTAAAAAAACAAACATTCAATTATTCCATGAAATGAAAATTTACCTCAGGTTTTTTTTGGCAAAACCGCAAAACTTTAACCTATTACGTAGACCATAAAATCCGGGTTTTATCAAATACATATTAAACAATTTGCTTCATAATGAACGTTTGTATTAAGTTTCAAGTTGGTACGACCAAAAACTACTTTCACCCAAATCGAAATGACAACCTGATACAATAACGGACGGACAGACTAACGGACTAAAGTTATTACTAAAATATAATTTTCTGCCTGGCCGATGGTCTATTTCATATTTTTTCTCTTAAAAAAAGAGTCTTCTTGAAATGTTCAATGTTACTTGTGTTACTCCAAATATAAGGTTGACAGTCCAGAGTTAAAATTTACAAGTTTGTTTTGACACCTTACCCAAGTCAGTGGGGTTTTGATGTAGCTGCTTACATCAAAGCTATGCACTCTAAAGAGGAGCATTGCATTGCTCCCCAGGGTAATATTTCACTTAATGGTAACTTTAAGTAAGTGTTCCCCGTGAGAACATTTCAATGTTCTTCGAAGAACATTTCGCTGAATGGTATTTTTGACAAATTTGTTCCGCATAGGCAAATCAAACTGTGTGCTCCGTAGAGGACCATTAAAATGTGTTCCCACGGGAAACAGTTCACTAAAAGGTAACATTAATTATCTGTCCCCCTCCCCCCAAAAAAAAATTTTAGAAAATAGTATCTGTTATTGTGTTTTCCCTAAGTGAACATTTCACAAATGGTAAAGTAGTTATAATTTATTGCGCATGCAAAAAGTAAAATAAGAAAAAAACCGAACTCGAAGGAAAATTCAAAACGGAAAGTCTCTTATCAAATGGCAAAATCAAAAGCTCAAACAACTCAACGAATGGAAAACAACTGTCATATTCCTGACTTTGTACAGGCATTTCCTCTTCAAGAAAATAGTGGATTAAACCTGGTTTTATAGCTAGCCTCTCATTTATATGACAGTCGCATAGAATTCCATTATTCCAACAATGTGTGAGCAAACAAACAGACTTAATAGGTAAAAATGTCAAAAATTGGGGTACAGCAGTAAAAATTGTGTTATAATCTTAATCACTATAAAACAAATAACTATGTCAACAAAGAAAAACAAAATGGCATATAAACACCCTATAGACAAAGCACATCAGCAAAAATGAAAGACAAGAATACAAAATAATGTACAATAACACAATGACGGGATGTATAAATACCTAGCCACGCCAAAAGGATATTACCAAAAATGGATTAAACAGTAATGTTAAAAATATACAAAGACAAATAAAAAGAACACTATAACACATAGTTAAGACGATAAACAACGTCAGCAACTAGAAATACAAATGCACTACTTGTCAATTATCCGGGGGGAACCTTTTTGAATGACTTTTTTCTACGAGCAAAAAGATACCTTTAAAAACAAAATTATAATCTATGGATTTTTGGAATCAATGTGAAATAAAATATCTTCTAACAATAAACTCATCATAGATACGAGGATTAACATTATGTACGTCAGACGCGCGTTTGTCTACAAAGAATCATCAGTGACGCTCGAATCAAAAATTTAAAAAAAGGTCAAATTTACTATATAAACCAAAACCTATTATTTTCACCAAATTTCCTTATCCAATATAAATATGGATGAGTGGAAAACCCTTCAGTTGTTGTTTGAGTAATTGTGTATTATAGTGTCAGTACAAAGAAAAACAATTTTACCATGTGGATTTAGTTTTTATTACAAAATTACAAAATGAGGAGATGTCGAATGGTTGCAATTAAGACAACTTTTCACCAGAAACCAATTGACATTAATTTCTTGTAGTACGGTATAAAAGGCCGCGACATTTTAAAATTTGAAATTTTAAACAAAAAAAAAAAAAAAAACAGCGGCCTAAATTATGATAAAACAATCAATGAAAATCAATAAGACACACAGCAACAAACGACAACCTTTGAATTACAGGCTCCTGACTTTGAACAGGCACACAAATAATATGGAGGGTTGTTAAACATATTAGTGATCAAGCACCCTTCCCCTCACATGGAACAATGGTGTGACAAAACAACATTGTATGTTCGGTCATGTATCTTTTGTTATTTCTCTGGTCGACATCTAAATGTGCAAGTTTGATTGCTCAAAACACTAGTTCGAAGTGACACACCCTCCTACTAGTATATATAGTATTTCCAACTCCCTCGTGCCCCTAAAGGGGGTTCATATATTTTTGTTCCCATATTTGTCTATTTAAAAAGACAGTACAGGTAAATAGCAATAACAACTTGACAAAATAAACAATGAAATAGTATAACTATATACAACGTAGTTAGATATGATTATTTATTTCATTCAGATATAAGGTACGCTGAAAACATTGACCAGTGGCTGCCATATATATTCTCGCCACTTGCATTGTCATGGCGTATTGTTAGTTTTTCACCTGCCTTTAAGTCCATCACAGTATTCAAAGTACCTTGAGACCAGCCGGTTCCAAACGCCCCAACATTTGACTGACCATTCTTCCACATGTGACAGTGTAGATGTTTTCCTTTAACAGACATCAGAGAACTTGACACCAAATAAAGACCATCCTTTGGTACTGTGAAAACGCCTGTTGAAGGATTATAAATATCCCCTGTGTTCAGCCAGACTTTGTCGAATTTTATTACTTCGCCGGCTGCAAGAGCCTTTTGAGCCGTAAGCGATGCAGTAAATGCAGGGAGGGTTTTCCTTGTAAATCCTAAGGAAGCAAATAAAAAATATTGAATTTCTTTTATCTTTAAAATAGTCAATGAATAAGGTGCCAAAAACAGTCAAAGCATTTTGTAGAAAAAGTGTACTTTCAATACTTTATTAAACGGTGCAATAATATTTAGAAAATCATATGATTTAAAAGTCTATAAAAACAAAAGATTCATTAAACCATTAAGATTTAAAAATTAACAAAATTAAGCATACCATCAATTTCAGTTCTTTGTTTTCGACATTTACACAACAGGTCCAACAGGTCTTCAGATAAACTATTATCTGCAACATGAGTTACATAAGAATAATCATAAGATATAACAAATATTTCTGATTGTTGTAACAAAATGAAACGTTATTTTATTTGATAAATAAATTAACAGACGTTGATCTGAAAGAAAGATTTTGTCGATTAACATAATAACATAATAATACACAGCAATAATGAGACATGGATATAAAAAGTCTAAATAAATGGTAAATTGATTATCTGATTATATCAGAAGATACAAATAGTGGGGTTTCTCAACGTCTTGGCATTACACTCCTTTAAAGTCGTTGACAAAAACTTTTATCGTTGACGTGAGGGAGAACAATGATTCGTGTAATCCCCCCTCCCCCCGTACAATGTACATAACAAGGACACGTTCCTACAATCCAAGTAAAAAGATGAATTGTTGCAAATATTGGTTTATCATACTTAATAAGCAATAGAACTATTACGAATAGTATTCGGCTTTGAGCGTTCCTGATGAAGGTTAATCCAGAAAAGCGACTCGGACGCATCAAATTGATAACCGTGTTTTCATTTTCTACAGAATACCCATCTTTACATAGTTTAAAACTTTCATTAATCTCTTAATCTTCTGTAAATGTCTTTACACATTATTTTTACCTTTCTTGCAAGCTGAAAGAATTTGGCCTATTTGCATGATTACTACCATAACAACTATACTGACTACAGATTTCATCCTCGTCAGAACTCTGTAAGAAACTATGTAGAAAGTAACGGATTTGAGGCAGTGAGTCTAATTTATATTACTGAATTGCATGTTTCAACTTTTGATATGCAATTATATTGTAATTTCATACTGCATTGATTTAATGCATTACAATTAATATTATACAAGATGAGTTGGTTTGATTTCTAGTCAGGCATTTTTCTAGTAGAAACCACATAACGGATGTTAGCAAGCATGACATTTACACGATTCATAGCAATCAATAAAAAAAATCATCAAAATTCGAAAAGGGTACGAGTATTTTTTTTTTCTTGATCGTTCTGCCATTAAGGTCGCATTACACGCAACATGTATCATCTTAACATCTAATTGGAGATGCAATTTAAAACAAAATGAGGTCATATGCATGATGGTTCCGCTTGAACTTTTTTCTTTAAGATTCTTATATATTCTAATAAAATTTAAGCAAATCAATAGTTTGCATTAGATCATCAATTCCGATATTGATAAGAGGAATGCGATAGGGGAATTTTGGTTATCTTCCCTTGACTCAAAATACAATATGTCAATGTTCAGATTCAAAAATATTAATCAAGTGCAAATTTTCAAGATATTAAAAACAATTTATTTTCAGGATGGTCAGAGTTTTTATTAAAACTAAAACAGTATATCAAAGGATGAAGTACAAATTCAACCTTTGTTTGGGAATACAAATATTACATGTAGGTATAGGGGGAAATCATTTTATTTTTTTTTTACCTTTACAAAAAGTGGGATGAAAACTGTCGGCGACTAATGGGAGGAAAACGAGAACAATTTTAGAAATAGTGCATTTATTTTCAATCATTGTAAGATAGAAGAATAAAATCGTTCATATCACCGGACTTTGGTGATGTTTTAAAACAAAATAACTGTTCAAAAACCAGGAATCATTCTCCATCTCAGAACAATGTATCCTATTAAAAAGGGGAACACCTGTTAGAAATAGTAATCGTTTACTAAAAGATATACAGACAATATTAAGCTACAATTCGGGACCATCATGTGAACTAAAATGGGATATACGTTATCAAAAAGAAAAAATTTGGCATGATGTATGGAAAGTTTTACAAAATAATGTTGCAACTAGAAAAGCTAACCAATTACAATGGAAAATTCTACATAATATTGTATATACTGAAGAAAAGCTAAAAAAGAGTTCCATAGGTCCAATGGAATTTGTCACTTTTGTAAGAATAGCCAAGAAACACTAGTGCAACTTTTTTCGAATTGTCACATATAAATAATGTATGGGTAGTTATTTTTGAGAAGATAAATTAATTTTGTGAAAACAATTGGGGCAAAACTATGCAAAATTGGAGGAATCAATTATAATTGGAGTTGTAAATGAATTATATGAATTGAATGTAATTATAAATACGGTCTGATCAACACTGCAATTTTAATATGGAAAGAAAATAAAGTTCGAAAGTACCAAAAGAAAACCACAACAAAACAAAAGATTGGGAAACTTATTCTTAAGGAATATACGGAAATATTTCAAATGGCAAGCATAAAAAACTATCATTTTACGTACAAAGTTAATTTTCTAAGTTTTAGCTTATTATACTCTTATAGTTTTGTATTTATTCAGGAGTCATGTTTTAGAAAGGGTTCTAACCCATCCCTTGTGGATGTTATTATCACAAGTAAAAAGAATATGTGTTTTAAAACAACAAATAGTTTAAATGGTGTTAGTGACTGTCACAATATTATTTCTACAGTTGTGAAAGGAATTTTACCTCGACAAAAACGCAGGGACGTAGCAAATTGAAGTTACAAAACCTTTGATATTGATCAATTTACAAATGATTTATAGAAAATACAGATTTCAGAAAATTGTACTGAGAAAGATTTGAATAGTATATATATGATGAATATGAACAAGATTTCAAAACATACTAGATAAACCTGTAAAATCTAGGTGTCAACGAAGAAAACCACTCCCACGTATGAATAAAGAACTAAGAGGGCAAAATATCGAACACAAATGCTTTATTCACAATACACTAAAACCGGAGTGACAAAATTGGAAGAAATTTAGATAACAAAGAAATTTGGTAACTCAGATAACCAAACTCATGCTAGCGACCAATTCCAGCGACCAATCAAGCTAGCGACCAATTCTATCGACCACTAAAGTTAGCAATGAGAATCAACTTGTCAAAGAAATATAATGCGGTATGTGTGAACACCACAAAACCACATTATGAAACAACGTTCTGTTAAAAGAAATTCTAGCTACCTGTTTTAACGTCTAAATGACCAGAGATGTCCAGCATTTGAAGTAAAGGGGACACTACCACACCAATGACATCTCTAGCTGAATGCACTGACTAACTTGCTTGCTATATGCCGTCATAGTGATATCAATCAGTAAAGAAATATATAGTTTCTATACTGATTAAAAAAAAAAAAAACGTGTCACCTATTCGAAGAAAGACAAAACATCTTAATAAAGCCTGTGTCAGATGTATGATGTTTGATGAAATTTAATTATTTCTATTATTAAGACAGTCTTTGTTAACGAACTATTTTTATTCCGCTGCATTCTAACACATACTACATATTATCACATATGTATTTATATAAATGAAAGTGCGCCCCTCCCGGACTTAACACCATTGGGAAAGGGAAGTTGGGAAAATAACCATTATTTTGACGTCTTCTTTACTTTTTCTGTGTTTTCCAAACTCTTAACCGAGATTGTAAACTTGTATCAATTATTGCAAATAAAATATTAAAGACGAAGTGTCTATCCCTGAGCACATAATGGCTATATAATAGCACATGGCGGATCAGAAATGAGAATAAAAAGTAAACAAATTGAATAAAAAAAAAAAACACGAATATTTGTCCATGATGATTCGCTCGAACAATCATTTTCCATATTCAGTGGCATTCAATTTAGAAAGATCATATTATAATGAACATGTGTGCTAAGTTTCAAGTTGATCTAACTTCAATTTCATCTTAAATAACATTCTATATCTCAAGACATGTCCAAACCGTGAAATAGAAATGTTTTTATATTAGGCTTAATGTGGTCTTGCAAACTTTCAACACCGCGGTCACCGATGTAAGCAGCTATATCAAAACCCACTGACGTGGGTTAAACTTGTAAATTTTAACTTTGAGGGCATGGTAATTCGTTTGAACTGTCAACCTAAAATTTGGAGTAACACAAGTAACATAGAACTCTCATTTTAAACGAAAAAATATGAAATAGCCTATCGGCCCGGCGGAACACTATATTTTAGTAGTAACTTTAGTCCGTTAGTCTGTCCGTCCGTTCTTGTGTCAGGTTGACATTTATGTTTGATTTAAAGTAGTTTTGGTCGTACTAACTTAAAACTTAGTACATATGTTCATTATAAAGTGAATCTATATTTGCTAAATCATAGTTTTGACCCGGATTTCATGGTTTATGTAATACTAGTAGGTTAAAGTGGTCGTTTAAGGTAGATTAAAGTGTTTGTTTAAGGTATATTGAAGTGTTGGTTCAAGGTAGATTAAAGTGTTGGTTTAAGGTAGATTAAAGTGTTGGTTTAAGTAGATTAAAGTGTTGGTTTAAGGCAGATTAAAGTGTTGGTTTAAGGTAGATTAAAGTGTTGGTTTAAGGCAGATTTAAGTGTTGATATAAGGCAGATTAAAGTGTTGGTTTAAGGAAGATTAAAGTGTTGGTTTAAGGTAGATTAAAGTGTTGGTTTAAGGCAGATTAAAGTGTTGGTTTAAGGCAGATTAAAGTGTTGGTTTCAGGTAGATTAAAGTGTTGGTGTAAGTAGATTAAAGTGTTGGTTTAAGAATATTAAAGTGTTGGTTTCAGGTAGATTAAAGTGTTGGTTTAAGGTAGATTAAAGTGTTGGTTTAAGGCAGATTAAAGTGTTGGTTTGAGAATATTAAAGTGTTGGTTTAAGGTAGATTAAAGTGTTGTTTTAAGGTAGATTAAAGTGTTGGTTTAAGTAGATTAAAGTGTTGGTTTAAGAATATTAAAGTGTTGGTTTAAGGACGATTAAAGTGTTGGTTTAAGGTCGATTAAAGTGTTGGTTTAAGGTAGATTAAAGTGTTGGTTTAAGGTAGATTAAAGTGTTGGTTTCAGATACTTTGGATTCATTTATTTTCTTGGATTGAGTTAAATTGTTATTTCGTGGATCTTTGATTTCGTGGTTTTGTTAAAGTCTGGATAAAAACCTGAGGTAGATTTGCACTTCATTGAACATTTGAATTTGTGGTTTTATCTTCACCTATGAAAACCACGAAAATGGGTACCTCACGAATAATGATGAATCCACAGTAGTGTGTATCAAATTAACTTGGAAATGAAATAAACACCTATAGAATATGTGAAATGATTGCTAACGAGACAACTTACCACTAAAGACCAGTTGATGTAGATGTTGTAAAATATGTCACATTACATTACGGCCTTCAAGAATGAGCAAATCTCAAACCGCATAGCAAGCTATATATGACCCCGACATAATAAAATATATAATAATTCTAACAAGAAAAGTAACGACCTGATCTATGTACAAAAAAAAAAAAAAAAAAAAAAAAAAAAAAAAAAAAACAGAATTGATATACAGTAAAAACGAATTACTGAATTACAGGCTCCTGCCTTTGACAGTAACATACAGAATAGGGTTAAACTTTGAGATGCCGAATCGTCCCACTAACCTGAGACAATGGTGCAACAGTACATCACAAGAACAAAATGAACAAAACTATTAACGAAAACGTATATGTTATACAGCAACAATAGACAACAACTAAATACAGGTTCCTTACTTAGGACAGGCACATGCAGAATGTTGCGGGTAAAACATGTTTGGGAACCCTCCCTAACCTCGGACAGTGGTTCAACAGAAGATCAATCTATAATAAACAATAAACGAAAACAAAGATGATATGTAGCAACGAAAGACAACCAGTTCGTTTTCGACTACCTTATGAGTTTGTTTTCTCATTTATCGTCTCTCTTGTACAGGTTCTTGACTTCTTGTTCATTATGAAGTGAACTATTTTATAACACATCCAGATCTCATGCATTTTATCTAAATATGGACCAGTAATAGTGATTGGCATGATGTCCTATGGACACATAATCTTGTTTCAGATGAGTCAGTGTTTGTGGCTGTTGTTGTCTGTTGTGTTGTGCAATTTATTTGGTTATCCTTTTGTATTATTATTATAAAAGCACAGTCTACATGGTATCATATAGTTCATTCAATGGAAAGAGAGACAACTTTAATCGAAAATGACATACATTATAACTCCTCAAGAACCAAACCAATATGAGAGTTTGTACTTATTTTTTCAATTTAAATTAAACTTAAATAATGTAATATAATAACATTATACTTTAAGGTCAAATTAACTCAAGACAAAACGTCATCAATAAAATGTAATATTCCAGACATATTCGTTTAACATAAAACTTATTGCCTCACCAGTGGCTCTTATCAAATCAATGCAGAGCAAACTATTAAACAGATTGAAGAGTAGATATAAAGCTATAGGTAACAAGAGCGCAACTATGTGTAATGCATTTAATAATTTTAATCGGGTACCAGAGGTGTTTCATATTTAATTCCTTGAAAACCAATAAAGTCGTTAAAATGGATAGCAGTTCTTGTTACCATGAAAAGTATTACAGCAAGAAAAAGGCAAAAGTTGACCTGAAATGCATTTGGAATAAAAATCTCTAATAATTGCATTTCATGGGAAAGGATAATTTGTTTTGCTCCTTTTAAATACATTGAATATAATTTCTTCACTTTAATTTGAATTTGATTTTCTGGACTTTCTAAACCTAAATGAATGACCGTTTAATTAAAAAGAATTCCAATCATATATCATCTAATCAATACTAATACAAGATTTTATTCTGAGTACCCTATGCGTTGACCGTAAAATGTAAACACATTATTGCGATATTCAACCTATAATTGAGACTATAAAAGTAACAAATTCTATCTTTAAAAAAAGATATTGGACGCCTTAAGATTGGAGCAAAATCTTTTGACAATATTGAATTCTGAAAATTTTACACGCACACGTGTCTCTAACAAATGTACATATATACCATTAACTTGTAAAGGTATGTACAGTTTTACCTCATAGACAAGTGCCTGTGAAATTGAGGTAATATAAAATAAGTACAATGTAAAACATAACAAATTCAACAGAAAACGGTTTTAGAACATGGAAGAAATGTCAAACTATCATGCATAAATTCAACTATTAGAGATGCAATCCCTTTCGGTGATGATAACGGACAGAGGCTGAAGGAGATGGTCTATTACTCATCTTTTGACAGGTAACACATTTGCTATATGTAGAGAGAGAGAGAGAGAGATCCCGTTTTGAATATCTTTATCTTATGTACTATATTTCGTACCTCATTAGGAATCATATATGTACACAAAATTGTCACGCGGATGGTTAATGTGGAAACTCAAGTTTCTCTTGAAACGTGTCAAGATATTTTTATTGCATTCGAACTAATAAAGCTGAAATTGTAGATTTACTGAACCTTGTATTCACCTGTACATACGGTATGATCGCAGTGACAGTGAACTGTAAACCTGCAAATTTGGAACTCATTCCGAATGGGTGATAACAAAGCATTAACAAACGTATGCTCGAACAGCGACAATTAAATTTTGTCCAATCAGAGAACAGACCAGCATAATTAAGCATCATTAAGGTCAAAGGTAACGAATTCGACACTATTACCGACTGCGTCGATAAAACAAAAACAGTATGGCTCATGAATTACACTGATGGATGACTGTTTAACGTACATATTAGGCAAATTAAATGCATATTCGGGGAGTGAAAATGAAAATGTAATTTGAACCAAAAATTAAAACCCTGCTTTTTACTATACCGGCACGTTAAATCGAAATTATAACGTGCTTGTTTACAAGGTTACAGTCCGCAAGAAGACAGGTCACTCTACCCGGTCACGTTATTTTGACTCAAAGCGACCAGTCTTTCCTTTTACTTCTAAATGTCGCTTGCTATCACATGTATTCCAAAAGAAGGTAAACCAAGGAAGTTTTAAAACACTGGCGTCCAATTACCCTTTTAAATTCAACATATAAATTTGCATCCAGCTGTATAGCGGAAAGAATAAAGTTAATACTTAACAAACTAATTAGTTTTGACTATACAAGCTTTATCCCTGGGAGATTTATTAGGAGAACTGTAGGCTTATATATGATATTTAACATTTCACAGAGGAAAATGACATCCCTGGTATATTACTCCTGATTGATTTTGAAAAGCATTCGACTCTATCTCCTGGTCATTTTATTTGAAATACTCAGTATTTTAATTTTGGGAATCCATCATGAATTGGATAAAACATTTTATAATAATATTTCTTCAACAGTCACTCAAAATTGCTGTCTGTCAGATTGTTTCGTGTGGAAAGAGGCTGTAGACAAGGAGACCATTTATCTCCTTACCTTTTCATGCTATGTGCAGAAATACTTGGCATTCTAGTCAGAAATCAGTCAGGGCATTACTTAAACAAAGTAATTTTTAAGTTACTTATATAGGTAATTTTGTTTTAAAAATTATAAAATTACTCAATAGAGTTATTTTAAATTTCAAAAGAAGCATGGACTAAATGTAGATTTTATGAATTTTTACACCATTTTATATCATAAAATGAAGAATTTATTAGATTTTAGAGGAGTATAGAGATAAAGGGTTACTTTAAAAATACTGACAAAAATATTACTTGAATAAGTTATTTTATACATCTTTGAAAGAATTTTAATAACACTAAAGTCTTATTTAAGTAACATATGTAGATATAAGAAGATGTGGTATGAGTCCCAATGAGACAACTCTCCATCCAATATGTAATTGTTTTGGGTTACAAATTATAAATAACTTCAAGTCTTAATTAATTCACAAGTTTCTATCTATTTATATCTGTCTACCTTCAAGATTTTTGAGGAAAATGATATTTTAATAGTCCCAATAGACCAATCTTTGACCCAAAAGCGTCGATATGAAAGATAAGTGCGTCAGAAAGGCAATTAGTGTTTCAGAAAGATTAGGTTTTATATTTCATGGGAAATTAACCAGCTGACCGTGAAAATTTGTTAAAGCTAGTAAAATCTGTATAGTTGGACACCTATAAAAATAATATTTAGAAAAGTTTATTAATTTATTCAAATAGTAAAGAGATAAAGGGTATTACCTGATTACGATACCTATATTGTTATTTTTAGGAAGTCATCTATTCATCTACATGGAATGATGAGATCATTATAATTGATGATGTCTGTGTTTATTGTAGAAGTTGGGCACATAATGGGGTATGGACTGTAAATGACCTATTAGATGATCAACATTTTGAAAGGGTTTATAATTTTAAACCCACATTTTACAATTTTATTCTCTAAATTTCAAAATATTTTTTCATCACAAAGACAGAGAGTACAATGTACATGTACATTGATCAGCAGCAACAACACAGACTCCGAAAAAAAATTAGCACAAATTACAGCACTGAAAACCAACAAAAACAACACGGACTAAACGTTAAACAGTCCGATCACATCACTAACGATATGTTTGATTTTGACATGTTTTAACATCGAAACTAAAAGGCTCTACACAATGACCAATAACTCCAACTCATAAAATGTACAAGTTATCTATATATTGAGGTCTTTTGTAATAGCCTAATACATTTTATCATTTGATATTTTACCACGAAATATGGTATCGCAGAATCGTAGAAGTAAAACGCGTGTCTGGAATTGATATTTTTAAATGATTTGTCAACATTGTTTTTAAATAAGGAGATTTGGTATCATTGCAAAAGAGATAACTATCCATTAGAATCAAAATGACGTGGATTTAAGCAATTTTAGGTCATCGGACAGTGAACAACAAAATCATACCGCAAAGTAAACTATTAAAGTACATGACATGACAAAATGTCAAACAATTCAAACGTAAAACTAAAATTCCTTATTTATAACAAAACAATAAACAAAACAAAAAAAAAAAAAAAAAAACATGACAGACAGCAACCAACGACAACCACTGAATAACTGACTTGGGGCATGTACATATATGATATGGCGGGGTAAAAGGTTTGTGAGCGTTAAAGTTGAACTCTTTTCTAAACTGGGACAGTGGTGTAACAGAACAACATAAAAACAAACTCTAAAAATCAATTGGAAATAACTTGCCTTCCAGATTGGCAAAAAAACCCTGATATAAAGAAAAAGGCACAAATTACCGATCTAAGAGTTCTCGCAGTAATTAAACATAGTTAAAAGCCAATAACAACTAATAAACAAATCATGTTCCTCCAGGGTAAGCGTTTTTTTTCTGTTTAATAATCAGTCATTTGCGACTTTTACTCCATGTATTTTATAAGATGATTAAAACTCTATCGAACCACACATTTAAATTGACACTAAAAATATATGAAGAAACTGGTGCATTGCATTTGCGCCAATTTTACAAAATCCAATCTTTCATTTGCGCCACAAGGTTATATTTCATTTGCGCCAAAAATAAAACTACATTTGCGTCATTTTACAAGTAACATATAACAAAAGGTTTAAAATATTTATTGCTACATTGTGATTAAGATTTATTTTAGAGTATTCCTCCTGGGTAACTGAGTAAGTTCATACTCATTTCTAATTTTCTAATATGAAACTGACAGTCAATTACGACTTAAAACTATATCATGAGTGTTCAGATGTTTGAGGTGTCAGGATGGACATTGTCAGTTCTGAGACAAATAGGCCGTTATTTTTCTCAATTGGATTGTTTCTTATTTATCATTTCGGGGCTGTTTATAGCCGATTACACGGTATGGGTTTTCTCATTTTGCCTATAATTGCTTCCATCCACTTCATTTGAACTTTGGTGGATAGTTGCCTCATTGGCAAACGTACCACATCTCTTTATTTTATATAGAGGAAATACGTCTGTAATGTTTTTATGACCACACATATAGGTTATCCAGTGTACATGAGTACAGCCGAGCCGTTGCGTACAAGTCTTGTGTCAGAACAAACTTGGTTTTACTCCAGTGTATAGTGCTTTCTTTAAGGTTTTATAATCTCGTTAATTTGTAACAGAACTGTGTTTTAACATTATTAAGAAAAGTCTCTTTTAACAACGTAACGTATCAGTGTATAGTGCTTTCATTATGGTTACGATAACTGATTTCGGAGGAATATGTTTTATTATGCAATCAAAACTGTGTTATTAAAGTTATTATTAAAAGTCTCTTTTGAATAAAACTATTTTTATACTGTTTACCTGTATCAACGTGTATTGTTGGCGCAAATGAAATGTTTTATTATGGCGCAAATGAAATATTGTTTGTGGCGCAAATGAAATATTATTTTGGCGCAAATGAAATGCCAATTGGTGCAAAGGCAAAGCATCGGAAGAAACTGTACCAAATTTAAACAACAAATGAATACAAACAAAAGGGGTATGTTAGTAAGGTGGTTAAATAAAACCGGTGGTTTTTTTTCTTACTTGGATGGAGAGTTGTCTCATTGGCACTCATACCACATCTTCTTATATCTATGAATATCCCAGATATGGTATGTATGGAAATATTTTAATGACAATCAGTATACTTCTCACACACACTCAAATTTTAATGGGTGTATGCCTTTATGACAAATATTATACACCAAGACAATAGGACAAAATAAACAATGACATAGTAGAACTACGATGTATAGTTAGATATAAATTATTTATTTCATTCAGATATAAGGTAAGCTGAGAACATTGACCAGTGGACACCATATACATTCTCACCACTTCTACTGTCATGGCGTATTGTCAGGCGTTCTCCTTTATTCAAGTCCATTACAGCATTCAAAGTACCTTGTGAATATCCTGTACCAAACGCTCCAACATTTGACTGACCATTCCTCCACAAGTGACAGTGTAGATGTGTTCCTGTGTCAGACATCATAGAACTTGACACCAAATATAAACCATTCATTGGTACAGTGAAAACGCCTGTTGAAGGATTATAAATATCCCCAGTGTTCAGCCAGACTTTGTCAAATGTCATAACTTGATTTGCTGCAAGAGCTTTTGTACTAGTCAGTGATGCAGTAAAAGCAGGGCGGGTTTTCCTTGTTAGCCCTATGAAAATTTAAAAATATTAAATTTCAAAGAAATCAATCACATAGATATAGACATATTTTATTATTTCTAATCATGGTGGCCTAAATAGAGCAGTACAATAATACATGACTTAATAAACAGATTAATAAATAAGCTACAAAAGGGATTTTATAATTAAATATTGAACATTATGGAGCAGGAAAAAAACATAACTAACTAAAAATACACTAAGAAGCATTTATAGAAAAGGTATACTTTCAATAGCTTCTGAATCGGTGCAATAAAATGCAAAATATGGTATGAATAAGATATCTTAAGCAAACGATTTCTTAAAACTACAGAACAGTTTCATTAACCTATAAAAAAAAAATAAAAAAACGTACCGTCAATTTCAGTCTTTTGGTTTCGACATTTAATTAACAGGTCAAGCAGGTCTTCAGATAAATCTGCAACATGAGTTACACAAAAATAATGATCATAAAATTTAACACAAATATTTTGTATTTTTGTAACAAAATAAAAAAAAAGTATTGACAAAAAAACCGATCAAGATATATTCTAAAATGGGGAAGTCTATAAAACAAGGCAAAATAAAAAGTAACGGAACAAATGGAAATCAGCTGTAATATTCCTGACTTGGTATAGGCATTTACAGTTAAAACGGTTGGTAAAACCTGTTGTTTAATTTGATAAATAAATTTACAGATGTAGACATGTAAGCTGAAAGAAAGATTTTTTCGATGAACATAATAATAAAAAGAAATAATCAGACTTAATGGATACAAAATGAAGGTCCAAATACAAGGATTATCTGATTATATCTTTGAAGTCGTTTACAAAGACTTTTATCACTGATGACGTCAGGAGTACAAAACTCATGTAATTCCACTTTGTCAGAATTGTGCAATCGAAGTAAACATATGAATTGTTTTCATAATAAAAAGCAATAGAACCATTACAGAACACCTAGATTTCAATAGTTTTAAGCATTCACTATCTACTGAATTGCGAAAAAAAGTATTTATGAAGTTTTTTTTACCTTTCTTAAATGCCGCAAATGTTTGTCCCATTTGTATGACTCCTATCATAACAACTATAGTGACTGAAGACTTCATCCTCGACAAGACTTGACTGGAAACTCTGTAGGAAGTAACTGTTAAGGATTGGAGGCAGCAGGCTTATATGTTATCACCGAATTGCGTGTTGAACCATTTGACATACGATTTAACTGTAATTTGAAACTTTAACATATGAAATACATGCAAATAAAATTAATTCAAAATTCGAAAAGAGTAATAGTAGTTTTCTTTAATTGATCTTTCATTCACATAAAATTGTACATTCAAAATGTATCCTCTAAACTTTTAATTGTTTGAGTGTATGTGTGCTGTAAAACAATGAAAATTAGAATTATTCTTAAATCCGTTCACACGAAAGTTGCTTTTTGTCTTAGTAGTTTTTTTCCTATAAACTAAATATTCTGTTTAAAATCCTAAAACTAATAAAGCAATTAATTTATACAGTCGGTAAGCTTTCCAATTGTACAAATCTGACTGCTCAAAACTAAGTTTCATTGTCACAGAGCATTCATCCGTTGTCGACTTAATATTTCTTTAACGTTTTGGGGTTTTATTATTTGAGGAGGCATTTTGTGCATTTAATATTGATCCTGCTGTTTTCGGCCATTTTATGTATAGTTTATGTCCGGATTCAATTTCATGAAAATTACGTGTCTATTTTGGAAGGTAAATTGATTGATTGATTGATTGATTGGCATTTTAGACGTTTAAGGACAAACAAATGTATATTTCATTTTTCGTGTCGATAACGAAATGAATATTACTTCTAATAATAAATTTAATCAATATACTCCAGAAAAAAAAAATACTGTGACCTCATCGTCTAATTCTAAGTATCCGTATGCAGTAGCATGTATTGTGTCTACTAACAAGTGGTAACGTAACGTTTATATCATAATGCCAATACAGTAGCTATTATCGCCGCGATATAGTCTTTTTGCTGATCAATCAGTAACTATTAACCATGGCGTTTACCCCAATATAATTATAAAAAAACAGTTTTCTATACCGTCATGCCATTACAGCATCTACTATACACATGTATGGAAAGCCTCAGCTGTCATATATTAGAGATTTACATAACGTTATGCTGAAGCTTCCAACGTAAAGTTAATACAGCGTGATGATGAATTAAATCATCAAATGAAATCTTTAAATAATAAAATGCTAAGTTGAATCTGCGTTGTGTTGACTTGCAACTTCAAGTGTTGATGTTGTGAAAGCATCGTGGTAAGCCACGGCGTTATGATGATATGCTTATAACACGTAACGTTGAGTTGAAACTACATATTGTTAAGTTGACATTACACGATGTTAACTTGATACTGGATAATGCTAAGACGTACTCTTCGATTGCTAGGATAACAAATGAAACGAAAAGTTGAACTTCATGATGTTGACTTATTATTAATAAATGTAAAGCTTAGATATCACAACGTTATATCATTATAATGTCACGATAGGTTTATCATACTTTATGTAGACTTTAACCTACACGATGTAAAGCCAAACTAGCATAATGTTATATTACTATAATGTCATGATAAGCTTACCATACAATATGCTCACTAGAAATTACACGACGTAAAGTTGAAAGTACGTGTTGTTGAGCTAAGATTGCACAATGTTATATCATTATAATGTCATGATTAGCTAACCATACAATATGCTCACTAGAAATTACACGACGTAAAGTTGAAAGTGCGTGTTGTTGAGCTAGGATTGCACAATGTTATATCATTATTATGTCATGATAAGCTAACCATACAATATGCTCACTAGAAATTACACGACGTAAAGTTGAAAGTGCGTGTTGTTGAGCTAGGATTGCACAATGTTATATCATTATAATGTCCGGATAGGCTTACCATACAATATGTTCAATAGAAATAACACGACGTAAAGTTGAAAGTACGTGTTGTTGAGCTAGGATTGCACAATGTTATATCATTATAATGTCATGATAAGCTAACCATACAATATGCTCACTAGAAATTTCACGACGTAAAGTTGAAAGTGCGTGTTGTTGAGCTAGGATTGCACAATGTTATATCATTATTATGTCATGATAAGCTAACCATACAATATGCTCACTAGAAATTACACGACGTAAAGTTGAAATAACGTGTTGTTGAGCTAGGATTGCACAATATTATATCATTATAATGTCCGGATAGGCTTACCATACAATATGTTCAATAGAAATAACACGACGTAAAGTTGAAAGTACGTGTTGTTGAGCTAAGATTGCACGATGGTATATCATTATAATGTCCCGATAGGCTTACCATTTAATATGCTCACCTGGAATTACAAGACGTACTGTTAAAACTACATGATGTTAAGTCTGAATAGCACGATGTTATGTCATCATAATGTTACGGAGGGATAATCATATATTGGGATCACATAAAACGACAGGGCGTACAGTTAAAAGTTTTGAACGTTAAGTCTAGATAGCACGATGTCATATCATTAAAATGTATCGACAGGCTTTTTATACAATGAGTTGACTTAAAAGGACAGAATATACAGTTGAAAGTAGACGATGTTAAGCTTAGATATCACGTTGTTATATCATTTTTATGTCACGATAGGCTTATCAAACATTATTTTGACACGAAACGACACGAAGGTGGAAGAAAGGTCCGCTGATGTAGGACATGATGTATATTGCAAATAGTGCCCCATATGTGTAGTAATAATATGATTTAGAAATAGAATAAACTAAAATTCTACTTTATATTTACACTGTAACAGTACGGTCCATGTAATATTATCATTTCAAAATTTTAAAAAGTTTTGAAATTTTGAAATTTTCACCAAATAATTAAAATTATAAATATTGTTTTTAGATTTGATAGTTTAGATATTTGATCAGACTTTAAAAGTACTCTTAACGTGCAGTTTTGATTATTTCGCTTTTGAAAGTTTAATTTTTAAAGTTTTGACGAAGATATCAAAATTAGAAAAGGGCCGCAAAGAAAAAAAACCTGCGAAACGGAATAAAAGCGGCACGAAACGAAACAAAATGAAATGCACAGCTACGGTTACTTTAAAGCTAATGTACAAAATAAGTCAAAAGGAAGGCAGTTGTAAGCGGTAAAAATTGGATAACAAAATAGATATTTCGCAAAAAGCGGATAAAGTTGTGTTAAAACAAGAAGCACGGCTCTGGTTAAGATCATGCTTAATTAGGAATAAAACGCACGAAATACATGTATATCAAATAATTTTTAATTGCAAAATAAATGATTTAAAGAAGAAGTGTTTTTTTTTAAACAAATTGGACATCACATGAGATAACAGTATCCTGAAATTCTTTTCAGGTTTTGCATCTATGGATTTTTTTTATTTAAACCGTTATCAAACAAGTAGATTCACTTTAAAAAAATCTCTTATATAAGCTGAGCGTTTAAAATAAAAGTTCAGAACTATTTTGTTTCCCAGCGCCCAACATTTAGGAGTAACAGTGAAAACTCGCAGTAGGCCAAACAGCTAAGGTTAATTATTATGTTTATATTTTCTTCTGCACTTTAGACATTTAAAGAAAATTTCCTCAAATTTGATTTCATTTTTATGCTCTACGACTTCTTAAACTGTGGTCGCTTTACCGGATAGCACGAACAGACGCCTAACGGATCGAAAAAAGTTTTACGTTGACAAAACTGTTATCCGTTGGGAGTCCGTTCATGTACTGACAAAATAAAACGGACGCGTAACGAAGGCACAACGGACACACACAGAATATGCAACGTACGAGAAACGAAAACGTACCAGACAGAACGGCTGTCAAACATACATCCAACGGACGAGTACCGCATACAACGTACACCAAACGGAAGCGTATCGAATAAAATGGAAGAACACGATATGCGAAAAAAATGAAAGGCGGCAATAATAATACATGTAAATCGCATAAATATTCAAAAAGTTTCCGTTTAACTGGTCTTGGTTTGTTTTTCAAAATACCGCCAAAGGGTAGTGTCTTGCCTGAATAAGAGATGCTTGATAGTGAAGATGTGCTCTTACTCTAAGGTCGTTTATGAATAATAAGCATTCATGACACACAAGAAATCTGACACACCAATGATTGCCATTTCTGACGCGAAATTTTCAATGGCATTTATCCGTTTCAGATCCGTTCATTATCCGTTTTCTCCCGCGTTTAACGTCCGGTAAAAGTCCGTTTCACATCCGTTCAACATCCGTTTATCCGTTATACGTCCGGAAGATGTCCGTTGGTGAATCCGAAGACACTTGGTTTCCGAACAATAACTTTAGTTTAAGTGAATGGATTTCTATGAGATTTAAACACAAGGTTTGAAACCACAAAAAGAAGGTTGGGATTGATTTCGGGTTATAGTCCCAACAGTTTAGGAAGAAGGGTCCCAAAAGGGGTCAAAATAAGCATTGTTCTAGTTTCTAGACAATAACTAGTGTATTAGTGTATGAATCTTTCTGAAAATGTACCACAAGGTTCCATATCGCAAAGGAAAGGCAGGTATTAAGTATGGGGGTAATTGCCCAGAAGTTCAGGAATTAGGGCAAAAACAAGCATTTTCTAGTTTCCAGACAATTACTTGAGGTCAAGTGTATAGATCTTTCTGAAAATGTACAGCAAGGTACCATACCACAAAGGGAAATTGGGATTGAGTCTGTGGGAGGTAAAATGGGGGTGTAATTTTTTCATATTTTTTCTTCTTAAAATTTTCTATTTTTCTATTGATTCATATTTCGTATTTGTATATTAAAGCAAAAAATACTGATATATCAGGAGATACACACCGAATATGATGTGTAAATTATTAAATAAAGTATTGTGCAATAGCAGGAAATCTTCAATTGCATAGTATTGCGCTATAGCATAGTATTGCGCATTAGCAAGAAATCTTCAATTGCACCGAATTGCGCAATAGCAATACATCTTCGTTTTCAGACTATTGTGCAATAGCACAATATTGGACCAGGAAGAAATCTTCGATTGCACATTATTGCGCAATAGCAAAAAATTTTCAATTGAAAATGAATACAAATATTTCAACCCATTTCAAAATTTTAAAGATCTATCACCAAATTTATTATGTGTCAGAAACCTATATTATGTCAAAAGTTTGATCACAATCCAAATTCAGACTGTATCAAGCTTAAATAATGTGTCGAAACTTGCACCAACTGTTCAGGGTTTGACCACTGCGGTCGAATCAGGCTGCACTCAGCGAAGCATTTTATTTAGTTATTGTACGACAATCAACCTTGAGCAAAGTACAAGTACGCATCTATGTTCAGTCAAAATCCATCGTGTAAAGAGAGTCAGTGCCACGATCTCTGCACGATGGATTTTGTCATTTTGGCCACACACCAATGATGCTCTCGAAAAACCAGGACAATGTAAAACGCTGAATTTTAAGTAAATCATTTACCTACGGAACGCTGAAAATATTCGAATATTTGAAAGTCAAGTAAATATAAGAACCGAAACAATTTAAGAGGTGTTTGACCAAAAGGAAAGTTAAAATATCAAATTCCATCTAAGTAGATAAAGGAAGATGTGGTATGAGTGCCAATGAGAAAACTCTCCATCCAAATCACAATTTGTAAATGTAAACCATTATAGGTCAAAGTACGGTCTTCAACGCGGAGCCTTTTCTCGGACAGAACAAGACAACTTTGCCCAAGGGAGTTGAAACCTTAGTTTCTTTGTAAAACGACCTATTCTTAATAGTTAATTGTTGGTTGCCAGTGGCAAATATTACATGCATGTTCAAGATGATAACAAATTAACATGATATACAACAGGTAAAACATGTAAGAGTCTGTTCATGATGCTGATCGGCATATTTATATGCCACTGGAAAATGAGGATATATTGAATAGGGACAGAAATCTCTCCTTGCAACGAGTTACTGCATGGGTTCTTAACGTGGAGAGTACTTGGCCTCATTTTGACAAGACTTTGCAGTGTTCTTTTTCTTAACTGAAAGTTGATTGTTGTGCGATAACTTAAAAATGCACAAATTACAAATACGGAATTATCACTTAATGCAAAAAAAGCTGGTTCTCTTTCTTGGCTTAACAGTGATAGTCCGTCGGAAGGGAACCATAAATGTCTGACCCGTGTTAAGAAAGAGCCATATCTCTTGCACGTAAAATACACCCTTGTAGATCTCGAAAAAGAGCAGGGCAATGCCGCTACAAAGCAGCACTCGCACCCGCAAAGTGGAAAGGGATTAAATATAACCTTTTTAAAATTTCAATTTTCAAAATGCCGACACCTACAAATAAATAGATTGAGCTTAATGTACAGTGGCAACTATTACATAGATTTGCAAGCTGAAAAATATTTATGGTATAAGTTTATATGATATGAATGTATTGAGGTTTAAAAAAACAGAACGATGAGTTGGATGGTAACGTTTACTTTATTTGACCTTTTGATTATATTTGATTTGGTCTTTTAACTTCATTTGATTCTAGCGTCACTGGTGAGTTTTTGTATACGAAATTGAGGCTGGTGCAAATACAAAATTTCCAACCCGGTGTCTATCTATGATAAGTTTATTTACATATATTATAACAGTTTCCTGACTCCAAGCTACTAATATTTAATCTTACTCTAAGCGGCTAGCAGTGTAAAACAGATATCAACAACCTCCAACATTCGCGGCTAGCACAACGTTCATAGCGACACCATAAATTAAAAATTTCTTCCGTATCAATACTTTGAACTGAAATCAATGATAAAAGACAATATATTATCAATATGCAATTGGTAAAAATTGAAACGAAACGTTGAAAATTGCATGAGACCGAAGCGCTAAGGCTTTTTCTGGATCTACCTTCTTAAGAACGTCCAAAGCCGAATACTTGAAAGCGAACAGTTTATCAAGAACCAAAATAGTTGATTAAAGTTAATCGTTCAAAATGTACTTGAATTTCGATGATTTCATTTACCGACATGATTGCATATAGTAAGAAGTCATAAAGTAAAAAAGAAATTGAAATCAAGTATAGAGCAATTTATTGGTTAAAGTTCAGTTGAAAATATATATACATACTCAACCCTACCATACTACTCGGCCTAATGAGAGTTGTCCAGTTTTCACTATTTTCCTAAATGACGAGCGAATAGTTCTGAATTATATATCTGAAACGCTAAGCTTATAGAGATTTTTTTAAACGTAAATAAACTTTTTCGATGCAGGTTTAATAAGCTTACAACTGCCTGCCTCTGGTCTCATTCTATACATAAACGTTTACGTAACAGTAACTGTTCATTTCATTTTGTTTCGTTTTGTTCCGCTTGTATTCCGTTTCGCAGTTAACAGGTGCCTCTCTTTGTGGCCCTTTTCTAATTTTGATATCTTCATCAATAACTTTTAAAAAATCAAACTTTCAAAAAAGCGAAATAATCAAAACTGCACGTTAAGTTAGTACTTTTTAAAGTTTGATAAAAAATCTAAACTATAAAATCTAAAAACAGTATTAATAATTTTAAAATTTCAATTATTTGGTGAAAATTTTAAAATTCAAAACTTTTAAAATTCAGAATTTTGAAATTTTGAAACTTTGATAAAATTCCAAAATTCTAAAATTGGAAAACTTTTCAAAATTTTAAAATGATGTACGGACCGTACTGTAACAGTGTAAATAGAAAGCAGAATAATGTATTTTAATTTATTCTCTTTTAGATCATATTATTACTACGCATATGCGGCACTATTTGCAAGATACCGCAGGTCCTACATCAGTGGACCTTTTTCCACCTTCGTGTCGTTTCGTGTCAAAATAATTTTGATAAGCCTATCGTGACATAAAATGATATAACATCGTGATATCTAAGCTTAACATCGTCTACTTTCAACTGCATATTCTGTCGTTGTAAGTCAACTCATTGTATAAAAGCCTATCGATACATTTTAATGACATGACATCGTGCTATCTAGACTTAACGTTCAATACTTTCAACTGTACGCCCTGTCGTTTTATGTCATCCCAATATATGATTATCCTCCGTAACATTATGATGACATAATGTTCGTACTATTCTGACTTAACATCATGTAGTTTTAACAGTACGTCTTGTAATTCCAGGTGAGCATATAAAATGGTAAGCCTATCGGGACATTATAATGATATACCATCGTGCAATCTTAGCTCAACAACACGTTCTTTCAACTTTACGTCGTGTTATTTCTATTGAACATATTGTATGGTAAGCCTATCGGGAAATTATAATGATATACCATCGTGCAATCTTAGCTTAACAACACGTTATTTCAACTTTACGTCGTGTAATGTCTAGTGAGCATATTGTATGGTTAGCTTATCATGACATTATAATGATATAACATTGTGCAATCCTAGCTCAACAACACGTACTTTCAACTTTACGTCGTGTAATTTCTAGTGAGCATATTGTATGGTTAGCTTATCATGACATTATAATGATATAACATTGTGCAATCCTAGCTCAACAACACGTACTTTCAACTTTACATCGTGTAATTTGTAGTGAGCATATTGTATGGTTAGCTTATCATGACATTATAATGATATAACATTGCGTAATCCTAGCTCAACAACACGTACTTTCAACTTTACGTCGTGTAATTTCTAGTGAGCATATTGTATGGTTAGCTTATCATGACATTATAATGATATAACATTGTGCAATCCTAGCCCAACAACACGTACTTTCAACTTTACGTCGTGTAATTTCTAGTGAGCATATTGTATGGTTAGCTTATCATGACACTATAATGATATAACATTGTGCAATCCTAGCTCAACAACACGTACTTTCAACTTTACGTCGTGTAATTTCTAGTGAGCATATTGTATGGTCAGCTTATCATGACATTATAATGATATAACATTGTGCAATCCTAGCTTAACAACACGTACTTTCAACTTTACGTCAGGTTATTTCTAGTGAGTATATTGTATGGTTAGCTTATCGTGACATTATAGTAATATAACATTATGCTAGTTTGGCTTTGCATCGTGAAGTTTAAAGTCTACATACAGTATGATAAACCTATCGTGACATTATAATGATATAACGTTGTGATATCTAAGCTTTACATTTATTAATAATAAGTCAACATCATGAAGTTCAACTTTTCGTTTCATTTGTTATCCTAGCAATCGAAGAGTACGTCTTAGCATTATCCAGTATCAAGTTAACATCGTGTAATGTCAACTTAACAATATGTAGTTTCAACTCAACGTTACGTGTTATAAGCATATCATCATAACGCCGTGGCTTACCACGATGCTTTCACAACATCAACACTTGAAGTTGCAAGTCAACACAACGTAGATTCAACTTAACATTTTATCATTTAAAGATTTCATTTTGATGATTTAATTCATCATCACGCTGTATTAACTTTACATTGGAAGCTTCAGCATAACGTTATGTAAATCTCTAATATATGACAGCTGAGGCTTTCCATACACATGCTATATGGGTAAGGTTGTGTTTGTTTTTATTAAAATATGCAGTAATTATTAAAGTGTTTTTTTGTATATAAACACAAACAAATCATTGCTGTTCAACACTGATATTTCAAATAAAACTGATAACAGAATTATCGAAATGATCTATTAATACATAATTTTACTAAATTGCACTTAGAACAAACAAATTGTAGGAAAAGGCATGCTCCACTTAACCTGTACTGTATTTTAGTGGGTACAGTTCTTTCATGGTATTAAACATCAATAACACAAACGAAGGTCGTTAACACGTGTAATATTAATCATTGATGTAAGTGTTTATTGGAGAATTTGTCAAATACTCAATACTAACACAACAAATCAAAGACATGTTTCTAAGTCAGCGGAAAATGGAGGGTAATTACCATGAATTAAAGGGAAGTAACTCGCTGTAATCTAAACAATCTTTAAATCATTAGGGAAACTACCGTGTCTTGTAACGTGCTGTTAGTTCGTCAGGAAAAGTCATTTGACAAACTGTAATGAGTTATACAGTAAAGCAAAATAAATCTGTAAAGGGAACAAAATATCAAAGCAATCTCCTCAGATAATCTTATGTTTATAGTGTCAGTTAAAGTACATTTATTTAATCTTGTTTTTAATCTCAACATTATTTACTAAACGAAAAAGCAACAAGCAACAAAGGAATAAAATGCAAAAAAAAAAAAAAATTGATGAGAAAAAACGATGTGAAGACAAATGACAAGTAACTAAAAGATTACAGCGAGTTATTTCCCTTTAATTCATGGTTAACTACTCCTCTATTTATATCATTACGGTTTGGTTGCTAGTAAAACATTTACACATCATAATTCTTTTTACGGATTCGTTATATTTTGTATTCTTTCCAGATATTTATTTGGATTCATTTAAACATTGTTTGGAAAATATATTTTAATGATAGTAATTATAATGTACATGTTATAAATTAGGCCGTTAGTTTTCTCAATTGAATTGTTTCATACTTTTCAAATCGGAGCCTTTTATAGCCGACTATACAGTATAGGTTTTTCTCATTGTTGAAGGCCGTACGGTTGCCTATAGTTGCATACATCCACTTCATTTGAACTTTGGTGGATAGTTGTCTCATTGGCTATCATACCACATCTTTGTATTTTTATATGTACAATATTTTCTTTCACTCGTTATATAATCCTCTTTTCTGTCACTACAGCATTGAAAACAGATATGTGTCGACAGATATATAAGAAAAGAAAATATAACAGCCTATTATAACACGACTTTTCAGTACTACATGTACAACGAGAAATGTATATAGCTGGAGTAAATGACCTAAAATGCATCATGCAGACAGAGTTTATTGACTTTTGTTCTAATCGTCATTTATTTCACTATATATTGGTTCTCATATGCTAGTAAATAATAAACTTCATTCTGAATTTCTTCTGGAGAGTTATGAAACATTTGAAGACAGCTAAGTATGTTACCAGTAGATATTAAATACCTATGACTGCCTTTAGTGTTACGATGAAACAATCTATTACATATAAACCAGTCAGTGGTAATGGATTGGAAGCTTTGTGTGTCAGGACTTGCCAGAAGTTTATGTTGTTAATGTATTAATCAATTCTGTAGTTCAACGTTAAATACCAAGATACCAATGTCTTTCATCTTGTCCTTTTATTCTCTTTGCAATGCTAAAATATGCAAAACCACTTTAATGCTAACGTGTCACAAATAAATAACTTTATACTGAATTCGAAATAATATTTTCATAAATGACGTATTTTCAATAGATAATGTATGATTCATTAAAACTATTGAAAAATGTGATGTGACGTGTAGACAGTCATTATATTTTGAAGAAAAAAAAATAATGTTTTTTTAGCATTTGGCGGAAAGAATTCTCCTGACTTTTCTTATGAAATGTGTGCAGAAATATATTTTGAATCATATGAAAAGTAAACAAATTTGTAAACAAATATGTTATTAAAAGGCAAAAAACACAAGGGCCCTAAAAATAGAAATGAGACGAACAACATTCCAAAACCTAACCATGAAAAACCTGGAGATGAACTCTTATGCTTCGGAAGAGAAATTGATTTCTACTTGACTTGTGCAACCCATCGTGTTACTCGTTACAAGAAAAATCGTTTATGTCATAAACAAGGAAAGGAGAATGGCAAATGGATTCAAATTTAACTTAGGTATTCCATAATGGTCAACAAGTCATGTTTGCGTCCGTAAAAATGACTTCAATTTGACTATCGAGAATCCTAGCTCAAAACTTTTGTGGAAGGAACAACCCTTTATCACAGATAAGTATTTTTTATGATATGCCAGAGATTGTAGGTCCCTAATTGGTGCATATAGAGATGTGTTTCATGGGAATTGACCTTGGAGGTTCTGAAATCAAGTATGATATTTCATTATTTTACGTACCCTTATATTTGTTTTTGTATCTGCATGTAGCTGCTTGGTTTCGATACTGAAACTTTGATGTTGTCAGATATTCGGCGTCTCTGTTTCGCTAAAGAGATTTTGTTGTAGTTGTCAGATATTTGGCGTCTCTGTTATGTTTCGCTACTGAAACTTTGACGTTGCCAGACATGTGGCGTCTCTGTTATGTTTCACTACTGAAACTTTTGAGTTACTGTCAGATATTTAGCGTCTCTGGTATGTTTCGCTGCTGAGACTTTGGTGTTGTAAAATATTCGGCGTCTCTTTTATGTGTCACTACTGAGAGTTTGCTGTTGTTGTCGGCAATTCGGCGTCTCTGTTATGTTTCACTACTGAGACTTTTGTGTTGTTGTCAGACAGACGATTTTTCATTCCCTATAGTTAATTTTCCTTTTTTAGACGGCGATGTTCCTTTGGCTCCATCAAACGGTATTTATATATCCCAACTCGTTCGTAATGCCCGTGTGTGTAGTGCTGTCATAGATTTTAACGAACGTTGTCAATGCATCACTGGTAATATTATTAAGTCAGGGATTTCGTTACCATAAATTACTTAAAACTATTACTAAATTCTTTCATAGATACAAAGATTTGATTAGTAAATTTGGTTCTACCCGTAGAAAACTTATTAAAAACAGTATTTCACATCCTCAATTTTACGGTAATATTGTACTAAAAGCGCGGAAATCACTATGTGATGCGTGTAAACTCATCGAACCTTTAAACAAACTTATTAGTAAAGGTTATCTTACCAATGTTGTAATTAGATCTCTGAATATAGTTTACATTGGCACTAATATCGATTTTGTCATCAGCAAATTAAAACATAACTAAATTTGTATTCTTTTCAAACGGGATGTATAAAGACACACCCACGTTCACTTTTATCTATAAAGAGGTTAACCCCTAAATATCCTACTGACTGTCGATACATTTATTTTTGGCATTGCACAAGTCATGTCTTCTTTGACTGTCCATGACGTTAAAATACTAAATCCCTGAGATGTGTTTTAGTTAATTTTAGTCTCTGATGCATGATTTTTTTTAATATTAATTATTTTGGCTTTAACTAGCTGTCAGTAACTGCGAGTACTCTCAAATCGTACGTTCTTGTTAATTTGACCTGTTGATACTATTTGTAATGCTTTTTTGTTATTTAATGTTTACTTATTCAGGGTTATATCTGTCTATATACAAGCTTTGATATGGTTTGGAATTACTATAAATTTTCACTTCTTCGTACTATGAACATCAAAATTATTTCCTTTCTCCTTTTATACTGTATATACATCACACGTCTGGCACCTGTACATGAAGAACACGAAGTTTTATCGAGCACCAATTTTATAGTTTTATTGTTGATATTCACCCCACATGTACCAAGTTTTAGAATAGTTTTATTGCTGTACAAGAAATTTCTTGGTGTTCCTAAACGGAAGGTTATCCAGACAGAAGAAGTATACCTAACAACAAAATTATTTTCATTTACCTGTGTATAAAATTATTGCAAATGGCAGAATTTTTTTTCAAGGTTGGTGTTTTTCTGACATTGTTTAACATTTCACAGCGGTATAATACTTTTACTTTTATTATTCATCCCTTATTATTAATAATTTTGTATTTACATTGTATCATAGATCAAATTTATTCGTTCTGTGTATGTTCATTTGGGTTACTACGTCTTTTGATTGAGTTAAGCCATGTCAATTGATTTTTTATAGTGTGTCTTTCAATGTTGTGATGTTACACTATTGTTTCAGATAAGGGTGAATGTTTGGTACCATTAAAACGTTTAAACCCGCTGCAATTGTTTGCACCTGTCCTAAGTCAGGAATCTGATTTTCAGTAGTTGTCGTTTGTTGATGTGTTTCATATGTGTTTCTCGTTTCTTATATAGATTAGACCGTTGGTTTTCCCGTTTGGTTTTACACTAGTAATCTTTTGGGGCCCTTTAGCCAAGGCTCCGTGTTGAAAGCCGTACTTTGACCTATAATGGTTTAATTTTATAAATTGTGACTTGGATGGAGAGTTGTCTCATTGGCACTCATACCTCATCTTCTTATATCTATTTGGTGTCTCTGTTATATTTCAATACTGAGATTTTGGTGTTGTTGTCAAATAGTTATTGCCTCTGTTGAATTCATTTGCAATTAACCCTTTTATGGCTTTCGATACGACATGAGCAGGTGGCGACCATAGTTGCAAATGATCCGTGCGATAACGTGTATATGTTTAGCTTTTAGTTAACTTGTGTTGTTGGGTTTTAATGTTACCGGCGTTTATTCTTTATCTCATTTTATTGATATTTATACACTATGAATGTTGAATGGATTATCTAACATACTTGTCTGTCAGTGTTATTCAAGGTTTTATTCCAACTATTCTCTCTTGTGTGTGATCTGTTTAGAAACAACAATGTGGTATTGACGTTGTAGCCTTGCCAGATGTCATGTGATGACAGGAATACGACAAGAACTGGTCACACAGACATAATATATAACACTTGTGATGATCCGAACACACTATAGCTTAATAATAAGACAAAACATTCATAATTCCATGGCATACAATTTGTACCATTTTCTCATATAGTACAAAAAGTACTAACTATAGGTATATCTCGTACAACTTAATGGAGCTTCCATTTGATTTTTATGGGGGCTAGGATGAAATATGAAAAAAAGGCAGGACAGGGGTTTTGAGTGAAAAAAAAAGGTAGGATGACAATTTATGGAAAAAATGTCAGGATAAACTAATAAAAAAGGCAGGACCGAATATCCTATCCCCCCCCCCCTCCAACATAAAAATCAAATGGTAGCTCCCTAATCATAGGCAGGTCCAAGAAGGTGCAAGACGGTCCGGGTCTTCCTCCTTTTGGCTGACAATTCGACAATTAAGTTTTTTAAGGGTTACATTTGTCCTTCATTTTACAAATCCAAAAGGGGTTGAAACAAAAGTTTAGATATACATTTTGTACCAACAAAAACTATCTATTCATATCGTACATGTGTACATTCTGTTCTGGATATTAGCCCCGAAATGGAGAGGGTTTTAAAATTAATTACTCAATCTATTATCTAGATTCCTTTAATACAGCAAGGTAGTATGCACTAATCCTTTACCCTTATCTCCAAACTGAAACTTCGCTTCATTATGGTTATGTTCTTCAAAATCATAAATTAAATAAAACTTATAATGATCCTTCTAACTTTATAAAATAAACCCGGTGTGATGTATTAATTCACGACACATAACCCTCAACATATTTGACTACTATGAAAAGGACCATGTTTTATTGATGTTCTTCTCTACTCTATGATTTTTTTGTAGGAAGAACATTCCTTTTGACAAATGTTATTCACAGTCATTAAAGCTTTATTTCATCTTCCAAGCTGTATCACATATATCTAAAAAAAAATCTGCAGGAAGTCTACATTCCAGTTGTAATAATCAGAGTTATGCTTTGTCTACCTATGTTAATGTCTTCTTTTATACCTTTATAATCTGTCTTATGAGCCCACACAAACGCACGTGTACTTACTCACGTTTATGTAATTCTGTTGTATATATATGATATATATTATATTGTAGTGTAAACAGATGTAGACATTTTAGTTTGCACATTTTATGCAACAGAACTATCGTGTCATAATATGTTTGATTTTATACGAACTAAAGGAGATGTGGGGTTTTCATGCAACAGAACTATCGTGTCATCATATGTTTGATTTTATACGAACTAAAGGAGATGTGGGGTTTTCATGCAACAGAACTATCGTGTCATCATGAGTTTGATTTTATACGAACTAAAGGAGATGTTGGGTTTTCGTGCAACAGAACTATCATGTTATCATAATATGTTTGATTTTATAAAAACAAAAGGACATTTGGGGTTTTCATGCAACAGAACTATCGTGTCATCATACGTTTTATTGTATACGAACTAAAGGAGATGTTGGGTTTTCATGCAACAGAACTACCATATCATCATAATATGTTTGATTTTATAAAAATAAAGGAGTTGTGGGGTTTTCATGCAACAGAACTATCATGATCATCATACTTTTGAGTGTATACGAACTAAAGGAGATGTTGGGTTTCATGCAACAGAACTACCATGTCATCATAATATGTTTGATTTTATAAAAACAAAAGGAGATGTGGGGTTTTCATGCAACAGAACTACAGTGGAGATCACTTCTAACCTCTCATTAAATCTGTCAGAATCTGTCAGGAGAACTGTTCTAGGACAGTACGTAGAACTGTCAGCCTGACACCTTTAGTCAGTTCTAGCTAGAACAGTTCTAACCTAGAACTGATTTGGTCAGTTCTACCTAGAACTGATTTGGACAGTTCTACCTAGAACTGATCCTGACAGTTCTACCCTAGAACAGTTTTAGACAGTTCTACCTAGAACTGACCAAATTTTTGGTCAGTTCTACTTCTAGAACAGTTCTACGGTTAGAATTGATTACAAATTGAATTTTACGGCTAGAATTGATTTATAAATTATACGGCTAGAATTGATTTCTAAATTCTACGGCTAGAATTGATTAATAAATTCTACGACTAGAATTGATTTATAAGTTTTAAGAACTCTTTGTCTAAATATAAAGGCTTCGGCAAAATAGCGATTAATATTATATAGAGTTTTGCTTTTTGATAACCCGAATAATTCAGTCCCTCCCGTGATCGACTCTCCCATCGTAGAGCAGTGGAATATAACGACTGAATTATTCGGGTTACTATTTTGACGGTTTTATTTCAGATTTTTAATCAAGAGAACATGTTTAAAGGAGACATGACACGATTTTCAATTTGTGTTCCAAAATGTTTATTTATACTTAATCTTTCCCAAAAATACATTGATAGCAATATAAGTGTCAAATATTTTGTAAAATATGTATTTTAATGAGATTTTAATGCAACGATTTATGACTTGTCAAATATGCATATTTCCATCCCGGAAGTCACTCAGAACGAGGCTACTACGTCAGTGGTTACTTTCATTCATATTGACATATGGGACAGCGCAAATTTAATTTCGATTATTATCCAACAAAACGCATGACAGTGATGAACAATGATTTTGTGTGATGCCGATGGATCCAACAATATAATAAAAAAGAATATTGACATGATGTTTTCTGTATTTCTAATGACACGCAGACTTAGAAGGTTTAAAGATGTGACATTTTAACAAGCCCAAACTACACTTCTCTCCTCCCACTTTCATAAGGAATCCAGAGTTGGGGTCTCGGGTGCCATGCCATATGAGTTCATCATAGGTCACAGGTGTGCGGTACAGGTGATTGATTTTCGCAATTTCAGGTCTCGTTTGAAGTTGTAAGCCTCAGGTGTCACGCCACATGGGGGATTGATAAGACATAGTTATTACGCAATATTACTTCATTAGTTCTTTGTGTATATCCTGGATGTTGGTTTGCCGAGGGCACAGGTGAGATTGGAATATATTATTGTTACAGTAATAACGGTACAACTGCCTGATGTTTAATGAACACCTGTACTACGACCATGCAATACCATATGCACTACCGATTAAATACCCTAACCAGTGTTGATAACTAATAGACAACCTGTATATAGATATTATTTTATTGCTTTTAAAATATGCAGATGTAAAAGGTTTATAACAGTTGCATTTTTTAATTGACTTCTTGAGATGGATAAGTAATATTTATGTATGCTTGCAAGTCTATAACTTCATAAGAAATTGTTAGGCAAAAAGCATAAAAGCAAACAAGGAAATGATACGAGAATGTGAATCATAAGTCTTTACATTCTTATATTGAACATCGAATATAATTATTGACAACTATCTAGTTGCTAAAGATTCAGATCATGATGAAAACATTTCTTTTAACATGGAAACTTAATAATAAATGAAGAAAGTGTCGTTTGAACCATTTATTTGGTATAACCGTACGGCCTCCAACAATGAGAAAACCCCATACCGTATATTCGGCTATAAAGGTCTCAACATGAAAATGTGAAACAATTTTAACGAGAAAACTAACGACCTTATTTATAACAAAATAATTTCCGAAGAAAAAATATGACAGACATGAACCAACGACAACCACTGATCTACATGTTCCTGATTTAAGACAGGCACATTCAAAATGTGTCGCGGGTATATGTTTGTGAGCGCCTATTCATTTATTCAAATTACTCTTTTTTGTTGCAATGTTTTGAAAAAGAACATTATGTGTTATGAGTATTTTCCTGGAATCATGCATTTTGCTGGTAGCAATAAACAAACTGATTGCTAAACGATATTTGGAAGAGAGGGTGGAAATATATGTGAATTTGAATTCACTTTGTAATTCATTAAATTTGAAGTTAGATTTATAAGGGTCTGAATGGAATTCCATACTTTAGAAGTGTAGTATAACTATATTAATTGTTTCAACATAAGATATTTTATTCTTAAACATGTATGGTTTTAAAAGGTATATAACAGAACACGTGACTAAATCATACTACAGGTGCCTTCTTACCTTTCACCTGGTCAAGTATGCTATAGGTGTCAAAATTTAATTACTTAAACAACAGCCTCAATAAATGTTTACATGAAGGAGGGGGAATAATAAAATTGTTAATTGAATATCCTAATGTGGAAATAGTGTGATAAAGGATTTGTCACTACACAAATCATTGGTGTGATATAATGTATTATATGTCTCTGCCGTAACAGAGAGAAAAAAGAACAATTTGATCATCAAATTAGAATATTTTCAATCATGATTAAAAGTAGTTTGATTTAAATTAAAATAAATGCAGAAAGCGGTTTATTAAATTAATTCATCAGACAAACCCATAGGTATGGTAACAGTCCGATCGGTTTTCAGACAAAACCGTCGTTGTTGGACTCTTCGCATGAAAAATTAATATCTTTTTCTTGGTTTTTTCCACACACAATGGCTCAAATTGATGATATCAATTGTCTTTGTAGTTTGTCAGTAATCGGAAAAAGTGCTGTCAATACGTTCATAGTGTATCGACATCGTCCAGTTCGAGACATTTTCCCAGCTTGTAACCACTGACGTAAGCACGATCACGTGATAGTTTTCTAATTAAAATCATTCATTATGGCAAGCGCTGGATTCTTTGACCTAAAAATGCCGATTGATCAGGTTTTGACAAGCAAAATTGCACAAAACATGTTTTAAGACTTATATTTATTAATTTAATAAAAAAAAAAAAAAAAAACGTGTCACGTCTCCTTTAACCCCGCCATATTCTGCATGTATGTGCCTGTTCCAAGTCAGAAGCCTGTAATTCAGTAATTTTCTTTTGTTGATGTGTTACATAAATTATTTGTTTTCGTTCATTTTTGTACATAAATAAGGCCGTTAGTAATAGTGGGTGGGGCGGGGCATTATTATTTGAATTGTTTTACATTTGTCATTCCGGGAGTCAGGATGGCTCGTTTCACATAACAAAATTATCTGACCTCATTAACCAAATGTAATAACTTGTTTCCCAATCCACTATTACATGTATTATAAATAAATATGTTTTAAATTAAACTTAAACTGACCATATTTGCTCTTCATCATGTAAATCTATATACATTTAGCCGCACACTGCAGTAATCCAGTTATATTTTTAGGCAAGGATGTATTGTACAAATGACAGCAATTATATTGGAAAACAATGACTTCAAAATTTTGTTTGCACTCAATTTATAGTACTAGCATGTCCTCTTTTATTCAAAATATTGAATCGTAAACAAATGCGATATCTGTTTACGAGTAGTTTTCATACCTCGGACGGACCTGTTTAACACAAATCTTTGACCGCATCAATCTAAACTGACATTATTTGCTCTTTTTCTGCAAACCTATATAGCTGCACAGTAATTCAGTTATAATTTTAGGTCAAGAGGGACTGTAATATACTACAAGTTACAGCAATATTGGAAAACAATGACCACAAAATTTTGTTCGCATCAATTTATAGTGCCAGCATGTCCTCTTTTTATTCAAAATATTGAATCGTAAACAAATATCAGTAGTTTTCATACTTCAGACTGAGTCGTGTAATAAAATCTTTGACCGCATCAACCAAAATTGACCACATTTTTTTTTTTATGTAAATCTTTATAGCTGCACAGTAATTCAGTTATAATTTTAGGTCAAGAGGACTGCAGCATACAAATAACTGCAATATTAGAAATCAATGACCACAAATTTTTTTTCGCATCAATTGAGAGTGCCAGCATTTCCTATTTTTATTCAAAATATCGCATCAGAAACAAATATCAGTAGTTTTCATATCTCAGACTGACTCATGTAACAAAATTATTTGTCTGCATCAATCAAAACTGACCATATTTGACAGCATCAACCAAAACTGACCATATTTGACTGCATCAACCAAAACTGACCATATTTGCTCTTTTTTATGTAACTCTTATAGTCGCATAGTAAATCTGTAATATTTTTATGCAAGGATGGATTGTATAATACAAATGATAGAAATATTGGAACACAATGCTACCTAATTTCGTTTGCATCAATTTAGAGTGCCAGCATGTTCTCTTTTATTCAAAATATTGCATCATAAACAAATATCAGTAGTTTTCATACCTCAGACTGACTGGTATAACAAAATTATTTGTCCGCATCAACCAAAACTGACCATATTTGCACTTTATTATGTACATGATGTAAATCTTAATAGCATAAAGTAAATCATTTATATTTTTATATCAGGATGGATTGTTTAATATAAATGAAAGCAATATTGGAAAACAATGACTACAAAATTATGCTCGCATCAGTTTATAGTGCCAGCATGTCCTCTTTTATTCAAAATTTTGAATCGTAAACTAATTTCAGTAGTTTTGATATCTCAGACTGACTCATATAACAAAATTATTTGTCCGCATCAACCAAAACTGATCATATTTGACAGCATCAACCAAAACTGACCATATGTGACAGCATCAACCAAAACTGACCATATTTACACTTTATTATGTAAATCTTAATATATATATATATAGCCGCATAGTAAATCACTTATAGTTACATATCACGATGGATTGTATAATTCAAATGACAGCAATATTGGAAAAATTTCCACATCAATTTAGAGTACCAGCATGTCCTCTTTTTATTCATAATATTGAATCGTAAACAAATTTCAGTAGTTTCAATATATCAGACTGATACGTTTAACAAAATTATTTGACCGCATCAACCAAAACTGAACATATTTACACTTTATCAAATAAATATATATGGCCTCATTGTAAACCAAAAATATTTCTATGTCAGGACAGATCGTATGATAAAGATGACACCAATTTTGGAACACAATGTATACCATATCTAAAAATTTTGTCCACATCAATTTAGCGTGCCATTATTTCCTCGATGTATCCATAATAATGAACCGTCACTAAAGTGACTTTTTAAGTCAGTAGTTCGTGATGGTTTGTTTTTTAAACAAAACTATTAAACGGCATCATCCAACACTCACATGACTGATTCATATACTTTATTTTAAAATGAAAAGTACATGTATGAGAAGTTCTCTTCTTGGAATAGTATACTTTAATATAATTTGAAGCAGGCAAATAAAAATGATTGATTTTGTTTGTAGCCTAACATCCAGTGCCAAATGTTTCATTCATGTTCAGATCGAGTATATTTTTCTGACGTTCCAGACTCCCAGATACATGTATCATTTATAATCGTTATGGATAAGTCTGGCTAAATTGACGAGATGGTGCAAATGTACATAGTTTTTACGTTATACAGCACTGTTTTCCCATATATATTAATATCCCATAATATTCATCCACTGTACAATTTTCGTTGAACATTTGTCAAAACAGAATCTTAAATCATGAATGTAAATCCAAGGCAAACAAGGTAAATTACGATTCAAATTCCATGAATTAAATGCAGTTATATTTTAGGAAGAGACTGTTAAAACGGGGAACGAAGAAACGTAAAAGATGATGTTTATATGCAATCTTATAAAATATTTCTCCGATGAGTTGGATAACCTTTCTATCCACTTCGATATTTGTACATGTAACGTTTGATCAGTAAAAATATAGAAAATCTGCTATTATATAGTAAAGTAATTGGAACTGATTTTTCTTTTAAATTCTAAAGTGCCCTTACTGCAGTGACGTCATTTAGAACTGTTCTACAGTCCTGACTGATTTAGTCAGTTCTGCTGACAGTTCTACGGTTAGAACCGATTTGGACAGTTCTACCTAGAACAGTTTTAGACAGTTCTACCCTAGAACTGATCCTGACAGTTCTACCTAGAACTGATTTAGTCAGTTCTACCTAGAACTGATTCTGACAGTTCTACTTAGAACAGTTCTAGGGTAGAACTGTTCTACGTAGAACTGTTCTAGGACAGGTTAGAACAGTTTTATGACAGATTATTCTGACAGTTCTAATGAGAGGTTAGAAGTGATCTCCACTGTATCATGTCCTAATAATGAACTATCATGCAACAGAAATATCATGTAGATATATTAAACATATATACTACCATTTATACATAATATTGGTTTCAGAGTACTGGTTTCTGGAGAGTTCTGAGTTAAAGGAGATGTGGGGTATACGTCAGAGTACTGGTTTCTGGAGAGTTCTGAGTTTAAGGAATTGTTGGGGTATACGTCAGAGTACTGGTTTCTGGAGAGTTCTGAGTTAAAGGATATGTGGGTTATATCTCAGAGTACCGGTTTATGGAGTTCTGCGTTAAAGCAGATGTGACGTATACGTCAGAGAACTGGTTTCTGGAGTTCTGAGTTAAAGGAGATGTGCGGGTATACGTCAGAGTACTGGTTTCTGGAGAGTTCTGAGTTTAAGGAATTGTTGGGGTATACGTCAGAGAACTGGTTTCTAGAGTTCTGAGTTAAAGGAGATGTGGGGTATACGTCAGAGTACTGGTTTCTGGAGAGTTCTGAGTTAAAGGAGATGTGGGGTATACGTCAGAGTACTGGTTTCTGGAGAGTTCTGAGTTTAAGGAATTGTTGGGGTATACGTCAGAGTACTGGTTTCTGGAGAGTTCTGAGTTAAAGGATATGTGGGTTATATCTCAGAGTACCGGTTTATGGAGTGTTGCGTTAAAGCAGATGTGACGTATACGTCAGAGAACTGGTTTCTGGAGTTCTGAGTTAAAGGAGATGTGGGGGTTTACGTCAGAGTACTGGTTTCTGGAGTTCTAAGTTAAACGAGATGTGAGGTATACGTCAGAGTACCGGTTTATGGAGTTCTGAGTTAAAGCAGATATGGGGGTATACGTCAGAGTACTGGTTTCTGAAGTTCTGAGTTAAAGGAGAAGGGGGGTATACGTAAGAGTACTTGTTTCGGGAATTCTGAGTAAAAGGAGATATAGGGTATACGTCAGAGTACTGGTTTCTGGAGTTCTGAGTAAAAGGTGATGTGGGGTATACGTCAGAGTACTGGTTTCTAGAGTTCTGAGTTAAAGGAGATGTGGGGTATACGTCAGAGTATTGGTTTCTGGAGTTCTGAGTTGAAGGAGACGTGAGGTATACGTCAGAGTACTGGTTTCTGGAATTCTGAGTTAAAGCAGGTGTGGGTTATACGTCAGAGTATTGGTTTCTGGAGTTCTGAGTTGAAGGACATATGGGGTATACGTCAGAGTACTGGTTTCTGGAGTTCTGCGTTAAAGGAGAAGTGGGGTATACGTCAGAGTACTGGTTTCTGGAGTTCTGAGTTAAAGATGTGAGGTATACGTCAGAGTACTGGTTTCTGGAGTTCTGAGTTGAAGGAGATGTGGGGTATACGTCAGAGTACTGGTTTCTGGAGTTCTGAGTTGAAGGAGATGTGGGGTTTACGTCAGAGTACTAGTTTCTGGAGTTCTGAGTTAAAGCAGATGTGGGGATACGTCAGAGAACTGGTTTCTGGAGTTTTGAGTTAAAGGAGATGAGGGGTATACGTCAGAGTACTGGTTTCTTGAGTTCTAAGTTAAAGGAGGTATGAGGTATACGTCAGAGTACTGGTTTCTGGAGTTCTGAGTTGAGGGAGATGTGAGGTATACGTCAGAGTACTGGTTTCTGGAGTTCTGAGTTAATGGAGATGTGAAGTATACGTCAGAGTACTGGTTTCTGGAGAGTTCTGAGTAAAAGGAGATGTGGGGTATACGTCAGAGTACTGGTTTCTGGAGTTCTGAGTTAAAGGAGATGTCGGGTATACGTCAGAGTACTGGTTTCTGGAGAGTTCTGAGTTAAAGGAGATGTGGGGTATACGTCAGAGTACTGGTTTCTGGAGAGTTACGAGTGAAAGGAGATGTGAGGTATACGTCAGAGAACTGGTTTCTGGAGTTCTGAGTTAATGGAGATGTGGGGGTATACGTCAGAGTACTGGTTTCTGGAGAGTTCTGAGTTAAAGGAGATGTGGGGTATACGTCAGAGTACTGGTTTCTGGAGAGTTACGAGTGAAAGGAGATGTGAGGTATACGTCAGAGAACTGGTTTCTGGAGTTCTGAGTTAATGGAGATGTGGGGGTATACGTCAGAGTACTGGTTTCTGGAGAGTTCTGAGTTAAAGGAGATGTGAGGTATACGTCAGAGTACTGGTTTCTGGAGTTCTGAGATAAAGGATATGTGAAGTATACGTCAGAGAACTGGTTTCTAGAGTTCTGAGTTAAAGGAGATGTCGGGTATACGTCAGAGTACTGGTTTCTGGAGAGTTCTGAGTTAAAGGAGATGTGGGAATACGTCAGAGTACTGGTTCCTAGAGAGTTCTGAGTTAAAAGAGAGCAGAAGATAACAAGAGGATTATCAAAACTCATATGTCGAAGAAAAACTGACAATGCCAAAAGACATGCAAAAAAAAAAGAAAGAAAAACGGCAAAAATGAAAAGACCAGTCTACAAAACACTAAAAAGAAAACTAAAACAAGTTATACGTACCCTTATCAAACATCTTGGGGGATTACAGTTGCTCTGGAAGGATGGTCAGATCCTGTCCCACTAGTGCCATCCGTCGTATGTTGTTAATTGCAAGTAAATGTTTGGCGGTCATAATTGAGGAAATTTAAAGATAATATCAGTGGTCATCTGTGACAAAGGTTTTTCATAAAGGTTAACCAAGTCATGATTGCGTCCGTAGAACTTTAAGTGAAGGTATTACATATAGCTAATGTGAATTTTACTCCTTTGAATAATTATTGATGTTACATACTAGGAAACGTTTGTAAACTAAAAATGTACTTGTACATCGAGCTATACGTAGCTGAAAAGGTCTTTCATTATACATTGAAACCTTAGATTTTACAGAAAAGAAACCTATAATAATTTTAGTATCATGTGAAGTTTATTCCAACGTGCAAGTAGTTTTGTTTTCGTTGCGTTTAAATGAAACCAAAATTTAGCCTTTAATGTAAATCTAAGGTAAAACAATATTTGACTAAACATGGTTCAGCTATAATTTTAGACCTACATGTATTTGAATTACATCCTTCCCAATATTTGCTATATGCATTTGGTGTTTTTAGATTTATTGCTTCAATCGATGTTGAGTATAAACGTGTCCAGCGTAAATGATAATTGTATATATGACGTTGATCATTACAGTAAAAGAAACTACATGTACTTCTTGATTTAACATTGTTCTTTAAATGATGGACACGAAAGAATATGTTATTAATTCATGGCACAAATTACTACCTACATTTGTTACAATAAACAGGAAGTATTTTTTTTTAAACACTTCGTTATTGTTATACTTCATTTCTAAGTCTCAGTAAGACCTTCATCGTGGAGCAAAATCTGTAAATTCAGTGGAAAGGCTCGTGGTATTAACATGTAATATAATTAAATTGGTATATACACAACTCCTACTAAATGTGCTGCGGTTAGACCCTTTATGTTTGTTTGCCATCAGATGAGCTTATATCATGGTCGATTACATATTTGACATATACAGAAAATTCTCATTAGATATAAAACTTTACCAGCCAATGACAACCACTTAAAATGTTTGAACAATAACTGGATGAAGGTAAAAAATGAATTTAGTGTATGAATGTTTCTTGTTTAATTTAGGAAGCCAATACATTGCATGAACCTTTTGGTTTTAGCTGCAGATTTCACTTCAATCGTTGTTAGGCCGTTTTGTAGCGTTTAATTTGTTTATATTTGTTTTTCCAGATTTTGTATAATGACGAACTTAAGGATAATTCATGTAGACACGTGTTACGCTCTTAAGAAGTATATAGTTGTCGTTATTAGTTAGAATATTATTAGGTACCATGCCTTGAAGTTATATCATTTTTATGGTATTTTATGGGATATTAACATGAAAACTGTATCTATTAATCCGCATTAGCATGTAATTGACCACTTGAAGCAATGTTTAATTTTGCAGCATGCTCGTATAATGTATACTTTGGTATATTATATGTGTTGCATCTTTGGTATATTTAACTTGATTCTTAATGGAACTCTTGAGAGATGTCTTTATATTATGTTTAATAACAGACATAAAATTATTCAACAGTTACAGTTATGATCCCAAATTGCTTCGAAAAACAACGTTAACGTCTGCATCAGAATTTGTTCATTTAGTACTGGACAAGAATACATAGCTACATTGTAGAGGTCAGAATAATAATAAGCTGGCGACTATATATTAATACAGTGTAAAATATAGACATGGTTTGTTAATTATTACCACAAAATCACTAAACGAACTTGACAAAACTAAAGGAACTGAAATAGCGCTTATACTGCTGTGTACATTCATAGCTTCAAATAATTAACTGTTTCATATGTTTTGGAAATTTGTTTATTTGTTTGTTTGTTGTTTTTAGATTCCGATGGTTATGTTCTGGTACTCTTGCTTTATAAATCTAAATCAGCCTCTGTTATTTATGTGGAATTTGTCGAAATTTTCAAATACTTTTTAATTATAGGACACTTTTTTTCGTAGGAATACTTTGCTTTCTAGTTCAAAGTTGCAAACTTCTACGCGCAGTTGGCTTGAAAACATATGTGCGAGACATTCCATCTATATTACCTACATCAGAAATTATCAAAATTATTGTTTGATGTAACCCATTTATTCTGAATCGTATTAACAGTGAAGAGACTTATACTTCACACAGGATAGCTTGCATTTCCCTTAAATTATATTATCTCTACAAATAAGCGACAATTACATGTTATTGCTTTGATGTCATGATGGTAAGGCAGTAATTTGTTTCTTGCCATGTTGTTAAGCACCGTATTGTATATAAAATGTTTTCATTTATCCCCATTAACATACAATGTATCCTTAAATCAAAGATTCGGTCTAGGTCTGCCTGGTTTAATGGATAATTAATCCAATTATATACAAACATATTTCGTCCGTTACACACATGTGTCTGAAATGTTAGTTACAAGTTGTAACTAAATAAATATTTATGCATTGTAACTATACAAACATGTTAACTTTTCGCGTTTTGCCAATAAAGTTCTTTACTTAAAACAGCAAGTAATAAATACATTGAGACATTTGTTGAAATACTCGATTATTTGACAACGATAGATAATATATTCAAAGTATGAAGGTTTCAGACTATATCCTTGTAAAAATAAGATGTTGTATGCTTGTCTATGAGTCAACTTTCCACAGAGAAGTTATCAACTAAAGGTCACCGTACAGCCTTAGATAATAAAGTAATGAACAAAACCTATACCACATAGCTAGCTATAAAAAGCCACGACATGACAAATAATTATTTCAAATTAAAATACTAACTGCCTGATTTATGTACAAAACAATAATCGAAAAACAAATATGATATATAGAAACACACGACAATCACTAAGTTACAGGCTCCTGACTTGGGACAGACACATACATAATGTGGCGGGGTTTAACATGTTTGAGGGCACTTTAACCTCCCCTAACATGGGACAGTGGTGACAACATAATAACAAACTATAAACAGTTGAAATTGGATTGACTCGTCAGATCAATACAAAGCACAAGAACAACTATCAAAACGTTTCTTCGTTTGTTTAACTATAATTACGACGGCTTTCACTTGTGGAGAAAGAACTACTAACCATTCAAGAGTACATGTCCTTGACTATCACGTTTTCGATGTAGTGTAATATGAGGAGTTGTTTTTCATTTTTCGTTCTACAAAAATATTGTGTGGTTTTCTTCGACTTATGATTTTGATTGAATATTTAGTATCTTCTCGCTTCTCTTTCCTATATTTTTACTGAGCTTTTTTTAAAAAAAAAAGGAAAAAATCACTAAAGACACAAAGTACTGATCTGAGAGTGCTCGCAGTTAATGAAAGCTTATTCAAAGTCAATAACAACTAATAAAATAAACATGTACCCAAGAAAAAATATCAATCAGTACACATCCAATGGATTTAGTGTAAAGATGTCATAAACAATCTATCATGAAAACATGACTTGTGCAATGCCAAATAACCGTAAGTGTTAATAACTATATAGCAATACCAATTTAGTTCTGTTTAAATCTATTGATAACACAATCAAAATTAATTGTACCAATAAAACAATATTCAAAGATCTTATAGTGATCAATTATTAATTTACGGGCTTTATAAATAACATTACCGTAAAGTTTAGGATGTGAGATCCCATTTGTAATAGGTTTTTTACAGGTATAGCCAAACTTCCAAACCAGATCTTTTGTATTTACCAATACCGGGTTTGGACCTGCGTCGCTGCATGCAGTTGATTGAGGTTACATGTATACCAAGGCATAACTGATTCACTCACGTCAAAAGTAGCCAAGAAAAGTTTGACGAACATTTTTCTTGTACATAGAGTGTTGTAAAATTTTCAAACTATCGGCAAGCAGAAAGCGGCTACCCGGCAGATGTAAAAATTATTTACTTGCTACAACTCCACATTATCAAGCTGTAGACCAAATAATGAATCATTCCCTTTCTTAGAAGCCAAGAAAACGTTGACGAAAGTTTTCTTTCTTTCGGATGGACGGAAAACGAACGAAAAGACGGACGGTCAGACGGACGGACGGATTCGAACGGTTACTAGACCTGCTCCCGCCTTCGGTGACGCAGGTGAAAATATAGTAAAGGCTTAAAATAACTTGTTGTTTCAAATTGTTGAAAACTTTTATTAAAATAGGTCGGAAGACACCAAAAGGACAATCAAAATTGAAATTAATAAGTCTAAGAGAAACCGACAAAACCATGGCAAAAAAAAAACCCGTTAAAAATAGAGAATGTAACAGAGTCGATGATAAATAGGACATGTGCAAATATTAGATCGATTATGATCAGTAAATCAGTTATTGAACAGACAAAAATATAAAATGGGGTAATCTTCTGACATCGGACTCGGACTTACTCTTTATGACTTTTATATTGTTATGCACTTTTCTACATATAGTGAGATCTCACATTTGATTTTGCGCCTGTCCCAAGTCAGGAGCCTCTGGCCTGTTAGATTATTTTTACTTTTAGTTTCTTGTGTATAATTTGGAGTTTAGTATGACGTCCATTATCACTGAACCAGTATAAGTTCCTCCAATTTCTCGATTGAAGACTGTGACTTCTGCCAGCATTTCCATTCTCAATTTTATATCAACTATAGTGCTACTTTGATACTGTTAGACAGGAAACACCTGTCAGAAAGTTCCTCCAGAGAACTGTCGACTTCTGCCAGCATGATTATTGTCAATGATTTAGGAAAATGTATTACTTTTTTCTAACTTTTTCTAATCAGTTTTCAAATATATCTATTTTCTTCATGCAAGGTTCCCTGCAATATCTTCAAAGTAACACCTGTGTCTATTACAGCAACATGTACAGATATGGATGATAAAATAATAAAATCAAGCAGATGCGTTGATAAACGAATTTGATACCACATTAATAAAATCATGGGAGCCGATCGAAGAAATAAGAATCAAATACTTTAACGTTCAAACTTCATTAAATATATTGATAGTATATTCTGTAAACACTTTCCTCTATTGAATAGTACTTTCTTGTTTCATGTATGCTAAGATTTAGTCTTAGATGCATGATTTTTTCATTACTTGTTATTGGCTTTGACCTAGCTGTCAGTAAATACGAGTACTCTCAGATCTGTACTTAGTGTCTTTTTGCTGTTAGGATGTACAAGTACCCGTCCACGTCCACTTTGTGTTTTTGTTAGATGTATTTTTATTTGTATCCATCTGATGAATTAAGCCTTTTTCAACTGATTTTTATAGTTTGTTCTTATGTTGTACTGTTACACCACTGTGCCAGGTTAGGGGAGGGTTGGCGCCTTCAAACTAGTTTAACCCCGCCACATTCTTTATGTGCCTGTCCCAATTCAGGAACCTGTAATTCAGTGGTTGTCGTTTGTTGCTGTGTTACATATTTGTTTTTCGTTCATTATTTTGTACATAAATTAGGCCGTTAGTTTTCTCGTTTGAATTGTTTTACATTTGTCATTTCGGGGCCTTTTATAGCTGACTATGCGGTATGGGCTTTGCTCATTGTTGAAGGCCATACGGTGACCTATAGTTGTTAATTTCTGTGTTATTTGGTCTATTGTGGAGAATTGTCTCATTGGCAATCATACCACATCTTCTTTGTATAAGAATTGTTATTGTATAAAGTGTTCGGTATCAACTATGCCTCTGTGATGCTGATGTTCCAGAACTGTACTGTTGTATTCAGAGACCTATGTAAAATATGAATCTGTATTTCTGGTGTACTGTAACTTTACTTTTGTATTCAAATACATTTGAAAATGTGGCGCAGTGTCTATGGTGTACTGTAACCTACCTGTTGTATTCAGGGTCCTCAGTTATAAAATGTGCATCAGTGTTTCTGGTGACCTATCACTGTGTTGTTGTATATTGAGTCCTCTATGGCATTTACCTCTATATTTCTGGTGTACTGTTACTTAACTGTTGTATTCAGAGTCATCTGTGAATTATGCCCTCTGATTTTCTGGTGTAATGTAACTTATCTGTTTAATAGTGAGTCCTCTATGAATTTTGCCTCAGTGTTTCTGGTGTACTGTAATATTACTGTATTGAAAGTCTTTTATGTCTGTGTTTACGGTGTACTGTAATTAAACTGTTGTCTTGAGAGTCACCTGTTATATTGATTTATATGTGATTCTGGTGTACTGTAATTTTACTTTTCTATTGAGAGTTCTCTTTGAAATGTGCATATGTGTTTCGGGTGTACTGTAACTTTACTGTTTCATTTCGAGATCTCTATGAATTACACCTCTGTGTGTCGGTTGTACTGTAGTTTTACTGTTGTATTTAGAGTCTATTGTAAAATGTGTCTCTGTGTTACGGGTGTACTGTAACTTAAATGTTGTACTACGAGTCCTTTGTGAAATGTGCATCTATGTTTCTGGTGTACTGTAACATTACTGTTGTATTTCGAGGTCTTTATGGAGTGTACCTCTGTGTGTCTGGCGTACTGTGGTTTTACTGTTGTATTTAGAGTCAATTGTAAAATGTGTCTCTGTGTTTCGTATGTACTGTAACTTTACTGTTTTGTATTTTGAGTCATTTATGAAATGTGCCTCTGTGTTTCAGGTGTATGTGTAACTTTATTGTGATATAAAGAGTCCCCTTTGTATTTGCCTGTGTGTTTCTGGTGTACTATGACTTCATCTTTTAAAATGAATTCTGTGAAATATGTCTCTATGTTGTTGGTGTACTGTTACACTCCAGTTGTGTAGAAAAGCGTGTGGTGTATGTACAGATGGTAGGGTCAAATATTTCTTCTATCAAGATGGTTGGCTTTACACTTTTTCTTAAATTATTTTCATTATATGAAACTGTATAACATAAATGAAACAGTAACATGTTTTTTATTAGATGGTAGTTACGAAAGAAACAAGATGAATATTTGTGGATGTAGTTACACACTTTGCTCCCTTCTTTATTCACTTTAATACATTTTCAGAAAGAATTAAAATCATTTAGTACAATTAGCTGAAGGCTTTAAAATGTAATGTATTAAGCTAAGCAACATATCATCATTAGTTTTCCTAAGACAGATAATAGCATACAGCTTATAAATTTGTTTAACAAATGTTTTGTGCCAGGAGAGCATTATTTAAACTAGACAGCAAACCTTCAAAATTTGCCTTCAATTGTAATTCAAAATTATTCATGGTCAAAAGGATACATAACTTATTTGTTGCTTTATGTAAAAAATGTTAAAGGATACGACTAAAATATGACGAAAGCATACATGTACATAATTTGTACTAATTACAAAAATCCGGATACCGCATTTGACCGACTTTTTTATTCGAGCGTCACTGACTTGTCTTTTGCAGACGTAATGTGCGTCTGGCGTACAAAGTTTAAAGCCTGATATCTATGATGAGTTTATTTGAAGTATGAAAAATTTTCCCAGACCTTTTGGTTTATGTTGAAAAGATGCATCTACTGAAGTAGAAGTATGTTCGTTTTATCTGGACTTTTAAAACACCTAGGATTGGATTTAGTCTTAATATGTTTGTGGACTAAACCAGCATTTACAATGTACAGATTATCTTTTTGCAGTTGCAGTGCTTGGTTTACTTTTACAAATTGTGACTTGGATGGAGAGTTGTCGCATTGGCACTCATACCACATCTTATTTCTACTTGTAGCAAAAAAGGATAATTGAAGATGGTTACAAAATCTGTTTTATTAGTAAAATACCTGCATAACAAAGACATTATAATATAACACGGTATTAACAAGTATACACTTTACTGAAAGACAATCATGATAATATATTTACACAACTATCATTTAATGAATGCTGCTAAAGTGTTGTACGTAGGAAAATGTTCACACATATATACAACGCCAAGCAGAAATTAGGTGGTGACTCTATACCAGATAACTAGGCAAACGGCGAGCAGGACCACGATTAATCTCAATTTCCCGGTCCTATCCTCATTTCAACGTCAATGTTCGATTATGGTAAACCCCGAAAAAATAGAATGGTAGGTACGCAATCCTGAAGGAACTGACCATTTCTAAAAATTTTGAAGACTAGTACACTTACGCTTCACTAAGCTACCGATGATGGGAGTTATTCATACCTAAACAAGCCAGATGAACAACTTGACAACATGTCAATCAACTTTTTCGTCCGAAATTAAGTCTGTTCCTACATTCCATAGTATAAACTTCCATTTTCGAAATAAAATTTACTCAACAAAATGTTTAACCAATCATAAGCGTGTTTCTTATTTTTGATCATTTTAAATGACTGCTTAAAATAGCTCAATCAGTTGTACATCAAATGGCTTTAAATACCTTATTTTTTTTAAATTTTAAGAAGGAATTATAAATTGTAAAACAAACAAATAGTTAGTTGCCTTTGTCCACGCTTGTAATCAAAGTTTTAAATGAACACTCGAACCTAGAATGACCGAGTGACGATTATGACAATTCAAACCATTTTCAATGAATTTCTATCTTTTGTTTTATTGATTATTTAAACAGAGATCCACTAATGTTTGTACCTGAAACATTTTTTTTTGAGACAGAGATCCACGAATTTACGTATACCACGAAATGCCTTTCTCTTTTTACGAGAATTGATACCCACGAAAATAAATGAATCCACAGCACTATAATCACGTTCTGATTCGTGTCATCATTTGAGATAATTGATACATTGATATCAATCGTATTCATGTTCAGACCTGTACACAAGATTGTTCGTATCCTACGTTATTTGACCTTTTTAAATATTCTTTCTGATAATAGTTTTCATGTAATACGTACATATCGTCTTTAAACTATACATTATCTTCTATATACATATCAGACAAACTAAAGAGCAGGATAATTAAAAGTAATATTTCCTCAATTATCTTTGAACTTGAAATTGGTTTTTGAGTTAGGCTACAACATACAATAGTGTCAGGATTTTGTCAATATAAAATATGGCACTAAAAGTGTTAGTTTTCTGTGATCGTATATTTTAATAAATCAGAGAGGAACTTGACTGGATACTAACAATAACAGTAAAGGTCAACTAATGTACTGGATTATTTACTTATTTCTTTGGTATATATTAAATCACAACCTCGAACTTACAATCTCTTTTCGATATAATCCAGGGTCTCAATAATTGTAGACGCGTCTCAGTGCTGTTCCGTTTTATGAATTTTCATGTAAAGTTCGTCTGCTGAAGGTAATTTTAGTTCTTTACAGAGGAGTTTACCACTTCTTTTTGTTGTACATTTCTCGTTAAATTCTATCATGATATCATCAGCCCAGTCCGAAATAGTCCATAGAGGAATGAATATATACTGACTTTTTTGGTTACTCCATGAATGTGTTCCGAGGCCAGCTAGTCGGAGGTTACTAGAGTGTCCTATATACAGTGGAGATCCATCCACTGATGTTATAACATCTTTTTTATTTCCTTTGAGTATACCACAGATATAATCTTGGTCATTAGCACATTTGTGATTAACTTTACCCTTTCTTATTTTTAATTTAGTTTTTGGTTTCTTCCCATCCAGTCGAATTGAAACATAGAAAACAGGTAAAACTTGCGAAAGCGATTTGAATTGTTTTTCTGCAATAATACACTGATGATCTATAAGAGGAGACGATTTCTTTTTAACGAGACGTAAAAGAGCAACGTTAAATTGCTGCATACCAAGTGACAGCAGAGGATGCACCACTATGTGTGATATTTTATAAGACGTTTTACCACGTCCTATTTTGACGTGTATATCTGCATCGGAAAGGTATCTCAGGGCACCTGCAGGTACTAAAGCCCAATCTGGGGTCAACATAACGCCATCAACAACATAATCTCCACGGTTCCTATAGACTGTCACGTGTTTCTTCATCATTTCCTTCCCAACTGACCTATAAATAATAATACATGTAATTAATGAAATAGTACTGGTCATGATCTTAGTATATAATATGGTATCATATATAGTGTTAAAATAAATTATTATACTCTCGTGTCCTGAAATTTGAATGGCCGTTTATTCGTGGTTTTCTTTTTTCTTTTTTGGTTTTAATGTAAGTGGTAATCTGAACACCTGATCGGCACTCATACCACGTCTTCTTATATCTACCTTATAAATGGACAATATTGGTAAAATATATTTTCGTAATCGCCGGACGAACTAAATTTTATTATCGGAATGGACGAACGATATGGTTTTCACAGTTACAAGACTGATATAGTACATTATCGGAATCTGCTAATTAACGATTGGACTTCCAAAGTTACAACACTGGTAAAATGTATTGTCGGAATGGTAGTACCAACGATTAGACTCCCACAGCTAACTAAAACTATGAGGAAGTATGATTTCATATAAAACTAGATATCACTGAGGTGGGAGCCATCTCTGTGGGCCCCGCTGTGAATAATGTATGGTAAAATAATTTGTATCTTTATCATTGGACATGGGGTTGTCAACTGAAACCAAAGTTTTTGACCTTGACCTTTGACCTAGGAAGTTGTACATTAGTTATGACACACTCTCTGGTGTTGGTTTATATACATGTCAAGTATAAACTTTGAAATCATAACGGTTCTCAAGATATAGAGCGGACACGATCTTTACCATAGGACATGGGGTTGTCAACTAAAACCAAAGTTTTTGACCTTGACCTTTGACCTAGGAAGTTGTACATACATTATGACACACCCTCTGGTGTTGGTTAATACACATGTCAAGTATAAACTTTGAAATCATAACGGTTCTCTAGATATAGAGCGGACACAATTTGTTGTATCTTTATCATTGGACATGAGGTTGTCAACTGAAACCAAAGTTTTTGACCTTGACCTTTGACCTAGGAAGTTGTACATAAATTATGACACACCCTCTGGTGTTAATTTATATGCATGTCAAGTATAAACTTTGAAATCATAACGGTTCTCAAGATATAAAGCGGACACGATCTTTACCATAGGACATGGGTTGTCAACTAAAACCAAAGTATTTGACCTTGACCTTTAACCTAGGAAGTTGTACATACATTATGACACACCCTCTGGTGTTGGTTAATACACATGTCAAGTATAAACTTTGAAATCATAACGGTTCTCTAGATATAGAGCGGACACAATTTGTTGTATCTTTATCATTGGACATGAGGTTGTCAACTGAAACCAAAGTTTTTGACCTTGACCTTTGACCTAGGAAGTTGTACATAAATTATGACACACCCTCTGGTGTTGGTTAATATACATGTCAAGTATAAACTTTGAAATCATAGCGGTTCTCAAGATATAGAGCGGACACGATCTTTACCATAGGACATGGGGTTGTCAACTAAAACCAGTTTTTGACCTTGACCTTTGACCTAGAAAGTTGTACATACATTATGACACACCCTCTGGTGTTGGTTAATATACATGTCAAGTATAAACTTTGAAATCATAACGGTTCTCTAGATAAAGAGCGGACACAATTTGTTACGGACGGACGGACGGACAGACTGATCACTATAGGTAGGGCGTCCGCCATTCGGCGGGGCCCTAATTAAAGCAAAGAAAAGAACAGTTATGAAGTGCTGTGGGTGAAATTCAATATATATATATATTTTCAATTTAGACTTGTATATCTCTCTCTCTCTCTCTCTATATATATATATATAGAAGTCTATAAAAAGGACCAACCAGCAAATTTACTATGTACCGGATCGTCTAGAATAGACGATACTGTGCAGATAAGGAAAAAATTATATAAGTCTAAAAATTTGCACAACGATACTAATACAAGATGGTATTATACGAAGATGTTGTTATTAAATGGTGTTGACAAATATTTCGGCTTAACAAATAGCCTTCATCGGTGTCAATGATTTTAACAATACTGATTGTAGGTTAAAAATAGATCAGTAATACAGGTAAGTTTTAGTCTATTGATTTTAATCCATAATCTTGAACATCATAATATAAACAATACTCGATACTCTAATATACGTGACTGTGTATATTTACATTCCAAAATGAGTGAAAAACAAAACTTAGTATTTCTTATTGATGCCGTTTTGATGATGTACATTTAGTTCCTTTATCCAAAAGCTTTCCCGAACCTGTCGCTGGGCATCACTCCAGTGAATGTTCTGTATAATCACTAGGATTTTCATGCGATTAAAGTCATCAAGTTTGTGACCTGATTGTCTGAAATGCTGAGAAACTGGGAGAAGTGGCTTCTTAGAGATATCACTCCTATGGCCATTGAGGCGTTTGTGGAAAGGCTGCTTTGACTCACCAACATATTGGAGGCCACAAACCGAACATTCCAGTATGTAAATAACGTTCATACTTTTGCAAGTAACATTGCAAAATATCTTATAGTTATTTTCGGTTGCCTTACTGTGAAATGTTGATGAATGCTGCATCTGTAGGCAGCATTTGCAGCGTTTTTCCTCACACGAACGACATTCTCCAGAAGTACTTCTATTATCAGACACTTCAGCCCGCACTAGCAGGTTCCGCAGACTGTTGGGTTGCCTTAAAGCTATCATGGGAGGCTCAGGAAAAATCTTGGATAGTTTGGAATTAGCTACGTTGATCATTATTTTTTATGAAACAAATTAAGACTAATCTTTCAGTTTGGAATGGGGAATACCTGTGTAAAGGGTAGAAAAGTCAAATGTTTTATACTTTTGCAGAGGAAGGTCACTTTGATTTTATGTACGTTAACATATATTTGGATTTTTGAAGTATCCACATCATTGGCAGAATCGCAATAACTCTGAAGCACGGCTTTGCTGATAAAATTGATGTTAATAATTCATAAAAAAAGTATCGTGGAGCACTTGGAAATCCCAACAATATTACGTTGCTTGTTATGACAATGATGTAATTTATGTATCCAATACAGTGAAGGAAGGTCTAGTTCTTTATCTTTGGTTGAAATTCCAAAAGAACACAGAACAGAACTGGTATGATTAATCGAGATTTCCTCTTTGGTAGGTGTCTTGGGTGTATATGTTGAGTTTGCAAGTGAATTCTCAATACCTAACTCCTTTATCAAGGAATTCTATTTACATCCTGTCAGTCCGTATGATTGGAGAAATAGTAAGTAGTGTGTTCGTGTTCATATAAAACATTAGATGAATTATAACCAATCAAGTGTGATTAATCACTTATTACAAAACCATGACTCCATTAAAAGATTATTTTGACTGTTATCAATTAACTGCTATTGGGGAAAACTAACATTGCATTTATATCGTCTTAACTTTTATTGGTTTTGTTATATTTATTAGTTTTGAATGATTTGTTATTATGTAACGGTTATTAATTATCTTGGTTTTCATCGTTATTTGTTCATTTTTATAAGTTAAATATGCTTTGATGCTTATAGGTAGACATAATAATAATTTGAAAAGTACATTAAGTTGAACCGAAGGAAGAAAACATTAAAACAGTACTATGACCTTGATAAAGGCGTTTTATAACTTGGATTATTGACAAATATCGCGACGGTGATAGAACCAAAAGGGTAATAAGACAGGAACATGAAAACACATGTTAAGAATAGAAAAAAAAAAAAAAAAAAAGGGATGAGGGGGTTCTTGTCAACGACCCAGTAACATAACAGCACCTCTTTAACAAAGAAAATGTACATGCACTGTACATTGTTCAGACATTCTTCACAAAGTGTGAATGAATTCAACAGAAAAGGGCAAATGTATGATACTCCAGTCTCAGGCCTATAAGTCTGACTTGACAAATAGTTTAAACAGTTTCTTGGACTTATATGTAGACCTCGAGATATATATATATATGTGTTGGAGTTGATGGGTTACTGCTTCATTGACCTAAACCTCATGCCTCCTCTTATTCATTTATAAAAGTAGAATAAGAAAGCATGGCATATAATTTGTATAGGCCGGATCATTGAATTAAAACTGTTTGTATTATAGGTCTTGTCGTACAAACACAAAATATTTGTTAAAGTAGTATCGAATATGATCTTCTTCATGATTGTTTATGATTATCATAGCAGGACTTTTTTTCTAAGACCTGACATCTTTTTAATTGTGATAATACAAATATTAGCTTAGCACTTTATTACCTTTTGTATAAAGAAACAAAAGGTTGGTTGGCATTTTCCATAAAATCCTGGGATATTCGTCATTATCAACGGTTGCCTTTTTCGTGTTAATCAAATGAATCTGTTATTATAATATTATTAAGTCGTGTCATTTTTTTGTGTACAGAAATAGTGAAACGTATGATGGCCAGTTAAGGCCATTTCGCGTCTTCGCCATTTCGCCTTTCATAATCTATAGGGCGAAAACGCGAAATGGTTTCACTTCTCGTTTTCGCTTTCGCATTTTCGCAATTTCGCGATTTTGCGTTTTCGCGTAGGTCAATTACTACCCCCTTATGTTTAAAAAAAATAATAGTACTTGAAAATAATACTATCCATTCAGGTTATCTTCAAATTGTTAATCATTATCCAATCAGATAAAAGTCACAAAATGATTGACAAAATTGGGCAGTAATTGACAAATGCGAAAACGCGAAATCGCGAAAACGAGAAGTGAAACCATTTTGCGTTTTCGGCTTCGCGTTTTCGCATTTCGTCCGCATTTTCGCCCTATAGAATATGAAAGACGAAAAGGCGAAATGGCCTTAACCGACCATAGAAAAAAGATGATGATGATGACGAGGAGGATGGATGGATGAATGCTTTACGTCCAGTCGCAAATTAATATGCAAATTCGGAACGAGAACATGTTAATGTAATATGAATATTAACCATGCTTTGCACTAGACATACACGCTGATCCGGAATTTTAACAAGCTTGTTCACAAGGTAACAGTCCGCAGGAAGACATGTCACATTACCTGGACACATTATTCTGACTCCGAGCCGACCAGTCTTTGCTCTTACTCCTTAATGCCGCGTGCTTATCGGAGAAGCAGCAAATACCAATTTTCAAGTCTTTGGTTTGACACGGCTGGGGTTCAAACCCACGACTTCCCGCACTCGAAGCGAACACGCTACCACGAGACCACCGAGGCGGTTCATAGAAAAAATAAAAATAAAAATATTTAGAAGTTTTATTATTTTTGTAAACGGGGAACACTTTGACAATCACAGTTTCAGAATCTAAATTATTTCATCGTTTGTACACCAAAATGGAAATACAACCATATTATTGGTTATCATTTTCACCATTTCTGCTAATACGACTTGGAGACGGCAAGCGACACACATCTGCCTTGGAAGACTCTCACATTTTTCTGTTAAGAATTAAATGATCTGACGGATTGATTAAGTGTATAACCAAGCTTCTCATGCAAATTAATGACGGGAATACTATCACATTGGCCAACTGCGTTATATAACTATGTAATCAAAGTGAATTTGACATAGAAATATAAGCCAAAACAGGACAATACCTCTTTGTACCTTTGCCAATGTCTACTTTATAAAATTTATGATTTACATCAAGAAAGTATGTTCATTTAATCAATGTTACGTACTCTCTCAGTTCTTGAAAGTAAAGTTATCAATAATTTAATTAAGTGGCATATGCCTTACATAATTTAATATTCGTACTTTGCAAGGAGGTATAAGTGTAAGAACATTGTTCAGGAATGTCGTCCCTTTTTTATTGTGTTAGATGTATAAATACTCAACCCCGTCTTGTCGAAATGAGGATGATAAATCCAGTGCTTTGTATAGAGAGAGAGTGTCACGCTCACTGCACGTTAAAAAAGTCTAACAACAAATCTTTAAGGGATCTGAAGGTGGCCAATTCAGATTTCACGCCCTTGGTAGAACTTCCCTATTGTACTAATTGATTGTTTGATCTCGTCCTTACAATACATGAAATATTTGCCACTGGACATTAAGCAAACAGAAATGTTCCATTTCAATCTATGCTAATCAACTGAGGTTACAAACTGTCCCATGTATCACTTACCAACTTACTTTGAAATTCACGGAACCGTTTTTGCAGGATCGATAGCTAGAAATATCTGAAAACAATATTTTGACTTGCTTCATTCAGCAATTTTTTTTTAAATGCAAAAACTACCAAATGTATAATTCATTTTAGAAAATATAATATAGTACTATTTACCGTCGTCTAGCTATTGGTCTTTTACTAAACACGCCATCTTTACACATCAGAGTGACGTCATGAGTGGTGTTAACGTTCTGGTTACAAGTCATATCTCCATCGGTTAGTTCCGAGAACTACAACAAAACAAGTTGTCATTGAAATATCAGTTAACGGCCATCAAATAAAATCTGGCGACCGCAGTTTTGATAAAAACAATTGGTATTTTACAAGTGAGGATTCTAAATTCAGACTTTCATATAGTGGTTTGAGCCAAGAGATTTCTTACAGGGCAAGTTTCACGAGCCCCTTACCGAAGATCATACCATATTAAATTGTCAGTTGAATGCAAAGCATGATATGGTCACCATCTGAATACGGGGTGTATGAATTAATCACAGGTAATCACAAAACTCAAATGACAAAGGAAAGGAATAACGTTTTCATAACGGATGTTTTTCTCAAACTCACATTGAGACCATTCAGCATGGAGCAAAAGTTCACACATTGCTACACCTGCAAATAATCAACGATTTAAAACCTTGTAATTTAGTACAAAATACAATTTGTCTACGTAAGACTTTCCAGTGGCACTTCAATCACCTCTAGGTTTGAGTAGAATCTCTATACGAGATAAGTTTCCACACCTCTATCGAAAACCGGTACACCATAACTTCATTCAGACTCAACATGTATTTAAGTGCATATCAACTATAAAGCTTAATTATTATAAGGTCTTCTTGCAAAATTGTAAATAAGCAGTAAAAACGCAAGAAATTGTATTTAGAAAGTATTGTTATACATAAAGAATTTACCTTTGTACCATGAAGTTTTGGAGGTGATTTACACATGGCATCACTTGACGTATCTAATCTGACATTCTTTAAAGAATCTACCTTTGTACCATGAAGTTTTGGAGGTGATTTACACATGGCATCACTTGACGTATCTAATCTGACATTCTTTAAAGAATTTACCTTTGTACCATGAAGTGTCGGAGGTGATTTACATGGCATCACTTGACGTATCTAATCTGACATTCTTTAAAGAATTTACCTTTGTACCTTGAAGTTTTGGAGGTGATTTACACATGGCATCACTTGACGTATCTAATCTGACATTCTTTAAAGAATTTACCTTTGTACCATGAAGTTTCGGAGGTGATTTACACATGACATCACTAAACGTATCTAATCTGACATTCATTAAAGAATTTACCTTTGTACCATGAAGTGTCGGAGGTGATTTACATGGCATCACTTGACGTATCTAATCTGACATTCTTTAAAGAATCTACCTTTGTACCATGAAGTTTTGGAGGTGATTTACACATGGCATCACTTGACGTATCTAATCTGACATTCTTTAAAGTATTTACCTTTGTACCATGAAGTTTTGGAGGTGATTTACACATGGCATCACTTGACGTATCTAATCTGACATTCTTTAAAGAATTTACCTTTGTACCATGAAGTTTTGGAGGTGATTTACACATGGCATCACTTGACGTATCTAATCTGACATTCTTTAAAGAATTTACCTTTGTACCATGAAGTTTTGGAGGTGATTTACATGGCATCACTTGACGTATCTAATCTGACATTCTTTAAAGAATTTACCTTTGTACCATGAAGTGTCGGAGGTGATTTACACATGGCATCACTTGACGTATCTAATCTGACATTCTTTAAAGAATTTACCTTTGTACCATGAAGTTTTGGAGGTGATTTACATGGCATCACTTGACGTATCTAATCTGACATTCTTTAAAGAATTTACCTTTGTACCATGAAGTTTTGGAGGTGATTTACATAGCATCACTTGACGTATCTAATCTGACATTCTTTAAAGAATTTACCTTTGTACCATGAAGTTTTGGAGGTGATTTACACATGGCATCACTTGACGTATCTAATCTGACATTCTTTAAAGGCTGCACTGCCCATTTCAGTTGACAGTCACAATCCCATGGATTATTATCCAAAGATAAAATAGATGAACGACCCATTAAGTGTTTGATATTTGAACTTAATGTCTGTAAATTGTTGTTAGACAGTAACAAGTCTTTTAGTCGTAGATAGGCTCCTGGTGGTATATCAATCCAGAATAAATGATTTTTACTCAGATCCATTACTGTTAGCTGTGCCATATTTGTTACAAATGAGAAATTAAAACTTACTAGTCGATTTTCTTTCAAATCCAGAGAACTCAAACTAGGGAGTGCTCGAAATGCAAGCTTATGTATAGAATTTATTTTGTTTCCAGACATTAAAAGATCCTCTAATTTATCCAACCCAAGGAATGTATTTTCACTGACAGATCTTATTTTGTTATTAGATAAATTAATCGAGTACACATTTTGTAGATTTGAAAACATACCGTTGTTAAGATCTCTTAACTTATTATTGTTCAATGTTAACGTTTCAAGGTAGATAAACGTTGCCATTGCTTGAGGGTGAATTTTCCTTATGTTATTATTTCCGAGCCTCAGTGTTTTTAGTCTAGGCATACCTTTTAATGTTTGAGCATCTATCTTTTTTATGTTATTTTGTTCTAAGTTCAGAAGTTTCATTTTGGACAATCTTTCCACATTTGAAGTCATAAAAGCTCCATCGCCTATCACACTTATGAAATTATTATCAAGATGTATCTCCTCTAGGTTCTCAGTTCCATATGCGATTCCCTTTTTAAATTTTAACATTTTATTATGCGACAAATCTAAGATTTGAAGTTGTCTTAGTAATGAGAATGACCCTGTTTCAATTGTCCTGATATCATTCCGAGATAAATCTAACTTTTTCAAATAGTGAATCAAATCGAATGTTCCATTCTTAATCTGCACCAATTTATTATTGGATAAAAATAACTCAGATAGAGAATCGAGATCATTCAAATAGGACGAGCGGATTTCAGAAAGATCATTTGTAGATAAATCTAAGCTTTTTACATCACGTAAATTATTGAAAGCACCGTTTTCTATCTCTTCAATGTGATTGGCGGAGAGTAGTAATTCCTCAAGATTAAATAAATTAGCGAAGGACTTAGCTGGAACATTAACAATGGCATTTCCTCTCAATGAAAGACTTCGAAGTGAATAAAGGTTTTGGAACCATCTCGGTCGAATTTTCCAAAGTCTATTTCCGTTTAGTAAAAGTTCTTGTAAGTTAACGTTTTGATCAAACGTTGCATCATAAAAGTCTGATATATTGTTACGTGACAAATCAAGTACCTGTAGATTTACGAGTGGTTTCAACACGTCTCTTGGCAACATTTTTATTTTATTCCCGTTCAAATATAAAGATTTGAGTTCAGTTAGGTATGTAAATACTGTATAGGGTAAGAACTTTATCATGTTGTCCGACAATCGTAGTTCCTGAAGATTCCCGAGTCCATTGAATACTGCTGCCGATAAATGGCGGATATTATTGTTCGTTAAAGACAAGATTTGGAGACTTCGGAGGTAGTGAAATACTGAGGGATACATTATAGCGATGTTGTTTCCGGACATTATAATTTCTTTGATTGACACGCTGTCCCGGAATACATTTCTGTTGATGTACTGAATCTGAGTTTCGGAGATTAGACGACGGTCCGTATGGCGTGCACCACGTGATCTCATACTGCTGCTGTCGCCATACACAGTGAGCTTTGTAGCATCTGTAAAATAAAACATATTTCATTGAAAATTGTTCAATAATAAGCATTAGCATAAAAAATCTACCACTTTAAAGATCCAAAATGACACGCAGGGAGACGATAAAATAAAAAGAGTAGGGAAAAAACAGTTGCAAAGAAGGTACTCGACATAAAAAAAATTGAAATAATACAAACTTACATGATTATAAAAAAAAAAAAAACACATGAAGTAGCTTGTTAGGTTGAGTGACGTGTCCAATAAGGAGAGCATGAAATGCTTAATAACTGTTTCACAAATTCTAATGAAGAGATATGTGTATTAATTTAATTGTGCTGCTACATGTATGTAGTAATGTGTATTTTTAAGTCGACCTTTTTGAGATCCGCTCTCGATTTGAGACTAGACAGGTGAAATACTCTTGGTTCCTATCCATTATCAGCATTGAAAAGTAAACTGAAAACAAGCAAGATTTACCAGTCAGGTATTTTAACATATTATACCTCATTAAAAAGTGTATATGTGGATGAATCAAAATCACATTTTCTAAGATAAAATAGAGATCAGCATGTACAGCTAGACTATTCATTCGTCCGATTATCCACAGCAAGGCTCTATGATAAAGTATAGATCAGCATGTACAGCTAGACTATTCATTCGTCCGATTATCCACGGCGAGGTAAAGGTTTTAAGGTCACTAACTATAAAGATCAGCATGTACAGCTAGACTATTCATTCGTCCGATTATCCACGGCGAGGCTCTATGATAAAGTATAGATCAGCATGTACAGCTAGACTTCTCATTCGTCCGATTAACCACAGCGATGCTATGTGATAAAGTATAGATCAGCATGTACGGCTAGACTATTCATTCGTCCGATTATCCACGGCGAGGTAAAGGTATTAAGGTCACTGACTATAAAGATCAGCATGTACAGCTAGACTATTCATTTGTCCGATTATCCACGGCGAGCCTCTATGATAAAGTATAGATCAGCATGTACAGCTAGACTATTCATTCGTCCGATTATCCACAGCGAGGCTCTATGATAAAGTATAAATCAGCATGTACAGCTAGACTATTCATTCGTCCGATTATCCATGGCGTGGTAAAGGTTTTAAGGTCACTGACTATAAAGATCAGCATGTACTGCTAGACTATTCATTCGTCCGATTATCCACAGCGAGGCTCTATGATAAAGTATAGATCAGCATGTACAGCTAGACTATTCATTTGTCCGATTATCCACAGCGAGGCTCTATGATAAAGTATAATAGATCAGCATGTACAGCTAAACTATTCATTCCTCCAATTATCCACGGCGAGGCTCTATGATAAGGTATAGATCAGCATGTACAGCTAGACTATTCATTTGTCCGATTATCCACAGCGAGGCTCTATGATAAAGTATAATAGATCAGCATGTACAGCTAGACTATTCATTCGTCCGATTATCCACGGCGAGGTAAAGGTTTTAAGGTCACTGACTATAGAGATCAGCATGTACAGCTAGACTATTCATTCGTCCGATTATCCACAGCGAGGCTCTATGTTAAAGTAAAGATCAGCATGTACAGCTAGACTATTCATTCGTCCGATTATTCGCAGCTAGGTAAAGATTTTAAGGTCACTGACTATAGAGGTCATCATGTACAGCTAGAATATTCATTCGTCCGATTATCCACAGCGAGGGTCTATGATAAAATAGAGATCAGCATGTACAGCTATACTATTCATTCGTCCGATTATCAACAGCAAGGTAAAGGTTTTAAGGTCACCGACTATAGAGAACATTTATCATATTTTATCAATACTTAGGATTTGGTTTTTATCTATATAAGTTTTATCAGGTTGTCTAGAGATTTGATAATTGTAATATTATATTTCCAAGCTGTTTATTTTATACAAAAACACTGCGATATCAGTCTTATCACGACCACATCAACAGTAGAACGATATTTTGTGGTTTCCTTTTAATAGCTAGTGATTTTCAGATAGGCATACGTTGGAATCAAATTGTGAAAACAGACGTTATCAAAATAAAAAAAATACTTATTAAGTAGAGGAAACAAAATAGTATGAAACAAGTGAACATAGAAAAATGTACTTTTCGTTTGCTTCTGAATTTTCCTAAAAGGTAACAATTCATGTAACTTGTTATGAGGTATGGGTTTTGCTTATTGCTGAGGGTCGTACGGGGACGAATAGTTGCCAACTTCTATGGCATTAGGACTCTTGTGGAGAGGTGTCTCATTGGCAATCATACCACATCTTCTTTTTTTTTAATTTAATATGTGGTAGAGAATTTACTTTTAGCTTTAGCTGATTTATAATAGAAAATCAGTATTTCCTAGTTTATACACGAACGATAAAAGTTTTAAGCACATCTATCCACTCTCCTAATTATTTAGCATTTATTCAGCCTTCATTAGCTTAAGTGTATAATCTTCTAAATGTATCTTTCCATATTCAGGTTTCTATTTACTTCATTCGTCAATTCATGTAAGGAGTATTTACGTGTTCCCATGAAACATTCGTATCTCTTCCAATACGTAGTATTGACCGGTTTCCAAACACATCCGCCGATCTTCGTACACGGAATATTGACCTGTTTTCCATGACACATTCGTGTACCTTCGTAAACGGAATAATGACATGTTCCCATGGCATGTTCCATCTTAGAATATGTATAGAATTGACGTGTTCCCATAAGACGGAGAAAGCAGAAAATGTAAAGAATAAGTAACATAGTGATTTTCAGAAAAGATAGATAACCTTTCTGTCTGTGTGTTTATTTCTTTTTCATCATTATTATTTATCAGAACTTTTTCTAGTGAACATAAATTCATTCATAGCGTCCTCACAAAGCACATGCCTATTATGTTGATGGTTCAATTTTGGAAACAGATAATGTTTTGTCATCAGAATTCTCACAGAAGATCTTTCGAAATGGGAAAAATGACATGCATCATATATAATTTCATACATATGCAAGTCGTTGTAGGTGGACGTATGAATTATCGTCACTCCAGAAAGTAGTTGCTAACTCATTACTGTCAAAACCATTTATAAAAAAGGGTTCATACACCTATAATGAATATGTAAGGCCACAATGTTAATGAACCGTCATGTAGATTGCACTTATAATTGTACAAGCTGTAATATAGGGTCTCTGGCGTGCATTCATTACACCGCGTTAATATGAAAGGTCTTTTGTATTCGCCATAATTATGACAGTGAGGTCGAAGATATGAACTAGAAATGTGATAGAGTCCATAAAGTCTACATGAAGCTTATGATTAACTTACTGCACAAGTAGAATCATATATTAAAGTTAGGATGCAGGATTTAAGTATGGTGCAAGCCTTTAGTTCACAGAACAGATTATCGTTTATATGATATACTTTATACTATATACATGCTTGTTTTGAGAAAAAAAAGAACTGTTAGTAAGATTTAAATTTCAATGATTTCCATCACAATAGATGCATAGCAAGATTAAAACAAACAAAAAACTGGTGTTTCATCTAAACATATTAAACTCAACACTATATCTCTACGCTGACGTTTTGTGTGGTTTTAAATCAACAATTATTGTATTTCAATAGTGTGCAATCATATTATTATAAACATTCAATATCGTATATCTGTTCAGATGTCTGTTGTCTTCCAAATACAATGTATGATAAATGATGGCTTTTTGTTTAGTTTCTAGTAGTCGAAGAATCCAGAGCACAACTTCTCTACGAATAGATTCATCAATCGGAATGACCTAGCCCGATTAAATATAGTTCATACTTGTTAAAGTTCAGTTCATATTTGGTCAAAGTGAAATAAGAAGATGTGGCATGATAGCCAATGTGACAACTTTCAGTTTTACCCTAAGCAATGGTCGGAATGACCTAGCCCGACTAAATATAGTTCATACTTGTTAAAGTTCAGTTCAAAGTGAAATAAGAAGATGTGGAATGATTGCCTATGAGATAATTTTCAGTTTTTATCCTAAGCAAAAAAAAAAATAGCAGAAAACATAAAAGATTAACTATCAACACACCCTACCTCCTAGGACAAACCTCCTCCAAGGAAATACCCCACCCCAAGGACGAAGACAAATGACAAACGCTGTAAAGTAAAAACAGATCAACCAATGAAACCAATGATAGGTAATGGTATAGAATAGTGAAGGTAATGGTATAGAATAGTGAAGGTAATGGTATAGAATAGTGAAGGTAATGGTATAGAATAGTGAAGGTAATGGTAGAGAATAGTGAGCAGTAACTGAGCCATGTTAAAAGGGAAACTAGAAATAGAAAGACACTCATTTTTCTTTTGGTCATGTAGCTCTTCGCGTGCATCCTTGACTTTCTTTTCTGTGACTATGCGCTTTCTTGGTGATGGTAAATCCAGAATATCGCTTCGGAAGCATACAATTCATTAAGTGTTATTTTCATTTTGTAAGAGTATGGAGCACGTTTGAAAAAATCTTCTTGTTCAGGAATGATCAGTAGATTTTTCTTTTGATGGGACATCAACGTTTTGTTCTGTAGATAATCTAGATAGGCGTTTTATATTTTATGGATTCGACATATTACAAATTTAGCAAACCTTTCGGAAACCTATACAGCAAATGAGTTCTATAGATTTGTATATCAAAGGAACGTTTGAAATTTAAGTGTGCTTGAATGAATGTGAATTTTATCTTATCAGACTTAATCACGTTAATCATTTCTCAAAAACAATTTAGAATTTTATGTGACAACACAGAACGTTTTTTATAATATTTTATATTTATTTCAGAAGTATACATATTATTGAAAAAATGTTTTCCACATGTATGTGATTGACTGAGTATATGTTAATATTAAATTGATTAATGTAAGACCTTTGTTGTATTACAGGAACATGTACAACTTAGAGAACCAACAACCCAAGACAGATATTATAAATTTACAAACAAAACAGTTCGTGTTTTAAATGTCGAACATTGTGTCCTAATCTATAAATTGCACAAAATTTTACGGGAACCAATGGCGGATCCAGAACTTTTCCAACAAAAGGGAGGGCGCGAGCCCCCAGCCCCCGATCCGCCTATAGGACCCCAGTATCTCTAGTACAGGAAATGGAAGACTTGAGCTGCATGTTACCAAGCTGCCTTTAAATAAGTTATTGAATTGTAATTACTACAAGAAATATACAACTTCAGCTATTTATCAGTCACTAGGTATTCTACATATTTCCCGGTAAGTAGCTATTTTTAATAATTACTTCTGTTATCTATAGGAATAAATGTCTGCTACGTTTCAGGTGGGCATAGTATTGTTTCTATGGCATTTGTCTAGGAAGCAATAAAATCATAAAGGTTAAATAGAGGGTACTTCAATCAATAATTGTTGTAAAACAGCCGATAGAATAAATACAATAACTACAATATGAAATAAAAAGAGATGTGGAGTAAATGTCAATTCAGACAGCAACCCAACGACAGTAAAATAAAACATGCCGCGGACAACATCCGGGTTTCAAAAATGGACAGGTGTCAATACAATATGTCAAATTGTAAATCGCCAAGAGTATCAATAGTTTAAAATAAGTTATACTTCCCGTATTACATTGTATTATTCGGGATTTGGCATCTACGCTTAATTAGTTCCCGATAAAAAAAATACACGATAAAACAACACACACACTGATGGTGGACATAAATACATATAGCACACACCTGTGTATTCACAGTATCACGGATCCTTGGGTTTTTAAAAATATTCTAACAATCATTATTTTTATGTCATACTATATGTGCTTATTTTTTTATATTTCATACCACATATACTTTTTTATATATGTCATACCACATGACCTTATTTTTATATGTCATATCACATGACCTTATTTCTATATGTTATATCACATGTCGTTATTTTATATGTCATATCACATGTCCTTATCTTTATATGTCTTACCACACGACCTTATTTTTATATGTCATATCACTTGTCCTTATTTTTATGTCATACCACATGACCTTACTTTTATATGTCATATCAGCTGAAAATTATAAATGTTTTAAAAATACAAATTAAACAATTTATGTTCTAAACACGTCCTTTAATGCAAAATGATATGTTATATACAGGTACTAGCTTACATATTAAGTTTACAATATTTTATTCAACTGTCAATAGCTGTAAATTAGTTCTTTTTACAATTTCAGGTGTCTTGAAAGTTTATAATTACACTCGTTTTTATCACCCTCTTAATATTGACTGTAAATGAAACAAAAATCAGGGGAAAGGGACATATCTCTGTATAAAGTCATGTAACATTTATTCAGTTTAATAGTGTATTGCTGATTCTCTAATTTCTATGTATTTCTAGCTTTTTCATCTCCATTGAATTCATATCCCTAACGCCTTCACATATAAAAATAAAAAGGCATTGTATGATTGCTAATGTTAATGAGAAATGATCGTTCTACCACAGACCAAATGATGCAGTGTTGTAGCAACTATAGGTCATCAACAATGAACAAAAAATCATACCGCATTGCAAGCTATAAAAGGCACAAACAAGACAAATTTAAAATAATACAAACGGGAAATTTAACTACCTGATTTATGAAAATAACAAAAAACGAAAACCAAATATGATATATATCAGCAATCGACAACCACTGAATTACATGGTCATGAATTGGGACAAGGACATACATAATACCGCGGGGTTAAACATGTTTGCGAGCGCCCATCCCTCCCCCTAAACTGGGACAAAGTGTAACAGTACAACATAGTATAAAAATCAGTTAAAAAATGTTTCACTCAAAGCGCACAAATATGCAACTTACAAAAAGTATCGATCTAAGAGTACTCTATGTACATGATCAATATATCCGTATTGCGACGGTATGCGGCTCACGTTGAAAGTTTGATTTTAATCATTTTATTTTCTGTAAAACACATTTATTCTTCCTCGGATAAAAGAACGCGAATAGCAGAGAAATTTCATTACCAAACTTCTATAATATCATTTTCATTTTAAATTCATATAATGAACGTAAATCATTCATGAATGGGTATTTTTATGAATGAAACTTTTTTCTAACTTATTATTAGTACGTGTGTGATCTAAAGATATAACAAGTCAAAAGATTAAAGGTGCTGAATTACATAATAAAATAAATTGTTTACGATAACTATAGCAGTTATTGTGCCAAGTTAGTTCTTTCAAACTGTTTAATGTTTCTCCTGGTTTTAAAAGGTAGATAGTTCATATGAATAAAATGAGATATGAGGTATATGTCAATGAAAAGTAAAATAAAAAAATATCGAACTCCAAGGAAAATTCAAAACGGAAAGTCCCTTATCAAAGGGCAAAATCAAAAGCTCAAACATACCAAACGAATGGAAAACAACTGCCATATTCCTGACTTGGTACAGGCATTTCTTTATACAGAAATGGCGGATTAAACCTGGTTTTATAAGACACCGACCCAACGGAACAAATAACCAAATTTAACCTCTAGAGGTCAACATCAGAATTTTTGACATTGCCATTGTTCTTATTTTAGTTATGTGATTGCTGGTGAACTTTTCTGTAATCGTAATATAAGTTCGCGGTCACATTATTTCACTGGGATTTAAGACAATCGCTGTTACAAGTACTTTGTACAGAAAGAACAACTTAAATTGTGAGATATTGCTCACTTATGATACCCCGCTGTAAGTATTCGATAGACATGCAGCAAGTTGATGAGTGATATATGTAAAAACGCCACATACTATAAACCATGCTCACAGAAAGGTTCATACAGAATTTCAGAAAGCCTTGATTTGTAGTTCCTGAAATAATATATAATTATTTACTCTGTATTAGGTCGAATTCGGTCTTCATGCTGGTATTTTTAAAATAAACTGACCTTAAATTGTTTATTGCGCAGTACCAAACATTTTATGGATATTTAGAGTAAGAGGATATTTCATAATAAATCAACGAAGAGGATTTTACAAAGTGGGTGAGCGGCGGGGAAATCTCTCCGAGTGTTAATAACCAGGGCATGTTGGGAGGACCAAGAAGCTTTGCCTTACAAAAGGTCATCTCGACATATCACTTATTTATTCTAAGGAGTTTAATATAATTAAAAAGGATCTAACAATAAGAGCTTAAACCATGTCTCAAAGAACATTTGTCATTTGGTCTCTTGTGGAGAGTTATCTCATTGGCAATCATACCACATCTTCTTATTTTCATATTTGACAAATACTTTGAAGGCGGCTATTTACTGCTCATCAATATACTTATAACTGATTAAATCGATAATTTGAAACTATCGTAAGTACAATTGTGTAATAATATCAAATGCGGTATAATTCCATTTCCGATACAATTTCTATCACAGATCAGGTTTTATATTTACAAAAAGGATATGTTGCGTATACGGTATTGGTTTTGCTCATTGTTGAAAGTCGTGCGATTACCTATACATCTAGTTGCTTACATCCACGTCATTTGGATATGTAGGAAAGTCTCATTGAAAATCACACCACATCTCCTCATTCTAATGACGTAAATGAGACAGTAATAAAACGACTCAATTAAACCAGAAAGAAAATAAAAAAAAAAACAAAACACACATTTTGATTTAGATTTCGAGATCAGCATACTGTCTTCAACACAGAAAAGAGTATTCACCATATGTCAAGCCCTAAATCTCCCGAAATTGAGACAAAAGGCAAACGAGTATAGCAGAAATTACCAAAGATGTGTCATAACATTAGATAAAGAACAGAAGAGATTCACATAAGTTAAAGTTAACGAATCTTGAGCACACCCTATTAACGACTATCGGTACGGCAGGAGCAATCGGCAACACGGATCAAATTCTACTGTACACGACTGCAAAATCCATTGCATTGTAATGGCAATCGGAAACGTGGGCACACATCTACTGTACACTATTTTGTCACAAATCGTATAAGTTGGTTTATATGGCAATAAAAGTTTGATTTGATTTGATTTGAGCTATAGCAAAAAACAATAGTTTTTATTAGCAACCGGGAATAAATATGTTATTGTATTTGCGGTACCGGTATTTGGTAATAGGGTGTGTTGAGGTTACAATACACCATTAGATTTTATGGGCGCAGCCATTTTATGAGCATAACATGGTATTCAGAATTAAGAGTATAGCTAATCCTGATTGGTTGATATGTGCGCCCGTTATTTTTTGTTATTAGAGACTTCGTGCATTCTGCATTATACCAAAGGCCAAATAAATTATTTTCCTTAGCCCTAACGGAACTGAGATGTCTTTTAAACGCTAGGATGAGACACGCATTTTTAAGTGCAAAATTGATAGGCATGAGAGATAAGTACAAATTACGCTAAGAAAAGCAACGCGAACCTATATTTTTTGGACCAACAAATACTGTCCTAATAACTTTTCTTTAATTCTAGCAAGGTTTTGTTTAAAAAATCAACTTTCTAAAGTCTGTATCTCGAAAAAGGCTATCATTGTCGCCTATGGGGAAATTAATTGTTTATTTCAATCTATACAGCGTCGACATTTCTTTATCATAGTGCTCAAAAAGTGTCAAAAACAGTAATTTTACTTGATATTTGATGTGAAACCGTATTTTATGGTGACAAATGAATTATTGATTAACTAGTTTTTAAGCTATAGTCTGTTTCATATTTGTATTGCGTTTTACCTTAGGAACAAGGGTGGGTTCGACTTTTGACTTACTGTGGAGAGAATACGTCATTTTCTGAACTTCTGCTGATTTGTTTGAAAAAAGCACATACACGTCTAGAGTTTGGATATACAAATCGATTTTTAAACATGACAATCTCGATCCAAGTGCTGTTATCGAAATCACCAAATTCAGTGAAAATGTACAGAATGATCCCTCCGAACATTGAAATGTTCACTCGAATGGCAGACTATAAAAATTAGAATAGGCATGACATTTTGTAGTTAACGAATAGTTTTCGATGTTTAAACACAAATATTTACACATTTTTCATATTTTGAAATGCTATAGTCTGTTTCAAAAATGTACTTTTATACGAAAATGGTTTCATTTAAAACTGTTGTTCAAAATTCACCGTAGTAGTTACATATTGGATCGGTTTTGGTATCAATATAATCAGTACTTGATGACATATAAAGAATCATGAGAGAAAGTGGACATTATCTTCAGGCCCTTTTTAGCAGTACCGCATTTACTCAAAAAATCAGAAATTTTTTTTTCACATTTTTTGACTGGGGTCACCTCTGATAAAAAATTGTGAAATTTCAGAGAGTAATGCCAGAACGTTTTGAAGATGATTTTTGTGTGGCATATATATTTGTGCATCTAACGAACTATGAATTGCATGATTCTAGAAAGTATTAAATACCGTATAGGTTACAATACACCATTAGATTTTATGGGCGCAGCCATTTTATGAGCATAACATGGTATTCAGAATTAAGAGTATAGCTAATCCTGATTGGTTGATATGTGCGCCCGTTATTTTTTGTTATTAGAGACTTCGTGCATTCTGCATTATACCAAAGGCCAAATAAATTATTTTCCTTAGCCCTAACGGAACTGAGATGTCTTTTAAACGCTAGGATGAGACACGCATTTTTAAGTGCAAAATTGATAGGCATGAGAGATAAGTACAAATTACGCTAAGAAAAGCAACGCGAACCTATATTTTTTGGACCGAAAATACTGTCCTAATAACTTTTCTTTAATTCTAGCAAGGTTTTGTTTAAAAAATCAACTTTCTAAAGTCTGTATCTCGAAAAGGCTATCATTGTCGCCTATGGGAAATTAATTGTTTATTTCAATCTATACAGCGTCGACATTTCTTTATCATAGTGCTCAAAAAGTGTCAAAAACAGTAATTTTACTTGATATTTGATGTGAAACCGTATTTTATGGTGACAAATGAATTATTGATTAACTAGTTTTTAAGCTATAGTCTGTTTCATATTTGTATTGCGTTTTACCTTAGGAACAAGGGTGGGTTCGACTTTTGACTTACTGTGGAGAGAATACGTCATTTTCTGAACTTCTGCTGATTTGTTTGAAAAAAGCACATACACGTCTAGAGTTTGGATATACAAATCGATTTTTAAACATGACAATCTCGATCCAAGTGCTGTTATCGAAATCACCAAATTCAGTGAAAATGTACAGAAATGATCCCCTCCGAACATTGAAATGTTCACTCGAATGGCAGACTATAAAAATTAGAATAGGCATGACATTTTGTAGTTAACGAATAGTTTTCGATGTTTAAACACAAATATTTACACATTTTTCATATTTTGAAATGCTATAGTCTGTTTCAAAAATGTACTTTTATACGAAAATGGTTTCATTTAAAACTGTTGTTCAAAATTCACCGTAGTAGTTACATATTGGATCGGTTTTGGTATCAATATAATCAGTACTTGATGACATATAAAGAATCATGAGAGAAAGTGGACATTATCTTCAGGCCCTTTTTAGCAGTACCGCATTTACTCAAAAAATCAGAAATTTTTTTCACATTTTTGACTGGGGTCACCTCTGATAAAAATTGTGAAATTTCAGAGAGTAATGCCAGAACGTTTTGAAGATGATTTTGTGTGGCATATATATTTGTGCATCTAACGAACTATGAATTGCATGATTCTAGAAAGTAGGAACGTCCAGTTTCATCCGGTTCCGTATTTTGCCACGACTGATCTATATTCCACGAATCAAATAGTCCTCTAGTGGACCTTTGATTAAGGTCCATGCACCGGCACTGTGAAGGACAGGCCTCCAGATGAGCACTGTGGTCTCTGACATATCGTCTCGGGTAGGTATTATACTGGAATGATCCGTGTAAAAATAAAGCAAGAAATAGTAACTGTAGCGACTTAAATTTCATATTTACGGAAAATACACATTCAACAAATAATTAAGAATTTTTAGTTTTTCCAATTCGATTAAAACACAAGAAGTAATGTCACTATACATCCCAAAAATAAAAACCGTTAAAATGATTCGCCTTCATCAAAATTATCACAGCAGAACACGCACAGCACTTATCCTCAGTTACATCTAGAGCGAACATTATTTTTTCTCGATAATAAGTGTCGGGAAGATGTACTAATAACATAAGAATTATAATATCAAGCTTTTCTGTCAATCACGACGAGAAATCACGCCCACAATTTTCTCCTTCGTCTATAAGTTTCTGTATCACATAGTGGTAATGTAATTTACACGGAATGTTATTGGTTTTCTAACAATACAATTATAAAACACGTAAAATTATATGCTTCATACCAGTAATAATGAGAAAGCTACAAAGACCCTACAGAGATTAATTACATGACAACAGGTAGAATTCTTTGTATACATTTCAATAAGTTTACGAGACATTTACACTTGTTTGTATCCTATAAGATGTAATTGGAAGGAAATTAAGACGGTTGAAAACACTCAATTAAGTTGTTATTGAACATGCATTTGTAAGCCATGATGAAGTGATAAATTGAATTCTAATGGAGTCTTTACAACGATTTGATCGCAGTTTAATGAAAGAGAGAATACAAAAATAAAAGTTTCAAGATTAGAGCAACTACAAACATAACGTTTATATAAGTCAGATTAATTAAATAAGTCAGTTGACAACCACTGGCTCCTGACTTAGTACATGCACATAAACAATGTGACGGGGTTATATATGTTTGCAGGCGCCTCCTTTTCCCTCGACATGGGACAGTGGTAGGTTAGAGCACAACGTAAAAAATCTATAAATATTAGTTGAAATGGGCTTAATTCGGCTGATCGATACAAAGCACAAAAGCAACTTGCACAAACACTAAATATACAAGTTCCTGCGCCACATGTGACACAGGAAGTGTTGCTCACGTAAGTACAAATCTGATAATAAGTTTCATTAGATGATGTTACAATCGAGAAAAGAGGACGGGATTGTGGTAACGACAACTGGAATATATTAATGGTCGTCTGTGACATAGATATTCTATTGCCATGGCGGTCGAGTATCGTAAAACTTTCAGGTCAGGGTACATTGAATTGACGGATGATTTGACGACAGATAATCCAGTGATGCGAAGTCTTGTTGTTAAATGAAAATATACTAGTAAATCGACTAATCTATTGTTTATTATAATTCCATTCCAGGCGAATATTTACATAATATACGTTTACAAAATATATGAATCGAAGATTCACATAGAAAAATGTTAGGCACAAATGCACTCTCGGTACATCACTTTCACAAGTTACCAAAAACGAATTTCATTACATTCCGTATAAAAAAATTAAGCAACAGTGTCCAATACTATGCGGACAAAAACCACGCAACAGTGTCCAATACTGTGCGGACAAAAACCACGCATCAGTGTCCAATACTGAGCGGACAAAAACCACGCAACAGTGTCCAATACTGTGCGGACAAAACCACGCAACAGTGTCCAATACTGTGCACACAAAAATACCATACATAGTGTCCAATACTATGCGGACAAAAACTACGCAACAGTGTCCAATACTGTGCGGACAAAAACCACGCATAAGTGTCCAATACTGAGCGGACAAAAACCACGCAACAGTGTCCAATACTGTGCGGACAAAAACCACGCATCAGTGTCCAATACTGAGCGGACAAAAACCACGCAACAGTGTCAAGTACTGAGCGGACAAAAACCACGAAACAGTGTCCAATACTGTGCGGACAGAAATTATTAAAACAAAATACAAATGAATAGTAACATAACACAACTTTCTATGAATCTATAAAGGTCCTACTAAGATCTGTCGAATCTCCAAAATCTGCAAAGATAACAAAATCTTTTTTAACGTTTCATATTGTATTGTTCTTTTCTCGCCTTCAATTCTTCTCAACACTGAAACAGGGGGCCCTTTTATACCCATCATCTCCAAATATTCTCCAACTGACCTAAATAATCTCCAACAGACCTAAATAATCTTCAAATATTCTCCAACTCTTTGTTTACAAAAATAAAACATATAAATCATATAAATCATATAAAAGTATTTACTACGTGACCTAGAGAACATGCCATGCTAATCTCTTATAGCAGGATAGCCATTTGACTCAATGACTCTAACAGACGATAACCAAAACTTTAATCTGACAAAACTAATTACAGTGGAAGATAAAATAACACTCTAACACTATAATGGTGAACCAACTCGTAATGGCGTTTGTAAAACGTTCGAAAATATAACTTTACCTTTACATGTACTGCTTGGCATAACATTATGTAACATTAGAAGAAGACAGTCCTTTCATTTTCGAGCCAAGTATGCATAGTCAGAAAAAACAGAAGCTCCAAAGACCCTGTATTCGTCATCTGGTTCTTTTTCATAAAATTGATACAAGGCAACAATAGTATCTTGTTTAAATGGGACCTCTATGGGCCAAAATCTTGTCTTGCCGATCATTAAATTTATATTGGACAGAGTTTTGTCTATTCATTAGCCTTTTCAAGAAAAAAGACAAAATGAAAGAAATTGTTAACATTGGGATTTACGACAACAACTGTAAGGAGTTGATTGACGATTTCAATTATTTTACTTGTTGGTTGATCATTTTTGCTGTTTTGAAGTTTTAGTTGTGTTTGTTATATAGTGTTTAAGAACAATTTTAAATATCATTTATTTGACTTATTTGGAGGCCTTATTTTGTTGATCAATGTTGATTACAGTTTTTGCTATCTGCTATAGGTTTTACCAAAAACGCCAACATGCCATTAAAGGGAAATAACAACTTGTTAATTATTAAGTAAGGGATTTCGGTACCGCAAGTTTTTATAACCTTATAACCATCACTATATATAAAAATACTAGAATTACCTTTTCAAGTTACGCTGATACTTTAAAAACCTTATTCCTAATGAAATTAGTCATTCTAGTTTGTACACTGATATTGGTTATAAAGACCGCGCTGAAGTACGTCCATTATTCATTTTCATTATTCAAAATTCAATAATGAATAATGAAATAGTTTACTATTCACTATTCAATGTTAAATGATGAATAATGAATAATGAAATAATTTATGTTTCATTATTCAAGTTGAAGTGGTGAATAGTGAAATAAAAATACAAAATTGACTGTGACACTATAGCTATATCCCGTATTTCTAAATTAGTTTAGTCTTTTGGTGTTATCTAACAAATATTCAAATTGATATCAGAAAAATAAATAAAAACACTCTTTGAATTTAAATTTGATTTATTTATCTGGTTCCTAGTTTCGGAGGATAAACTAGTGGGTTTTCCTAACTATTTTTAACAGGAATTCCTTGGTTCAATGTATGGACGACCTGAATACCAAAACACATATATATATATAAATTAAAATACTCTACGTGGTCTTTCTTTTTTATTTTCACTGGACCTTTGCTATTCTTCATCCTCTAATTATAGATATAACAAGTCGATTGTTCAGCAATGACCTTTAGAGGGGTTACGGAGGACCTAAATGCCAAAATACGCGTGAAAATTAAGAAATAGCTAATTTTGAATAATGAAATGGATATTTTGAATAATGGAATGGACTGCTGTGACCCTTTAGCCCCTAATTAAAGATATACCTTATACCTCATTCGAAAGCTTATTAAGAGAGAAACAAAAGGTTTATAGTCAATATGTTCCGCAACGCATATTAGAGGAGTAACGAAGGACCTAAATATCGAAATACGCGTGAACATTAAGAAATTGCTTATTTTGAATAATGGAATGGACTGCTGCAACCCGTCAGCCCCTAATCAAGGAAAATTTATACACCAAATTAAAGCTTATTGATAGAGGAATAAACAGAGTATACACGATATGTGCCGCAATGACCATTAGAGGGGTTACGGAGGACCTAAATGACAAAATACGCGTGAAAATTAAGAAATAGCCAATTTTGAATAATGAAATGGATATATTGAATAATGAAATGGACTGCTGCGACCCTTTAGCCCCTAATTATAGATATACCTTATACCTCATTCGAAAGCTGATTAAGAGAGAAACAAAGGTATATAGTCAATATGTTCCGCAACGCATATAAGAGGAGTAACGCAGGACCTAAATATCGAAATACGCGTGAACATTAAGAAATTGCTTATTTTGAATAATGGAATGGACTGCTGCAACCCGTCAGCCCCTAATCAAGGAAAAATTTATACACCAAATTAAAGCTTATTGATAGAGGAATAAACTGAGTATAAACGATATGTGCCGCAATGACCATTAGAGGGGTTACGAAGGACCTAAATGCCAAAATACGCGTGAAAATTAAGAAATAGCCAATTTTGAATAATGAAATAGATATTTTGAATAATGGAATGGACTGCTGCGACCCTTTAGCCCCTGATTATAGATATACCTTATACCTCATTCGAAAGCTTACCAAGAGAGAAACAAAAGGTATGTAGTCAATATGTTCCGCAACGCATATTAGAGGAGTAACGAAGGACCTAAATATCGAAATGCGCGTGAACATTAAGAAATGGCTTATTTTGAATAATGGAATGGACTGCTGCAACCCGTCAGCTCCTTATCAAGGAAAAATTTATACAACAAATTAAAGCTTATTGATAGAGGAATAAACAGAGTATAAACGATATGTGCCGCAATGACCATTACAGGGGTTACGGAGGACCTAAATGCCAAAATACGCGTGAAAATTAAGAAATAGCCAATTTTGAATAATGAAATGGATATATTGAATAATGGAATGGACTGCTGCGACCCTTTAGCCCCTAATTATAGATATACCTTATACCTCATTCGAAAGCTGATTAAGAGAGAAACAAAAGGTATATAGTCAATATATTTCGCATCGCATATTAGAGGAGTAACGAAGGACCTAAATATCGAAATACGCGTGAACATTAAGAAATAGATTATTTTGAATAATGGAATGGACTGCTGCGAGCCTTCAGCCCCTAATTAGCGAAAAACCTTATCGTTCGAAAGCTTATCGATAGAGGAACAAAAGGTATATACTCAATATGTGCCGCGATGCCGATTAGAGGGGTTACGGAGGACCTTAAAGCCAAAATAGGAGTGAAAATTTTGAAATAGCCAATTTTGAATAATGGAATGGACTGCTGCGAGCCTTCAGCCCCTAATTAGCGAGAAACCTTATACACCATTCGAAAGCTTATCGATAGAGGAACAAAAGGTTTATAAACAATATGTGCCGCGATGCCGATTAGAGAGGTTACGGAGGACCTAAAAGCCAAAATAGGCGTGAAAATTTTGAAATAGCCAATTTTGAATAATGGAATGGACATTTTGAATAATGGAATGGACTGTTAAGACCCTTCATCCCTTAATTACAGAGAAACCTTATAATCCGTTCGAAAGCTTATCGATAGAGAAACAAAAGTTATATAATCAATATGTGCCGCAATGCCGATCAGAGGGGTTACGGAGGACCTTAAATCCAAAATAGGCGTGAATATTTTGAAATAGCCAATTTTGAATAATGAAATGGACATTTTGAATTTTAAGATTAATTCCTTAGATCACCATTTGTATGAATTTCATTCGATCAAGCAATATCAACTCGTTCTTATATCTGGATACCATTTTTATACGACCGTAAAATTGTATCGGTCTTATGATGTTTTGTCATTGTCAGCGTCGGGGTCGTCGTCGTGGTCGTCGTCCGAAGACATTTGGTTACCAGACAATAACTTCATTATAAATGTATGGATCTCTATGAAATTGCACCACAAGGTTCCATACCACAAAAGGAAGGTTTGGATTGATTTTGGGGGTAATTGTTCGTACTGTTTCAGAATTAGCGGCCAAAAAGGAGCCAAAAACAAGAATATTTCTCGTCTCGGGAAAATTACTTGTGTATAAGTGTATGGATATCTATAAAATTTTACCAAAAGGTTGCATACCTCAAAAAGAAGGTTGGGATTGACTTTAAGGGTTATTGTCGGAACTGTTTAAATATTAAGGACCAAAAAGGAGCCAAAACAATACTTTTATAATACTTTGTATAAATTTCTTGACCAATTTCAATGGGGTTTAATTCAAGGTCTTGAAATGTCGGGGTTCTTTAACATGTTGAATATGCCGAATCTAACCGTGTTTTCAGATTTTGAATTTTGGGCCCCGTTTTTAAATTGGTACACATTGAGGTCCAAAGGATCAAAAATTAAACTAGTTTGATTTCAACAAAAATTGAAATCTTTGGATTCTTTGATATGATGAATCTAACGGAGTAATTTGCATTTTTAAAATTGGTCCACATTAAGGTCTAAAAGGTCCAAAATTAGTATTAAATTAACAAAACTCGAATTCAAGGTTATCAAATTGGTCCACATTGAGGTCCAAAGGGTAAAAAATTCAACTACTGTGGATTCATTATTATTCGTTGGATACCAATTTTCGTGGATTTCGTGGGTATAGGTAAACCACGAATTTAAATGTTCAACGATTTGCAAATTTTGCTGTATAATTATATGTATACTTTTGGAAAATCACGAAATCAAATATCCACGGAAATGCATGTTTTCCTCAATTCACGAAAATTGGTACCCACGAATATAAATGAATCCACAGTACGTTTGATTTCATCAAAAGTTCAATTCTTGGAGTTCTTTCATATCTGAATCTAACCAGGAATCTGATGTTCAGTAGTTGTCGTTTGTTGATGTGGTTCATAAGTGTTTCTCGTTTCTTTTATATAAATTAGACCGTTGATTTTCCCGTTTAAATGGTTTTACACTAGTAATTTATGGGGCCCTTTATAGCTTGCTGTTCAGTGTTAGCCAGGGCTCCGTCTTGAAGACCGTACTTTGACCTATAACGGTTTACTTTTATAAATTTTGACTTGGATGGAGAGTTGTCTCATTGGCACTCATACCACATCTTCTTATATCTATGTATTTAGATTTTGGATATTGGATCATAATAGGAAATGTCCAATTTCAAATTTTTAAGTTCTTAGTCAACATTCATTTTGTGTCAGAAACCTATGGTGTGTCCAATTTTCAATCCCAATCCAAATTCAGAGCTGTATAGCACAATTAATAGAAATTGTTAGTAGATTCATAGTTAAAAATACATATAGCATCAAATTTTAATTTTAGAAATTATGTATAAATATAGTTTGAAATTTACTGTTCATTATTATATATTTTGAAAACTAATTAAAGGTTTTATAGATTTTTAAAGACATTGTATTAATGATAAATATCATTTTGGATTTTTTCTTCATATTTTTTTGTAAATTTTATAAAGAACTTCGTGTTATGTGTGTTTGTTATTCTGTATAAATTAATTTTCAGAATGCTATCTATGTATATATATATATATATATATATATGAAGCGAACCCTTTAAAAACTAAGCTAATATTGTCCATTAATAAATAGATAAATTAAATTAATGATGTATTTGGATATGCTGAATCTAACCGTATATTTAGATTTTGAATATTACCATAAAAGATAAAAGTCCAATTTTAAATTTTTCAGTTCTCTGATTTCATTTACTCTGTTTTAGAAACTTATGCTGTGTCAAATATTTTTAAATCACAATCCAAATTCAGAGCTTTATCAATTTTGAATGTAGTACTTAGTATCCATAATTGCCCCAATTGTTCAGGGTTCGACTTCTGCGGTGGTATTAAGGTCCGTCCCGCAGAGCATTTTATTAAATTATGTTCATCTTTGAGTAATATTACACGGTGACCATACCTTTATTCTATTGACCCCAAAATCAACAGGCTTACACAATTGTCACAGTTGTTTTTAAACGGGCAATGCCTTTACATACATGATTATTCAACAAAAAAGGCACGTGGACATCCACCATATCCACAAATATTCCCGTGCAATGCCAGAAAATGACAAACCTGCTCCAGATTATCTTCAGATAATACTGTTCTTTCATCAGTGAACGGAAGAAATTTTCTCTCCTTTTCACATGATATTCTTGAAAACCCAAGCCTCGTATATTTGTAATATGAACAAAACCGAAATATGGTATTCAATATGTAGGGCAAACTTGAATTGATTTTTTTAAAACGAACACAAAAACATCTATAGCGCTTCCGCAGACCTAAGAAATTCAAAAGTTTAATTTACCAACATTTAGAAAAACACAAACACAAATTGAATTTATTAAAATTCCAACCACTTCAAACCGATTGGAAACAACCAAGACAAGCACATTAACAATTTGAAGATATCCGTTAAATTTGCGAACTGTCTTGGATTAAACGAGTACAGACTTCGTATCCCCTAGGTGTTAATGACAGTATCATTAGCCAAGGGAACATATCTTAAACTTCCTGTATCGATATCATGACTGTTGTTGATAAAAGACAGCACAAACCATCGTCTCATGGCGATAGCATTAACCACAATCAACGAAATAATCATTGCTCTAATTTTACAATTAATTACCCCGTATCTACATTTAAAAACAATGGTAGACATCAATTATTATTCAAACTGGGTCAAATGCCAATTAGTAAATTTCACAATATTTATAACGAGTGTGATACAACATCGTTTTTCAGTCCAAAATATGATTGTACGCGTATCATTACAGAGCTCTGTCACCATAGACTGTTCCCTCGAATTGACAAATCTGAAGATCATATAAGATATTTTCTAAAAATAAAATACATCAACATTAATTTGTCTAGTATTTTTAATGACTACCGTTCAACACCTTCATATTTTGATAACATAGAACCACCTTTAATTTCTTATACGTATACAAAAACCAGTTAAAAGTTTATTTCTTAATTATATGGCAGTTACATAAAACGTCAGTATAGACGTCTTATGAGACTGTAAAACATCGAAGTTTATATATCATCACCATGGCCATGTAATTAAAGATTACCTTTACATCGTTCAAGACTGAGAGGTTATAAATTTTCTTAAAAAATGACCAATATATCGTCCATCGTCGAAAATAAATTGGAAAGTGTGTCATGAGGCCATTACAGATGCTCTTTTATCCTATTGTAAAAATTGGTGTGAAAAAAGAGAAATCTGACAAAAATCACTTGATTTCTGTTTCAATATCAAAATGTATCAAAATGTCTGAATATTGTTGATACCCACATATCACATTTCGAAAATAATTTAGAAATTTACACCCATTGTTAGGACAAAATTTAAGTACTCTAAAAGCGTTTTGTGTTCGTAACGGTCGACAACTATCTGTCGATACCTATATTTTGGCATTGCATAAGGTCATGTTTTTCTCTGACTGTTAATGACGTCTTTACACTAAATCCATTTGACGATGGATGTGAACTGATTGATATTTTAGTCTTAGATACATTTTTTTAAATTTTTTAATTAGTTGTTATTGGCTTTGAACTAGCTGTTAATAACTGCGAGTATTCTCAAATCTTTACTTAGTGTCTTTTTGTTGTGGGATGTATAGATACGCTGCCACGCCCGGTCTATGTTTTCGTTAGATGTTTTCTGGTATGTATCGTTCTGATGAGATAAGCCCTTTTCAACTGATTTTTTGAAGTTTATTCTTTTGTTATATTGTTACACCACTGTCCCAGGGGATTGTTTGGCGCCAACAAACTAGTTTAACTCCGTTCTATAGGTGCCTGTCCGAAGTCAGGAGCCTGTGGTAGTCGTTGGTTTATGTCTGTCATATTTGTTTTTCGTAAATTGTTTAGTTATAAATTAGGCCGTTAGTTTTCTCAATTGATTTGTTTTACGTTTTTCGTGTCGGGGCCTTTTATAGCCGACTATACGGTATGGCTTTTTCTCATTGTTGAAGGCTGAATGGTAACCTATAATTGCTTACATCCACTTCATTTGAACTTTGGTGGATAATTGTCTCATTGGCAATCATACCACATCTCCTTATTTTTATAAAGCAGCCAACAATGTGGTGGTGGTGGTATGACGTAAATACTACACGAAAGTCCTTAAGAATGAAATTACTTATTCAACTGCATTTACATTCAAGGCCGTGCGCTCCACACAGAGTCAAATAATCATGTCACTAACACCGGTCAGCTTAAGGTCTCCTCTGAAAATTTGAAAGTCCCTACATTGCATTGGCATCCTTAACTACACAAAAACCCGTTCATATTTCGTTTCCTCACAGCTTCAAGTAAATGTTCTACTGCTAATCTTTCTCGGCTTTTAACTAGTTCCCTTACTTCTATCAAAAAAAACTGGTTATTAATTTTTATGATAAAGCATATGAAAATAATAGAATAAACTATTTTGAAGTGTTATTAACTACTAGTATTTGGATGTTTGGATAAATTACGTGCTTTTGATTATTCGTTCAATTCGGTTGACAGTTGATTTTTCAACTCTATATATTACACTATCACAAAATCGTATCGTAATTGGATTTTTTTTATCAAACAGACGCTCTCTAATTTATTTAACCGGTCCTTTAACAAATCTGGTTGCAGATTTGTTAGATTTATTTGCTAAAACTGATATGAAGTCTTCTTCTTTAATGAAAACGGGAAATATGCTACTTTCCAGTATGTTTTTTTTTTTTTTTTTAATGGGCCCGATTTGGTGGTGTTACATCTTACAAAGTCTACCCGAACTATTTTACAAAGAATTACGCTCAAACCGGTGATAGGGCCGTCTTAAACTTGCAGTGAGATGAGAGTTTTGTTTTTGTTTTTGTTCGGTTTTGAATGCCTCACTGTGACTTTGAGATGAAGAACAGCAATAAAAGCGCTGTTCCTTTGCTTTTTGTGTGTTTGCTTTTTGTTGTTTTTGTTTTTTTTTTTGCTGTGCATGTACTGACTTTGTGTCATGGATGGATAACCCATATCCTTTGATTTTCTATTAGATATACTTGCTGGAACTGTGATGAGATGATTAAAGCTTTAAATTTAATTTTCTTCTTGACAACACGTAAATATGTACGTTTCGGCAATACAGTTTATCGACAGGTTGCAGGTATTCAGTTGGTTACCAATTGCGCGCCTTTAATAGCAGACTTGTTATTGCACTGTTATGAATCACGGTTTATGGGTAAACTCCGTCTAAATTACATTTAATTGATAAATCTAAAAACCCTTGCAGCAACATTGATGATATTTTTGCTTTAAATACTAGTAATCAACAATTTTCGAATTTTACTGCCGGAATTTACCCAAAAGAAATAAGTTTAAATAAATCCAATACAGACAGCAATACTTTTCCTTTTCTAGGTTTGGATATTTCAGTTTAACACGGGGAACTCTATACAAAATATTTCGACAAAAGAGACGATTTTTCGTTCCTGATTGTTTATTTTCGCCTTTAAGACGGTGGTGTTCTTTCCGCCCCCTTTTACGGTGTGTATTAACTGATGAATTTTTAAGTCAGGGATTTCGTTACCAAAAAAAAAAATAAAAAAAAAAAAAAAAAAAAAAAAAAAAATAAAAAAATAAAAAATAATACCTTTAGTAAATTCTTTCATTATAGATACAAATAATTAGTTTTGAAGTTTGGCTGTACCTGTAGAGTTCTAAAGCGGAATATCACATCCTAACTTTTACGGCGATGTTATTTATACAGCCCGTAAATTTAGATACGATCCATGTAAAGTAATTGACCCGTTGAATAAACGTTAATATTTACCGCAGTAGTAAAATGTTTAAATATTGCTTTTATTGGTATTAAATTATTAACATTGATTTTATTTTTTGAAAAATTAAAACATAAATAAATATATATTGCTGTATATGATCCTGTTGATACTGTTGACTTATACTTGGGCATTGCACAAGGTCATAGAATTGAGAATGGATACGGAGAATGTGTCAAAGAGACAACAACCCGACCAAAGAGCAGAAAACAGTCCAAGGCCACCAAGGCCACCAAATGGGTCTTCAACACATAGAGAAAATGCCGCACCCGGAGGCGGACTTCAGCTGACCCCTAAACAATAATGTATACATGCATTTCTCAGACTGTTTATGACGTCTTTACACTAAATCTGTTGGATGAATGATTGATATTTTAGTCTGGGATAACATGATTTATTTATTACTTTCACATTTTTCATGTCGGGACCTTTTAAAGCCGACTATTCGGTATGGGTTTTTCTCATTGTTGAAGGCCGTACGGTTGCCTATAATTGCAATCATCCATTTCATTTGAACTTTGCTTGGTGGTTGTCTCATTTGCGAACATACCACATCTCCTTATTCATATATAACTTCCCTTCCCAATTCGATATCTCTGGGGAATCCCATATATGTAAATGTTTCATTCAAATCATGCAAGAAAAAAATCAAGTTTCAATAATCCTACAACCATTTTCGGAAGACAAAAACAAACAATTTACTATATAGCGTGTGTTCCTCCATCGATAAGCTTTCGAATGCTGTATAAGGTTTCTCTGTAATTAGGGGTAAACGGTCTGAACAGTCCATTCCATTATTCAAAATGTCCATTCCATTATAATTCAAAATTGGCTATTCCAAAATTTTCACTCCTATTTTGGCCTTTAGGTCCTCCGTAACCTCTCTAATCGGCATCGCGGCACATATTGTTTATAAACCTTTTGTTCCTCTATCGATAAGCTTTCGAATGGTGTATAAGGTTTCTCGCTAATTAGGGGCTGAAGGCTCGCAGCAGTCCATTCCATTATTCAAAATTGGCTATTTCAAAATTTTCACTCCTATTTTGGCTTTAAGGTCCTCCGTAACCCCTCTAATCGGCATTGCGGCACATATTGATTATATACCTTTTGTTCCTCTATCGATAAGCTTTCGAATGAGGAATAATGTTTCTCTGAAATTAGGGGCTGAAGGGTCGCAGCAGTCCATTCATTATTCAAAATATCCATTTCATTATTCAAAATTGGCTATTTCTTAATTGTCAAGCGTATTTTGGCATTTAGGTCCTCCGTAACCCCTCTAATGGTCATTGCGGAACATATTGTTTATACTTAGTTTATTCCTCTATCAATAAGCTTTAATTTGGTGTATAAATTTTTCCTTGATTAGGGGCTGACGGGTTGCAGCAGTCCATTCCATTATTCAAAATAAGCTATTTCTTAATGTTCACGCGTATTTCGATATTTAGGTCCTTCGTTACTCCTCTAATATGCGTTTTGGAACATATTGACTATATACCTTTTATTTCTCTCTTAATAAGCTTTCGAATGAGGTATAAGGTATATCTATAATTAGGGGCTAAAGGGTCACAGCAGTCCATTCCATTATTCAAAATATCCATTTCATTATTCAAAATTGACTATTTCTTAATTGTCACGCGTATTTTGGCATTTAGGTCCTCCGTAACCCCTCTAATGGTCATTGCGACACATATCGTTTATACTTAGTTTATTCCTCTATCAATAAGCTTTAATTTGGTGTATAAATTTTTCCTTGATTAGGGGCTGACGGGTTGCAGCAGTCCATTCCATTATTCAAAATAAGCTATTTCTTAATGTTCACGCATATTTCGATATTTCGGTCCTTCGTTACTCCTAATATGTGTTGCGGAACGTATTGACTATATACCTTTTGTTTCTCTCTTGATAAGCTTTCGAATGAGGTATAAGGTATATCTATAATCAGGGGCTAAAGGGTCACAGCAGTCCATTCCATTATTCAAAATATCCATTTCATTATTCAAAATTGGCTATTTCTTAATTTTCACGCGTATTTTGGCATTTAGGTCCTCCGTAACACCTCTAATGGTCATTGCTGAACAATCGACTTGTTATATCTATATATAATTAGAGGATGGAGAATAGCAAAGGTCCAGTGAAAATAAAAAAGAAAAACCTAGTAGAGTATTTTAATTGATATATATATGTTTTGGTATTCAGGTCGTCCATACATTGAACCAAGGAATTTCTGTTAAAAATAGTTAGGAAAACCCACTAGTTTATCCTCCGAAACTAGGAATCAGATAAATAAATCAAATTTAAATTTAAAGAGTGTTTTTATTTATTTTTTCTGATATCAATTTGAATATTTGTTAGATAACACCAAAAAGACTAATTTAGAAATATGGGATATAGCTATAGTGTCACAGTCAATTTTTGTATTTTTATTTCACTATTCACCGCTTCAACTTGAATAATGAAACATAAACTATTTCATTATTCATTATTCATCACTTAACATTGAATAGTGAATAGTGAACTATTTCATTATTCATTATTGAATTTTGAATAATGAAAAATGAATAATGGACGTACTTCAGCGCGGTGTTATAAAGCCCGTGAATTTTGTACAATAAAAATAAACACATTGGTCTTTTGAATACACCTTTCAACACTATAGTAAGGTCTTCGAATATTTTTTATCGGTACTAACATTGAACTTTGTTTTTTTATAATATTTACTAACATGTATTGATGTACAGTTATGAAAACTTATGTTCGTACATACTATGCACTTATATTTTTGCATTCCATAAGGTCAAGCTCTTCTTAGACTGACGGACACTTTTAAAGATATCTGCATGTTAAAGGTTTAACAACATATTGTGACCTATAATGCTTATTCTGATGGATGTTTTCGTCCTTATTTGTATAAAATGGAATTGTTTAAAAGTCGCGAGTAAATTAATGTTAATTTGTATGAGTTAGTTTTAATTTGTACTTGGCGCTCGTATCTTTGATTATACTCAATCAAATTGTTTATGACGCCATTACCCGAAAAGATGCCGTCGATAACTGAAGCAAGGAATTAGCCTTCCATTTGAGAAAGCGAAAAAAGACTTCCATTGGTTGAATCAGATTAGGCCGTCGATTTGGATTCTTACTTCATTAAGCCGTTAGATTCGACTCCAAATTGTACGTCTATATGAGTTCAAAAATATAACTATTCATCTGCACCTTATATATAATTAAGAATTGACAAGGTTACAGAGATATGACGTGAGCACATGGAATTCTCCAATCAGACAGTACATTGTAAAACGTAAGCCCAAGAAGAGCGTATGCTTTAATGTTTGATTATTTCTGTGACTGCATCTAACGATCCTTTGCGACAGATAATTTGGTTAGTCTGCAATCAATTCCATCTTCATGCCTTATATATCATGTACTGTGTTACATCTCTAGATTCTACTGACGAGGAAAGGTAACACTAGGTGCCCGAGTGGTCTAGAGCGCTGGACACAGTGCAGGCGGTGTTGTGACGATATCCCAATATCACGAGTTCGAATTCTGGCGAGGGGAAAAATAAAAAATTTGCTTCCGCAAATTTGCAGGTTTAACATTGTTGTGCTGATATTTAGAGTTATTATGAATATAATATGCGTTTTCAGTCGTGTATCACTTTCACTGGTGATCCAATGAATGGATCTGTCGTAGGGTTGTCACTATTTTTTTTTCTTTGACTGCATCTTACGACCCTTTATGACAGATAATTTAGCTAATTTGTAATCAATTCCATCTTCATGCCTAATATATCATGTACTGTGTTACAGCTCTGGATTCTACTGACGAGGAAAGGTAACACTAGGCCACCGAAAGGATTTGTAGTTCAGTCTAGGTGGCCAAGTGGTCTAGAGCGCTGGACACAATGCAGGCGGTGTTGTCACGATATCTCAATAGCACGAGTTCGAATCCCGGCGAGGAAAGAACACAAAATTTGCTTCCGCAAATTTGCAGATTTAACAATGTTGTGCTGATACTAGTATTTAAGTCAGTATGAATATAATATGTGTTTTCAGCCGTGTATCACCTTCACTGGTGATCCAATAGATGGACCAATCGTAGAGTTGTTTGTTGTTTAGACATAATTATATATATATTCTAAACTTTAAAAGAAATATCACCTTATGTTATTGTTTATCGCAGACCAAAAAATCTCAAAGATATACTTGTTACATCTAAAGTAAAAAAAAAAAAAAAACAAACCAAGAGACATCTAAAATCGGGTGTTGCAAACAATGTGGAAGAAGCAATTGTAAGTGCTATAAACTCTTTTACTAGCACAGTAACTAATCAGCGATACAACATCTATGTTACATCTAACTGTAAACGGAAAATAGTATTCATATTCTTACTTGTGGAAATTGCAAGCTGCAATATGATAGCGAGACCGAAACTAAATTCAACATCAGTCTTAATAATCACCGGTCATTTTATACCAAAGGAAGAAACTGCCCAATCACGAGACACCGCTTAAGAACAGGACATACTGTTGAAATCACCTTTCAAATAATAGAGGTTTACCAAAATTGGGACACCCAAAGTAGAAAGCAGAGAGAGAGAGAGAGAGATTTTGAATGCATCAGCTACGTACTCTTGAACCTGGTGGACTAAATGAGAGAGATGAAAAACAGTTTTATCAAATCAAAAAGGAATAAATTCTTGAACATCATACTATTTAACGTACACAATTATTTGTTTTGATTTATTCAACGCAATATACAACAAGCTGCAAAAATATATTCAAAAGACATGAACGATAAGCTGCAAACAATTGTTAACAGCATCCGATTTCACCCGGATGGCTGCATGCGCCTGATGAAGCTAATTTGTTTAGCGAAATATTGCGTGAATTTATAAAATATAACAACTATTTTTTCAACACTCATTAGAGTTAAATTTGCATTCTTAGGCATTTATATGTATATATATACAGCAATGTTCGGTCAGAATAGAAACGTTCAATCCAATGCCTAGTATAGAGTGAGTGCCACGATACGTGCATGTAACAGCTCGATGATGGTTTTCGTTGATGACCTATTACTTTCGGCCTGTTTATAACATACCCTGACATTTTATAGCCCATCCCTAGTCCTAGACAAACCACGTTGCAAAACTTACCCATTACTCATTATTTTTATCATGAACTTATCGCCTTAATTTACCTCTCTGTATAAGAAACTGGTCGGTGGAATTTAAACAGTTGAAACTAATGGTAAAACGTTCTGTAATACATAAAACTTTCATGATATAGTTGTTGGAAATTTCCAAAAAGCTTCCACTGTAGATTGTGTTGGTTTACCATGTTCCAAATATTTAACTGTGACCATGCAATATTCGCTTTTAATCAACTTTACTGTTAAATTTACTCAAAAGTGCAGTCAGCCTCTTGATATATAATTCCTCCCAGGTGTCACCATCAATAATAAAATCATCAATATATCATTTATAAAGACCTTATTCGTTAATCGTTAAACACTAGTAGGAGCATATCAATACATGTAGACCTGGCATAAGACATATATATTGTTGTATATGTTATTGATGTATAATCACATATTAACTATGAGAAAGTTATATTAACAGATTCAAGAAAGTTTTACGTTCAGTCAGATAATGTATTAAAGTTTTAGTAATTTGTTTATATTTGTTAAAGGGGGCTTGCGGGTCCAAATTTTCACGCCTTCTGCGCAGGATATTGCGCAATGATATCGTAAGTCATACCTTTTGTCTTAATTGGCAATAACAATAAATTTTGATTATCATAAATAATCTATTTTATTTGAATATATTAGCAAAGAGTGTTGTAATTGAAAACTGTAATTTTAAAATTTTATAAATTTATGATTGCAATTTTCATTGTTGCAAATGCACTTCTGTTTTGGGGAAAATGGCATGTTCTTGCCGGTGAAAGGAGACAATAACAAGATAATTCATAATAATCGAACACGTGGGCTGCTTTTCATGAATACTGAAACGCAGATCAAAAACAATAGAACACGATCTTCATTTTAGTAGCTTATGAAGCAGTTTCACACTTGTTTTACACTAGAAATTGACCAGGAAATATGCGTAATATTTTGTGTACAAAGGAAATATATTGTAATGTAAGTATTTCTTCTTTAAGTTTCTAGCGATCCTTTATTTATTGAAGATTAATCGCCGGATATTTTACATCGTCTGCAAATGATCCCAGCACAAAAGTGATTCACGACCATAAAATCATTTGAAAGTGTAAAATTAACGAAAATGATTTTCAGCTAAATTCGCGAAAAAAAATAGTGACAACCATGAAAGAGGGACGAAAGATACCAGAGGGACAGTCAAACTCATAGATTGAAAATAAACTGACAACGCCATGGCTAAAAATAAAAAGACAAGCAGACAAATAATAGTACAGAAGACACAACATAGTAAACTAAAGACTAAGCAACACGAACCCCACCAAAAACTGGGGGTGATCTCAGGTGCTCCGGAAGGGTAAGCAGATCCTGCTCCACATGTGGCACTCGTCGTGTTGCTCATGTTATTAAAAATCCGGTTAATAGTCTAACTCGGTAGGTCACATTCGTGAAAAGGGAAGGGTATTGTAGTTACGACATAAGGAACATATCCGATATCACCTGTGAAACGGTTATTCCTTAACGGTCAACCAACTCGTGATGGCGTCCGTAAAATTTACGAAGGGATGATTTCAACTTCACAATTTGGAACTCTTGGTTTAATAACTTCCTTGTGAGCAGCAATTCTCTATCAAGGAAATCATGATAGGAAATACAAGCCCGGGAATATCGTATCAATTGGGAGATATATACTCCGTATGCAGGCGCTGCTGGAATGTTGCTACATAGAAATGGAAAGTTTACAATTGGGAAGTTGAAATCATCTCTTTTGTCGTAAAGTTTTGTTTTCAACCGACCCTCATTGTCAATTTCTAGATGTAAGTCAAGATATGAGGCAGACTTATCTGTATCTGTAGTATCCTTTATCTCTAGTTCGGTGGGATATATTCGTTCAACATAGTCACCAAATTTTGTATTATTTAGTGAGAGAACATCATCTATATAGCGGAACGTAAAGTTAAAGGATATTGCTAACTTCTTATCTTTCTTCTTTAGAAGTTCCTGTATGAAGTCAACCTGATAATAATAAAGAAACAAGTCGGCAAGAAGAGGGGCACAATTGGTTTCCATTGGAATTCCGACAGTCTGTTGAAAAACACGTCCTCCAAACGTAACAAATATGTTGTCAATCAAGAAATCAAGCATCTTGTTAATGAGCGTGTATTATAAATTATATGAAATTGAAAATTGCAACGGGGAATGTGTCAAGACAACAACCCGACAAAATAGTAGAAAACAGCCCAAGACCACCAATGGGTCTTAAACACTGCGAGAAAATCCTGCACACAGATGCAGGATCCAGCTAGCCCCTAAACAATAATGTATACTAGTTCAGCGAAAATGGACATCACACTAAATTCCGAAACACATAAATGAACCAAAATTAAAAAAAAAACATACAAAGACTAACAAAGGCCAGAGGTTCCTGGATTGGAACAGGCGCAAAAATGATTTGCGGCTGGGTTAAACATGTTCTGTGAGATCTCCCCCTCCCCCTATACCTCTAGCCAATGTGGAATAAGCAAACACACAGCAATACAAACAGTAAAATACATGTAGCTCATGGTACAAAGTACTTGTGATAAATGTTTTGACAAATTTTTTACAGACCTTTAATAGGATTCAGGTGTGTTGACTACATCACCATTTATTTGCGGACCATAGACTCCAGCCTGGCAGGTGTGTTGTCTACATCTGACACCATAAGTAATGACCATTTGATTTTTCGGGAAAAAGGGCAGGAGTTTCTTTTACAAACAGAATTTTACTTACTCTGTTGTTATATAAAAAAAGAAAATGTGGTATGATTGCCAATGAGACAACTCTCCACAATAGACCAAATGACAATGTTGTCTAGTTTATTTGAACATGTTTTGCTCTGATTCCTGTTGTCACATACATTTACTCGTTTTCCCCCAAGGTGTTTCTCACTAATTTTTGTTTGTATTGCTCATGCTACTACTGGGTAATCTTGCTGGGATTTTTTATAATAAAACTAAGATAAAAAAAATTGGTAAATAATATGAACTCTTTAAACATATTATGTACATTTTTGGGGTATGCAAAGTTTCACGGAAAAACTTTGATTTCCAATCCCCAAAAAACTAATAATTTTTCTCAGCTGTATATTAATTATTGGGGAGTAGCCCCACCTCCCCCTTTTTCAAAAACTCTACATCCCCACTTGTAGATAATTCATGTAAAACTTGGCATATTTCAATCGGTGTTGAATATTTAATGATACATTGTATTACTAAGGTGAAGTTCCATATTTAACTACATTGTATATATTTTAAACAATTTACATGTACAATTGGATTAACATTTTGTTCTCTTTGCAAAACTTTATGTCAAATGCCTTGATTAATAAAGTTATACCAGTATGTGTTTTGCTAGAACAGTACACTTTTCATGGACTGAATTAAAAATGTAGATTAAATCAAATCAGTCTATTGGGATTGAATAATAGTTCTTATCATTATTATCACAGTGGCAAAATGTAAAAGGTTATTCATCATGTTCATTTTATTTCACTGATTTGATACTATTATAATTTCTTTATTACATATAAATGAACTTACATATAAACTTATGGGAAGTGAAAGTTTGTGATCTTTCCCAATTTCTACATTTGAATGCCATCATACAATGGATCTACATAATATAGGATCCTTGCGTCTCTAATTTAGCAAATGCTAACAGTATGGTACACAACATAACTTTCTATTTTGATAGATTAATGTTTAATTTTAAAGTACATGTATAATGAAAATAACACTCTAATTCTCTGTATTAACATGATTTAAGAAAGATACCTGTTTTTTTAATGTTTTAATATTTACATGTTGACTGAAATGTCTGACATTCATGGCACGGTTATCATCCTTTGATTTACAAATATAATCCCTAGTGTTGGATAATGTCTTACTTACAATTTTTTTCATACACCTTCCACATTTATTTGTCTATATTTATGCATAAAATAGTAATTAGTTGGATAAAAGTACATTAGTTTTCTCAATTGAATTGTTTCATATTTTTCATGTTTGGGCCTTTTATAGCCGACAATACACATGATACAGTATGGGTTTTTTTCTCATTGTTGAAGGCCGTACGGTTGCCTATAATTGTTTACATCCACTTCATTTGAACTTTGGTGGATAATTGTCTCATTGGCAATCATACCACATCTCCTTATTTTTATGTAAAAGCAATAAGGATCATGGTTTTTTTAGGTAAAGTAGTGATTTGGGTTAGATGAACAAGGCAAAAATTAGTACATGTATGTACATGTATGAGGCTGTCAAACTGAATTACAGACCCCCTTAACATAATATTGTCCATATTTTGATTTACAGCTGGTACATGTAGACTATTCTATAGTTTTGATATAATTTTTTCCTAAAAGTAGTATTTAACACTGTAACAATCTTGGGAAAGTGGAAGTAGCGGAGGGGGGCATTAAGTTTTACCCTTGTCCGTCTGTACGTACGTACGTACGTACGTACGTCCCAAAATTGGTTTCCGTTCTCTAACTTGAGTTTGCCTCAACCAAATGTTATGGAACTTATACACAATGCTTATTACCACAAAACACAGATCAAGTTTGAATTTTGGTGGCGTCACTTCAACCATTCTAGAGTTATGCCCTTTATAATTACTTTTTATTTATTGTCTTAAAGAAATGCACTTAACAGATGCGGATCCAGGATTTTGAAAAAGGGGGCCCAGGGCCCTAAACTAGGCAACGTTTGGAGTGGGACATGTAAAAAGGCTATGCATTAACCATATATGTACCTCCCCTAAATCCACATCTGCTATGAAATAATTGTGTTTTCAAACTGAATAGACATTTTTTTTAAACTTGGCATGACCTTAGATTAGGGAATTATAAAAGAGTTGACAAAGTTTCATGACAATACAATCTTTATTATAGACAATATGTCCATTTTAATAATTTAACTTTGAGTGTTTATGTTTTACATTTAATTTAACAATTTCAACTATCAAGATTTGTGATTTAAAAAATTAAATTTTGCAAAAATTTGCTTTTTAAATGCCCTAATATATAATGTAGCATGTATTTAAAGCCATTGAAGAATCATTCAATGTATCAAAGATTCAAGATTTATTACAATTATTCAAAATTTAAATTAATATCAGCCTGTGCCTGAAAAAAAGAGATTTTCAAATGAAGGTGTCTTTACATAAAATGTCTTTTTGTACCAATTTTAAGTTTTTTGGTTTAAATAATTCTTCCAAATTTAATGTACCTTGAATGGAAAAAATAGTTACAAATATCATACCACATGAGTATAAAATGGTCTTGGCCATGTATAATTGAAAATTATTTTTTGGTCAATATAGGCCATAACACATATTTACACATAGAAATGAATACAGAAGTGAGAAGCTATAGGAAATAGATTTTTTTTACTGTTTGTTCATTTCTATCATGTCTATGCTAAGATGTCATGATACAAGAAGTACAATATATGCTGATGCAGTGTTTTTTTTTAATTTTTAGTGGAAAACTTATGTAATTTTAGTCCCAATAGGCATATAATACATGTACATTGTATTTGGTCAACTTACTATCCTACCAACGAAAATAAAGGTAGTAACTATATTAAATGACACAGGTACACTAATCAACATATTTTACTGTTGAAAACTTTATAAATCTCAAAACACTGTTTTAGCATAAAAACATGTGTGCACTTAAAATTTTTGTACAAGGGAGGGGAGTGACAGGTATTAGCATTAAATGATTTGCAGAACAGAATTAAAAAACTTGCGCACTGTAAAAGTCATAAGGTTATAAGGTTATATCAATGGAATAAGCCTGTAAAGTTGACCTGCTGCTAATCAAACCATGCTTTTCAACACTTTTTAATTGGTTAATTGTTTTTGGAATTTATGTAATCTGGATAAGTAATGTATGGGAACTTAAATATAACCATAAATGAATTCTTTTGTCACCAGTATACTGCATGTTGTTATTTATATTTAAAGTAGATACCAAGATTGGAATTATTATGCCTGCCACAAATGTGGATGGATTATATAGATATACCCTTGTCCCTCCATAAGTATGTACATCCCTATCCAGTTAAGTTTTGCAATAGCCCCATTTCTCAGAAACTTATGGTAATATATCAATGATATTTATTCACCCCAGACATCTTGCATACTAGTAGTATAACACATTACTTGAGTCACTATGACCTACATTTCGTGCTTTAGTGTCTTTGGTTAAGTCTTGCGTTTAGGTTCATTTCACAGAAATCTATAGTGATATATCACCACTACAGTATTCTTTTATAGTACAACAATTTGATTACTGTGACCTACATTTAATGGCAGGACATCCTGTGTCTTATAGAAACATTTTCTAGTTAATACAAATCTAACACACTATTCAACCTGAAATTTTTTATGTATGTAATTTCAAAATCATAAAACGGATGAATTGACAGATATGAAAAAAAGATTAAATGGCTAGTGTATCATGGTCATCTATCTCATGTATTAATTTTTATACATAAACAAGTACTTTGAAATGAAAGAAGAATTTGTCTGTCAAACTTAGATATAAATGGCTCCTCTAATAATTCATTATACAACAAACATAGAAGCTGTCCTGTGTATTATATTTGTCAGCTATATGTCTAAAATTTCAAATATATATAAAAAGAGGGGATTTGATTGCCAATGAGACGTGGCATGATTGCCAATGAGAAAACTTTCCACTAGAAACTAAAAGACATGGTTAACATTTATAGGTCACCCTATGGCCTTCAATAATGAGCCAACTCCATACCACATATCAAGCTATAAAACGAAATGACAAATGTAAAGCAATTCAAAAAAGAAAACTAACAGCCTGATTTATGTTCAAAACACAAAAAAAAATAAAAAAATAAAAATATGACAACAAATGACAACCACTGATTTACAGGCTCCGGACTTGGGACAGGTACAGACTACATATTAATCTAAACCTTTAACTTTTTCACAAAAACCAAGAAAGTGTAACATAAGTCATGAAGTTTGCAAAGAATCATAATTCCAAATGCCATTATGCACCTATTTTATTTTTGATGGAATTGATGTTTGAGGTTTCCCATATCAGACTTGGAGGAATAGAGGGGAAATTAATTTTGTTTATCTATCTAATCATCTAGTAGACTAGTACATCTTGTTAATTTGTATGTCCTATTGACATTAGATCTAATAAGAAGCAGTTTTCCCAGTAGGTCATAATCTATAAAAGTTTGGTACTTTTCCTTCTAAATATTTGGTATTTAAAATTATCTAGATTGTTCCCTACAATCCAAGTTTGACTATTTTAACAATGGTGACTTTGACAATTGAATTATATAATCATGCAGTTCCACCTTCCACTTCTTGTTTTACATAATGTATTAAAGTATATCTGTAAACTTTGATTTATTTATCAAATGATCTCATAGAAAACACTTCAAATTTTATGAATTAACATTAATTTATGAATGCCATGACCTTGACCTTTGACCACACGATTTGACCATGTGACATAAAATTCAATGTGGGCCTGCATATCACTAAGGGTATTGTAAACCAAATTTAGGTCTAAAACGGTAGAAAAGTTTAATTTTATCAAAATAGACATTTTTTTGTTGCCATGGTTTCACCCTTTTAGTGATTTTTCTTTCTTAAAAGATCGGTGACCCCTATTTTTTTTTTTTTTTGCTTTTCTGAACTTCACTTATAATTCTCTAATAATAAAAAGTTTAATGGAAATCTGTAATTTAGTTTTCTTAATTTTTTTAGGATGAAGGTAATGCAGGTGATATTTTCCCTATTAGTCTTTTCCCGCCAAAAATGGATAATTGGATTAAGAATGTGAAATATCTTTCTTAAACTAACGGTGACCTATATATTTTTTAGCTGAACATGTAAAACTATACTTGTGCTTGTTGTAAAACAAATTTAAACAAAATCTTATATAAATTGTATCCGTTATTAAAATCTAAGTATGTCAACACACAATATTCCCTATTATTCTTTTGTAAAACAGCAACAAAACCCTCCTATTTTGGTGGCCTATAAAACGCTTAAATGAACGGTGACCCCCTAATTTTATTTCATTATTTCGATCCACTCACTTTAAGGGATAAAATATCAAGTTTTTAGGAATTTCTTATATAAAGTGTTTATAGCCTCGGGCCTCCTTAAATTGTGTATTTCAATCAATCCTTGTTTATTTACTTATAAGAGTAAATAACATATGGACTGATATTCGTATCTTTATTGTATATTTATGGTCCTTTACCAAAAAAAAAAAAAGGTATTTCCTATCCAGAAGAGTGTAATGATTTTATTTAAATAAAGACGTATCGAAAACCTAAACTGAATGACACAAATATTCTAACAAATTGAAAACAAATCTCGAAATGGACTTAAATCAGATACGCGAAGAGATTAAGCCGCTAAAATCATTTTGCATAGCTTAAGACTTGTTTGCTGTGAATAAGACATTTTCCATTTTTATAAGCTATATTATTCAATTACATGTTATTAATAACTGGTATTCAAATTCTTCTGTAAAATGATTTCTACAGATATATGACGAGGTGAGAATATGATCCCTTATTGAATTTGTATTATTGAAAACGTTGAATAAAACGTAGGGTACACATACATCAGTGGACCATTCTTTACTTACACAGTTTCATTGGTCTGCAGTCGTTCTGTAGCCGACGAATGTGGAGATTTCAATGCAATTGCTATGGCTTCATTATTCTTGTAAACATAATAATATCCTTCTGTATTGGTGTTCGTAACCACATACACAGATATGAGATATAATCCCGTATTTTCACATGTAAATTTCCCTTCATGTCTGATGGATCTAAGGTCCTTTATACCATGTGAAATACGAACATTTTTGAATGGAATTATTGCTAAAGCTGCAACTGTTAAACCAGATGTCTGTGCAGATAATACAGCTGAAAATATGTGATACGCTTTTGATACACGAGCATTGTAAATTACATCAATAGCATTAAATGATTTATTTAGCACGCCTTTCTACCAACAGTTCTACATGTCATTTCAATTTCCAACTTATCTATGAACGTTATTAGTACTGTAATGTTTTCGGACATTTATGTACCGGAAGAATACACACCTATATTGCATAGCGCTGGAAAGAGGCTATGTGTAAAAATCAAAGAAAGAAAACAAAGTGTTAATGTGTAACCTGAGCCACAACTATGTACTTGCTTCCGAAGCTGCACAAAACACCCTGCAAATATAGATTTATTTCGCCTTCAAGCCATTGTTCCACTACTGAACTGTCTATTCTATTGACTAGTACACTTGGTACAATCAAAAACCTGGTACTAAAATGTCAGAATGAAAATATATATTTTCAAACTCTTTTAGGTCATTTTTTTAGTAAAAGCAAACAAAAGAACTATGTCAATTGGACCTGCTTTGATATGATAACTGCACTTGAATTTTTACTTGGTTAACATTTGTGTTCGCTATCATGGAGATTCCGCATATCACCAAGGTATCGGAATTCAAATGGGGACTAACTGTGTACAACTTATTGCGGCCCTGTTTCTGCATTGTTACGAATCAGAATGTATATCTAAAATCAGCAAATACTCATCGAAACATCAACTGATACAAAACTTTAATAAGACTTTTAGATATTTGGATGATATTTTGGCTCTCAGTAATGATGACTTCAGTATCTACACTAAAGAAATTTCTCCTGTTGAACTTTCTTTAAACAAAGGTGATACTAATAATGAACACTGCCCTTTCCTGTTTCTTGATATCTATATCTCTAACGGGAAGCTGAATACTAAAATTTGTTTGTAATCGATTTCGTTTGTTAAACGAAATCGCTGTATTATTGAAAAATTATTACACCAGGGTTTTCGATATCACAAACTTTTACTTAATTTTATGATCGGTACAAGGACATCATTCGTGAATATAAATCAACGTGCAGGCATATTATACGTTCAGGTATTTTACATCCAATCTTTTATTGTAACATTCTGTACAAAGCTCTAAAATGTCGTCATTCACCCTCAAAAGCTACCCAAACTGTTAAACAGACTTATTCAGAAGGGATATAGTTACGATACAGTGTACAGTTGTCAAGTCATTAAAGATGGCATTTATTCTAATTAATATTGATTCACTCACAGTGTCTTGCATCGGAAACAAACACACTTATTATAAAACCAGTTGTTGGCGTGATACGTGTTATGTCTTTCTCGTTTATTAAATGCTGGGATAATACTAAACCCCTAAAAGGAAGGATTATTGTTGATTGTCATATGATGAAGACATAATCTTCCGATCAGTTACTTATTCTAACATCAAACTCGGACTTCTTTAAAACTGAGTTTTACTGTGCGTATTGCTGTGTTTATCCCATATTGGCTAGATGTAAAAGAGAGGGTTGAGATCTCACAAAACATGATGACCCAAAGCCTCAGTTTTGCGCCTGTCCGAAATCAAGAACCTCTAGCCATTGTTAGTCTTGTGTTTTTTTTTTCAAATTTTGGTTCATTTCCTTTTTTTTGGAGTTCATTTCGCTAAACTAGTAAACATTATTGTTTAGGGGCCAGTTGAGGCCCGTTCCGGGTGCGAGGTTTATTTGCTGCGTTGAAGACCCATTGGTGCCCTTGGGCTGTTTTGTGATCCTTGGTCGGGATTTTGTCTCTTTGACACGTTCCATGTTTCCATTCTCTGTCCTATACAATGAAAAACGTTTGGTCGTAAAATCCAACACGGACACAGTTTTTCAGTGGTTGTCGTTTGTTGGTGTGGTTCATAAGTGTTTCTCGTTTCTCGTTTTTTATACAGATTAGACCCTTTGTTTTCCCGTTTGAATTGTTTTACACTTGTCATTTTGGGGCCCTTTATAGCTTGCTGTTCGGTGTAAGTGTTGAAGGCCGTACTTTGGCCTATAATTGTTAACTTTTATACATTGTGACTTGGATGGAGAGTTTTCTCATTGGCACTCATACCACATCTTCTTATTTATATTTGAAAAGTTACACTTAAACTTCTGTGTTTTTAGCTAAACTATTCGGGTTTTATCCATTAAAATTGGCATACACTATTTCAGTATCATGGTTTTGCCACTCAAATATGAAATCCTGTTTTGGAATCATATCTTTTCTTGTTTTCACCGAAAATTGCATTAAACTTCTCACTAAAAGACTGGCAACTTTAAGAGTTTTATGATTGTGTGTTCGAGAATGGTATTTTATTTATGTTTCATACTGGATCATATGTGTATAGAAGTATTGGAGACCAGAGTCTGAATTTGAACAAAACACTTTGTTTTAGATTTTAAGTGACCACCCAAAACCATGAATTGAGGGGTTCTTCGCAAACGGGCTATAATACTAAAATGTGACTTAAGGAACTTTTTATGATCAGACAAAATAGTATAGATATTAATCTTTCAATTTCCAGTCGTGTGTTATTCCGGTACATCGAACTCGTAAATTAGCATATTTGTCGATGTCAGTTGCAGTACTATATATTGAACGCCCCAAACGGAGATGAAAGTGTAATTTTAACGAGTCATAATTTTAAATCAGAACAAATTGCAAAATCCCACACATGAATTTAATTAAAGGTCCCTACAAAATAGCTTACCTCTAATAGAAATCTTGTCCAATTTTAGTAATGTGTCATTCAGACCAGATTGTAAGTGCTGTATGTTATTCATCATATCCCTTTTCAAGGCTGTAATGCTTTGGCTTAGGGTATTAGTGAAATTAGTCTCGAGGTTGTGCGTTTCATTTTTCATTAACACCTCCAAGTATTTCAATTGATGATTTGTAGCTTCAGTTTTGCTCACCAAAGCTATGAAATCTTGTTTCCTACTATTGATATCGTTCACGGCAGTATTAAGCCTGCCATAAGATTTTTTTATTTCGTTTTCCAAATGCAATGTCATATTATCGGTTGCTTTTATTTTATTCAAGAGACCAATCATATCTTGCGATCTAGCGTTTGCGCTGGACAAAATTGTTTGAATAGAATGTTCCGTGTTTTGCACTTTAACATCTAAATGATCGGTCTTGTTTTCTAAATTAAAAACAGACTGCAAATCAGTCACACTCTTTAGCTGCTTTAAACCATCTATGTCCTGTTGAAGACGTCGCGTGTTGGCCTCTTGAGGTTGAAAGACGTTTATCGAACTGTGCACATTGTAATTGTAAAGCATTGAAGTCCTTTCGAAGAAAATCTAGTTCAGTTTGCAATCTGTACGTACTGTTATTTAATTGGTCGGTTGTTTGTGGCCCTTTACAATTACAGTAACCTACACTGTCCACTTTACTGGTCAATTCCTGTTGTAGCCGCTGTACAAAGTTTTCTAGATGTTCCCGTGATTTTCGCTCTTCTACAAGTAAATTCAAAAGCATAGTAATATGACTATCAGACATACTGCTTCCAGCTTGCGGAAATTTTGTACTACTGTCCAATAAAAATCCATTGGTAGAAACAATACATAAAACCAACAATGCAAGTACTGTTGAAAACATTATTTTTTACATATAAAAATAAGTGGATGTGGTATGAATCACAATGAGACAAATCTCCACAAGAGACGAAATGACGTAGAAGTTTACAATTTAGTGATTTAGTCGACTGTTAAGATAGTTGTACTACCTGTAGTACTATGTCAACACCAGAATGAAATACTTTATCTGTATAACCTTTCCAGTTCTAAATCAATTTTCACCTAATTCATTTTTGATAAATGATTTGTTTGTAGATGCTTTGGAAAATCTATAATGTATTGAAACGCCTTTTCCGATTAATATGTACTCAATATATGATTTAGATATTGTTTCAATTCATTCTTTGCTTTATCTGTACCTCCTCAAAATTTGGTATGAAATATATATGTAGGACTCCAAACCGCGATGGTCAAGCTGAAGTGCGATGGTCCGCGCTGAAGTGTGATGGTGACATATTGTGACGCTATTTTGTTGATGGCTACGCTGAAGTAGAATGGTCTAACTGTGACATTGACGCTGATTGTTACGATGGTGTATACAAGCTGAAATGCAATGATCTGAAGTAAGAACCACATTTAATGTGATGATGTAGTGGTTAGCGTGCTAGCCTAACATTTGGAAAGTCGATTTTGAGTTTTGGTCAGGTGAAACCAAAGACTTTAAAACTAAAAATTTCTAATTCTCCGACTAGCATGCAGCAGTATGCAGCAAGAAAATAAAATGGATTTGAGTGCCAGGACATGTCTATATGGAGTGTTCAAGTGAAAAAAGAAAGATTTACGCGTGACGGTCTATAGTACTAAGCAGGATCCATCTCATTTGTCGAGACGCGTCACGTGTTCCACCAAAAACTAAAATAAGCTTTGTCTACGCTAATTAGCAGGAGAAATAGGGAAATACACTTAGAGACCATCGTTCAACCACTTTGCTCCCCACTATTTGCTGCCTGACTTTGTTTTATACATTTTTTTAACCTCCACCGGCACTGCTAAAAAAACTGTTCGGGACTTGGATCGTTCGTTACTTTCTTTTCCTTTCCTTTCCGTTCCATTCCTTTCCTTTGTTAGTATAAAACCTTAATTTACAAATTCCTGTTGTATTTAAAGAAACGTTGTATTTAAAAACGTCACAATATTCAAGCAATATACCAAACCATCGCACTTCATCGAAAGGACCATCGTACTACAGTGCAGACCATCGCACTTCAGCGTGACCATCGCACTTCAACGTCCCAATCGCACCGCCGAGTCCTACATTTACATTTACCCAAGGTCAGTTTTCTTTATTACAATGTTACGAAACAAAGGACATCGAATGACAAGTGTCATTTTTGTAATCTCTTCAAATAACTTCATATTTGTTTCATCATTAATCTATGCATAAAAACTTTAAAAAATGTTGAACATTGTGTTTTGTACGTGAACAGTTGGTTGCCTAGCAACGTGTTTCGTAGAACTCTCTTTAATATCCAACTTTAATTCATTTTCTCCTGGAGAGGACATCTGAATCGATTAAAGTGAAAGATTTGAGTTACCAAACACTTCAATATATACCTGATGTTCAGTGGGTGTCGTTTGTTGATGTGGTTCATAAGTGTTTCTTGTTTCTCATTTTTTATATAGATTAGACCATTGGTTTTCCTGTTTGGATGGTTTTACACTAGTCATTTTTGGGGCCCTTTATAGCTTGCTGTTCGGTGTGAGCCAAGGCTCAGTGGTGAAGGCCGTACTTTGACCTATAATGGTCTACTTTTACAATTTGTGACATGGATGGAGAGTTGTTCCATTGGCACTCATACCACATCTTCTTATATCTATATAGTAGTGTTGAATCTTACAGTTTAGGAGTGCATTGTAGCACCATGGAAACCACAATTTAGCCTAGTAACCACACAAAGAAACTTTTGTAATCCAATGTTATACACCAAAAAGAACATAAACGGGCAAATACTTTCATATACTATTAACTCATATAATATCTTTAGTAACCATGTTTGCCCTTTGTAATGATACAATTTTGTATCCAGAGATACCACCATAACAACCAGAGTTTTCCTTAGAAACAACTTGTTAGCTATTGAAAAACAATAAAGGTACATTTCTAAGGGTATCAATGAGAATAATATTTTACCTGAACGTAAAAATTAAAAGGATATGAATCAAAAAATAGTGCGGCTGTTCATTTTCATATGATTAATTTTAGGGTTACCGAAACAAACGAATTATTAAGCAACTTCTACGTTAGTGGAAGATTTTAATGAAACTATCCAACTCAGTTTACTCTATTGTTTAAATGAAACGGGGCCCCTCAGGATAAGTGTGTCACTAGATAAAGACCTATGATAGTTTGACAACAGGTACTTTGCTAAGCAACTTCCGATTAATGTGTGATTGTCTAGCATCCTAAAGACTTCAATCGCAGGTAATGTGTGTTTTTTGTATAATAAAGTTATATGTATATTGCACATTAGTATTATCTTGATTGTTCGATCTGTATTCAAATGACCAATACATTTTCAGAAAAAATGAAACCATCTTTCGCTCGCTATTGGCAAACGTGTTTGTCTCAGTTGTGCTTGACCTCTGCGTAGTGCGTTGAAAAAAAACTTAATTATCTATTTTGTAAAAATATTTCCTTTCTCCATTTGAACTGTACACGTATTCTTAACAACAAAATTATTTTCATTTACCTGTGTTTAAAGTAATTGCAAATGGCTGATATTTTTGTTCAAGCATATTGTTTTTCTTAAATTGTTTAACATTTCATAGCGGTATAACATGTTACTTTAATTATTCTTCCCTTAGTTTATTTATTTTGTATTTACATTGTATCATAGATCAAATTTATTTGTTCAGTGTATGTTCACTGGGGTTAATGTGTCTTTTGATTGAGTTAAGCCATTTTAATTGATATTTTATAGTGTGTCTTTCTATGTTGTGATTTTACACTATTGTTTCAGATAAGGGTGACGTTTTTGGTACCATTAAAACGTTTAAACCCGCTGCAATTGTTTGCACCTGTCCTAAGTCAGGAATCTGATGTTCAGTAGTTGTCGTTTGTTGATGTGGTTCATAAGTGTTTCTCATTTCTCGTTTTTTATATAGATTAGACCGTTGGTTTTCCCGTTTGAATGATTTTACACTAGTCATTTTTGGGGTCCTTTATAGCTTGCTGTTCGGTGTGAGCCAAGGCTCCGTGTTGAAGACCGTACTTTGACCTATAATGGTTTACTTCTATAAATTTTGACTTGGATGGAGAGTTGTCTCATTGGCACTCATACCACATCTTCTTATATCTATTGATGGTGATTGCTTGAAAATATGTGCTGTAAAAGATTTGTTATATTGAAAACTTACTTCAAATCATTTGCAAACTATTTCACTGCAACAGCGCTTTCTATCAGTTATAAGTGGGACGTTTAGCTTGTTAACATGTTATTGTCTATTTATGGCTGGTGTTCCGTAACAAAAGGGTATCGGATTTAAAACTCCAGTAGATAATGCACATCCAGGCAAATACATGCAAAGGATTCTTCTTCGGAATATGATTAAGCATGCACAGTATTATGGTGATTAATACATGTTCAATAATAAAGGTATTAATTTGACTCTCGTAACTCGCATAATTCAGGCCCTCCTCGTTATCGATCTATCCCAATCTTAATAAGATGTATTACTACTTGAGTTCCTGTCTTTGTAGAATGATGGAGATTTATTTTGTTGGCCTTTATAATACTTTGTTTTCCTTGAATAATGTTCTTGGCCTTGACAACAGTCCAAACGAGATTTTGCATGAATAGGTGACAATAATAGCCTTTTAGAATTGAAAATAAGGGAAAGTAATAGTATCATAGAAATAAAGTTAATATATAAAAACAATAAGAATGTTTACAGACAACATACTATTAAAAAAATGTTAAAAAATTTAATTAACGTTATAGTTTGTTTCCATAGCAGCCATGTAAAACACGTAAATTTTCTAAAATACAGAATTTCAAAAATCACCAAATTTTATTTCTAATGGTTATGAAGAAGCTGCAATAAAAGTTTCCCGAACCTTAATGACAGTTTGAAACAGGTTATTTATTATTTTGTAAACTTTAACGTTTTTTCCTAGAATGTATATTCTGATTCTAAAATGTTCACAAACATAGTGAAGTCCATTTCCCAGTTCAGCATATAAGATATGGGGGAAATAAAACAAAATTCTAAAATTACTTTTTTCTTTATCTTCAAAAAACTTCTGTTAAAGTTTCTTTGATTTCCATAAATGTTGAACGAAGCTATGCCTAAATTAATAATACCTGTGTTTCTACTTACATGCTGAAAAATAGGGTCAATAGATACTAAAATAATTCTTTTTTATTAAGTTTTTGAATTATACAGTGCTTGTTTATAAATAACAAGATATCTAGGTAGGTAGGCACGATTAGCGGAACCACGGGTATTTTTAATCAGGCCTTAGCAGCTTCGCACAGAGCTCGTGATAAACTTGTTTTGTGCATATTGACATTGGTAGGAGAATAAGGTGGAATATTTAGAGTAAGGCATCTAATTGAAGTTATTTTATGCTTAAATTCTCAAAATGTGCACAAGGAAGCACAATTTAAAAACACAACTTTTTTTATTTTCTGACATATCTAATTATTTTGAAAAAAAACCCCAGTTTTTTCAAGACAGGGGGTGCACTATTTCTAGAAATAGGAAATCCTGGATAATCATAGGTCTGTTCTATGTTCATTTGGAATTTCAACCAAAGATGAAGAACTGAATCTTCCATCACTGTTTTGGATACCTAAACTACAAGTTTCCTTACAAACAACAGTTTATTGCTGGGTATTCCAAGTGCTCCACGAATCCTCTTCCTAAATTATTAACATCAATTTTATCAGTAATAAAAGTTGGGCTTCAAAAATGTTGCGACACTACCTATTCTATATGTGGCGTGAATCAGAAGTGGATAATAAAAGTTCCAAAGATTTTTAGAGTACATACAATATAAGACTCTTTCGTCTTGCAATAGTATAAAACCTCTCCATGTGAACCAACGGTTCCCTTCTTCTTGTCAACTTGTTCCTTTATTCATATGAGGCTGATTTCATACAGGAAATTCTTAGGAAGAAAGAAAAAGAAGTTAGCAGTATCCTATAACTTTACTTTCCCCTATATAGATGACTAAGTCTTTCTCTCACTAAATAATTTGAAATTTGGTGACTTTTTTTAACGCATCAATCCCATCGAACTGGAGATAAAGGATACAACAGATACAGTTAAATCTCTCTCATATCTTGACTTTCATCTAGAAATTGACAATGAGGGTCGGTTGAAAACAAAACTTTGATTGAGATGATTTCAGTTTTCAAATTGTGAACTTTCCATTTCTATGTAGCAACATTCCAGCAGAGCCTGCATACGGAGTATGTATCTCCGAATTGATACAATATTCCAAGGGCTTGTATTTCCTATCATGATTAAGATTTTAGAGGGTTGCTGTTCACAAGGAAGTTTTCAAACACAGAGTTCCAAGTGGTGAAGTTGAAATTATCCCTTCATAATTTTTTCGGACGCCATCGCGATTTGGTTGACCGTTATGGAATATCTGTTTCACATATGATAGCGGATATGTTCCTAATGTAGTAACTACAATCCCGCTGCCCTCTTTCCCGGATGTGACCAACCAAATTAGACTTATTACAAGGTGTGTATTAACATGATCAACACGACGGGTGCCAAATGTGGAACTGGATCTGCTTACCCTTCCGGAGCACCTGAGATCACCCCAGTGTTTGGTGGGGGTTCGTGTTGCTCAGTCTTTAGTTTTCTATGTTGTGTTTTGTGTACAATTGTTTATCTCTTGGTCATTTTCAATTTTTAGCCATGGCGTTGTCAGTTCATTTTGACTTATGAGTTTGTCCCTTTGGTGTCTTTTTCCTCTCTTTTACAGAGTAATTAGTATTCATTCTGTACCCATATAACTTCAAAAATCATGTATTCTCATTTTTAATTAACAAGTTAGAGTCAGAAATGAACAATCTGATTGAAAATTTTGGCTTATTAATTTCAAGATGTTTGACTGTTTATCTGTATGGAAATCTGGATTTTTATCAAAATGGACATTTTTGAATAGATGTATTTCTCTATAAAAAAAAAAAAATGTATAATATATGCATTTTTTTTTCTTCAAATTTGTCAATGACATTGTTAACGTATTTTGGTCTTTGGAGATAAACGGAGAAAAAATTAGTTACTGTAATTCTAAAAGTTTTAATTATTGAATTTAAACGAATTTTAAATCATTGCTATGTCAACAAATTATTACGTTAATTAAATTTTTAGCACTTTAAATAGTTTAGTGCTTCGTCTTTCAGTATTGTAAAAATAATTTTGTATTTATTGATTAACTTAATTTCCATGGTAATTTAACTTTCCCTTATTTAAAAAAATATCAAAGGTTACATGTACTTCTTGCACGTATTTAAGGAAAATGTTGTTTGGATAGGTTGAATGTCAACAAAGTGTCAAGAGAAAAAATAAATAGAGGAAACTTGATTTCCTACCATACCTTCTCCATAAACAAATGGCTATCGCAGTTATTCGTCCCTTTCTACATGTTCTAGTCATGTGTTAATTTCTCCTATATTCTAGTATTTGATATATGGAGTTATCAAATTTGCAAAAATGGCAATTGTTATATTTATAAAATTGCAATACGTGTACCGATGGTTGCAGTCTTAACCTGTACAAGAGTAAACTTGGAGCAGACTTTTTGACTGCTTTCCAAGTTAACTTAAGACATTTTAGGCAGACAAGGAAGTTAACTTCGTCGGTGCTAGACCAGACCTAGGTTTGCTTTTTTTGGGACTGCAGCAGACCTTTTGACAAGTCGGCTCCAGACCAGACCTGTAGACAAGTCTGCTATTGACCAGTCCGAGGACAGGTCTGCCCGAGACCAGACATGAGGACAGGTCTGTCCCAGACTAGACCTGTGGACAGGTCTGCTCCAGACAAGACCTGTGGACTGATCTGCCACTAACCAGACCTCAGGACAGGTCTGCTTATGACAATTTGAAGTGTTTAAGACTTTTCATATTAGACCTAAGCTTTTATTATGTAAACAATAATCGTATTGTTCTTTTTCCCCAGTAAAGCAAATTAGTCTTGTATGTTTTTATTTTTTATTTTAGTTCATTTATATATTTTGGAGTTTAGTATGACATCCATTTTCACTGAACTAGTACACATAATTATTTAGGGGCCAGCTGAAGCCCGCCTTCGGGTGCGGGATTTTCTCGCTGTGTTGAAGATCCATTGGTGGCCTTCGTCTGTTATCTGCTCTTTGATCGGGTTGTTGTCTTTTTGACATATTCCCCATTTCCATTCTCAATTTTACTTTACTCGTTAGTGACTCTGTATACATATCATACATACTATTACAAATTTCCTTTTTTCATTTTATTTTCTTATATACATTAAATAATGACTTTACAATTTCTTGTTGGTCGACATATATACATGCAGCTATCATAAAAGAAAGGAATTTTTTTTCAATTGAACGGCGGATAGATAGGTTATCCGACGCATTGGGAAAATATTTTTATATGATGGGATATAAACATTTTTACAGTCTTTTTCTAAATATAATTATATGCACTACATGGATTATTCATCGTAATTCACCTTGCTTGCCTTGGATTTACGATTCTGTTTTTGACCAAGTGATCAAACGAAAATTGTATAGTGTCCGGATATATAAGGTGTTGTATAGTCATGAACCATCTTGTCAATTTCGGCAGATTCATCTTTACCGATTATAAATGATATCTGTGACGTCCGAAAAAAATAAACTTGTCCTGAACATGAATGAAATATTTGCTACTGGACGTTTAGCTATCAACAAAATCAATAAAACGACATTATATATTAACAGTCAGTCAGTCTACGATTCCTAAACCAGTCATGTCAGTGTTGGATGATGTGGTCAAATAGTTGTGTTATACGAACCAGCCTGAGATATTAAAAGTTCTGATTGTTTTGTGACGCATCAATGTTTTGAATAAAAAGAGGACATGCTGGCACTCTAAATCGATGCGGACAAAATCTTGTAGTCATTGTATTCCAATATTGCTATCATTTGTATGTTGACCTCAGAAGTCCTTTCTGATATTTAAAGAAAATAAAACTCCACTCTGCTTTATTCTTATTGTTATAAATTGAAATTTCATAGGCTGTTCCGACTGCTTCCGAAATTTATATTCTCAAAGGTAAACTTGTGTTGAAATTTTTTCGATTAACTAGCAAATTCGGAGTTTACAACATGTACAAATTATATATTTGCTCTAAACCTAGTAGAAATTGAGAGTAGCTGAATTTTATTGTTCTGATAAGGACTCATTTCAAGAAGTGTGATATCGACCGGTACCGTACCTGCCCAAGTGTATTTCAGACACACGTGCCTTGTGCTCCTAAATCCGCAACATTTGCAACTGAATTTGACTATTATTATTCACTTGAAGTTGATTTTAAAGTGCCATAAAATCTTGTGATCTAGTATTTGCTCATGATAAAACTGACTGTATAGTGCTTTTGGTTAGCAGTAGTTTTATTTCTATATCGGTTGTCTTATTTTGCAACACGAGGTAAGTTCGGAGATCTTTAACAATCTGTAACAGTTGAAGTTCTACAATACTTTTCTCTAAATACCTAGAATTTTTTCGTTCTATCTGAGCATTGTCAACCTGTAGTTGATGTTTTTTACGAGTCCTACGTATACTTTGTCTTCTGACGTATCATCCATAAGAGTTCGTCATAAGAGTTCCAGCTTTAGGGGACTGGCTACCTGTATCCAGAAAAAATCCGTGATTTGCGATTAAATACAAAATAGCAAATTTGCAAACATGGTCTCTACTTGATATATGTCATGTAACCAGATTTGATCATAAAAGCGGCTAATGCGTTGTATAAAGCACGCAATACGGTTGCACAGACAGAGTATTAGTTGTCAGCGATACAACTAATATTCTTAACTGTTTGGTTTATAATCATTTATGTAGTTTAATAAGATTTGTCAGAAGTATTTAAGGAGGTTCGCTACTCAGTTTCAAAATAACAAGCTTTTCATAACACTAGTATATATTGATAGGGGATTATCAAAGGAACCAAAAGAGCCAAAAAAAAAATAAAAAAATAGGTCAATGTGCTTGTTTTCGAGATATTAGCCATTGAAATTTTAGCGGGAAAATGTTCTCTCTTGATTTTTCATAGCTTTATCATTGACAAGTTTAAGTGCTCAAAAACAATTAAAAAATAACAAGGATTTTATAAGACTTTTACAGATGGCTTATAATTATACATGTAAAAGATTTATAAAAAGAAAAATTGGGGTCAATGGACAAAATTTTTAAGGCATTCAAATGGATAAGACCAGAGGATTCCGAAAATCTGACAAAAATTCCAAAACATGACAAGCGAACATCCTTAAAGAGTCAAAATATCAAAGTAAGGTTCGTGAAGTAAGGCATTAGAAGGCTCCTAATGCAGGGCTACTACATACTGATCCTGTCAAAATATTTATCTAAACTTGCAAATAAGAGATTTATACCAAGAAGCGATTGAATGGTACATGTTGTATAAGTTTAAACATTCTGTAAAATATGTTCGCAATAATTAGGAAATAACAATGACACAAACGAACTGGAAAGCTATAGAAGGACAGACACACTTCTGTAAAAAACAAAATAATATCATCAGTTCAAAGATAAATAACTACGAAGTCTTAAGTTTTATAAGCAGGAATTTAACCGAAAACAAGTTGGTCGGGTTGTTGTCTCTTTGACGCATTCCCATTTCCATTCTCAATTTTATATAAACTTGCATGCATCGTTGTTATTCAATGTTTAGTTATTTTGTGTTATATCTCGTCTCACTATTTTTAATATATACCGCCTTTGATAAGTGTTTAGTATGACGATAAATTTTCACTTCTGTTCTCTTACTATGAACAACAAATTTATTTATTTTGTAAAAAATATTTCCGTACTCCATGTACTCCTTACAACAAAATTATTATATTTACTTGTATATTATTTTATTAAAAGTCATTTTATCCAAGGTTATAGTTGTTTTTCTGGTATTGTTTTACAACTCCCCCCTTTTTTTTTATTAATATTGTATTTGCATTGTGTCGTATATCAAATTTATTCTTTCAGTGTATGTTTACTTGTTTTTGTTAATATGTCTTTTGATTGAGTTAAAATATTTCAATTGGTATTTTATAGTGTGTCTTTCTATATTGTGATGTTACATTCGTTAGGGTGAAGGTTGGCGCCTGTTAAAACGTCAAAACCCGCTGCATTTGTTTGCAACTGTCCTAAGTCAGGAACCTGTTGTTCAGTGGTTGTTGTTTGTTGATGTGGTCTTTAAGTGTTTCTCGTTTTTATATATAGATTAAACCGTTGGTTTTCCTGTTTGAATGGTTTTACACTAGTCATTTTTGGGCCCTTTATAGCTTGCTGTTCGGTGTGAGCCAAGGCTCCGTGTTGAAGGCCGTACTTTGACCTATAATGGTTTACTTTTTACAAATTGTGACTTGGATGGAGAGTTGTCTCATTGGCATTCATACCACATCTTATATCTATATAAAAGTCGAAGTAATTGATGTAAAACATAATTAATAATTGTTGCTCGCGTCTCTGGCTAACAGAAACCGAATTAGACTAATCTTCTTAATGCGTTAATTAACTAGTTGATCTGTTGATTAGTTAGTCCAAGACTCATATGCACACAAAATCCGCTTACTTACTAATGCCATTATTATTTATCTGCGTCTTGAGCTGTTCTAGATTTAAGATTTTTTTATTGTTTCTTTGTTATCTCCTAACGTTTTTGTACATATATAACAAACTCTAAAAGATTGTTCGTTGATAAATCATGACAACATCAGTTTATCGATGTTAAATCTCGTAAGTCGATTATGAAACAAATCTATGTAACAATCTAAAACAGAGGGAGTCGTATGAAATCCAAAAAGGTGCGAAAGCACTTGCGTCGCCAGAAAAAGTTTCTCATGCTATGCATGCACCACCAGCTTGTGAATCCCAATTCAGGCAAAATATCACAATTGGCAATAGGACACAATCGGTTAAATAATAAATAAGTCGATTATACTGGCATATAAAGATATAAGACGACGAAAACATGTCGTTAGTGAGTTGAGACACCGACACATCGTATTGGTAAACCAATTAGTGATGATGACAGTAAAACGTATCGATTTCGTCCACATAACTCGGTTGTATAAATGTCTATATAGTGTGATCATGCATGAATATAATGTATTGACTGAAATGTGTAAGCGCCATACGACGGGGCATAGGATAAGTTACTGAAGAAAAATGGGAAGTTGACAATTGGAAAATTAAAATCATTACGTTTGTCATAGATTCTAGTTGGAAGTTGTATATTTGCGTAAGTATGGAGGAAAAATCAAGAAATAAAGCAAAAGTTCTACTACCTGTACATATAGTAAGTACCTTTAATACTAAAATCCCAGAGGTAAATGAGATTTCAGCACTCATTGAAATACGGATTATTTAGTTACAAACATCACCAATATATCTGAGAGTGAAATTTTAAAACTTGGCAAATTGCTTTTACTTTTTCTTTTGAAAAGTTCTGTATGCATTCTGCTTCATATGCGTACATAATCAAATCGAGCAGTAGTGGTGCACAAATTAGTTCTCCTTGGAAAAACCGACTGTCTGCTTAAATCAACAAGAGTGCGTACACTGAAATGTCTCGCCTTCTTTACTAACCATTGATATTATGTTGATAGTTCTATATATAAAGCTTTACTACAACTATCACACCAACTTAACATGATCCAAGAAAATGAGGTCAAGGTCATGCATATAAACCAAATTGGAAATACATGTAAACCTTACAATCATTCCATACACCAAATATGCTTTAAATATAGTTGACCAATTGCACATTGAAGAAATAAACATAACCAGGAAAACTTAACATTGATCAATAAACCATGAAAATGAGGCCAAGATCAGATGAACCCTGCCAGACAAACATGTACACCTTACAATCATTACATGCTTTTAATATAGTTGACCTTTTGCATATAGTACCTAAGAAACAAACTAAACTAGGAAAACTTAAGACTGATCAATGAACCATGGTCAGATGATAATTGCCAGACAGATATATACACCTTACAACGATTCCATACACCAAATATAGTTGACCTATTGCTAATAGTATTAGTAAAACAGACCAAAAAACAACAAAACAATAGCATTGAGCAATAAACCGTAAAAATGAGGTCAAGGTAAAAAAAAAAAGACTGACATGTAAAAAAAATACACCAAATATAGTTGACTTATTGACAGTATTAGAACAACAGACCAAAACACAAATACATTTAACCACTGAACCATGAAAATGATGTCATGGTCAGATGACACTGCTAATGGACATATAGTTGACTTATTGTATACAGTATTAGAACAACAGACCAAAACACAAATACTTAACTTTAACCACTGAACCATGAAAATGATGTCATGGTCAGATGACACTTGCTAGTTGGACATGTTCACCTTACAATCATTCCATACACCAAATATAGTAGACCTATTGCTTATAGTATCTGAAATATGGACTTAACCACGAAAACTTAACTATGTTCACTGATTCATGAAATGAGGTCGGGGTCAAGTGAAAACTGCCTAACGGGCATGATGATCTTGCAAGGTGCGCACATATCAAATGTAGTTATCCTATTACTCATAACAAGAGAGAAATTAAGAATACTAAAAATCCTAACTTTTTTTTCAAGTAGTCGTAAACCATGAAAATGAGGTCAAGGATAATGGACATATGACAGACGGAAACTTATAACATAAGGCATCTATATACAAAGTATGAAGGATCCAGAACTTCTACCTTCTGAAATATTAAGCTTTTAAGAGGTTAGCTAAAGCCGCCGCCGCCGCCGCTATCACTATCCTTACGTCGAGCTTTCTGCAACAGAAGTCGCACACTCGACAAAATTAATCAACCACTGAACGTCTATGTTTTCGATAAAAAATCGAGTATTTTGATTTCGGTGTTTGCACTGGAATCAGTGTAGATCCCGACAAAGTTAGATTATTCATGGCTCACAACAAGAAATTTGTATCTACGTTTTCCGTTTATTTTAATGAGACGATGTAGTCGGTCTCTTAATTCAGCACAGGTAATGTGTAAAGCGTAAACATGATTTGATACTATTGCAACATTTTAAAGATGATGATTGAAGATACTGAAGTATATCATATTTTTTGATAATACAAATCTGATTACCACCACTGGTTGGATATAACTCATCATTACAATATTTCTGAAGGCCATATTGTACTATGGAAAGAAAAGTGTTACAACTTTAGAAAGGTTTTAATTCAAACATCTTGACAAACCTGCATTATATCATTCTTTATAAGAATTGTTTTGAAGTTTTGGTATCAAGTATCAGAACAATGATTTGGATTTTTTTTATCTTGATACAAAAGGATAGGAGTACGTTTTTGCGATTTCTAAAATAGGGGTGTATGGGAATTCCAAGTTTTGCTGCATCCATTGAAAACCTAAAGTTCTTCTAATTAATGCGTTGGGGAATTATGTATTTCGGTCCTCTCTATCTTAATATTCAAAGGCCTCGAGTTATGATATGACTATTTCGATTTTATGTCTATGGGGAAGAAGTACAAGAATAACCACCTCTGAAGATAAATATATCTAATAACTTCTTATGATTGAAAATGTAAGATGTAATGCATTTCCATGTAGAAATATATGAAATGAAAGATATAGCTTTGTCTTTGAGGTAATCATGTAAAACGACATTTCAGAAAGAAAAAGAAATAGTCAGAACAAAATCAAAATGTCTTTCCACAGAAAGCTGGAAATACCTTTTATAAGACAAAGTTTTCCTGCGACAAACTTGACCTTATTCATTTTTGGTTGTTCTTTCCATTATCGCCTTTTAAGCAATAAAACAAAATTATTCGATGAAAATTGGACAATACTATGGCCAAAATTAACAAAATATGACGAAAAGAAAAACAAATGTGTACTAACGAAATCAACGACTCATCCACACGAACACAATAAAACCAGGTGTTAATATCTTGTGATGTTTCAATACTGATTAACATAATGACACATTATAACAATACTTATATAAAGTTAATAATAGCTTTTCTAGTCTCGTCGAGATGGATAAATTGAGGACTGCAAAGTATCATTTTTGAACACCAATTGAAACAAGCGCTGCATAAATTAAAAGACAAATTGGTTGATTCGATAAAGACAAAAAGACATATATTATAAAGAGCTACAAAAAATACTAAAATAATTGAAGAAAAGACAATTGAGTTTAAATATGGATACGTGACTAATAAAGAGAAGTGAATGACAGTTTTACGCAGCAACCGAGTTTTGTGAAGTAAATAATTTTCTTCAATTTTATATTTTCTGTTTGTTACCTTGATTTGTATCTTCATTATCAATCTACAAAGTTTTAACATCGGTAAAAGAAAAAAAAATAATATCGAACTCGAAGGTAAATTCCAAAAAAGGGAAGGACATAAAACCAGACAACACCAACGGTAACGAATGGAAAACAACTGTCATATTCCTGACTTGGTACAGGCATTTTACGACGAATATGTTTAGATAACTTGGTTTTAACTATGAATTTCAAGATTACCTGTGATAATATATACGTCACTTTTTGTGGCGTTGATCCATTCATGTGACGCGCAGTTTGTGGTGTCCTGTGTTGTCGTTAATTCAAGAGAGATGTCCGTTGTTATTTTGCGGATTACATGTTGTAATGTACTATTATTTTATTTATTTATGTATTTATCTGTGCTGAGTGTTCTTGTGTTTGTTTGTACTGTATTCCTGTCACATGGTATTGTCATTTTTAACATTGCCATATATGCGAGAGGTTTGGTTAGCCATACAACCAGATTCAAACCACCATTTTTTCTTGAAATGTCCTGTACTAAGTCAGGAATATGGCAGTTGTTATCAAATAGTCCGTTTCTATGTATGTCGGCGTTTGTTTTTGTTGCAGTTCAGTGTTTCTGTTGTTTCGTTGTTTTCCTCTTATAGTTGATGTGTTTCCCTCGGTTTTAGTTTGTTACCGGAATTTGTTTTCTCTTAATCGATTTATGACTTTTGAACAGCGGTACACCACTGCCAATCTAATTAAAATATAGAACTCGGATTTCGTTATACTACATACGAGATCTAACGATGACCCTAATCTCTTTCACTTTTGTGACCTTTTTTTACGTAATATTTGACCCCAGAAAGAATTTATATCGACCAATCAGAATGCTCCTTATGAACGCGACCTAGGAATATGTTGAAGATGGCGACGTAGGAATGAAAAACAACTTAGAAAATGCATAAACTAAAAATTTGCCTTAGTACAAAGTGAAAGAATTGAAATTTGAGAAGAGACAAATTTTGGAGATCAAAGATTGCATGGTCAGGCTTCCAACATGCTTCAAGCGGGCTATGGAAAGAGTTTACATACCAGATATCTGCTACCTGTTCGCTGTTGCAAGGAAAATGAAGGAACACGGTACAGACACAAGGACCGATGGTAAAATCGTAGTCTGCGGTCCAAGTTTCCAAACTTAAGTCTGTACCGATAATCAAGTCTGCATTCAAAGGTAAATTCTCGAAAATAAAGTATTAAAGGTTGACATTTTTCTATCATTGGGCAACTTCTCAAGTGTTTATAAAAAAATATTTGTGGAGGATTCAGTGTACTTGAAAACATGACAATATCCCAGAAAATACATTGCAAGTCTTCCAACGCATTCTCCTACCAAAAATTATAATTGACAATGTCGGTGAAGATATGGGATCAGATAAATCTAAATTCATTAGTAATAGTATATAGACTAATTATAGATCATAATGATATTTCTACTGTGTACTTGCAAAAATATACATGTATACTTATGCCTGCACATGCAGAAGAAGTTTTAATATCAGCATACTTTTTTTACTTCTGTCACACACTGATACATGTAGATATCATGTGGTGCTCGAGATAATTGCTAGGAGAAATTTTCTGCCAAGAAAGAAATTAATTGTTCACTACTCTTGGACTCGGCCTAGAGTGGGTCAGAATGGCTATTAGTGTTTCAGTGTTCATTAATATTAGTTTAATGCTTTGTGAGAAAAATAACTTCATCCTGTTCATGTACATGTATGTTAACCAAATACAAATGTACAATGTATCTGAAATTACAGAAAATACATTTTTATGCCTCCCCAGTATACGTAGCTGAGGGGGCATTAAGTTTTACCCTTGTGACTGTCCGTGCGTCCGTCCGTACATCCAAAAGTTGGTTTCCTTTCTCTAACTTTAGTTTGCATCAACCAAATGTTATGAAACCGATACACAATGCTTATTACCACAAAACACAGATCAAGTTTGAATTTTATTGGCATCACTTTAACCGTTCCAGAGTTACGCCCCTTTACAAGTGGTAAAATTGCTGAATTTTTCATTTCCATTCTCTAACTTTAGTTTGCCTCAACCAAATGTTATGAAACTTATACACAATACGTTTTACCACAAAACTCAGATCAAGCACAAATTTGGGTAGCATCACTTTAACCATTCTTCAGTTATGTCTCTTTATAACTTTATATGATCTGCAAGAGTGGGCATCATCGGTGTCCTATGGACACATTCCCCATATATTGTAGTCTTTCATGCTCAAATATTTAGCTTTAACTACACGAGTAACTTTGCAGAGGCGGATTTAGAGGGGAGCCCAGAGGGTGCCGGCCCCCTTTTTTGGAAAAAATTTGGTTGATTATATAGGGTTTCACTGAAGCATGGCATAAAAATTTCTGGGTCCGCCACTGCTTTGTTTTCATTTGTAACATTACTAGTATAAATAATTTTGAAGACTTGTTTAAGTAATTATGCTCTTGACTGATAGAATACTCTTTCTTTATTTTCAACATGTCCAATTCATATACTTGATCAATATATAGAAGAACAAGACAGATGAGGCAATCTCTATCATAGTACATACATGTATGTTAAATTGTTCAGAAAACAACCAACCATCAAACAAAATCAATAGGTAACTTATAAAATTAATGTCTGGAAATGATGATGCTAAACAAAAAGTAAAAATGTAAAATGAAATGAAATACAGCTGTGTACAAGTTTAAAGATTTGTGTACTGATTCTGATAATAAATACGTACAAATTTGATTAAGGAATCCACACCTCAAGGACTAATCCCAAAAAGGATTACTCAAGGGCCAGTGTTTTTATTTCCCCAAAAAATGTTCAAAGATAAGAAGATGTGGGTCCTAGAAATGGATTCACAATGTCAATTTATAAATTTACTTTAGATAACCTATCTCTATAAGTAACATTTATTTAAGGACAATAAAACATTCTGTCATTAACCAAAGGAACATATCAATTAAAATGTGTTTGAATAAACACTAGTACACGTATTAAGTAACAGGGTATGTACATGTACATGTAGGTAGGAAACCCTGAACAAACTGCACATTTTTCTTCACCTTTTAGTCTCGAAAAGCTAGTAATAATTATTAAAGAAAAAAATTAAATGAGATCCTTTAAAATGGATGTTAAATAATCTTAAATAAGCTTTATAATGGAATCAGCATTGTTTTGAATATTCCATAAATATATTTAAATTGATATTTCAGGAGCAGACATTCTTCCCTGGTTTATATAGCTTCATGGAAAGGAATCAGACACAGAAAGTTTGGGGAAATGAAATTGAGAGTCACTGGGAATAATTCACACACATGCCAGACATAAAGAAATGGCCAGACACAGGCTCAGCTATAGAATCTGTATCAACTGGAAGCAACAGCATTTTCATCAGAAAACTAAAAGGATGTGAAAACATGAAATATGCATTTGAAATGTTCAGCCACCAAACAAATAGATATGCCAGGAAATGCAAATTGTTTGCTTATATAAATGTCAATGATGTCTGTACAGAAGCAAAGATATAAAAGCCTTTTCATTTATACATGCAACAGTCATATACAATACAGATTTAAGACCAACAGACATTCTTTAAATCTTTTGTAGCCACGGAACCTACATGTAGTCCAAGACATTCCATATTCAACTCGTTATGAAGACATATTTGACCAATCTGGTTTCCAATAGAAGTTTAAAAATAAGTTCTACATGTACATGACATGATGATCACCAGCAATGAAGGTGATATAGGATTTAATATTCAAAGTTAGTAATGTTGAGAATAAAGTGAAGTTGAACCTCCCACCATAATAGCATTCTGCACATTTTGGATCACATATCATGCGTTGCTTGTCAGGTACATTGTACATGTTGACAGTGCTATAAGTTCATTAAATAAAATGCAGTTCAGAACAGTTAGTAATAGATAGATTTCTTCTGTCTTTATTTGAACGGATAAACCAGATAATTAAAAAATAATTTTTCTGACAACTATGTCTGTTCTCAGGGGCGGATCCAGCCATTTTTAAAGGGGGGTTCCCAACCCGGGATAAAGGGGTTCCAACTATATGTCCCCATTCAAATGCATTGATCGTCAAGAAAAAGGGGTTCCACCCCCTCTGGATCCGCCACTGGTTCTGGAACTAAAGACTACATGCACTTTTGTATCTTCCTTGTTCATTTTCCTCTAGATAAATGTATCTTTATTTACTGACTATCACCATGAGGCTTATAAGGAAGCTTAATTCCTCCAAGGTCTCCAGTTTTGTCCTGCTTGTGACAAGTTTCAGAATACAAGACATGAAATGCTAATCGGACAACAACATTTACTATTTATATAAAGTTTTATATTTCAGAGGGTAGAAATCATGGATTTTCGTACTTAAAATCATAATGTATAAAGAATCCTTATGTTTAGAAGTTTCTGTCAAGTCATACATGTATGTCCCTTGTCCTTATCCTCATTTTCATTGTTCAGCGACTCATTAAAAAACTACATGTGTAGTGATTTTATGAAGTGAATTTGTGGCTTATTATAAGTAATAAGATAACTATATTTGGTATACATGTATGGGATCCAAGGTTTACATGTGTTGTCAGACAGGGTTCAATTTGTCTCTCAATTTTTTGTCGAGCCTGCGACTTTTGTCGCAGAAAGCTCGACATAGGGATAGTGATCCGGCGGCGTTATTAACTACATGTAACTTCTTAAAAGCTTAATATTTCAGAAGGTAGAAGACCTGGATGCTTCATACTTTGTATATACATGTGATATGAAGTTTCCGTCTGTCATATGTCCATTGTCCTTGACCTCATTTTCTTGGTTCAGTGACTACTTGAAAAAAAGTTCAGATTTTTTGTAATGTTAATTTCTCTCTTATTATGAGTAATTGGATAACTATATTTGGTATGTGCATACCTTGCAAGGTCCTCATGCCTGTCAGACAGTTTTCATTTGACCTGGACCTCATTTCATGGATCAGTGAACGAGGTAAAGTTTTCGTGGTCAAGACCATATCTCAAGATACGATAAGCAATAGGCCTACTATATTTGGTGTTTGTAATGATTGTAAGGTGTACATTGGTGTACATTTCCAGCTGGCAGGTGTCATCTGACCTTGACCTCATTTTCATGGTTTATTGATAAAAGTTTAGTTTTGTGTTTTGGTCTATTTTTCTAATACTGTATGCAATAGGTCAACTATATTTGGTGTATGGAAATATTTTACGATGTACATGTACATATCAGTCTGACAGGTTTTATTTGACCTTGACCTCATTTTCACGGTTCATTGCTCAATGTTAAGTTTTGTGTTTTGGTCTTTTCTAATACTGTATGCAGTAGTAGGTCAACTATATTTGGTGTATGGAAATATTTTACGATGTACATACATGTATCAGTCTGGCAGGTTTTTTATTTGACCTTGACCTCATTTTCACGGTTCATTGCTCAATGTTAAGTTTTTGTGCTTTGTCTGTTTTTCTAATACTGTATGCAATAGGTCAACTATATTTGGTGTATGGAAATATTTTACTATGTACATGTCAGTCTGGCAGCTTTTATTTGACCTTGACCTCATTTTCATGATTCATTGCTTATGTTAAGTTTTTGTGTTTTGGTCTGTTTTCTTAAACTTTAAGCAATAGGTCAACTATATTTGGTGTATGGAATGATTGTATTTATAAGGTGTAAACATGTATGTCTGTCTGATAGGTATCATCTGACCTTCACCTCATTTTCATGGTTCATTGGTCAATGTTCAGTTTTCCTGGTTGACTTTGTTTCTTAGATACTATAAGCAATAGGTCAACTATATTTGATGGATGCATGGAATGATTTTAAGGTGTACATGTCTGTTAGGCAGGGTTCATCTGACCTAGACTTCACTTTCATGGTTCATTGGTCAATATGGAATTTCCATGGTGTGGTCTGTTTCTTTTATACTACAAGCAATAGGTCATCTATATTCTGTGTATGGAATGATTGTATTAAAGGTGTACATGTATTTCCGCCTTGGTTTATCTGACCTTGACCTCATTTTCTTGGATCATAAATGTTAATGTGATACTTGTAGTAAAACTTTATATGTAGGACTATCAACATGATCAACATAAAATCAATGGTCAGTATAGACGGGTTTATCTATAATTGACCTAGAAAACATGGGCGCATCCATTAACCTCTCACGTGACCGATCCGCCATTACAACCGTGAAAATAACGCACGTGTATTGATCAAAACATTATCGATTTTCTGTTTACATTTGTATTTCCTTCATTTTCTTATTTATTTCACTATGGATACTGCCGAAAGTTATAAAAAAAGGTGGAGGCATTTCTTGTGCAGTTAATAGTTGTTCATTCAAATAATTGTAGAAAATTTCAGATGTGCAAAAAAATCAATAAATAAAATATGTGAACTATACAAGTTGCGCCGAATGCACACAATCTTTTTTTTTTTAATAAAACTTTTTATGAAAGTAAAATTACACTGGCAGACGAATGTTGACACGTCGTCAAACGAAATTATTATGAAAATTAATCCGATGACTACAGTGCATCTGCCTCTGTTTGTATAGAAGATCTACACATCAGATGGATCCAGGAATTTGAAAAGGGGGGCCGCGGGTCCCCAAACAAGACACAATTTGTAGTGGAAGCGGTAAAAAGTCTGAATTAACCATGAATGAAGCTTCATAAGGGGCCTGGGCACCCCCTAAATCCGTTCCTGCACATTTCTTTACATAATAACAATGAAACCTACCCCGGGGCTACATGCATGTAGTTATAATTGGATGCTATTCAAACAAGTATGAAGAGACGATTTTTTTATATACATGACGACTATCTTTAGGCTGCAAAATGGACAGACATTCCGACAACATTAACTCAGACAAACATATTGTTAACAGAGGAGTAAGGAGTTCAAAATTGAATAAAATCAGGAAACCACGTCAGCGTATATAGACATAATTATGAATGACAGTTACGCATTATTGTATATACTTGTCTTATGTAACTAAGTTTTCTTTACTTTAGTGAAATAAATACAAAATTTTCTTTTCAACTACGATATTGCAGATCAGCTGTTGCTCGATCGTACTGATGAGGTTAACACTTAGTTTGATGTTTGGTTATTTGGGACGGCGCTTTCATATTTCGAAAATTAAGGCTTGTAAACTATTTTATTCCTGGGTGCCAGTTCTTGCTGAAAAACTTAAATGTTTTACAAACAGCTGCATCCATAGACAAATCACAGCAAAACTTACTATTAAGGGCACTTTTCTATAAACCTTGTCGTAATGGTCCATATATGAAGGAATGTGTGCTTAAAGTATATATTCACTTTAGTCGGATGGTCCAATATACATCCCTAATGTAATACTGTAATTCTATACTTAACTGTATTATATATATCGGGGACTTATAAAGGAGTCTAATACAGATTCAGGATGAAAATATACGAGACCTCTGTTTTGGGGTGGTGGGGAGGGGGAGTTGGCAAAACACTAAATGACGCTTTTAAAACATAATTCTAATCATTGCTTTTAATTTAATTACACGTTTGCGTCTTTTGTGGTTTAATGACATTCATTTATTTTAAGCACGGGCCGGAGCATGATGTTATACTATGCATACTAGTAGTTTCATGTCAAGTAATTTTTCTGCAAAAGAAATTGGAATCGAACACCTTAGTAATATAATAACTATATGATAACATGGGCCGTGAAAGTTCAAAACTTCTTCGGCCCAATTAAATCGCAAAGTTAAGTCTACATATGGCCCGACGCAATGATAGCATATAGCGCAATTCATGCGGAGACAAAAGTGATACGAAAACGTCACTCAATTTTGAGCAGTATACGCGAGTCGAACCACAAGCAAAAAAATCTATTCTGTGAAAAAGTTTATCATCAAACGGTACATGTCTATAGGTATATTTTTTTTCAGAAGATGTAAGTAATTGCAGGCCGGAGAAAACGGGCTGTCGAATATAGGACCGTCGGATTAGAGGATTGTTGAATTTTAGGACTGACTCATTATAGGTTTGCATGACTACAGAAATTTCTATGAGTTTGATAAAATTGCACCTGGTTTTTCTGATATATCACAATCGACCCGCAAGACAATTTATTTTTATTTATGTATGTGTTATAATAATCAATATTATGATTACCAAATGATTATAATCGATATGTAACCTGGGATTCGTATTCGTAAATATTATGTCCCGGTTCTAACGTATCAAATACGACACCTGGCCTGCAATACACTTATAATTTTAATGTCCATTCCTTATCTAATTACTTTATTATTTATTTTGTAATTTTGCCGAGGTCAAGTACGCTTCACATTCTTGTGTTTACGTTAATTATATGCGGTCTGGGAAATAGATGTATATCTTGTTTACATTTTTTCACGGTTGTAATGGCGATCGTACTACAACGACGCCAAGGAGTCGCGTCACAAACTAAGGCAGATAATTGGAAAACCTGTCTATAGTAGGCGAGACATTTCAGTGTGTGCACTCTTGTTTCAACTTATAAGTCTACAGATATCTAAATAAAACATTAACATGATTAAGGTATATATATATTAGGTAAAAATAAAATCAAACAAAAGCCGGTGTTCATGTGACCCCAACCTCATTTCACCCATCAGTGATTAAGGTTAATTTTTTGTGCAAATTGTGGTTAATTCCATTTCTCAGATTCTACAAAATGTATATAAAGCAGTAGGTCAAAGTTTACAAGACCTACTTTTTGCATTGTTAGATGTACATGTGCATGTTGGACTAGCAGTTTTCATCGAACCTTGACCTCTTTTTCATGGTTCAATCTTTAGTTGTTGTGGTTTAGTCTATTTCTCGGAGACTAGCAATTAGGCCTCTACATTTCGTGTATGGAATGATTTTAGGTGAACATGTCCGACGCAGGCATTTTTTCTGACCTTTTATCAGTTTATCAGATTAAGTATATGAAATGATAGGTACCGGTATATATTGAATATGTTTGTTTGGCAGAATTCATATGACTGTGACCTCATTTTCATGGTTCATTTGTCAATGGCAAGATTTGATCTGGTCTTTTTTCCGAGTACTCAAAAATATAAGACCACTATGTTTGGTGTATGTAATGAATGTAAGGTGAACATGTTTGTCTGGCATGCACTACAAACTGCTCAGAGTCTGAAAAGACCATATTTTGTACTCAACCAGAAAGGTCAAGCACAAATTTTACTTGACAAGTCACAACAGTACTTAAAGGTAGTTGACCTCTGTCTAGACTTACTTAAGTCAGATTGAGTACTTGATAATCTTGGTAAATATAAAATAAAAGGATGTGGTATGATTACCAATGAGGCAACTCTCCACAAGAGACCAAATGACGCAGAAATGAATAACTATAGGTCACAATACGGCCATCAGCAATGAGCAAAGCCCATACCGCATAGCAATAAAAGGCCCGAAATGACAAATGTAAAACATTCCAAACTAGTAAAAAAAAGGCCTAATTTATGTCTGAATATACAAGTCTCCACAAATACTTGACCAGTCTTGACCAATGCTCGAATCAGTTTTGAACTTTTCATTTAATCTCAACTGGTCTTGACCCAGCCTGAATCAGCCCATCTATGTCAATTATATATTCATCTTATAAAATGACAGGTTATTGATAATTTAGTTTATTGCTTTCAAATTAAAAAATTTGATTAAAAGGTAAAAAAAGCTAGAATTTTCATTTTGGACTAAATTCAGAAAGTCACCTTTAAAATGTCTTTAACTTTTTCAAATTAACTTGGATTTTAATAAAACTCTACAGCTATCTCAATCATATATTGATCTTACAAAATGCAACGTTATTTGAAGTCTGGTTTATTGCTAGCTATAAATGTAAGGATTTATTTTAAAGATAAAAAGCAAGAATTTTCAGTTCGAGCTAAATTCACTGCTATCTAAATCATTTATTGATATTACTTAATGCCTGGTTATTAGTCTCCTACTGACAAAGTTGAAGGGAACTTTAGGTTTGCACTCCGTCCGTCTGTCTGTCCATCCGTCAGTCTGGCAAATCGGTTTTCCACACTTTTTTCTTCGTGCTTGAAGATATTGATTTGATTTTTGGTGTATTGTTTTATCATGACAAGTTACAGATCAAGTTCCAATTTAATTTATCAATTATTATATGTCAATGATAGACTAGGATTGGTTTTTGGTATATATGTATCCGCTACAGCATGGGAATTGTATAGGAAATACACGTGTATTTAAATATATAGCCTACTAAGATTTTTTTCTTACTAGATACAAAAAAAAAGAGCCCCCTTGACAGTTCACAAAAATAGGACCGTTAGGCACCTCTCTAATAGACTCTACCAACTGAGTTATAAAAAACTTCACCAGAGCAGCTAATAGAGGACAGTTTTTTCTTGTATGCAAGCCGAGGTGTGGGGAGGGGGGTACTTGTGGCGCTACACATGTATATGCATGGTTTATCAATGCTTAGACTTTTTACATGTCCCATTCAAACTATGCATAGTTTGCACCCCCTTATCAAAATCCTTGATCCACATCTGGCAGAGGGAAGCACCGCTATAGTGTACAGTTTAAACGTGATTACTGTACTCTAATTTCCACGATTACGATCCGACCTCAAGTCATAAAGCATATGAGGCACATCTGAAAACTATGACAAACGTCACATATTTCAAATATTCATGGCTATAGTTACAATATGACGACGAAAGAAATTTAAAAACTATTTCCAAACGATTAACAATCGAAGCGATAAATTTTAAGTCCCATTGTTTTTATTTTTGGATACCCTCGGGACCTTTCAATGAACCTCATTCAAGTATATGTTCCGCGTGCGCTGTTCAGATCCGATAACTAGAATTCTGATTGGTTGAAAAAGTCACATGCAAAATCCCTCAGAAGTGAAACCTTATACGGGTAGTTGTTAGATCTCGTATGTAGTATAACGAAATCCGAGTTCTATATTTTAATTAGATTGCACCACTGCTGCCTTTATTTATAGCTAGCTTAACCTCTTACTTTTATGACAATTGTTTATAGTTCTGTCATTGTGACCTCATTGGTTTACGTGACAATGGGGATTCACCAGCCAAAATTATGTAAACATAGATCATAGATAAATAGGCTCATCATAGATACCAGGCTTAAAATTGTGTACGCAAGATAAACTACTGTCATAAATGTTAATACTTTTTATCAATTTATTATCACTATATAAAGTATTATTTAAATTAAGTACACATACGATGTCAACGGATTTATTTTTAGTTCGTAATATAATCACGTATTCAGTTTGTAGCATTGAAAACAATGTATTCCTGTTGTGTAGATAAATCTCTGGATCATTGGAACATTAGAAACACAGTTGGCTCCAATAACTCCTTAGAAATTTGGATATCATCATAATATACGTTTGTGGATGTCTCAACGCAATTTCAACGTCACCTAAACATCATTATATTCAGAATATGTCATAGTCACAAAAACGAATAGTTGATATTATTCTTGATTCCAATATATTAATTACTTTCGTTTTTTGCTGATGCTATATCGTCATTTGAAAGCGAAATATGTAGTATTTAAATGAAAAACATTGTTAAGATGTTACACATAACGTCTGTACAAAATACAGTTTAATATCATTATCTTTTCATATATATTTCTATAAGTTCCTTAATACTATAACCTATTCAATTTGATTTATTGTAAAAACTGAATAGGTCCCACTGTACACATGCATCTCCGGACCATTCAATACATACACAGTATCATTGGTCTCTAGTTGTTCTATAGCGATTGCAGTAGATGTCAGAACATACGATTGAGGATGTCTGAAGGCAGTCATAATGGTATCATTATTTTTATAAACAATATAATATCCATTAGAATTTTTATACGTAGAAAGAAATACAGATATAAGATATAATCCCGATTTCTCGCATGTGAATTTTCCTTCTGTTCTTACCGATGTTAGGTCGTTAAGACCATGTGCAATATGAATATGTTTAAATGGAATAACTGCGAACGATGCTACTGTTCCACCAGATGCCCGAGCAGATAATACAGCTGAAAAAAACATTTGTTTCATCTAAAACCTAAGTAATTGTTGTCAAGCTTGCTAACATTATAGTTGATAGTTATGGTTAATAAAATCATGTAGGATATACGTTAATGAGCTACCAACCCAACGACAAAATTGACTCAAAGATATCTAAAAGGAAGAATATATCCATGTCATTTGAACTCTGATTGTTAGTTGTCTCATTGTAATCATGCCACATCTCCTTATTTTATACAGGTACAAAAAATTCATTGTCCTCTACTTTTCTATATCCATGTCATCTGAACTCTGGTTGAACCTTGTATAACGTCTCCTTATTTTATACACGTACAAAAACCTCCATTTTGCCTATCGAGACCGTGGATATCAAAATTTACGAAACAGTAAAAAGTCAAGTAACAAAAATCGGAACATAATTTGAAAGCAGGGTCAAAATGTGTGTGCTACTACATAAACTTAGCAAAAGGTAATTACAGCTGTTGATTGTACACTGTCGAAAAGGAAAGTAAAAATCGGGAACAACACTTCTAACAAGTAACATGAAATCGCATCGTAAAATTTAATTGAAATCAGGAGTACTTGTGAGAGAACAGTAAGAGTTGATATTGTCAGATGATCGGAAAGCAATCTTAACTTAATAAGTGAGGATGTCACGCCTGTAAACTAAGTCTAATGTTGGAATATGTAAGAAAGTGTGACAATGTTTTGATATGGGACCCAAAGTTCATTAAATAGCCTACCTCTATTTGATATTCTGTTCAATTTTAGTAATGAGTCATTAAGACCATTCTGTAAGTGCTGTACGTTATTCATAACATCCTTTGTCAATGCTGTAATATTTTGACATTGGCTTACTCTATTCGTGAAATTAGTCTCAAGGTTATGCGTTTGATTTTTGATATACACCTCCAAGGATTTCAGTTTATCATTTGTATCTTCAGTTTTGCTCACCAAAGCTATGAAATCTTGTTTCCTACTATTGATATCAGCGACGGCAATACTTAGTTTGCCATTTGATTTTTTTATTTCATTTTCTAAATGCAATGTCATATTATCGGTTGCCTTTATTTTATTCAAGAGACCAATTATATCTTGCGATCTAACGTTTGCACTGGACAAAATTGTTTGTATGGTGTTTTCCGTGTTTTGCACTTTAATCTCTAATTGATTGGTCTTATTTTCTAAATTAAAAACAGAATGCAAATCTGTCACACTATTTACTAGCTTTAAACCAGTTATGTCCTGCTTAAGACGTCCTGTGTTGGCTTCTGAGGTTGATAGACGTTTATCGAACTGTGCACATTGTAATTGTAAAGCACTGAAGTCCTTTCGAAGTAAGTCTAGGTCATTTTGCAATTGGTCCGTATTGTTTTTCAATGCATCGGTGACTTCTGCGCCTTTACAATTACAATTACCAAAACTGTCCCCTTTACTGGTCAATTCCTGTTTTAGCCGTTGTACAACGTTTTCTAGCTTTTCACGCGATTTTCGCTCTTCAAAAATAAAAGTCAGAAGGGTAGTGAAATGACTATCAGACATAACACTCTCTGCTTGCGGAGACTTCGTACTGCCATCCAATAAAAATCCACCAGAATACACAAAACAGAATACCACAACCACAAGTTTTAATAAAAACATGGTGTCAGTTCACAGTTTTACGATTAAGATATAAATATATATGTTCTATTTTAAAAATTGATTGCATTATCTACGTTACAATGTACAGTTTTAAAATAACTGCACAGCAATGAGGTTCTATATCTGTATTATTAACATACGGTTAAAATTATGTTTTCGAATTAACATTTTATAAGAATAATCTTTGTATCAATATTCTTTGGAGAACCAATATTCAGGGAATTCTATATCTAGATTATGTAGTTGTTTTCTCTACTGTATTAAGTATTAATACAGCTCTTTATAATAACCAGGCTGAGTGCGATATATGAGGGTTTCAAATTTTTTCAATAAATTGCCTGGTAGAAGCAGTAATTGAATACTGCTTAAAATTAAATTTGAGTAGGAAAATATGAGTGATTGCCATGGTAGCGGACAATCTACTTATTGGTAGTTAAGAGTTGTAGAAATCTTTCAAAAATCAGCTAAATCACTACAATTCATGATTATGAATAGAATCAAACTTTCTCAGAAATGTTCATATATAACATTGATATTACTTGGTTTAAGCTTCACTTTAGATTACAGTTCAACCAAATTTGTAGATTTTTATTTTATGTACTAAAAAATGCATATTTTCAACTTTTCTGAATCATGGAATTTTGTGAAATTATCAAATTTTCTCGTGTTTTTTGTTCCGAAAAGTGCGAATGTGTACAGCATAGTTAGCATTGTAGTAATTAAGTGTGAATACTACTTTACCAAAATAAATAGAATATTGCGTGGGACTCTCTTTAATTTTATCACTATAGCAACATATTTTTTCCTTGGAAACGGAGATATTTTTTGTAGAATTCTGCAGTATAAAAAATTTAATGTCCTAGATTGTCATATACAAAAAGAAAATACATAGAAGCATATATAATCTAACTCTTAGTTACTATCATTAAGTATTGTTAATAACAACAGTTACCATGGAAACAAATGTTACCCATAACAACATCCATTCAAAAGATATATAAATGGAATTTTATGTAAAAAAAATACATATGTAAATGATGTTGAATTTTTAATTGAAAATAACTGCATGCTATGCTTTGTTTCAGTCACAATCTTGTCTGTTCTTTTGATAAGGTTCAACAAAATTAGATATATACAATGTGGCTGGGGAGGGGTGTAGAGATCCGTGAAAGGAAAATTGCTGCAACGTTTGGTCAGGTTTTGTTCAAAAGTTAACAGATGATGGACTTCAGGGGATTGCAGTAGCCCATCCTGGCTTTTAGCAAGGTCCATATAATTATTAAAAGTATTGCTCTGGCAATACGATGTCCTTTACCAATAATTTACTAAGTAAGAAATTATGAAATTTTGGCAAAATTCTCAATGTCCTAGGGCATGAATTTGACAGCTAATTCCCCTTTCAAAACATTGTCAAATACATGTACATTCATTAAAAGAAAAATAGGGACCTTTGACAAATCAATTACAAATTTATTATAGTACACACTTAAAATAATGGACTTCTGTTTATATCTATTAACATATCATAAACAACTCGTGTTTTGTACTACTATTCCGTAACTGGAATTCCGGAAGATAGACGAAGAGATAAATCTACTAAGTTGGAATTGCGCTTATCCCGGAAAAATAATTATGCTATTACCGGCAAAATTATATCAAACAAATAAATTTTATTAATTATGCATTATTCCTAACTATGCACCGTACTACATATATATTATAATTTCATGATTCCGGCAGCATTAGATTTTGTTTAGGGGAGGGTTAGTTAAAGTACAAATTTAATCCCTCTGAAATTTTCACTGACCTGTTCTTTGAGTAGTGAAAAAAAAAAAATGTACACTGCGAGATTCTTAAATCAGATATAATCCAGTGCTGTCCCAGACCCTCTTCAACCCTTTTGATCGTAAAAAGTATAATTTGTTTGTAGAATAAATCGTTCAATGAAATCATATCGCTACGCTCAACGGTGTATTTTTACCTTTTCGTGAATAACGCCCCCTTTTTCCTAGGACCCTGGATCCCTCTATTACCTTTATAAAAGATTTTTGGGTCCCTGTAAAGTGAGAAAAAGAACAGAAACGAAAAATAGCGAAACGAAACAAAATCTTTATTTAAAGGAACGATTCATAGAAAAAAGTTTCTGACCAGAAATATCTGATTGACTAAATGTTAAAAATGAATAGTCAATTAGGTATAGTTGATACCTATTAACACATCATAAACAACTCGTGTCGTTCTAGTGATTGGACAATGCAACAGTCAACGGTCAAGTTTAAACATCGTCTTCTCTGAAACTAAAATAAACGCACCAACACATACCGTCAATCTTTAAAAATTAATATCGGAGATGTGGAGTGCATATCAATGAGACAGCAGCCCAAAGACACAAACAACCAAAAGACATCTGGAGGTAAACATATAGTCTTCAACAGTGAAAAATAGACAGGCGTTTATTCATTATGTCAAGCTCCAAATCGTCCTGAGTCGAAAAGCAATATGAGATAACCGTTTCTTAGTATAATGGCAATACAGCAGTATACATGTATAACATTGAGACAACAATGATAATATAGTATTAATGTATGGACTTTTTCATATTGGCCCTGTAACGTGCCCGAGGTATTAATAATGGTCAAGGATGGTTGTAATGGCCCGAGGCAACGTCGAGGGCCATATTACAACTGTCCGAGGCCATTATTAGTACCAAGGGCATGTTACAGGGCAAATATGAAAAGTCCATACATTGATACTTTTATTAACCAATTTCATTCAAGAACAGTCTTCGAGTTTCGGGTCCAAATTCAGCCAACCACGAATCTATAACAGGGCCAATACAGAAACAGCCAGTTCATAACACTTTTATTAAATGGTTTTAATTCTTCGATTAAAGAATTTACTAAGAGTAAGAAACTTACCGTGAAGAAGATACGGGAATGCATAGCTGAAATAATTTGTCTTTCGCATTCACGATGGATTTTTGGTCAACATTGTCAGATGTAATTTCTGATTTCCCATCCAAGTACTTAATTTTATGCTATTACAATTCATTTTATCTAGCAAATATAAAGTAGCTGGGAAGAATAAATCAGACAGTTTAACTATTCTTACTCTTGAGTAGTCTGCGTTCTGATGATTGATCAACGGAAATGAAACAGTGATACTAATCGAAAGTCGTACTCCAAAAGGCTGTGACATATTTCCGTTTCAAAACACTTTACAAAACACTGAACATCATTTAAACGTTTTTTTTTTTAGTTAATTTTTTTTTTAAAGTTGTCAATTATTTAAAGAAATAAACGACATTATGATTTAATCGATGTCCCGTTTCATCTGTTCATAATGCATGGCTGTGGTTTCGTAATGCACGGGTGTGATTTCGTAATGCATGACTGAGATTTCGTATTGACTGGCTGTAGCAATTTCTTCGTTCATAATTTTCCATTTATAAAGCATGGGCATTTCTATACATATTGTAGTAAGTTGGTTAATAAATGTTGATATTCAACCTTAAGAAAAATTACCTCTCCGTCATTTATCTTTCTCTTATTCTAAAGGGCGATTCTCAATCAAACATATGATAATATTCTTCCATCAGTTATTACAATTCCATCTAATAAGGGTGTCCGTTGGTAATTCAACTACTATAATTGCTTAGCCAGATCTACTGTCCCAGGTTAGGGACTCACAAACATGTTTAACCCCGCCACATTCTGTATGTGCCTGTACCAAATCAGGAGCATGTGATTAAGTGGTTGTCGTTGGTTCATGTCTGTCATATTTATATATTTTTTCGTAAATTGTATTGTTACAAATAAGGCTGTTATTTTTTTTGTTTGCATTGTTTCACACTTTATCATGTTGGGGCCTTTTATAGCTGACTATACGGTATGGGTTTTCTCAATGTTGAAGGCCATACGATGACCTAAAACTGCTCATATTCTTTTCATTTGTACAGTTGTCTCATTGGCAATCATACCACATTTCCTTATTTTTGTCTTGGTGTACAATTTCCGCCTTCTTCGTTGAAAACACCAACAATTAAATTCATTTAATATTTTAAAGTTAGAACTCACCATTTACATTTAGTACCAACATGCATTAGCTGCCATTCATCATTTTGTTTAGTTAAATGTAGGGCTCATGTGAGTCAGCTTAGCCTACAGTGCCTGGAATATTCAAATGTTAAAGCTTCTTTACAGGAGTAAAAATGAAGATTGATTGATTGTTGATTGCTTAACGTCCAGTGGTAAATATTTCATGCATGTTCAGGACGAGAACAAATTAACAACGAACACAATAGATGGTTTTATAATAGGGGTCAATTGGGATGAAAGGTGGGAAATTTGGACACAGGAAAATTAGGGTATATTGGATAGGGACAAAATTTTAACCTTGCAGCAGGCCACCTACGGACCCCTCAAACTCAAAACGTTGTTACAAGGAGAGAGAGAGCGTGGACATCTCTCTACATGAGGCATCGGATTTGAAATTCCTATTCTGAGCGGACGTGGCTGCGTATTCATACATCCCGCACAATCAAACGCACTCCTCACTTTGGCAAGGGTTTTCTGCCGGTCGGAAGAAGACCAAAAGTGATCATATTTCTATTCCCAATTCACCCTTGAAGATGAAATGAAGGCACAATGCAATCAGAATAGCTGTTACTGTGGCTCGTTTGAATATCAGTTCCAAACAGAATTGGCCATTCTTTCCTTTGTGACTAGAATTTTCATGCTCCGGCTACGGTAGTGGGGCATTATGTTTTCTTGTCTGCGCCTCTGTCCGTTAGTCCGTCAGTCCGTCCAATACCAGGTTTAAGCTTTTTGTTAAGGTAGTTTACAATGGAGTTGTGGTCACATCAACTTGAAACTAACTACACATGTTCATTATGGTGTGTACTTTTAAAAGTTATATAACAAATTATGGTTCCTTGAACATAGTAATGTGATCCTGTAAAATAAAGGTGATGCCAAATTTCGATTTTAACCGGGTTTAACAAATATGGACAAATGATTGTTCGAGCAGAACATGGTGTTTTATGGACACATATTCTTGTTTCTTTGGTTAGATGTTGAATCTATTATAAGCGGATGTAACATGTTTATGATCAATAACTTGAAATTGACCATTACTATTATTTGCTGTTGCTTTAGTATTCAAAAAGCTTGCAAGTCTGATTAGGTAAACCTGGCATTTTGGTTTTGGTCATTTTGATTCGCTTACGATTATTTGGGGCATTGTGATTTCGGTCTGTGCGTTCGTCAATTTGTCCTTCCGACTGTCCATCCCGTAATAGAATTAACTTTGAATTTTTCATAAAGTACAAAATTTTGTTTTTTATTCGGTTTTTGTTTGTTTCAGAGTTTTTTTATTATGACAGTCCATCACATTATTGTTTTTGATTTTGTTGCAAAACAAGCAAGGCATAATTTTGGTTAACAGTTCAATTTATATTAACCTTTGAAAACTACTTACAACATATACCACAGACTTCAACTTTATGGAGATACTATCTACTTCGTAGCAACACTAATCTGATAGATACTGTTTAAGCCAGTAACGCGAGTCTGTCAAGATATATGGCGAATAACAAATACAATGATATTTTTGCTTTTGTCGGGTTAGTTTGAAAATCAAAGTAGACTTGAAGAGTCGAACATATTATATGGTATGAATCAAAGGAAAAAGTGAGGGCTCCAGAAGGGTACCCCTAAGGTCACATGGTCACTTTTAGAAATTCCCTCAGTTAACCAGGTCACTTTAGGCAAACTATACAGTTCTAAACTGATTTGGTTCTCGGTTTTGAACATTTTAAAAGTCACAGGTACTTTTATATGAGACGTCAGGTCGCAAAGTGGCCCACCAAACGCCTAAGGTTCCAAGTCGGATTTAACGATGTTGGTGCCATATATAGAGTGAACATCATGGAGGCAACAATTCTACAAACACTGCATCCAACTAAGACATTCGAATCTTACTCTCTTAAGTTGTGGCAAATTTACACGTTTTAGATATGTTTATTTCACTTGGGACACTAAAGTGGGACTAGAAAGCATTGACAATTACAAAGTAAAATAAGATTGGTATGTACTGCATTATTTCTAGTGTTGCAATATGCACACATCTCGGGACGAAATCAAAATCTTTTATAAAGGTTACAGGCGGATCCAGAGTTCGAGGAAAGAGGGGCGTAATTCACGAAAAGGTAAAAATACCGTTGAGCGTAACGATACGAATTTTTGACGATTCAACCTAAACAAAATATACATTTTACGATCAAAAGGGGGACGAGGGGCGGGGGCAACACTGGATTATATCTGATTTAAGGATCTTTCTGTGTATATTTTTCTTTCACTACGCAAACAACAGGTCAGTGAAAATTTCAGAGGGATTAAATGTGTGTTCAGCTAAACTCCTCCCCCCCAAAAAAAAAAAGATCTAATGCTGCCGGAATCATGAAATTATAAGATATATGTAGTACGGTGCGTAGTTAAGAATAATGCATAATTAATACAATTTATTTGTTTACTATAATTTTGCCGGTAATTGCATAATTATATTTCCGGGATAAGCGCAATTCCAACTTAGCAGATTTATCTCTTCGTATATCTCGGAGTTCCGGAATTCCAATTGCAGAATAGTAGTACAACACACAAGTGGTTCATGATATGTTAATAGATATCAACAGAAGTTCATCATGTACTTCTGATATCAACCATGCCCAATTGACTATTCATTTGTATGGTTTTTTTTTGTCCCCGACGACTTAGGCTTTCACTTGATCTGTCCGTCCATCTGTCCGTCCCTCACACTTCAGTTTCAGTTTGGAAATGCTTTGACCAAATGATTCTATTTTTGGTATCTTGGCTTATAATTATAAGTTACAGATAAAGTTTGAGTTTCTTGCTGATAGGATTAATGTGTGTGATAGTATTTGCCCTAGGAAATTGAGAATTTTGCCAAAATTTCTTAATTTCATACAACTGGTAAAGGACAATACTAATCTGTACCTTGCCATAAGCCAGGATGGGCTATTGCAATCCCCTGAAGTCCATCATCTGTTAACCTTTTATAAATTGATTATCAGATTGAGAACTCTGAACAAAATCTGACCAAACGTTGCAGCAATTTTTCTTACAAGGATCTTTGATAGATTTAAAAACTAGAGGCTCTAAAGAGCCTGTGTCGCTCACCTTGGTCTATGTGCATATTAAACAAAGGACACAGATGGATTCATGACAAAATTGTGTTTTGGTGATGGTGATGTGTTTGTAGATCTTACTTTACTGAACATTCTTGCTGCTTACAATTATCTCTATCTATAATGAACTTGGTCCAGTAGTTACAGTGGAAAATATTTTGTAAAAATTTACAAAAATTTACAAAATTTATGAAAATTGTAAAAAATTGACTATAAAGGGCAATAACTCCTTAAGGGTCAATTGACAATTTTGGTCATGTTGACTTATTTGTAGATCTTACTTTGCTGTACATTATTGCTGTTTACAGTTTATTTCTATCTATAATAATATTCAAGATAATAACCAAAAGGTGCAAAGTTTTCTTAAAATTACCAATTCAGGGCAGCAACCCAACAACGTGTTGGCTGATTGGTCTGAAAATTTCAGGGCAGATAGATATTGACCTAATGAACAATTTTATCCTCGTCAGATTTGCTCTAAATGCTTTGGTTTCAGAGATACGAGCCAAAACTGCATTTTACCCTATGTATTATTTTTAGCCATGTCAGCCATCTTGGTTCGCGGGCGGGGTCATCGGACACATTTATTAAAACTAGTTACTCTAATGATGATTGTGGACAAGTTTGGTTAAATTTGTCTTAGTAGTTTCAGAGGAGAAGATTTTTGTAAAGATTACAAAATTTACGAAAATTGTTAAAATTGACTATAAAGGGCAATAACTCCTTAAGGGTCAACTGACCATTTTGGTCAAGTTGACTTATTTGTAGATCTTACTTTGCTGAACATTATTGCTGTTTACAGTTTATCTCTATCTATAATAATATTCAAGATAATAACCCAAAACGGCAAAATTTTCTTAAAATTACCAATTCAGGGCAGCAACCCAACAACGGGTTGTCCGATTCATCTGAAAATTTCAGGGCAGATAGATCTTATCCTGATAAACAATTGTACCCTGTCAGATTTGCTCTAAATGCTTTGGTTTCAGAGATATAAGCCAAAATCTACATTTTACCCTATGTTCTATTTTTAGCCATGGCGGCCATCTTGGTTGGTTGGCCGGGTCACTGGACACATTTTTAAACTAGATACCCCAATGATGATTGTGGCCAAGTTTGGTTACATTTGACCCAGTAGTTTCAGAGGAGAAGATTTTGTAAAGTTAACAGACGACGACGACGGACGACGACGGACGCCGACGGACGACGACGGACGACGGACGCCAAGTGATGAGAAAGCTCACTTGGCCCTTTTGGGCCAGGTGAGCTAAAACTAACCCCCCACCCTCTAACCTCAATGCCACAGTGTATATTCAAATTTGTTGAACCTTCTCAAAAAGCACAGACAAGACTGTGAGTGAAACAAAGCATGCAGTCATATTCCTTTTAGAAAAATAAGCATCATCTACATATGAATTTTTTTACATACAGTTCCATTTATACATCTTTTGAATGGATGTTGCTGTGATAATGTTTTTTCCATGGTAACTATTGTAGTCAGCAACACTTTACGATGGTAATTTAGAGTTAGAGTATGCTTTTATGTATTTTTATAAAGGTTTGGAAACAATTGAGGATTATTCCACCGTTGTTGGTATGAATTTATCTTTTTGTTCATCATTTCAACGAATATCGTTGTTTAAATTTGAAACATCTACGTACTTTCAGAACAGAGAGTAAACAACTTAAAGAATATTATTGCCGGATACGGTATTAACGGTTAGCTTCAAGGCGTTAAGTTATGAACGCAAATGGTTTGATAAATTTAGCTAAATACACATTATTAGGCAAATTTTTATATAAGGGATTTGCTGCACATCTGGGAAATCTGACTTTAAAGAATATAAATTTCGACACAACTAAACTTTTATAAATTATCATACAAATATATTCTATTGGATCTACATGTAATCATTCTAAAATATACATTGTTTTGACAGTTTCCGATAAATATTGCCAACTTTAGAAATATCGGTCCCCTTTTTCGGTTGCTGTTAAAGTGTGAAAAAATATATTAATAGCTAGTCCATATGATTCAATCCAAAATTATCATAAAAAGGCGGAATCCCTCTTAAATTGATAAAATCTGGATCGCCTTGAAATCGACGAAATATTTTGGCAAAATTCTTTAAAAAATTGCACCTATTAAACGAAAAGAAGACTGAGACAGACTCTTTAGACGAACGGGAAGGCTTAAATTCTTATTTCATTTTCTTGCTACTGATTATAAATTAAGGATGTTCGCTAGTCATGTTTTGGAAATTTTGTTAAAATTTCGGAATCCTCTTGTTTTATCCGTTTAAGTGGCATAAAAAATTATGCCCGCTAACTCCCAGTTTTCTTTTCAAAAATCTTTTACATGTACAAAATGTACAATATATCACTGACACGTTTTAGTTTTCAAAAAGTATTAAAATATAACAAGGATAATAAGAAATTTGTAAAAAAGTATAAAATCCTTGTTATATTTTAACATGTTTAGAAAACTAAAACGCGTCAATGATAAAGATATGAAAAATAAAGAGAGAACATTTCCCCCGCTAAAATATCATTGGCTAATATCTGGAAGACAAACACACGGACCAATATTATTTTTTTGCTCTTTTTGCTCCTTTATTAATCCCCTATCAATAAATAACAGGGTAATTAAAAGATTGTTATTTTGAAACTGAGAAGCGAACATCCTTTTATTTTATCTATTTTTAGCTTCTATATTTATTACATGTATATATATTTAAATAGGCGATAAAGGGTGTAGGTATGATTGATTTTTTAGTCAATGACGAGTGGCGGAACCAGAATTTTTTAAAAGGGGGAGGGCGCTGAATTTTTGGTTCTATAAGCAGTTGGATTTAGGGGGTTTCGAATTTTGCCAAAACTTCCTGTTAATTTAAAAAAAAGTCCCAGATAAGAGGCCTCTGATGACAGAAATGTTTTTTTCCTCGTCAGGGACGGAGGAATCACTAAATACCGGTATGTCTTTGGAATGGTATTCAGAATAATATACACGACTGTTATGGGAAATGAACGGCAATAAAATCTAAATTCTTTAAAGGATTCTTGTCTGCTACATCAATAGTGGGAGACGTCATTGCATTGGTAGCATTAAACTGGCACACGTTTATCGCTAGAATAGCCTACCGGCTATATTTCTAGTCTGGGGTGCAGTCGGGAGAAACAATGGGAATTGTTATTGTTCCTTCCGACTGCACTTCTTGGAAACTACCGCAAAACATTTACCAGGATAAAGTATAGACCCCCAAAATTAAAAGTATGATTTTTCCGAGAAATCTTTCAAAAAGCGGACTTTTATTCTAATGTTTTATCAAGATATGCTTAATTTTGTAATTAAATCACGGACGACACAAGGCGAACAACATGATACAATTTCTAAGCAATATCATGAACTCAAGAAATTTCTATCAGTGAATAATTTACATTTCAGTAGGAACTATCATTTGTTTTTGGTTGTACTTTTTTGCTTTGTTTTTTTTTTCTTATGAATTTGTTTTTGGTTGTTTTAAGTTTTTTCTTTTGCTTTTTATACTATAAAGTAACACAGTCCATCATAGTTCATATAATTACTCTCCAATATGTTCACGGGGGTGGGGTGTTCTTCTTATATGAAGATATATATATATGTGCCACTGGAAAGGGTCACTTTTTTGATACGTCAAGTATATCAATGGGTTGCGATTTCACCAAGGTAATATGTTAATGGGTCAGTTATTTTCGTCTTTCGATTAGATTTTTGAATAAAGCTTGATTTATCGTTTAAAATCAAGTTAAAATCTAAAAAATGAATATGTGATACCTGAGGAATATGTAAAAGGGTACTGATTTTGCCATGAAATATTTTGATGGACCATGATTTCAATATATGAATGGGGGTGTTTTTGAAATCCCAGCTGCACATCTGTACCCCAAAACTCATGTTGAGATCCCCGCTATCCCCCCTTACCCCGTGAAAAATTTAAAGTTATAATAAAACCATATTGAGGAATGAAGGTAGCATACACATAATATGCATATACACGTATATGTACATGTTTTATGAATTTAGAGCGCAGTTATTATATATTTATATATATAAGTAAGCCGCCTTCCAAAAACCTTATGTATTTAGTATGTATGGACACTATAGCGACCTATGTAATGACCCGGTTGGCGGACGTGAATGAGAGCATCAATTCATTCTCCGTTCACATTCTCCGTAAAGAAATGCGGTTGGATTTTGTTTTTAACATATTACATTCTTTTGATTTCCTTAATTTTCGATTACTGTAAATGTATATATCATTGATGCGTTTTGTTTTAATCTGTGTTAAAAAGGCGTTTACCATTACGTAATAGGTGTTTGCACATAACGTAATAGGCGTTTGCCATTAACGTAATAGGTGTTTGCACGTAACGTAATAAGTGTTTGCACATAATGTAATAGGTCTTTGCACTTAACGTAATAAGTGTTTGCACATAATGTAGTAGGTGTTTGCACATAACGTAATAGTTGTTTGCACATAATGTAATAGGTATTTGTACTTAACGTAATAGGTGTTTGCACATAATGTAATAGGCATTTGCACATAACATAATAGGTTTTTGCACATAATGTACCAGTAGATTCACATGACATATTGAATGTTAACAGAAAGTATCAATTGTTTGGCAAAACGCATATAAGCTATACCATGATATACTATATTTTTCACAGAAGCCGTTAAAACATAATATCATGACGTTTTCATAGAACAAAGATGTATCAAAACAAAACGTTTAGAACATTGAACATAACAATCCCATTTGAGACAGGACGCAATTATTAACTGACTTACTTAAAGGAAGAATAGACACAATGTAGAGGAAATGTGAAAGAACGTAAAGGTGGTTGATCATAAAGTTTAGAGATATTCACAGAATATACAGAAGTTACAACATAATGTAATGCATATTGTACACAACAAAGAATAGCAATGACATATCATACAATTGTTTGAAAAAACAAATGATTACTTTGACATAACACAGAGATGCAGTGTCAGGAAATTAAGGCACTTACACATAACATAAAGGAGATATGGCAGCACGTAAAGACAAATCGACAAAACACATTAAGTATTTACGCTATAAGACAGTTACGGTGTTACATAGCCTTCGATAAGAGTTCATTTGTTTATGTTAATCATGTAATCTGGTGCCCGGGAACCACGAATTGTCTCTGGTTATACAGGTGCTCCGGTTGACCTCAGCTCCGGGCTCCAGTTGACCTCTGCTCCTGGCTCCGGTTGCCCTAGTGCCCGGATGATTATTTCTTTGTTAGGAGTCATTTAACCATATTTGTAATCGGACTACTAGGGCAAATAGAGTGGTATAAAAGAGAGAAATAGCTGTAGAGAGTGGATCTACGATTTTGTGTACGAGAGAAGTGTACGTAGGAGATTTAGATTTATACAACAGTATTGCTGAGCCTGCAGTTTAAATGTTGTAAACTTTATTACTGTTACTTTGTTAACACATTAGATTTTAAATAATACAGTATTGAACTTTAATCGACTTTGTGTAAATGTTCACTTACAAGACTTCGTTCAGACTACACCCGGATCCATTTATTTATTTATTTGTTCAGGATTCCCTTAATCACGCTACCAGTAAATTTCAAGGGTAACCCTGTGAAGTGTATCATTGGCATTTGTCGTCCGTGTACAAGTGAAAGGCACGACCTGAAACTTATACACCTAACAACACAGCCCAAACACCAACACTCGAACACGCACTTTAGTTAGTTTAGTTCAACTTTTGGTCACAGTTATCTATAAAAATTATCAGTAAAACCGCGTACCTTATATGTTTTAAAATGTGCATAAATGTTCATGCCCAAGCTGTTTATTTCTTATATGTTTCTTTTTTTTTATTTCATTATAATTTGTTTTGTTTTGTTTTAAAGGGGGTGCCTTTGTTTGCAGATATTTATAAAAAAAATTATATTGATAATGCATAGATGTACAGTAAACCAATAGTTTGACGATCGCTAAAAGGGTACAATATTCAGAGAAAGTCTATGTGACCTGTATCTAGGTGTTTTGAATCATTAATATTCATTGTGGTCTAATGAACAACTGTATGAAAGTGTTTTCGTAAGTGGATGATAATGAAAGGATAACAAGTTTTTTTGCTATGTTAATTTGCCTAAGATAAGGTTTATCTGATTTGAATGATAGACAAATTAGATCCATTATTCTGAACAATTATTTCCGGTCCGTTTCTTATAAAAATTGTATCTCCTTTGTGTAGATTTGTCACTATAGCAGCACTACTTGTGTGTTGATACGATTCGTAATCTGTATAGGCATATGCAATAGATCTTGTATTTATATAGATGTTATAATATCCAGGAACTTGTGAACCCGTCGATACAAAGACTGATATCAGGTATGATCCTGCAACTTCGCATATAAATTTTCCACTTGTTCTCACACTGGTCAGGTTTTTAATTCCATGAGATGTGTAAACTGAATTGAATGGTATAACTCCATATCTCGGAACAGTCCCACCCACTGCATCTATGGACAGAACAGCTGTAATAAATAAAGAAATTGAAACATTTCCTTTATTTATAATATTTGGAGTGAAACGTTTCACGACGGGTGCCATATATAGAGCAGGATCTGCTTACCCTCTTGGATCATATGAGATCACCACCATTTTTTGGGTTGGGTTCGTGTTGCCCAGTCTTTAGTTTTCTAAATTATGTTTTGTGTACTGTTGTTTGTTTGTTGGTCTTTTGTGAGCCACGGCGTGGTCAGTTTATTTTCGACTTATGGGTTTGAATGTCCCTTTGGTATCTTTCGCTTCTCTTTTTCATACATGTACAATAACGTGTTTCGCCTTATCGTTTCATTTACATCAATACTTTTCATTTATTTCTATGACTTCTTTTTGTGGCTAATCTCAAATTATCTAGTTCTTAAAACTAGCCCGACTTTAAGACTCGTTCAGAGCATTTGCTAGTATACTGGAAAGTTAACGAGTTTAACATCTGCAAAGTAACCAACGTTTCTATAATTTCTAATTCTAATGTTATATCTAGGAAAAGTTATTTTTAATAATTTTATTTACAACTTTCAGGTTGGACCGTACAGTCTTTCTAGCATGAGATGTCATGTGTAATCAAAACGATATAACTAGCTTCGATGTAAATAAACTAAAAGACACTTAAAGCCGTGATGGTTTAATTTGTTACATATATAAATGAATAAATACAATTTAGACGAATAATTAAAAAATGTACCTCTGTTTGATATCTGTGCCAGTAGTGTTATTGCAGAATCCAGAGTGTTTTGTACGTTATTTATGGAAGAATTCAGAGTGCTGTACGATTTTTGCATTTGATTTTCCAATCTTCTATTCAAGTTAGAAACAGTAAGATTAAGTCTGTTATTGGTATTTGTCATTTCACCTTGCAATTGAATAGTCCTATTATCACTTATTTTGAGTTTATTTAACAGTGCTATAAAATCTTGTGATCGAGCATTTGCTGATGATAGTACTGATTGTAACGTATTTTCGGTTTGTTGTTGTTTTATTTCCATATTGGTAGTCTTGTTTTGTAACATCAGGATCGTTTGGAGATCTGAAACACTTTGTAATTGTTTAAGGCCTGTAATGTCTTTCTCTAAATTTCTAGAATTATTTTCTGTTAAGACCTGTTTGAGTTCTATCTGTGCATTGATAACCTGCATGGAATGGACGGTTTGTTGTAAAACATCTACTCTATATTCCAACTGCGCGGTCTTATTGTTAATGTTATTGACATTCACGTCTTGCTTGTTACTGTTACAATAGCAAAACCTTTCATTGATATTAGCTATTTCCTGTTGATTCTGTTTCACAATTTGTTCCAACTGTTCACGAGCATTTCGTTCGTCCACCAGCAAATTGAGAAGCATGCTAAAGTGGGAATCAGTCAAAACAGTCCCAGCTTTAGGCAACGGTGTACTTCCATCTAGAAGAAACCCTTGGCCTGTTACAAAACACAAAAGGAGCAATAAAAGCATGGCAAAATTAACAAACTTAAACCAATCTGATATAGTGGAGTTCTACATTCGACTGATGATTAAAGGCGCATAATGAAGTTTTAAAAACCTCTTAAGATAAAAAATAATACAATACGTTTACAAAGAGTTTTAATTTTCAATGTTAAAACTTAAAATTGTCTATCCTTTGGCTAATATTAATTATCCTTTTGAAAACGAATCGACATTAGTTTTGATCAATTATTAGTTTAATTCGTTCCGTTATGTACTTTAATCACGAATTTATATATCTGAAAGCTTATTGCGGACGGGTATTACATAGTTATTTTGTTATAACACGTTCATATTTATCTCATCTGGTCAGTAAGCAAAACTATGTCAAGAGATAATTAAATTGATTTTAATGTCGTAGTACATGTACAAAAGGTAAAATAATCTAGAATTGCACGCAATAGTAGATGTCACCCAGGTCCGGCAAATTAACTGAAGATGGCAGTCAGATTGAAACTTTAAAACGGTAATAACACATAAATGTAAAACGACACATATTTCTGTTAATTTTCAGAAAGATTTGAGCATTTTTAAAATTGCATTTTGCTGTTTCCATGGTAACGGTGGCTTTTTAAAATTCCATATTCGACTGGCACATCTACACGTGTCAGTTAGCATTTATAATAGGTTTCATTAAATTGGGAGCCTTTACAATTTCTAACATTTTTGAGGCTTCCATTGTAACGGCGGCCTTCTTAGAAAATCCAAAGAAAGATTCAACATTGACAATGACCGATTATATATCTATAAATTTTCACTAGGTTTGATATAGGGTTAAATATTAATAAACTCATACCAGGATAAAAATTGTGTACGTCAGACTCGCGTAATGTCTACAAAAGACTCATCAGTGACGCTCGAATCACAAAACTTAAAAGCCATATAAAGTACAAAGTTCCATCCAATGTTCAATTTTTCTTCAGTTTCCAAGGAAACGGTGGCCATTTTGAAATTTCCAAAGGCAGAACACTCATCAGCACATGAGAGGTGACATTTGTGTAAAGTTTCAATATGTTGGAAATACATTCATTTTTTTCTCACTTTTTAGCTGTTTCAATACCGATGACGCACATTTTGAAAATTCTGAAGTCTTAATGTACATTTAAATATGACGGTACTCGTTATGGTGTACTTTCATTAAGATTGGTCAAATATTACCTGAGAAATTTGGCGGAAAAAAAGGTGGACGAAAGATAATAGTAATAGGGGAAAGAGAAACGTTCGGAGTGATATATTTACAAGGACGCAACGGAAAGTCAAAGGGAGACAAATATGGAGAAGAAATAAAAGACAACAGTATTTAGCAAATTTTCAAATCTAGTTATTGTTTTTTAATATACAAACCATGTAACAACAAATAAAGACGACGCTTGAGCTTCAAAAGGACCACGCCTGCGTGCGTTGGCAATCGCAGAGCTTTTGTTATATGCATGCATCACCCGCCATGAATTCAGTCTCAGTCAAAATTTCATTATATATGGAAAAGAGAGGCGAAAGATACAAAGGGACATTCAAACTCATAAGTCGAAAATAAACGGACAATGCCATGGCTAAAAAAGAAAAAGACCAACAGACAAACAATAGTTCACAAAACACAACATAGAAAACTAAAGACTGAGCAACACGAACCCCACCAAATACTGGTGGTGATATCAGGTGCTCCGGAAGGGTAAGCAGATCCTGCTCGAAATGTGGCACCCGTCGTGTTGCTCATGTTAGTACAAATCCGGTAATAAGTCTAATTCGGTAGGTCAAATTCGGGAAAAGGGGACGGGATTGTAGTTACGACATTTTGAACATATCCGCTATCATCTGAGAAACGGATATTCAGACATGCCAATCAGACTACTATTCTGATATCTTAGATTTAAGATAGCGAAAAGAAGTCTCTTGCAAGTTGAAAACAGTCAAATGAAACTTAAAAAGGTTTCTTTTGGTGATAAATGTTTATCATTATGACAAGCACAATAATAATACACTCGTATTAACATTTGAGAGTGTATGAAATATACGAAATCAATCTCTTTATATAGACATTATAAATAGGTATTTACTTAAAGGTCAAACATTATTCTTTCAGATTTGCAAGAATGCCCAAAATCGGTGCTTACCGATTAAGTGATTAACATTCACCTGTTAATTGTTGAAAATCGGGTGCTGCCCTCAATATGTGGTTTTGGAGTCGTTTCATTGATTTCTAATTTGCCCCAAATCTCCTTTATTCATAAACAAAAGTTAAACGCTCTCAATAACAAATGTGCTCCGTTACGATGTTAATGTTCCTTATGTTGACTTTGTTGCTCTTTTTATGTCCCGTTTGGTTAAATAGCGCATGGAGTATTCAATGACTTATAACTATAAATAAAGGAGATGTGGTATTTGTCCAATATGACAATTATCTTCCAGAGACCAAATGACATAGTTGTTTCCAACTAAAGGACCCCACACGACCCCCAACAATGAGCAAAACCCATACTGCATATCAAGCTATAAAACAATTCAAATGAGAAAATCAACGGCCTGCTTTGTTATGAAAGTCCACATATACTTTGCTTTCCAATTCTTGGATTTAAGGATTTTTGCTGAAGGCAAATCCAAAACGCCCTTCAAACACACCAGATTTCTAAAACGTTATTTTAATTTTCACACTATTTGACGCTCAGTGCATTATAAAGGTCAACTGAAATTAGCAAATCGGAAGTCATTATGGTGCATACTAGGGTCATCCTTATTGAACTTTAAATGATTCAGTATTTAAATTTATGTTTTTAAAAAGGAAGTTCCGTTTTTAACATCGCAAAGCTACTGTTGCCTTAATGTATTCATAAGTGACAATATTTTTAATCATATAAACTGTCTTTGCTACTGTCTTGAATGATTACATGCTTAAAATGCATTCAATGCTAAAGAAAAGCAATGTTAACCTTTGATAGATTGTTTTAACCCTCTGACTTTTAATGTACGCTTCTTCTTAAAAACAGGACAGATCGAGGGAGCTGATCAAATTGGTCAATTCAGCAAGAGACGAACTGTTATTGAAATGATTCCACTCTATAATGATCGGATGCAGTTTAGTGTAGCGTCGTTTTGTTTCGTGAAAATATCGTCTTTGTTTCTTTCAATTGGCACATTCCCTGTGTAAAACTATATATGCTAAAATATAGTTCAGTCCTTGCTATTCATTTACATTCTCAGTTCAACTTTTTAACAACCTTTGCCAAAGTATCCTGATTTGTGTTTTTTTTATTCTACTCGCTCCTTTTGAAATGCATACAATGTCCTCATTTTTATTTGTTACCTTGGTTAGTTTTCTCATTCGATTTATGAGATTTGGACATCGGTAAAAAAGTATAACAATAATACCGAACTCCAAGAAAAATTCATAAAGGGAAGACCATTGAAACTGACAAAATCAAATATTATCAATCAACAGAACAAGTGAAAAACATTTGCTATATTCCTGACTTTTATTTGTTTATTATTCTTTTCTATTATGACCATGGTTTTGGTTGTTTTTCTTTAACCTATGGCTTTTAATAACTATTTGGCTATCTTCTTCTCCTTTCTATTCTAATATGACGTGCTTCTCGATATATCTATACTTAGCGCAGACTCCGAGATGTACATAATAATGGCTGTTAGAATATACCTCCCACGTAAATCCACATTTATCGTAACCTATGTGCAAACGCTATGTCGATTTCGCTGTGTCAAAAATTACAATTAAAAAAACCTACATAACCTTTATTCTAATTCTGAGGCATAACATACATTAGAGATCAGAAAAATGTACAAAATCAAAATAAAATAAAATTCAGAGAAATTCCATTAATGTTTTTGGCGCATTAACGTCATTTCAAAACATGACGTCATACGAATGAAAACGACAAAACTGAAGGTTTTTCCATTGCGTTTACCTTCTTAACTCGGATAATATTGCATTAAAATAAAATTTTGAGGTAGGTGTTACTTTTTTCCTATTCTATTGAATTATTCACACATTTACTGATTTCAGCAAGTCAACATGGCGGCTCCTTCGTTACAAAATGTCAACAGTGAATTTGACGGTAGCCTACGAGAAAAAAAAAATGTGAATTATAAATGGCAAATGTTGGGTTTGAGAATTAAAAGAATCAATCATATTTTTCTAGCGGTTATTTAAGAAAAGATTGATGCAAGCTGCAGATTTTTTAGATTTTTTGTACATTTATCTAACAGTGGGTAAAATAGAACAGCCACACACACGGCATACCCACCCTCGCTTCAGTTTTTTAATGACAGTATTTGTCCTATTAGAATCGAAATAATTCATGGAAGCCATAGATTTGTTGTAAATTTACACATGGCCTGGGCCGTGATATTCGTTAATTTTATCCCTCGCTAACGCTCAGGAAAAAATTCGAATGATTAATTAATTAATGACTTGAGAGTTTATTTAAATTGTTTATCTTATCGCACTGAATTTTGGTGCATTTGTGTTGACAACTTCATACACACAAGAACGGAGAACGGTTTGCTCGAATTATTATCATGAATTTTGTGTCATTAGAAATTTCCTTTTTGTATCAGTCCCGATTAAAACATTTGGTTTTAGATTATTAGCACAGAATTTAATCTGATTTGTTGCCAATAAGTTCCTTTCGTTTATTTTGCATTTTCATAGAAAAGTAAAGAAACTAACTCAATCACGAAATGAATAATGTTGACCTTTTGAATCTTATTTGGACTTAACTAAGACAGAAATCTAACACAATCAATAAAGGATAGGAGGAAGCAACTATCTGCTGTCGTAAACGTTGAACTTAATTCTAAAGGTAACGGTAACTCACAAAGCTTTTGAATTATTCAGATTGTTACTGTTGTATATCGATTTTGCAGTTATCGAGGACTGAAGGAATATTTGGTAAACATCTAATGTTCTCCTTCAAATTCCGATGTTACTAATCGTTTATGTTATTTTGAGACAATTGTATTTAAAATCTGATTATTTCGGATACCAACATATGATGCAAAAAAGGCATTCAAACCGTTATCACAAGATATTATAGATAAGAAATGAATGAATAAAGGGTCATGGTTTACAGATTGATACAACTAAAGATATATGAAAAGTAAAATAACAAATATACCGAACTCCAAGGAAAATTCAAAACGGAAAATCCCTTAACATATATCGTTCGTTGTGAATACATCATCGCGATGCAGCTATTCTACTACTGTGATTACTTTTCAACTATTGCCAAACAGCATATTATCCAACGTTGACCAAATATATAGAATACTATGCCACAGGTATCAGGGGACTGGTGTTGAAAGATTTCATAGTATTTTTATCAAATGAAGTAGGATAATTTTTATGAGGTCATAAAAACTCGTGTAATGTAATTCTTTAACAGGTGCTTGCACAAATTCTGATAATATCGAAATACATTGATTCTAGCAAAAATTCAAAAAGATGAACCATTATAAATAATAAAGGCGGTAAAACAGGTGTTACAATAACTCAACGATAAAATATCAATCAGAAATCTATGTGGTGGAACAAACATTATGATAAAGATCATAAACAGCCGATCATACCGTGATCTCATATTTTTTTTACATTCATTTAATAATTAACATCAAGTTAGAGTCCTTTAGAACCTATCTGATTGGGAATACAAAATGATATTGAAGGTTGTATGTATAATGTTATGAAACTTACTAAAAGTTAATAAGTACACATTACCTAAAAATATATTGATCTCACAAAGGTGATACGATAACTCAAAAAAGTTAAAGAACATGACAGAGCTGCAAAATAGTCCTAAATGTGTAACGCAATTAATTATAGTTTTTATAAGTCGGGAAAACTGATATGTTCATTGTATACGTCTTATTTGTTTTATTACATGTGATTACGTATTTGTTGTATCTTTTTCCGTTTGTGTTGTATTAAATTTACAGCTTAGTTTAGTTAACGAAGTTTTATTTTGTGGATTTCTCGTAAGAATTGTTTCACATTTTGTCATTGTGGAACCTATTATAACTGGCTGTACGGTATGTGTTTCATTTATTGTTGATGGCCGTACGGTGACCTATTTTTGCTTATATACGTTTCATCTGAACTCTGGTTGATCATTGTCTCATTGGAAATTTTTCTTCATCTCAATAGTTTTACATTATGTTAAATATAGCTTCATCACCACCGACACAAAAAAAACTGCTTTCCCAAATCTCTCAACAATATGAATACTGAATTTATATTATAAAAACTCATCAAAGGCACCGAGGTTATAATCTAGTACTAATCAACACAGTTGGAAGGCCAATTTGTATACAAAGCTGAAGAGGTTTAAGAACCGAAAATTAAAAAAAAAAAAAAAAAAATACCAGAAGAGGCTTAGGCAATCTATACCTATACATATAACTTACTGATTCAAATAATTCAACATCTGATAAACAGTAAATTTACAGAAAAATTAACAAATCTATGATATTTCATGTCATCACAAAAGTACTGATCTTGGCTGGTGATACAATCTAGGTTAATTATCAAGGTAGTCCAAAACACTTTTGAACACCGAATTAAAATATTGTCTTACTAAAATTGAGAATGGAAATGGGGAATGTGTCAAAGAGACAACAACCCGACCACAGAACAGACAACAACAGAAGGTCACCAATAGGTCTTCAATACAGCGAGAAATTCCCGCACCCGGAGGCGTCCTTAAGCTGGCCCCTAAACAAATATATATACTAGTTCAGTGATAATGGACGTCATACTAAACTCCAAATTATACACAAGAAACTAAAAGTAAAAATAATACAAGACTAACAAAGGCCAGAGGCTCCTGACTTGGGACAGGCGCAAAATGCGGCGGGTTAAACATGTTTATGAGATCTCAACCTCCCCTATACCTCTAGCCAATGTAGAAAAGTAAACGCATAACAATACGCACATTAAAAGTCAGTTTAAGAGAAGTCCGAGTCCGATGCCAGAAGATGTAACAAAAGAAAATAAACAAAATGACAATAATACATAAATAACAACAGACTACTAGCAGTTAACTGACATGCCAGCTCAAGACCTCAATTAAACTGATTGAAAGATTATGTCTTCATCATATGAATATCAGGCACAATCCCTCCCGTTAGGGTTTAGTATCATACCATCATAAAATATATGAGAAGAGCATAACCCGTGTCATGCCAACAACTGGTTTTAAATAAATGTGTTTAGTTCCGATGCAAAGACCCTATAAGTGAATCAATATTAAAGCCAAAATATGCAATCTTTAATGACCTGACAACAGTATCGTAACTATATCCCTTCTTAATATGTCTATTTAAAGGTTTTGTTAGCTTCTGCGGTGAATACTGACATTTTAGTGCTTTATAAAGAATATTACCATAAAAGATTGGATGTGAAATACCTGAACGTATAAGAAGTCTGCATGTTGAGCTATATTTACGAATGATGTCCTTGTACCGATGATAAAATTTAGTAAATGTTTTGACTAGTTTGTGATATCGAAAACCCTGGTGTAATAATTTTCAGTAATACATAAATTTCTTTCGTTAAAATCTGAAACGTTGTTACATACACGAGCGAATCGTACAAGTTGAGATATATAAACACCGTAAGATGGTGACAAGGAACGTCACCATCTAAAATGGATAATTAACGATAGGAAATGAAAATCATCTCTTTATCATAAATTTTGTATTAAGCTTTCCGTTAATGATATGGATATCAAGATCGAGGAAAGGGCAGTGGTCATTGTTAGTATTAGCTTTATTTAAAGTAAGTTCAACAGGATAAATTTCTTTAGTATACATACTGAAGTCGTCATTATTGAGAGCCAATATATCATCCAAATATCTAAAAGTATTATTAAATTTTTGTATCAGATGTTGTTTCGATGGGTCTTTGCTGATTTTAGTCATAAATTGTAACTCATAGCAATACAAAAACAGGTCCGCAATAAGTGGTGCACAGTTAGTCCCCATTGGAATTCCGATAACCTGACGATATACGGAATCTCCAAAGCGAACAAAAATATTATCTAGTAAAATTCAAGGGCAGATATAGTATCAAAGCATGTCCAATTGACATATTTCTTTTGTTTATTGCTACTAAAAATGACCTAAAGAGTTAGAACATATGTATTCACATTCTGACTTTTAAATGCCCATTTAATTAGGTGTGTGAATTTTTCTTAATGAGAATGTGAGGCAATGTGGTATACAGGGTAGAAAAATCAAAACTTTGAACAGATTCAAAATCACCAATATAAGCATGCAATTTATCAAGTACTTCCAACGAGTTTTTGACACTCCAAAAGTAATTAATTCCACTATTTTCAAAGGCCTTATTTGAACAATTTATTATCAGGTTTTTGATTGTACCAAGTGAACTGGTAAGAAGAATAGACAATTTAGTAGTGGAACAATGGCTTGAAGACGAAATAAATCTATATTTGTAAGGTGTTTTATGTAGCTTTGGAAGCCAGTACATAGTTGGGACTTTCATTGTATTTGGTTCTGCTTGTAAAGAGGTATATATGTATATGCTATTGACATGTTTATGTTCTTGCCAACTATTTGTTTGCTCGATAAAGCATTCATTCGTTCATTCAATCATTCATTCATCTATTTGATATTTGAATTGTTCAAAACTGCAGGGATTTTAAGTTTAAAGTTTTAAGTTCATTATATTCAACGGTCTCGAAAGTTTTAAGTCAGTGAGTTATCATTCAATAATCACAACACGTTTACATAACGATATATATATACATATTTATCTGGAAATAAATAGAACGATAGTTCATTACGCTTATCAATCAAATGTTTAAATAGTGTCACACAGATAATTACATTTATCTGATGTTTGGTATAATTATAAGTTATCAAAGAGGAAGGAAAGTCTAAAAGAGTACCAAACAAACTATGATTAGATGATAATGATCATAATTCAGTTTAAGGTTAAATGAAACAAAGACATTAAGTTTTATGTTGAACAAATGGTATAGGATCACACTTATAATTGTCTTTTCAGGTAACAATGAAGTAATTATTCACCAGGATTGGGTTGCTCAAAACGTTGGATAGTGTTAACCAGTGGTTAAGCTGCTTATCCACTGGCTAACTTTAAACCAATGGATAATTTCTACTGCTTAAAAGTTATCCAGTGGATAAAACCTGCTATCCGCTGGATAAATTTAGCCGGTACTTTTTGGTTGGTTAAGTGTTAGCCATTGGATAAAAATGGCTTTGCGATTGATTTACAATGTTGGCAGACGACATGAAAAAGAGCGAGTGTATCGACATATGGAACCAGAATAATGATGATAATGAGTTTAGGGACAGATTTAGATTTACTAAGAATAGTTTGCAGTTTATTACTGATTTAACTGAGCCAAACTTATGCAGATCAACTTTGAGGTCACATGCTATACCAGCTTTCACTCAAGTACAACTAGCACTTAGATATTTTGCTAGTGATAGCCCAATGAGGGTAATAGGAGATACAATGGGGTACCACAACTCAAGTGTATCAAGAGCTGTAAGGGACGTATCCAATGCATTATGTAATATATCACAAGATTTCATTCAGTGGCCAGAAACGCAACAACAAAAGAACAAAATTAGAGATGGTTTCTACGATGTAGCACACTTCCCTGGTGTTGTTGGGACAATTGACGGTACACATGTTAGGATACAGGCCCCTTCAGGAGATAATGAGTACGCGTTTGTGAATAGAAAAGGTTTCCACTCTATCAATGTGCAAGGAGTGTGTGATCACACAGCTAATTTAAGTATTCACATTATATAGGGGAAAACATATATTAAAGAAAATGAAAAACAAACACTACTCAAACATAATGTGCCACTTCGTCAAAGGGGAGACATAATGAAATATGACTAATGTTTTGTCTTTGTATATCTTTAACCTTTACTTTTAACCGTAACTGTTTAGTCCACTTTTGGTTATATCATTTTAACCTGTCTCGGTATTTATACATCCTGCCATTTTGTTATTGTGCTTTGGACATTTTTGTATTCTTGTCTTTCATTTTTTGCTATTGTGCTTTGTCTTTAGAGTGTATATATGCAATTTTATTTTCTTTGTTGACATAGTTATGTGTTTTTATAGTGATTAGGAATATAGCACAATGTTGTCTGCTGTACTATAAAAAATAAAAATAACAAAAATACCGAACTAATTTTTGACTTTGTTGCCTATTATGTCTGTTTGTTTTGCTGAAAAATTGTTGTCAATATAATGGAATTCTGTTCGACTGTTATAAAAGTGAGAGGTATAGATAGCTATAAAACCAGGTTTAATCCACCATTTTCTACATAAAGAAATGTCTGTTCCAAGTCAGGAATTTTACAGCTGTTTTCCATTCGTTTGATGTATTTGAGCTTTTGATTTGGCAATTTGAAAAGGAACTTTCCGTTTTGAACTTTCCTTGGAGTTCGGTAGTTTGTTTTTCCTTTCTTAAAGATCAAGTTTGGTTTAACATGATACCCAATTGCCACAGCTTGAACCCACAATGTTTTGTTTTAAATCACACAACATACACTGCATGATAAATAAAGTAGGTATTGACAATTTCTTAGTATACTCAACATACACTCATACAACACTTATCAAGGAGTCTATTCGTTAATTGTTTTGTTATAAATTAGGCCGTAAGTTTTCTCAATTGAATTGTTTCATATTTTTCATTTCGGGGCCTTTTATAGCTAGCTGACTATACGGTATGGGTTTTTCTCATAGTTGAAGGCCGTTCTGTTGCCTATAATTGCTTACTTACATCCACTTCATTTGAACTTTGGTGGATAGTTTGTCTCATTGGTAATCATACCACACAATAAAGAAGCTATTTTGTTTTTCAATTTACAGCACAACTATGTAAACTTTGAAAAATGTTGGCCGGACTACAACATCAAACTCTTGGAGCAAATTTGAACCCTTCGTGAAATTATTGGAATAAGTTATATAAAAATTTAATAAAATAAAATACTCAAAAAAGTTAAAGTTAGTGAATTATTATATTACTCTTAGATATATAGAATTATGCAGGAAATTACAAATATTACACCTTAGGTATTACTTTTAAATTAAAAAGTTTTTACTACACAGCAAATGTTTGAATGATAATCTAGCATCATATAACTCTGTATAGCAATTCAAATTTATTTCCGGTACGTTAAATTTATATTTTCTATCAAGCTGTTTATTAGTTAGCAACAAAGCCATCTGTGACTAAAATCTCCAATTTACGCCATGTATCATCCAAATTTCCAGGATCCTTAGGCCATTGAATGAGATAAGCATAATTCCAAATGTACGAAAAGTCAACAGGAATATCAATTATTGTAATACCCTTTGTAATGACAATAATACGCTCCAGATTTTTTGTTATCTTCTCATATTTTGCTCTGTCGAGTTCAAACAAGCAATCACGTGACGATTTAGATTCAGGCGTGATGAGAAATATAATGGACCTGCTGTTTTGGATACTCTCTGCCTCGGTATCTGCTAGACTTGTCCCACTTAAAAAATCTCGATCCTTTATGCACAGTGTCAGTCCCCACTCGGTCTCAAGTTTTGGTACTAAAACATCTTTAATCCAAATAACAATCTCCCCTTCATATGACATATACACGTCATATTGATAACTCTTCCGGACTTCACGTTCCACTGTACGGCGAATAATTCCATAGACAGAGAATATAATTTTCCATCTCTTACTGTACACCACAAGCAGCAGTGATATTGTGACAAATGTAGATAATAGTGATGACGCTAGAGTTAACCACATCGTACTCTTACAGTCCGCAAACAAGTCATATAAAGAGTTGTAGGCAATAAGTGTATCAATAACTGTTCCATTAGATAATTTACATATATATGATCGGTTGTCAAGATTAACTTTGGTTGTTTGAATCCACCTTATGAAGTCAACAGTATCACAGTTGCATTCAAAGGCGTTTCCATCGAGATTTAATGTCATTCCATGAAGTTCTTCCATCTTATCTGCCCAGTTTGTAATAGTTGAATTAACACTTGTAAGGAGATTGTTTCTAACATCAAGCGTCTTTATATAAGAGTGACCAATTATTTGTACTGGAATAGACGAAAGTAAATTTTGGGTTAAATACAAACATGCCAAATTCGACATTGGCTTTAATAAGTCATCTGTAAATACCAAATGTCATTTTGGGATATATCTAATGACACCACTGATGCTAGATCTTTGAAAAACCGGTTACCGTACGTTCTTATCCCATTATTTATGTGCGCGTTTTTCAAAACAATTTTTTTCAGACTGCTATTTTGAAATTTTTCTAATTCATGCCAAGCAAAATCGTACCTCGTTCCGGCAGAAATGAATGTCGTAAGTTGAATATTAGGAATAGACATGAACAAAGTTGTATTTGAATAAGATATATCTAGAAATGTAAGGTTGTTATTTTCAGGAACTATTAACCATACTGCAGGTACGGTGTTTAGTACTGTGTAACTGATGTCTAATGTTTCCAGTGATGTTGGTAAAAATACGTAACTTGCTTCAGAACTACCTAAATTCACATTTGAAGTTAGTGATTTTTTTATATTATAGTTAACAGCATTAAAAGAATAATCTAAATATTTCAATCGTATAGCTTTTTTAAAAAACAAATTAAGTTCATCACGCTTTTCCAAGTTATAAAGCACAAACCTATTTCCCTTGAATAAAAGATGTCGTAAACATTCCGGATGATCAAATGAGAACAAAGATCCAGGTTCGTACTCAACTATTCCATTCTCTGATAAATCCAGATTTTTTACGCATATTGTTTTCAGATGCTTGATTATATCGGATGTAATTGTTAAAGAGAAAGGGAGGTCACTGCTATCTCTTATTGGGTAACTAACACGACCAAAATTTATTGTGGTCATGTTTGCATAACGGTATGGATTCAAAAGCTGCAGTGCTGGCTTCAAATGCATAAACGTTCCAGAAAAATCTATAACACGGAGATTTGGAAACGGAAGTAAAACATCAACCTCTGTAGTCACAAAGTATAACAAACAATTTCTGAGAGTAAGAACTTCTACAGACGATGAAAATGTCAGGAACGTTTTATTCTCCAGACGTTTTAAATAACAAGATTGAAAGTGTAATTCTTTCAGGTTAGTTATTCGACTGAATCCACTTCCGAATTTGGGCGTCGGCATCATGTCAATTGCTAAGAAAGACAACTCTCTCAGAACACTAATTGCATGATCAGGATAATTAAAACCAGTAACATCACCTGATTGATTCATATTGTTACTGATATCCAATGTCGTTAAATTTTGAATTGGAAGAAATAATTCTGCTGAATATTCCTGAGATAAATCAAGCTTATTGTGAGACATGTCTAGCACAGAAAGTTTGCTTAATCCTTTAAAAGCTTTTCTAGATAAAGAATTAAGTTGATTTTTTGTCAAATTGAGTACTTGGAGATCTGTATAATTCACAAAGGAATTGGTATCAATTTCACTTAACTCATTTAAACTCAGATCTAAAACGCTAATATGACTCGGTATATTTTTAGGTATAGACGTCAGTCCTCTGTTACTACAATTAGCTATTGTGATTGTCTTAAAAACATCGTATTGTATATCACATTCTAATAACCTCGATAGTTCAACACACTGAATGACAGTACACATTACTGAATACATTATAATAATCATCATATTTTTATCTGAATATCAAATACAGTTATTTAAACGGTTCTTGTTGTACTAATATCGTCGTTAGTACTCGACACTTTATATAGAACAAATACAGTTCAATAAATGGTAGTTAAATCAATATTCATGAAAATGTAGTTATTCATTCGCTGGATTTCTAAGTTCAAGTTTCAGAACTTCCTTATTTTTAGCTCGTTTACATGGTGAACATACACCCATATTTAAAGAAGAAGTTGAAAGATATAAAAGAATATTTAAACTCGTTAGTCGAAAACAAACTGACAATGCCATCGCAAAAAAGGAAAACCGACCGAAAGACAAAACACAGTACACAGAACATAACAAAGAAATTAAAGACTAAGCAACACGAACCATACCAAAGAAGCAGCGGTAATCATTGGTGTTCTGATAAGCATGTTCTTCTTCTCGTGTTGCGCATGATAAGTCTAATACCGCTAATTCTAAGTTCTTGAATAATGCGTTTGCTAAATTTGATGCAATCATTGTCCATAGGTTTATTTCTGAACTGTCCAAAAGGCTACACACCTTTCAACGTATCTTCAGATGGAATTGCATTTTGTTTATTATAAACTTTAATTTACATACCATGTATACATGACATTAAGCTTGTTATGAAATATCATATTTCATATAACGTCTTTATGTGATTGCTCTCATTCTAAATGTTTCTGCGATTTTTTTTTACGTGTTTTCATCGGCCTGAATAAGCATGAACGTTTTGCCCCAGGACATTTGGCAAATAACAATCAGCTATTCAATCATATGTACACTTCAAAAATGTCGTTTTAAATAGTGATGCTTATATACGCAAAAGCTTGAGTAGTTTTCGTTAAGTATCTTTTATTTCAATATTTCTTTTAATTGGCAATTTGTACATTTTTCCGTTGATCTTACCGCCTAATATTTGTTAAGATTATGAACATGACTTGATTCTCAAAATATTAGGCAATGACGTCACGTTTCAGGGCAGCAACGTCGCGTGTTCATGGCCAATCGCGTCAATTTATCAATGAAATGCACACGATTTCATTCATTCAACCGAACAACTGTCACAACGTTTTGTACGCGTAAAAGTAGTTTTACTAACTAAGTCATTTTACTTCATATTCTCAACAACAACAAAAACACATTTTGTTAAGACACATTGCCGATAAAAAGAATAATAGCATTTTATGTTTTGATACTGACTTCATCAGCTCGAAATACCTAGCAGTCTCGCTTGATAAAGTCAGTATCAAAAACAAAAATGCCATTATTCTATCTATATGACAATAAAGTATTTGCCTTCAATGCTAGAATACTAAACGATATCAAAGGACGACTGGACGTAATTTAAAGGAAAGGAGAAGTAGAAGACACCAAATGGATATTCAAAGTTGAAAACGAACTGACAATGACATGGCAAAAAACGAAAAACGACTAAATGACAAACAAAACATAATATACAAAGCTAAATATTGAACAACACGAACCCCACCATAACCGGGGGCTATCAGGTGTTCACAGGAACCAGATATTCCATAACTGTAAACCAACTCGGGATGGCCTCAGTAAATTTTTTTGAATGAATAACTTTGACTTTTCCACTTGAAACTCTTAATTTAAGAGCTTCCTTGTAAGCAGCAACCCTCTATCAAGGAATTCATGTTAGGAAATGCAAGCTCTGGAATACCGTATCACTTTGGCGATTTTGTATCTGTTGTAATTTTTATTCCAAGTTTGATGGGATAGATGCGATCAACATTTTCACCAAATTTTTAATTATTAAGCGAGAGGACATCATCTATTTAGCGGAACGTAAAGTTAAATGATAATGATAGCTTCGTTATATTCTTCCTAAGACGGTCACATATGAAGCCTGTCTCATATGAATAAAGAAACAAGCTTGCATGAAGAGGAGCACAGTTGGTTCCAAAACCCATTTATCAGAGTGAGCTCTTGAAAAGGATTATAGTAGGGGTAACGAGCTATACAATATGAAAACGCTAAAATGTTTTTTGACAAATGTCTGAACATCAGAAAAAGTTTCAATAAATCTTGAAATGATAATATCAAATTAGACAAAAAGTTCCTTTAATGACGGTTGTGATGAAATTAAAGTTTCTGCTTTATATTGTAAACATTATAATTAATCCAATTGAAACTTTATGGATAATAAATCAACGAAAAGCTATAATATATATTATAAACTGTTAATACCCCCTATCCAATCGTTTATGAATGGATAGAAACTTTCAACCGAAAAATATTAGTGAAAAAGATTGAATAGAAACGAAAGGCTGAAGATACCAGGGAAATATTCAAAATTAACACGTGGAGAGGAACTGACAACGTCATGTCAGTTGCTTACTACTGTTTCTGATTATTATTTATCTATTTATCAAGGTCTTAAATATCTTTACAAAAGGTGTTAACTTTTTGTATTAATTGAAGATTTGCATTGAACAGTGAAAGGTACAATTACAAAAAACTGATATTGAAAGTTTACCTATGCAAATATTCGGCTTTCAACTTCCGGATATTCGATACCTGCACTTGACATCACCCATATTGTTATTGTGTTACAAACATCAAGTATTTGTTACCTTTTCACATAGATGTAAAAGGTACTCCAAAATAAAAAGTAAAGTTGCAGAAATAAGACAGACTAGTCAAAGACTGGAAAAAGAATATGTTGTTATTCATGACATAACATGCATCACGGTATACATTAAAATGTTATTACCTCCACGTGATATCAATTGTGGTTATTGGTAATATTTCTATATAACAATTCTAAACTATTTTACCGTCAATAGCATTTATTCGTTAATTTTGTTAGTCAGGGTCATTATTGAACTTTAAGTTTGAAAATCTACTGAACCTACCCTCAAATTTTGGAAACCCATTTTAGCAAATATTTATCTTTGATATAATATTATGTTGTATGTGGTACTTATACTCATCGTTCAGAGCAGGCTGTGGTGAAATTGACAGTTGTTTTATATCATGAATCTGGTGAAACTTTTTAGTATTAAGTACCTGAAATCCTTCACAAAAATATGCACCAATGTCTTTTCCGTAACTAGATTGCAAGTTATTGTTTCTCATTAACATATTTTGTTTTATTTATTTAAAGGACTAATGAACATAAAATTACAAGACTCCTTTGAAACAGTCCCTTACTGGCCTGGTAAGATGATTTATTCAGAATGAAATATTAAAACGTTGGACACTACATCATACTAATTGAAACTACTGTTATACATCCTTTGCATTAAAATAATCGACTTTGAGCGTTCCTGATGAAGGTAAATCCAGAAAAGCGCTTCGAACGCATTAAATTTATAACGTGTTGTTTTAATTTTTTTAAACAAATGATTGAGCTGGTCCAGGATTATAGTTGCCTTGGAGAAGTGAGTTGGGTTTCGATGAGTTTACATATCTACTCTAGGAAACGTGTTGCAATCCGTTTTTATGTATGTTGGCGTTTGTTTTTGTTGCAGTTCAGTATTTCTGTTGTTCCGTTGTTTTCCTCTTATAGTTGATGTGTTTCTCTCGGTTTTAGTTTGTAACTCGGATTTGTTTTCGCTTAATCGATTTATGACTTTTGAATAGGGTATACTACTGTTGCCTTTATTTGCATATGAAAGAGCTATTTTTTAGGAGGAATAAAAAATACGTTATATGATTTTTGACAATTTTGCGGACAAAGGGCAAATTGTTTTGTGTAAGAGTAAGATAGACGATCTTTAATTCTTTTTATTCAAAAGAGCGACACATGATACACATATTGGTACATATAAGGGGATATTTCACTTTCAACTTCCTTATATTCAATTCTTTGCTGTGTCACCCTGTACATGTTCATTTGGTTATGTACATGGAATAACCGTAAACATTGGAATTACCTATTAGGGGAATTCACGATGAATTGTTTAAATTGGGAAATTTGGTTTATTAAAACCGTATGCATTTCCTTAAGGACATAATTTGATTAGAAATACAGGTATAGCAATCATACTACATCTCCTTTTTTATATATGGAACTATGTATGACTTATCAATTTCATTTCTTGTATGTTTTTCTATTCCTTTTTAATTTTATTTCGTTGTTTCTTCAATTATTATTAATCATTCATTGTATTTAAATTTTGTTATTTCCCTATATTGGTAATATGACTACTATTGAGTCTATGTATTTAGCATGGCTCGGTATATTAACATTCCGCCATTGTCTTATTCTGCTATGTTCATTTTTATATTTTTGTCTTTCATTTTGGCTTATGTACTTTGTCTATAGAGTGTCTATATGCCATTTTGTTTTTCTTTGTTGAAATAGTTATTTGTTTTTATATTGATTAAGATTATAACACAATGTTGACTGCTGTACCCAAACTTAAAAAAATATCATGATTATGAAGCTCAACATAAAGTGAAATTTAAAATATTTGCAATCGTATTACAACATATATTCACCCATATTTTATTTTATAACCAAGTCTGTCAAAGTAATTCAGAGATACGGTAACAAGTAACGGTGCTGCAAGGTAGATACCTTAAATGTATTAAAGGAGAGCAGTTGCTAAATTCCTCGTCATTCGGTATGTGGTGGAAATTCGTGTCATTGACCATCATAGCACATCGTCTGATTTATAAAGTGGCATCCTGTTTTTGTATCAAGTAGATTGACCAGTGTTATCAGTACGTCCGTTTACCCTTTGGGTTCTGTTTAAGTCCTCGTTTGTTTGATTCTTTATCTACAAGTGTATGTTTGATAACTCAGAACAAAAAAATAATATAAAATCAAAGAAAAAAAAAATACTGGATGACAAATGCACAAAGTGTAAAAAGAACTTTAAGACAACTCATTTAAAGAGTTGTGTCCATTAAAAGACGTTGTTTGATCAATTTCAGCGTTTGGTTTGTGTCCATTTCCTTACAAAACAATCTAAACTGAAAACATTTACTTGTCAGGATTAAAAGATCTACAATAAAATTGAGAATGGAAATGGGGAATGTGTCAAAGAGATAACAACCCGACCAAACAGCAGAAAACAGCCGACGGCCAAAAATGGGTCGTCAACACAGCGAGAAATCCCGCACCCGACGGCGGGCTTCAGCTGGCCCCTAAAAAAATGTGTACTAGTTCAATGGACGTCACACTAAACTCCAAAACATACAAATGACCTAAAATTAAAAAAAACATACAAGACTAACAAAGGTCAGTGGCTACTGACTTGGGACAGGCGCAAAAATGCGGTGGAGTTAAACATGTTTTGTGAGATCTCAACCCTCCTCCTATACCTGTAGCCAATGTAGAATAAACAAACACACAGTAATGCGCACAGTAAAAATCGGTTTAGAAGAAGTCCGAGTCCGATGTCAGAAAAGGTAACTTAAGAAACTAAGCAAAATGAAAATGATACATAAATTAACAAGGGACTACTAGCAGTTACTGACATGCCAGCTCCAGACATCGATTAAACTGATTGAAAAATTATGTTTTCATCATATGAAAATCAAGCACAATCCCTTCCGTTAGGGGTTTAGAATCATACCATCATAAAATATATGAGAAGAACATAACCCGTATCATGCCAACAACTGGTTTTAGAATAAATGTGTTTATTTCCGATGCAAAGACCCTATGAGTGAATCAATATTAATACCAAAATATGCCATCTTTAATGAACTGACAACAGTATCATAACATTATCCCTTCTGAATAAGTCTGTTTAAAGGTTTGGTTAGCTTTTGAGGTGAATGTCGACATTTTTGTGCTTTGTATAGAATATTACCGTTTATATGAGTAATTTCCGACGTCGTGTCCTGACATAGTTATTGCCCTTAACTTTTGGTCAATATAAGCATTCTGTCTTGTATTTTGAAAACAATAATACATAATCCAAAACTGGATAGGTAAAACAATGTACAAATGCGCTATATTAATTGAACCCCCTCAACTGCTTATAAGAAATTATTTCGACAACTGACTTTTTCCGATATTAAAGTTGTCATGTATTATATTGAAATCCTATATGCATTTATAGAAACTGTTAACAAAAATATGATCACCAATACAACTTTAACATAACAGTTGTGTTTTTCTGCCGCAGTGGACAACTGATCTGTTATTACTTCCTTGGTACTTGAACTTATCATTTTTTATGCCAAAAAAATTGTGTTTAATTAAACCCTCGATACAAATTTTTTACGAAATTTAGCCCATTGGCTAATTTTATAGAAATATTTATGGATGGACAAACACTCTTCCCTGGATAGATATAAAAATAAGAAGATGTGGTATGATTGCCAATGAGACAACTCTCCAAAAGAGACCAAATGACACAGAAATTAGCAACTATAGGTCACCGTATGGCCTTCAACAATGAGCAAAACCCATACCGCATAGTCAGCTATAATAGAGTATTTTTGAACGACAATCACGGTATGTTGAATCAACTGTTAGGCATTTTTCATATACAGATTGTGCTCAAACTGGGCTACATGCAAATGGAAATATCACTATTCGAAATTGAAATCCTATGTTTTCAGGATGTACGATTCCAAACTTACTCGACAATATGTAGATGTAAGTTAAGATATTACATTTATAAAGCAGACAAAGCTTTATGTACGATATTCTTTGTTTCAAATTAAGTGGAATACTGTAAACCAACTAATTTTCGCGAGCGATTTATTTTTCGCGACTTTCGTGAATATAAATCGTCGCGAATATGTTAAACTTTTATCTTTCCTTATTTAACTACATCAAGCAAATTTGAAAATCGCAAAGTTAAATCGCCGCAAAATGGGCTAGTAAGGGCTAAACGCGAAATAAAGTATCTGCGAAAATAAGTTGGTTTACAGTATGTGATGAACAAAGTCACTGCATTTCGCAGTTTCCAAAAAAAAAAAGGACGCACTCTATATAGCGTTATATAGAAGAGAGTGAATGCAATAGATAATGCTAGATTTATTCCATTCTTCCTGTGATGTTCCTCTATGAAAGATATTTCGTACATTAAAGAAAGAAGTCAGCGAAAAGAGACGAGCAGTTTGTTTTCAAATAATTGCTTAATCTTAGTTAACATCAACGTTTCAAGTTTAGAATTAGTACCAGTGTTTTAACAGCCTTACAATTTAATGTCGAAAATAAACGTTAATCCTAACAACAAAGGACCATAACTGGATGAATGAATATAAAATAAAAGCTTGATCACTGAACGCCTTCTTTTTTGTGTCGTTCTGTCTTGTACGTGATAATTAAATGTTTATTCATCATAGTTAAGGTATAATTTTTCAGTAACATTAAAACATATATAACGTTCTCTAATTTCACACTTTTAATTATAAGAGGTTTCATACCTCTACTGTGGGATTCACAAAACAATCCGTCATATAATTCATAACAAATAGGGAAAGATACCTAGGGGACATTAAAACTGATAAGTTAAGGAGAAACTGACAAAAACGAAAGCCCGAAGAAATAATAGAATTTCTACACGTTTCAAAATCTTAAAATTTAATACTCTATATTTGTCAAAGATTTTTCTTTATATATAACGTGCTTCCGCTTATAATGGTGGTTAAATTATAGTGTTCATGTATACTAAAAGAGTATCAGATTTTTCTTTGAAAAAAACGTCAGCTTCAATCCTTAATTAAGACATTTCTACTGTATCATTATTTGTACAATAAAAGGTATCACCTCACAGAAAATGAGGTAGACACTTTTCAATTTTAGTTGTAATTTTGTTTACTCGATCATGACGAGAATGTGGATTAAAACATAAATAATAATGAGAATTATAATGCTATATATGTGCAATAGATAATCATGATCCTACAACATTTCTATTATGTTTATTTATATTTGGCATAGCACAAGGTCGTACATTTCTCTGTTTGGTTAATATGTCTATACACTATATCGGTTGGATATGTACTGGTTATTACTTTCGTCTGGAATGATTCATTAATTAGCTGTAATTGGCTTTGAATTAACTTCCAGTAACTGAGAGTTCTCTTATTTCGGTGCTCTTTGTCTATTGTTTTTATGTTAGTTGTTTTCGTGATTCGAATCAATCTTGAAAAATAATTAAAAAAAAAAAAAAATAACAATTTCAAAATACGATAAAAAAAATTTAAATAAAAAAAAAATAATAAAAAAAAACATTTTCAAAAATAATAAAGATTATTTCTAAAAAACTAAAAATATACGAAAACAAATTGTCAGTTATTTGTCATAGGTCGGAGGTTTCCTCCTGGTGCTTGAGGTTTTTCTTTCAATAAAACTGACTGTCATGAAATAACTCATAATCTTACATAATGCCGTGTATAGCAATAACATCAATATTGTCCAGTATATCGAATGTATTCCAACAGAATGTCTCTTGTTTTTATCGCTTGATTGAAGGTGTTGTTGCTGTTTGATGTTTGATATCGAACTATTGCCATTCCCTGTTTATCTCCTTTCAATTTGTTCCATGTTTTCAATTATTTTTCCCCAGGTCACACCATAGAACGATAGATCAGTCCCCGTATAAAGCTTTATTCGGAAGTGACCCTAAAGTTGGCTTGTCATCGTCAGCCCTTCCAAAAGAGTTACTTGACACTATAGAAACTGAAGAAGATTTAATTTCATTGACAACAGCTACTAGTGACGAAAATGTCAGAACAAACATTGAGACCAAAACCGACGATGAAACTGGCACAAACACTGAAACGGAAACCGATCTGGACACAAACACTGAAACGGAAACCGATGTGAAGACAAATACTGAAACAGAAACCGATGTGGAAAGATTCAGAGAAAGGATTTGACAATATTGGACATACCAGAGAACACTGACGTTAACGTCAGAAAAGCAGTACAATTGCTTTCTTTAAGTGGTGGTCAAGGCCATGTTCACTGCAGCTGTCGAGGTGGCTGTAAGACAGGTAAATGTGAATGCAAAAGATTGAACATATTGTGTAATTCCAGATGTCATGCTTCCTTGTCTTATGCAAACAAATAGCTTGTTTGATCTATCATGCTTGACTTTTGTTTCCAATATATGATATTATATAAGCAACTTTTTTGTCATGATTTATGTTTGAAAATAAATGGTAGAAGGGTTTCATTTTATTTTTGCTTTTAACGACTTTGTCACTTTGCACCAATAGTCCGTATTTAAGTGGCAAGCTGATTAGCTCAATTTGCTCAAAGTTTCATATTAGCTTAAGTTATTACTTATTACAGTCCGTCGTTCGTCTGTAACCTTCTAACATTTCAAAATCATTACTAATAAACACTTGAAAAAAAGAAAGAAAAACAAACATATACAAAAAATATACATTTCAAAAATACATATGGTGAATGATATCTGCTTAGCAAAAATAAATAAACAAAAAAATGAGAGAAAATAGTAAAAGTAAAAAATAACCCGACAAATGACCAAAAAAAAAAAAAAAAAGATGGAGTTTTTGAATAAAACATTTAATACAGAAGGAAGAAGCAAATATAACCCAAAGATAGTGAGTTGTACAAGTTATTATCTTTTTCTCAACAAAAATGGCATCATATAAATAATTACTTGTACAAAGTTTTTGTACAAGTAATAACTTGTACAAAATAATAACATGTACACGACATATATAATACTGACAATACAATACATAAGTACAACTTTTTAGTTTATATAAAGAGCGATTTCTGTTATTTGTTAAAAAAAGATAAAAGCATTCTATTCAAAGTAGTTATTTGTTCAAATAGATAAAAACATTTTGTTTTGAAAGTTGAAGACCAACTATGCTTTGACGTGTCATTAAGACAAAAAAAAGTATATTGTAAAACAATCAGCAATATTTAAAAAAAACTGTAATAAAAGTTAAGTACAATGAGGCTTTTGTTTGAATTGAGTTTTTTTTTGTCTGTCAGAATAGGATTCCGTTGTTCTTAATATCTCCGTTAGCTGAGAGTGTTTCATATATAAGTAGTAAAATTTAGAAAGGAAACGGGGAATGTGTCAACGAGACAACAACAACCCGACCGAAGAGCAGAAAACAGTACAAGGCCACCAATGGGTCTTCAACACAGCGAGAAAATCCCGTATCCGGAGGCGTGCGTCAGCTGGCCCTAAACAATAATGTATACTAGTTCAGCGAAAATGGACGCCACACTAAATTCCGAAACAAATAAATGAACCAATGACTCCTTACCCAAAACTGGGCTCTAAAAAACTACAGAGATGTACTAAATAATAATCTGAAAAATTAAACCAAAATGATCCAGCAGTTGGAGTAGCATAGAAACCAGGACATACAACATATCTGATATATTGAGGCCAACATCCTTTCAAACAAGCAGTATAAATAGCAAAACAACTACCACCTGAAAGCAACAACATAACGTCACAGAATGTCAAACAAACACTCCAAAAAGATGGCAAAGAATATGTGACATATCAGAAAAAGGCAGAAACCTATACGAAAAGATATCAACCATCATGAAGCATCCCATCTTTTATAACCACCCAACCAAAAGATACTTAGTCGTATTTGACCAGTTAAGAATAGGATACTCAGCACTCAATTAATATGGAAAAAGAGTAAGGCAAAATAACACCAATTAGTCCTGTTAATAAGGCGCTCCAGATACACCTGACCACTTTGTCCTGGTGTGTCCTCGCTACAAAAATGCACGTGAATTTATATATTTTAAAATAACGGAACAGATCTGTATAAACAAATATCAACTTAGCATTTTATATAAAAGAGAAATCATATAGGTATTACGTACATGTGCAACACGACGGGCCTGAGTAGGAACTCCATAACTTGCAGGGGCACTTGATTCCACGCCGATATTTCGTCGTGTGAAACCAAAAATGATGTATTTCCCATTTTACAATAGTGGTAAAAATTTAAATTAAAGTTTCAAAGCGCACTATCTTAAATATTTGACGGAGACATAAAAAGTTATATAGGAATTGAATTTACGTACATGAAGAGTAACTCTTTGTTCGATTGTTTTTTTGAATCGACAAGCAACTTAGATAAATAAAGAATTTCCTTTTCACTACAAATAATGTTGTTTTAGAAATTTATCCCTATATTTTGTATAGGAGATAGACCATGGATTTTTAACTGTGTAATATCCCCAATTCTTGAATGCTGAATTTGCTAAGAATTGTTCATAGATTGAGTTTTAACCATGTAAACAATTTAATATGAAAAAGAAGATGTGGTATAAGTGCCAATGAGAGAACTCTCCATCCAAGTCACAATGTATAAAAAGTTAACAATTATAGGTCAAAGTACAGCCTTCAACAATTAAAACAGGAAAATCAACGGTCTAATCTATATAAAAAACGAGGACAAGACACCTATGAACCACACCAAGAAACGACAATCACTGAACAACAGGCATAGTACTACTAAGGTAATTTTGATAACAATTATTTTACAGCAAATACACCTGAAAAATAGTGGAGATTCAACACACTGAACTGACTAGATAAATAAGGCGATGGGAATGTGGAGATGGAAAAGAAACTATTACACTATTGTTTCAGGTAGGGTGAAGGTTGGCGCCTATTAAAGCGTTAAAACCCGCTGCATTTGTTTGCACCTGTCCTAAGTCAGGAACCTGATGTTCAGTGGTTGTCGTTTGTTGATGTGGTTCATAAGTGTTTCTCGTTTCTCGTTTTTTATATAGATTAGACCGTTGGTTTTCCTGTTTGAATGATTTTACACTAGTCATTTTGAGGCCCTTAATAGCTTGCTGTTCGGTGTGAGCCACGGCTCCGTGTTGAAGGCCGTACTTTGACCTATAATGATTTACTTTTACAAATTGTGACTTGGATGGAGAGTTGTCTCATTGGCACTCATACCACATCTTCTTATATCTACTATCTCCATTTTTATCAAAAGTGGACATATAACACTATAACATTCACACGGCAAATAAACGGACTTTCGTTCTTTTAAAAAGTATTGGTACCAACACTCTACTGTGGAATTATTAAAGCAATCTGTAGTTAAATACTTCATTCGGAAAATAAAAAAGAGTCAGAAGGTATTAACTAGATTTCAAAATTCATACGTCGAAGAGAAACTGATAAAGCCATGACAAAAACGCACGACTACGAACTCCATCACGTTTCAAAAACTCGAAATATTCTTTATTTGTGTAAAAATGTATAAAAAATAAACCGAACTCCAAGTCAAATTCATAAATGGGAAAGTCCATACAACCTGACAAAATCAAACGCTATTAATCAACGGATCAAGTGAAAAACAACTACCTTATTCTGACCTGGTAAATTTCATTTTTGGTTTTCATCTAAAGTGATTTCAATTCACTAAGGTTTCCCATTTTTTCTACCTCTCGCCTATATCGTATTGGTAATATTTTAGAGTTCATCGGAAATAAAATAGTATCAGAATTCCACTTTTTGAAAATAAAAAAATCGTCAGCAGCTTCACATTTCTAGCAGGAAGTTTATATGATACATTTCAAAGTAAAATGAAAGTGTCATCTTACATTCAAAAGGAAGACTATTTCAAATAGTGTTAGTTATGTTCATTACTAGTACTCGTTAGTGACGGGAATACATATTGCGTTGCAAGATCATGATCTTTGCGGTCAATTCAATTACTACTACAGCCCTTGGATGGTGTAAACTTCCCAAAAAAACGTGTATGGTGTAATGGTGTATGGCATATGTTGCAATGGTAGAAGGTGTATGGTGCTATGGTGTATGGTGTAAGGGGAATGGTGTAATGGTGTATGAGGAATGGTGTGATTGTGTAACGTGCGATCGGGAATGGTGTGAATGAATGGTGTACGACATTTCATTGGTTGAAACCGAAGTTCATTTTATTTTAATTTTTCGGATTGTAAACATAAACAATAATAGTAATCTCATTGTTGTTTTTCCCAGTATAGCAAATTACTTTACTCGTTAGACTCTATTTATGTTATAGATATTATACACATTAAAAAAATCTTTTTTTTTTTTCATATTCTTATTTACATTAAACAATGGCTATAAAATTACACACTTGTGATCGCATGCAGCTATCATAAAAGAAAGGATTTTTTTTTTTAACTAGAACGCGGATAGAAAGGTTATCCACGCATCGGAACAATATTTTTATATCATGGGTTATCAACATCATTTTTAACGTTGCTTCGTTCCCCAATTTTTGACAGTCTCTTCATAAATATTTCATCGTATAAATTCACCTTTGTTTGCCTTGGATTTACGATTCTGTTTTCCAAAAAATGTTCAAAGGAAAATTGTACAGTGTTATTGCACATAAGGTGTTGTATAATTATGAACAATCTCGTCAATTTCGTTAGATTTGTCTTTACGGATTTAGGCGGATTATAAATGATATCTTGAACGTCCGAAAAAATATACTTATGTGAACAGGAATGAAATATTTGCCACTTGATATTTAGCTACCAACAAAATAAACCAACCGACATAATGTACTAACAGTATACTTTTCCAAGAAGAGAACTTCTCACACTTTTCGTTATAAAGTACAAATGAAATCTGTCATGTCAGTCACAGTGGTTGATGATATAGTGGAATAGTTTTATTATACAAACAATCCTGAACTACTGAGTTTAAATCAGCACACCTCAGCAAGCATGACTAATTTATGCGCAGACCAACCCATCACACAATAGCCGAAAGGAATCTGTGACGTACCCATCCATATTCAGAAGTGGGAAATACAGATACAGATACTGACTTTAGTGACAGTTATATATTACGTATAAAGAGATGAAATGCTGGCACTCTAAATTGAAGTGGACAAGATTTTGTTGTCATTGTTTTCCAATATTTCTGTCATATGTATTATACAAGCCATCCTAACATCAAAATATTACTGCATTTAATATTACTGCATTTAAATGCAGCTATATATATTTACATAATAAAGTGCAAATATGGTCAGTTTTCTTTGATGCTGTCGAATAATTTTGTTATACGAGTCAGCCCGAGGTATCAAAATTACTGAAATTTTGTTGCGAGACACAATTTTGAATGAAAAGAGGACATGCTGGCTATCTAGATTGATGGGGACAAATTTCTGTTGTCATTCTATAATTGCAATCTTGCCGTCATTTGTTTTAAACAATCCATCCTGACATCAAAATGTTGCTGATTTACTATGCGGCTATATAGATTTACATAATAAAGTGCAAATATGGTCAGTTTTAAAATTGGTAGATGTGTTAAAATAATTTTGTTAGACGACAATGTACGAGTCAGCCTGAGGTATCAAAACTACTGAAATTTTGTTGCAAGACAATATTTTGAATAAAAAGAGGACATGCTGGCAATCTAAGATTGATGGAGACAATATTTTGTTGTCATTGTGTTGCAATGTTGCTGTCATTTGTATTTTACAATCCATTCAGGCAATTATTGCTGATTTACTATGCGGCTATATACATATACATAATAAAGTGCAAATATGGTCAGTTTTGGTTGATGTGTTAAGATAATTTTGTTATACGAGTCAGCCTGAGGTATCAAAAGTACTTAAATTTTGTTGCGAGACAATATTTTGATTAAAAAGAGGACATGCTGGTAGTCTAAATTGATGGGGACAATTTTTGTTGTCATTGTGTTGCATTGTTGCTGTCATTTGTATAACGCAATCCATTCTGACATAAAAATATTGCTGATTTATTATGCGGCTATATAAATTTACATAATAAAGTGCAAATATGGTCAGTTTTCTTTGATGCTGTCGAATAATTTTGTTATACGAGTCAGCCCGAGGTATCAAAATTACTGAAATTTTGTTGCGAGACACAATTTTGAATGAAAAGAGGACATGCTGGCTATCTAGATTGATGGGGACAAATTTCTGTTGTCATTGTATTGCAATCTTGCCGTCATTTGTTTTAAACAATCCATCCTGACATCAAAATGTTGCTGATTTACTATGCGGCTATATAGATTTACATAATAAAGTGCAAATATGGTCAGTTTTAAAATTGGTAGATGTGTTAAAATAATTTTGTTAGACGACAATGTACGAGTCAGCCTGAGGTATCAAAACTACTGAAATTTTGTTGCAAGACAATATTTTGAATAAAAAGAGGACATGCTGGCAATCTAAGATTGATGGAGACAATATTTTGTTGTCATTGTGTTGCAATGTTGCTGTCATTTGTATTTTACAATCCATTCAGGCAATTATTGCTGATTTACTATGCGTCTATATAAATTTACATAAAAAAGTGCAAATATGGTCAGTTTTGGTTGATGCGTTAAAATAATTTTGTTATATGAGTCAGCCTGAGGTATCAAAACTACTGAAATTTTGTTTTGAGACAATATTTTGAATAAAAAGAGGACATGCTGGCAATCTAGATTGATGGGGACAAATTTTTGTTGTCATTGTACATGTTGTATTGCAATGTTGCTGTCATTTGTATTATACAATCCATCCTGACATCAAAATATTGTTGATTTACTACATGTACTATGCAGCTTTATAGATTTACATAATAAAGTGCAAATATGGTCAGTTTTGGTTGATGCGTTAAAATAATTTTGTTATATGAGTCAGCCTGAGGTATCAAAATTACCATAATTACTGAAATTTTGTTGCGAGACAATATTTTGAATAAAAAGGGGACATGCTGGTAATCTAGATTGATCATGGGACAATTTTTTGTTGTCATTGTCTTGCAATGTTGCTGTCATTTGTATAATGCAATCCATTCTGACATCAAAATATTGCTGATTTACTATGCGGCTATATAGATTTACATAATAAAGTGCAAATATGGTCAGTTTTGGTTGATTCTTTATAATAATTTTGTTATACGAGTCAGCCTGAGGTATCAAAACTACTGAAATTTTGTTGCGAGACAATATTTTGAATAAAATAAGGACATGCTGGCAATCTAGATTGATGGAGACTAATTTTTGTTGTCATTGTGTTGCAATGTTGCTGTCATTTGTATTTTACAATCCATTCTGACAATAAAATATTGCTGATTTACTATGCGGCTATATAGATATACATAATAAAGTCCAAATATGGTCAGTTTTGGTTGATTCGATAAAATAATTTTGTTATACAAGTCAGCCTGAGGTATCAAAACTACTGAAATTTTGTTTCGAGACAATATTTTGAATAAAAAGAGGACATGCTGGCAATCTAGATTGATGGGGACAAATTTTTGTTGTCATTGTACATGTTGTATTGCAATGTTGCTGTCATTTGTATTATACAATCCATCCTGACATCAAAGTATTGTTGATTTACTATGCAGCTTTATAGATTTACATAATAAAGTGCAAATATGGTCAGTTTTGGTTGATGCGTTAAAATAATTTTGTTATATGAGTCAGCCTGAGGTATCAAAATTACCATTATTACTGAAATTTTGTTGCTAGACAATATTTTGAATAAAAAGGGGACATGCTGGTAATCTAGATTGATCATGGGACAATTTTTTGTTGTCATTGTGTTGCAATGTTGCTGTCATTTGTATTTTACAATCCATTCTGACAATAAAATATTGCTGATTTACTATGCAGCTATATAGATACACATAATAAAGTGCAAATATGGTAAGTTTTGGTTGATGCGTTAAAATAATTTTGTTATATGTGTCAACCTGAGGTATCCAAATTACTTAAATTTTGTTGCGAGACAATATTTTGAATAAAAAGAGGACATGCTGGCAATCTAGATTGATAGGGACAAATTTTTGTTGTCATTGTGTTGCAATGTTGCTGTCATTTGTATTTTACAATCCATTCTGACAATAAAATATTGCTGATTTACTATGCGGCTATATAGATATACATAATAAAGTTCAAATATGGTCAGTTTTGGTTCATTCGATAAAATAATTTTGTTATACAAGTCAGCCTGAGGTATCAAAACTACTGAAATTTTGTTTCGAGACAATATTTTGAATAAAAGAGGACATGCTGGCAATCTAGATTGATGGGGACAAATATTTGTTGTCATTGTACATGTTGTATTGCAATGTTGCTGTCATTTGTATTATACAATCCATCCTGACATCAAAATATTGTTGATTTACTATGCAGCTTTATAGATTTACATAATAAAGTGCAAGTATGGTCAGTTTTGGTTGATATGATAAAATAATTTTGTTATACGAGTCAGCCTGAGGTATCAAAATTACCATTATTACTGAAATTTTGTTGACAATATTTTGAATAAAAAGGGACATGCTGGTAATCTAGATTGATCATGGGACAATTTTTTGTTGTCATTGTGTTGCAATGTTGCTGTCATTTGTATTTTACAATCCATTCTGACAATAAAATATTGCTGATTTACTATGCAGCTATATAGATACACATAATAAAGTGCAAATATGGTCAGTTTTGGTTGATGCGTTAAAATAATTTTGTTATATGAGTCAGCCTGAGGTATCAAAATTACTTAAATTTTGTTGCGAGACAATATTTTGAATAAAAAGAGGACATGCTGGCAATCTAGATTGATAGGGACAAATTTTTGTTGTCATTGTGTTGCAATGTTGCTGTCATTTGTATAATGCAATCCATTCTGACATCAAAATATTGCTGATTTACTATGCGGATATATAGATTTACATAATAAAGTGCAAATATGGTCAGTTTTGGTTGATTCTTTATAATAATTTTGTTATACGAGTCAGCCTGAGGTATCAAAACTACTGAAATTTTGTTGCGAGACAATATTTTGAATAAAACGAGGACATGCTGGCAATGTAGATTGATGGAGACAAATTTTTGTTGTCATTGTGTTGCAATGTTGCTGTCATTTGTATTTTACAATCCATTCTGACAATAAAATATTGCTGATTTACTATGCGGCTATATAGATATACATAATAAAGTTCAAATATGGTCAGTTTTGGTTCATTCGATAAAATAATTTTGTTATACAAGTCAGCCTGAGGTATCAAAACTACTGAAATTTTGTTTCGAGACAATATTTTGAATAAAAAGAGGACATGCTGGCAATCTAGATTGATGGGGACAAATATTTGTTGTCATTGTACATGTTGTATTGCAATGTTGCTGTCATTTGTATTATACAATCCATCCTGACATCAAAATATTGTTGATTTACTATGCAGCTTTATAGATTTACATAATAAAGTGCAAATATGGTCAGTTTTGGTTGATTTGATAAAATAATTTTGTTATACGAGTCAGCCTGAGGTATCAAAAGTACTTAAATTTTGTTGCGAGACAATATTTTGAATAAAAAGAGGACATGCTGGCAATCTAGATTGATGGGGACAAATATTTGTTGTCATTGTACATGTTGTATTGCAATGTTGCTGTCATTTGTATTTTACAATCCATTCTGACAATAAAATATTGCTGATTTACTATGCAGCTATATAGATACACATAATAAAGTGCAAATATGGTCAGTTTTGGTTGATGCGTTAAAATAATTTTGTTATATGTGTCAACCTGAGGTATCCAAATTACTTAAATTTTGTTGCGAGACAATATTTTGAATAAAAAGAGGACATGCTGGCAATCTAGATTGATAGGGACAAATTTTTGTTGTCATTGTGTTGCAATGTTGCTGTCATTTGTATAATGCAATCCATTCTGACATCAAAATATTGCTGATTTACTATGCGGATATATAGATTTACATAATAAAGTGCAAATATGGTCAGTTTTGGTTGATTCTTTATAATAATTTTGTTATACGAGTCAGCCTGAGGTATCAAAACTACTGAAATTTTGTTGCGAGACAATATTTTGAATAAAACGAGGACATGCTGGCAATGTAGATTGATGGAGACAAATTTTTGTTGTCATTGTGTTGCAATGTTGCTGTCATTTGTATTTTACAATCCATTCTGACAATAAAATATTGCTGATTTACTATGCGGCTATATAGATATACATAATAAAGTTCAAATATGGTCAGTTTTGGTTCATTCGATAAAATAATTTTGTTATACAAGTCAGCCTGAGGTATCAAAAGTACTTAAATTTTGTTGCGAGACAATATTTTGAATAAACAGAGGATATGCTGGCAATCTAGATTGATGGGGACAAATATTTGTTGTCATTGTACATGTTGTATTGCAATGTTGCTGTCATTTGTATTATACAATCCATCCTGACATCAAAATATTGTTGATTTACTATGCAGCTTTATAGATTTACATAATAAAGTGCAAGTATGGTCAGTTTTGGTTGATTTGATAAAATAATTTTGTTATACGAGTCAGCCTGAGGTATCAAAAGTACTTAAATTTTGTTGCGAGACAATATTTTGAATAAAAAGAGGACATGCTGGCAATCTAGATTGATAGGGACAAATTTTTGTTGTCATTGTGTTGCAATGTTGCTGTCATTTGTATAATGCAATCCATTCTGACATCAAAATATTGCTGATTTACTATGCGGCTATATAGATTTACATAATAAAGTGCAAATATGGTCAGTTTTGGTTGATTCTTTATAATAATTTTGTTATACGAGTCAGCCTGAGGTATCAAAACTACTGAAGTTTTGTTGCGAGACAATATTTTGAATAAAACGAGGACATGCTGGCAATGTAGATTGATGGAGACAAATTTTTGTTGTCATTGTGTTGCAATGTTGCTGTCATTTGTATTTTACAATCCATTCTGACAATAAAATATTGCTGATTTACTATGCGGCTATATAGATATACATAATAAAGTTCAAATATGGTCAGTTTTGGTTCATTCGATAAAATAATTTTGTTATACAAGTCAGCCTGAGGTATCAAAACTACTGAAATTTTGTTTCGAGACAATATTTTGAATAAAAAGAGGACATGCTGGCAATCTAGATTGATGGGGACAAATATTTGTTGTCATTGTACATGTTGTATTGCAATGTTGCTGTCATTTGTATTATACAATCCATCCTGACATCAAAATATTGTTGATTTACTATGCAGCTTTATAGATTTACATAATAAAGTGCAAGTATGGTCAGTTTTGGTTGATTTGATAAAATAATTTTGTTATACGAGTCAGCCTGAGGTATCAAAAGTACTTAAATTTTGTTGCAAGACAATATTTTGAATAAAATGAGGACATGCTGGCAATCTAGATTGATGGGGACATTTTTTTGTTGTCATTGTGTTGCAATGTTGCTGTCATTAGTATTTTACAATCCATTCTGACAATAAAATATTGCTGATTTACTATGCGGCTCTATAGATATACATAATAAAGTGCAAATATGGTCAGTTTTGGTTGATGCATTAAAATAATTTTGTTATACAAGTCAGCCTGAGGTATCAAAATTACTGAAATTTTGTTGCGAGACAATATTTTGAATAAAAGTGGACATGCTTGGAATCTAGATTGATGGAGACAAATTTTTGTTGTCATTGTGTTGTAATGTTGCTGTCATTTGTATATTGCAATCTATTCTGACATCAAAATATTGTTGATTTACTATGCGGCTATATAGATTTACATAATAAAGTGCAAATATGGTCAGTTTTGATTGATTCGTTATAATAATTTTGTTATACGAGTCAGCCTGAGGTATCAAAACTACTGAAATTTTGTTGCGAGACAATATTTTGAATAAAAAGAAAGCATGCTGGCAATCTAGATTGATGTTGACAAATTGTTTTCCTTGTATTCCAATGCTGCTGTCATTATTTTGTATTATACAATCTATCCTGACATAAAAATATTTCCAAATTTTTTAGGCGGCTATATTAATTAACAGATTGACACATTCCCCATTTCCATTCTCAATTTTATAATAAAGTGCAAATATGGTCAGTTTTGGTTGATGCATCAAAACAATTTTGTTGTACCAGTCTGCCTGAAGTATCAAAACCACAGATAATATATATGTTCCTGAGACGGTAAAATAAAATGCCAGTCTGAGCTGAGACTACTATAACTATGTGTTATAGTAGTCTCAGGTCTGAGATGTGAAAACTACTGATTTCTGGTGTCATTATGATTCAATTATTTGAATAAAAAAGAACATGCATGCTTGCACTGTTGATTGGTGCAGAAAAAGAAATATTATTTATGATACGCTGGCCATAAGCATGATTAACTGTACACCAATATTGCTTTCAATTATCATGATTTTTTTATATGATCTAAGTACTATTCGTTTTTGGCTTTGTTTGTCGATTTTATCTGAACACCAAGTTTATAAGATTTACGCTACATTTTAAAACCGATCAGAACTTGATAATAGTATTGTAACCAATATCGTTGTTAATTTATAGAAAGGGAGATCACGGATAAATTTGTATTTCAAGCAAAGTTTTATGCGTATTTTATTTACAAATACATGTATATATATTTAATCTGTATTGTTTATATAACCATGATCACGGAGGTCTTAATTTTATACATCAATTTACAATATTGTGATCAAAATTCGTTTTTTTTAAAACAATTAATTAATTTTGTAGTCGCACGCTTTCTTTGAAATTTAATTGCATTATGGGTAATTTCGGATCGTGTAGATAGAATGGGGAATGGTGTATGGTGTAATGTGTAAGGTGTATGGTGCAAAGGTGTAACGTGTATGGTGTAATGGCACAAGGTGTATGGTGTAATGGTGTATGGTGAATGGTTTAATCGTGTATGGTGTTAGTGGAAGTTTACACCATCCAAGGACTGTAGTTCGAATGACGTGTATACAAACACATCATTTCCACGTTTTCAAAACACATTAGACATTGAAAACAGACGTGCTCCAAAAAATGAGAGTGTGTTTTCTTTTTGTAATAAGGGTAACGCCACTTATGAGTCTCATGCTGACAAAACGCACTTCTGGTGTATTTATTGATGTTTCTCAATATTGACTTGTTGTTTTTCTTTCCTTCGATTTTATTTATTCTTTTTTAATTGTTATGGTTTTATGTCTCTTAATTTGACTTATGGCTATTGATTACTTTCTGATTTAACAGTGAAACTAGTTTAATTTGTTCAAATATATCTAATAGGCGAGTGACATTTTTCATAATTTCCCAGGACTTCTATGGATACTGTTGAATTCATTTGTTGCGCATACTGAGCTGATAGTATCACCCGCGTTCAGACTTCAAAGACTGTATCAACATACTGTATACTATCATTTTGATCAAAGTTTTCATTCCAGTCCTTGTTGTGTTTACTACTGATAAAATACGATGAATGGTTACCGCCAATAATGCAGTATCGTACAATACAGATTAACATGTCCATTTGCCAAACATTTAGTATCACTTAATATTTAAACCATTGACAAGCTCTCAACTTCGTATTTTATTTAGCCTCCTAGCGGTTTTGATTCAATCGCTACTTATATGTCTTATGTGAAAGAAACACGCTTCTATTGTACCCAATTGTACGACTATTATCTTTGATATGTTATTACAAGTCTAAACCACATATACAATATAAAACAATATATCACTCAAACCCACCGATTGAAGTCTGAGACGGCAACATACATTTGCACCTGCTTTTCAAGTAGGCAATTCAGTCAATCCAAGATCTTTTTAGCATACAGAAGAAGTGGTGCATTGTTATACCTAAATACTGTGGCTGTGTGTTGCAATTTAGGTTCACGACTGTTTAATAAATCTTCTCTACATATCAATTATTTCTTTTTTATTTGGCAAATTTTGCGAAACAGAGGGTAAATAATCTTAGAACATATATACAGATATTAAGTTTATAACACCAAAGAAAAAACACAAATCACATCAAAAAAGTTAACAGCATGGTGAATATGAAAGAATAAATGTACAACTTTACAAAAAAAGAAATCAACTCTTTAAAAGGACGAATCAAACGTAATCAAAGAAATAAATGGATCAGAGACACAAATCACTGAGTTGCGTAGACTTTTTCTAAACGGTAGCAGATTGGTTTAAACTGAACACATGTATTGGGCAATAAAAAGTATAAAAACCGAAAATATGTTTACACACAACTGCATAATGGAAGGTGCACAATCTTAAGTTTTTTTTGTGAAGTTCAAACGAAAGGCGGAAGATACCAAAGGAACATTGAAAATATATGGATCAAGGTGAAAATTGAAAAAAACTTTTTGCAAATATTTCTTGAATTATTTCAGAGGTCTGACATATTAGAAACATTCCATAAAAATTCTATAATTTACTTGTTGCACAACAGCAATGTATAAAATATTTGGGCTGATAACTGTGTATAACTAATTGAAGTAATTTTCTATTCGTGCCAAAAAAGTGTACAAAAACACCATGACTAATAAGACAAACGACGACGAATGAGAAACAACAATAACAAAATGAACACTGTCACTTTCGGTCTGTGTTTTCGTTAGATGTTTTCTGCTTTGTATCGATCTGATGAGTTAAGCACTTTTCGACTGATTTATATTGTTTGTTCTTATGTTGGCGCCATCAAACTAGTTTAAACCCACCACATTCTGTATGTGGCTGTCCAAAGTTTTCGCAAATTGGTTGATACAAAGTAGGCCGTTTATTTTCACAATTGAATTTTTTCATATTTTTGCATGTTTGGGTCTTTTATAGCCGACTATACGGTAAGGTTTTTTTTTCTCATTGTGGATGACCGTACGGTTGCCTTTAATTGCTTATATCCACTTCATGTCGACTTTGAACGATAGTCGTTTCATTAGCAATCATATAACATCTCCTTATTTTTATATTTATACTGTCAACTCGGTGTGAGTGCAAGGACTTCAATAGTTTTAAAATAATCGTTCTTTACTATATTAATTTTGAATAATCATAAACAAATTTCTTCGAGACTCTATTAAATAACTTGGCTTTATTAATCTCTTTAAGACATGTTATTTGTGAGAAAGTAAGCCATCGTTCAGCAACATCCTCAACTTTCTCCAAGTATCATCTACATCACCTAGATCCTCCGGCCATTCAACAAGATATGCATAATTCCAAATGTATGAAAACTCTACAGGAATATCAGTTATTGTAATATCTTTTGTAATGACAATAATACGCTCAAGATTTTTTGTAATTTTCTCGTATTTTGCTCTGTCGAGTTCAAACAAGCAATCACGTGACGATTTAAATTCAGACGTAATGAGAAATATAATGGACCTGCTGTTTTGGATACTCTCTGCTTCAGTATCTGCAAGACTTGGCCCAGTCAAAAAATCTCGATCCTTTATGCACAGCGTCAGTCCCCACTCGGTCTCAAGTTTTGGTACTAACACATCTTTAATCCAAGTAACAACCTCACCTTCGTATGACATATACACGTCATAGTGATAACTTTTCCGGACTTCACGCTCCACTGTTCGGCGAATTTTTCCATAGATAGAGAATAAAATCTTCCATCTCTTACTATATACCACAAGCAGCAGTGAAATTGTGAAAGACGTAGATAAGAGTGTTAACGCTAAAGATAACCACATAGTGTTCTTACAGTCCGCAAATAAGTCATGCAAAGAGTTGTAGGCGATGAGTGTATCAATAACTGTTCCGTCGGATAATTTACAATTATATGATCGGCTGTCTAGATCAACTTTTGTAGTGTGTATCCATCTTATGAAGTCAATATTATTACAATTGCATTCAAATGCATTACAATCGAGTTTTAATGTCATTCCATGAAGTTGTTGCATCCGATCTGCCCAGTTTGTAATAGTCGATTTAACATTTGTAAGGAGATTGTTTTTAAAATCAAGTATCTTAATATTAGTGTGACCAGTTAGTTGTACTGGAATTGACGAACGTAAATTTGTGGATAAATACAAACTTGACAGATTGGACATTGTCTTTAGTAGTTCGTCTGGAAAATACCAAATATTATTCTCAGAAATGTCCAACAACTCGACAGATCGTAGATCTTTGAATAATCGATTCCCATTAATTCTAATTCCATCATTAATGCTTGCTTCTTTGGAAATAATAGTTTTCAGGTTGTTATTCTGAAAACGGTTTAATTAATGTAAAGCAAATTCGTATCTCGTTCCAGCAGATATAAATGTTTTTAGTCGAAGTTTAAGAAAAGTCATTTTTAAAGTTGAATCGGAATAAGATATATCCAGATAAGTAAGGTTGTTGATTTTCGGAACAATAAATAAGGGTACGGGGGAAGGGTTTACTACTGTGTAACTGATATCTAATTGTTCCAGTGATTGTGGTAATATCACGTAACTGCCACTAGCACTTGTTAAGTAAAGATTCTAAGTCAATGCATTTGGAATGATCACTAGTAACTGTTTTTATTACTGAAACGGTCATTTTAAACTGAACAACTCTTAAATGCCTGAAATTACCGCAAGGAAAAACGTCAAGATCTTTTTCAGTTGTTCAGTACGTGTTCAGTACACCAACTATCGCAATCGATTAAGTAGCAGTCAGTACTGGTTCAGGTAATTAAGAAAAAACGCTTAGCAGTAAATCCAGTACTGTTAAGTACAATTTAGTACACGTCAGTTCATCGATAGAATTTTTGTCCAGTACTTTTCAGTGTATTAAAATAACATGAGGATTGTTTCCTTTTGAATAGCAGAGGAATCGAAATTATATAAAAAAAACGCGAAAAAAATAATGAATTACATTAAATAATAACGAGACAAAATCGGCAACTGGACTGTAGATACACGTCTTTGTTTTCTTTGTTAACATTTGTTTCTCTTCCATAAATAGATAAAAGATAACACAAATAATAACTGTTTAAATATTTGTATGGAATAACTAAGGATTTGTATATAGTAATACTATATTAAATCCTTGCACTAACCAAGGACGTATAACTAACTAATATACGTCCTTGCAATAACCAAATAAAATTCTGATAATTATCCTGTAATGGTTACGCAAATATAAAATATTGATGACTGCATGTAAAATGAGTCTACTATAGTACTATCCAGCGGAGTATACAGCTGTACGTATACAGATTAGAATGGTGAAAAACCCCGATAGCTTTCGAAATTATTTACCCTATAATTTCGCGCCATTTGTCTGCTGTGTCCGATAAAAGTGTCCGATTGAAGTAACGTAAGTATATATTTTGAAGACATTTTGACAGTTTTGATTGATATTTATATACATTCCTCTCTTTACAAGAATTTTTTGATTTGTGAACCTTGAATTATCATTAACTGGTGATCATGGTGATATGATCGACGACTTTCATAAAAAAAAGGGGGGGGGGAGGAGGTTGCTTTTCATTGAAATTCCCGTTCTTCGACATTTACATTTAAATTAAAAACAAAATAATCTCAAACTAGCAGCTGCTCATGGTGTTAAATTTAGACTAAGCATAACAATAATCATGGACGGCAAGGGCGGATCCAGCCATATCAAAGAGGGGTCAAACCCAGGATAAAAAGGGGGGAATGCCCCAATTCAAAAGTATAATATTTATTGTCAAAAAAGGGGGGTTCCAACCCCTGGCAACCCTCCCCCTGGATCTGCCACTGGGCAGGTCAGCGGGTAACAATATTGACAAGCATGACAAGGAGCTTCCTGTTGGACCTAGACTAATATTTTTCTATAGGTGTCATAGTATTAAATTGGATGTATATACTTTAACATTGTTTTTGTGGAAAAAAGAAAGCATTTGCTTGAAATGGTTTTACATCATTTTATTTCACAGTACAATCAGAAGTCAAAGTTTAATCTTTATACACCAGTATCAAGTTGTTTTTTTTAGGAAGGAGTTATATTACTGCACTTTTGGTTCCTACTGTGACATGTTAACATAAGCGTTGACACATGAAATTTACTAGAAAGTGCACACGAACTTAAAATTTGACTATTTTGAGCTAAAAAATGGCACTTAGTTATATAAAAGTGGCACATGTGTCTCTTTCGGTTTGAAAATTTCCCATTAAAAGATATGTTTTTTTCCCTAAACAGCTTAACTGAATTTCAAAAATGAAGTGTGGTAGGTAAAAATATAAAATTTACTATTTGTCAGTCATTATTTTGTCATATCTCATGATATTTCTTAACAATTTCTCTTTCTGAAAGGTGCATGTCTAAAACTGCAAAAATGGGTGTTACGAATGTCACTCCAACTTCCTCCACCAATATACAGACCTCCAGGAAATTGCACAATTATAGTCATGATAGTGCTGAAAGTGGCGTTAAACACCAATCAATCAAAATACATATATATAATGCTTTTCAGGAACTTGTTTATCTTTTTTGCTGGTTGATCTATATAAAATAATGTGTTTTCAATACTTGTTGATTTTTTTAATTTGCTTGGAAAACAACCAACTATGATACACAGAAGAAAAGGCTGTACAGTTTATTTAAGAATTTAGCATCACACGTAAACCTTAATATGTTTTTGAAATATACGAATTTTAAGTTGTACTTAACATCAATCTGTTGACTAGCTAATAAATGATCAGCGTGGAAGATAGTCTCATTCGAAGTCATAACACATCTCTTTCCTTTTTAATAGTGAACCTGAGATAAATTATGATTAATTATGAAATAATCTCAAAGCTCGAGCTTTGCAATTCCCAAAGTTAAAAAGGAGCATCTCCAGAACGATAAATGACTCGCTGCCTAACTTTGATCTGTGTGTGTGTAACGGTGTTGTTTTTCTTAGCATTGTGTATGAATTTCATAAAATTTGGACGAGGAAAACTTTAGTAAGAGTGTGGAAAATATGCATCAAGGTACATATGTTTTGACTTCTTTTTGGCATATTACTCATTATCATACACTTTATATTTGAGTATATATGAGACTATGCGAAGAATAAACATTATTCCCTAAATGATATAGATTACAGAAAAATGGATATAAAGGCTACGATATTAAATAAATATGAAAGACAGTGGAATTTATTGGTATGCCCCTGTCACTATGTGAAGGTGGTATTAAGTGTAACCATGGTTACCCTTGATCATAACATTTGAACCACAGTTCAACATGTTCGGATTTTTAGGATTTTATTTTTTTTAAAGACATCCCCTGTAATTCAGTGGTGTGAGTTAACTGAAATTAAAGCCCAGGCCTTTTGTTTTCTCATTTAACATTTTTGAACTGTTTCAAAATTTTTCATGTTGGACATTTTATAACTGACTATACATTATAGGAGTTTTCATTGTTGAAGGCCAGATGGTGACCTATTATTGCTTATATTTTTGTCATTTGAACTCTGATGTATAGTTGTCTCATTGGCAATCATGCCACATCTCCTGATTTTCAAATAAATTAGAACATAACTAATCATGCTAATGGCATTAGTTTTCTCTTATGACAATTTCAGCATTTGTCATGCTGGGCATTTTATTCTCACCGACCAAAACTGTATAGGTTATGGTCATTGTTGATTATTGTTCAGTGCCTTATAGTCTTAAACATCCTCGTCTTTTAGTCTTAGGTGGAAAATTGCAATTTTCAAGATATGATAACAACCACAGTTCAACATGTTCGGATTTTTAGGATTTTATTTTTTTTTTAAAGACATCCCCTGTAATTCAGTGGTGTGAGTCAACTGAAATTAAAGCCAAGGCCTTTTGTTTTCTCATTTGACATTTTTGAACTGTTTCAAAATTTTTCATGTTGGACATTTTATAACTGACTATACATTATAGGAGTTTTCATTGTTGAAGGCCAGATGGTGACCTATTATTGCTTATATTTTTGTCATTTGAACTCTGATGTATAGTTGTCTCATTGGCAATCATGCCACATCTCCTGATTTTCAAATAAATTAGAACATAACTAATCATGCTAATGGCATTAGTTTTCTCTTATGACAATTTCAGCATTTGTCATGCTGGGCATTTTATTCTCACCGACCAAAACTGTATAGGTTATGGTCATTGTTGATTATTGTTCAGTGCCTTATAGTCTTAAACATCCTCGTCTTTTAGTATTAGGTGGATAGTTTTCATTTACAATGATCATACAACATCTCCTTATCTATTATATCCATGTTTATTACCAGTTGGAAAATTCGGGACAAAAAGCCCATAAACAAAAGGGTACAGGAAAAGTGATCATAAAGTTTTGAGATAATGTTGTCTTTTATTGACAATATTTATATGTTTCATGGCTGAAAACATTTTTAAGTTATATTTTTTATTTTCTTGAACCATTATATTAACTTTCATATAAACTTAAATGTCATAAAATTCATAATTATCTAATTATCTAGAAAATAAGCTAACTTTTTACATCATAAAGTACTATGTCTGTGAGGCCAAATAAAAAATATGTGTATTTCCCTACCTACCCTATGTTTTAAGCTTAAAGTTAGACAAAGTCTACCTTAAAGTTTTTTTTGTCATTTTTCAATAAGCACTGTTAAAGTCGGAATTAATCTCTCCCATAGACTCAATGTAAAATAAAATTGTAAAATAAAAAAAATCCCTTCCTACCTACCCTATTTTTTTCAAAGATGTAATAGGAAACACACATATAATTTTATTTGGCCTTTATACAATATTACTTTTAAAGTTAATTTGTTCCTCAAAAATATTTTTATTTATAATACATGTATATATACATACAAGATATATCATATATTTACTTAAATAAATAAATTCATGACCATACATCAAATTTGTACTATTAAATGTAGTAAAATGTGAAATAGAATAGCTAATAATCAGGATGTATTTGTAATAACCAGAATTTAGAACATGTAGAATATACATGTACATACTATAACATGTATAATGCTATAGATAATATCTGGGAACAGTATATCTAACCAGGTAATATACAGATGTCAACAAAACAGTAAATTGTCTTGAGGGCGAATTTCAAAGGGTCATTCATACATGTAGGTATCACACAAGACTTTAATTATGATGTCCACAAATGTTAATTGCACCCTTTATCATGTACCTGTTCTCGTTCTTGTAATTTTACTGGATATGCAAAACATTTTGAAAAGAAGTATGAAGCAACATGCTATATAATGCTGTAAAGAATTTGCATTTCTAAAGGTTATATTGGGTATTTATTGATCAACTTGAACATTGGTAAAACTGCAAAACATTTAAATTATTACAAAATGTAAGGAGGAAAGAAATTAAAACTCAAATGTCAAATAAAACCCAGGGTTTACTGTTAAATTTTAAAAGGAAATGATACATGTAGCTATTGAAGTAATAAGTTGATTCGTTCATTGTTGAAGACCCTACATCAACTGTCAAGATGAAGAGCAGGAATAAAAGCCCTGTTCGTTGATAATTTTCTATGTTTTCTATGTATTGTGTGCGATTTTGTCCCATGTACATTTACTCCATATCCTTTCATTTTTTAGTAATAAGTTGCAATATTTGTTACACAATACATAGAAATTAAAGAAACAAGTTCATTCTCAATATATACATATATTTATTTTTATTGTAGATGATTCCAAGCTTGAAAAAGGAAGCAGTCTACAAACATTAAATGTGCACTTATGATTTGTAGGAAATATAAATGTCAATCGCTGATATTTGCAGGATATGAAAGAGGGGATATGAAAAAATGAATAGCTCAAACACATTGTACAGTACCATGAAGTGATATTGGGATTAAACTGGACAAGCAGGAAATAGTGCATTGAATAAATAGCAAATTCATATTTTTAAAGAAAGATCATTCAACTCTAGAAGGCTGTTAATACCTTGGATAATTATTCACTTGAAATAGCAATTTGAAATTATTGGAATAGGAAGTCTTAGTGCATATATTTGTAGTGCATCATACATATATCTGAATTTGATGAGTGCATTGGAAAAATATTTGTTTGAAAAAGCAATTTGGAATAACAAGATTTCATAGATTCAGTGAACATTTACATGTATGTTATAGTTAACTTTGATTTTCAGGATATGTTGCAATTGTTTACTACCAATTGACTGATTACTGTGTTTAAAGTCTAAATGTGAACCAGTACATGTATTTATGATAATTTTAACTACAAATGGACTGTTTATAACACAACTGGCATTTTATTCTGGTCAAGCATATTAAACAATACTTCAAAGTATCATTTTATTTATATGACCATTGAGCTGATTTTGCTATTAAAAAATCAGTTAACAATAAACTTTCAATTACATGTACATTTACATGTACATTTAATTACATTCATGATATTGTAGTCTTGTATAATATTAAATAAGAGATATGATATGATTGTCAGTGAGATAACTATCAACTAGAGACCAAATGAGAAAGATGTTACATATAGCAACATACGGTCAATGTACGATCTCTGGTTCAATAACCACAATTTACATAAATACCCTTACAGATTCAGACAAGTGTCAAACTGTCCCTTTCAAATTTGATTTTACAACTTTATAAGAGAAGAAAGGCAAAGGATACCAAAGGGGACATTCAAACTCAGATATCATTGTACATGCAAGTTGAAAATAAACTTCCAATGCGATGGCTATAAAAAAAAGAAAGAGACAACAGAAAAACAACAGCATCGAAATTATGTGACAATTTAAAAGTTTCCAAACAGGGTAAAATTGTTCGTTTGCTGTATAACAAGATGAATAATATATCGGTATTTAAGCTATTTCGGCATTTTTGTGGGTTACACGTCAGTATGACAGCAACCGAACGACATAAAAAAAAACAACCAAAACATGCCAAAGACATATGATAATAAGAGCAGCAAGTAGTATTCAAAAAAAGACCCGGGTTATATAAACATGGTGGAATTTAGCAAGCCCTGAACCGTCCAAAGTTCATAAAAAAAAATAAAACAACACGTTAATACTGTAATAATTTCATGTGTGCTTACGTCATTATCAAATTGTGAATAAGTTAAACAAAAGCAATCAAAAATCTGAGACGACGTTCAATTCTTTCTTTGAAACAGGTTTACGTCTATCAAAATCACTCACAAGAGTTTTTGTGTGGGACATATATTTGTATCAATCCAAGAAAGGTATAGGCACATAATAAACATGGCGTCTTTTATTTAAATCGAAATAACAAATAAATGAATGCAGATATAAAAGAATGTGAGCTGTGTGATAAACGTTTTGAAGGTACGGAAGCAGCATGCTTTTTCAGCTCTTACCAGGTCACCATATTCATATTTAAAAACTCCCCCAAAAAAAAAAAAATAGAAGAAAATAAGATAAATATCAAATATCAAATCGTTTTCACCTTATTTAACAGGAGTTTAAATTGATGGATTATCGATTGGTTATTTAAAATGCCTAGTGACAAATATTTCATGCAAGATCAGGACGACCAGAGCTTAAAAGTCAGTTATATAATATAAAATAAGGAAATGTGGTACATGCCAATAAAGCAACTATCCATGCACCAAAATTCAAATGAAGTGGATGTAAGCAATTATAGGCAACTGTACAGCCTTCAACATTGAAAAAAAACATACTGTATAGTCAGCAATAAATGTCCCGACATGAAAATGTAAAGCAATTCAAACGGAAATTGATTGATTGTTGTTTGCTGATTTCAAACGTTCAGTGAGAAATATTTCATGCGTTTCAGGACGACATGAGTTTAACAGAAGGTATATTTAATATAAATTATATTTTATAAAGGAGATGTGGTATATTATTACCAATAAAGCAACTTTCCACCAGAGTTCAAATGATGTGGATGTAAGCATTTATATTGAAAATTAAAAAAAAATGTGAAAATTTAATCCTGCTTTATTCAAAATTGCCTTAACTTGTACTACTATTATGCATGAGGCTTTGGCCCGAGATTAATAAGAAGAATGAAAATAACAGTAGTTTGGCAAATATAAAGCAATGGATTATAACTTATTAATAAGTTTATCACTGATGATATACTTGTCGGGTACGTCTAAACCAGTGGCGGATCCAGAGGGGGTCCGGTGGTTGGAACCGCCCCCTTTTTTTGGACGATCAATGCATTTGAATGGGGACATATAGTTGGAACCCCCTTTATCCTGGGTTGGGAACCCCCCTTTTAAAAATTGCTGGATCCGTCCCTGTAAACACTGCTCATTACCTCCTGAGTGCACCCAGGACCCTTTATAGTCATCGCATTTGCACACGGGACGAATGATTATATTTTTACACGCTGCTTATTTAAGGGGTAAATTTTGGTAGAATTTGAAATCGAACTTAAGTAGATATGTTAATTCTTATAAAATAATGAGGGCACGTGTCACTGATTACACAACTACTGAGCCGTGAATTATCCAATCAACAGTGTTACGTTCAAAATGAATAACACGATGTTAACAAGTTTTCCGGGATTGTTTAATGTAATTAAATTTAAATTATGCATAGTGAATTTTACGTTTATGGAGAAAAAATAAAATAACCTATTCAATGTACTTTTTCAGTTTATTTGTCAAACAATTTTGTTGTTGTGCGTTCTGCAGTTCATAATAAAGACAATAAAAAATCATATTGTTTTATAGTTGCCTTTTTTTCTGTAACAAGTTCGATTTTTGTTTTTTTTTGTGATTTTTTCTCTCTCTCCAAAATCAACTTAATAAGCAAATACATTGTTTACTGAATATAAAATTTTATTGAATTTTTATATTTTTATTCTCAATAAACCATATACATAGGTATAGAGAAGACAATTATGTACAATATTTACAATGAAAATATTTAGAATTTAACCTTTATAAGACGGATAAGTATTTATTTATATGATTTGCTAAGTCTTACATCTTGGCTGCGTACGTGCTGTCCTTGGTCTTTTCCTTTGGTTTGGCTTACGAGCAAGTTTCTGGGGTTTTGGCACTTCAAAATCTGTGCAAGAAGACTAAGTCGTTGTTTGAACGGATTTCGTGTCAATCAACAGACAAGAAAACGAAAACAACATGCGAAGAACTGAGAAAAAATTAAAAAAAATCAGTTGTTTTACAACAAAAAATCATTTTTCAGAATTTAGTTTAGAATGTAAAACCAAATCTTACTTACAAATTGTTTAGAAATAATACCCAAATATGATAATTTTCAGAAAATGGAGAAGACAACTGAGACAAATTCATTTTTCAGAATTTATTTTCACATTGAAATTCGTTCAAGGCTTGTATTACTGGACAAGAACGATTTTAAAGAGAAACAAAATCTTACTAAATGCGGATTTGTTAAAACATTCGTATTACTAAGGAATAAAATTAAGACATTTTCTTTTCACTTGTCTTACATGCAACAAATCATTCTTCAAAATTTACTTTTACATTAAAACTGCTCAAGGAATCTAATACTGGACAAGAACGAGCTCAATGTAAAACCAAATCTTACTGCATGAAATTGTTTAGAAATAAAACCGAAATATGACAGAAAACGGAGTCAAATTCATTTGTATTACTGGGGCCTGTTTATCGAAGCAGTCTTAGGATTAGGACGTGTCCTAAGACCAACTTAGGACATATCTTAGTCCTAAGTGGGTTTATTAAACATGTCGCAACTTAGGAAAATCCTAGGAATTGTCCCAACTTCAGGATACAAATTTAGGTGTCTTAAGATGGTCTAAGGATGGTCCTAACTTTAGGATATATTTAGGATGGTTATTTTATAAACAAATATGGCCTGTATTGGTTGCATTTACTTTAGGAGCTACCATTTGATTTTTATGGCCGGGGGGCTTATTTTGGAATCCCTGTCCTTCCTTTTTATTTTTCACTCTATTCGGTCCTTTTTTTATTACTATCCTGACTTTTTTTACATAAATAGTTAACCTGCCTTTTTTTTTACTCCAAACTCCTGTTCTGCCTTTTTTCAAATTGTCAAAATTCATCGTCCAGGAGAGTCTGTAGTTTTGCATCGGGAAAATTCGAATCTCGTCTCTTGCTCATATTCACACGTATGTTATTTTCAGTAATCAAATAGTTGAAGCACTCAGCATTTATATAAAAGATGCACGAGATTTGCCTTTGAACTTTTAAGTATGAAACCGTGACACTTCGAATTCAGCTCACTCAAATCATATAATGATTTTACCAATTATATATTAAATTTTAACTATTTACAATTAGTTTGTTCAATTCTTATATAAAACGTAGTTATTTTTTTTGTCTTATGTTTTGTTTCATAGAGTTTAAATGTACAATTATGATATAAAAAATATTTATTACCTTTTTTTAAAACTAATAATTATTTTCTAATTATTAATCTTTTTTTTTAAATTATAGCTATTTTTAGTGAGTGATCAGATAAACTGTTAGCTTCAAAGTAAATTAAATGGTGTTTTGCCGATTTTTTTTTTACTATGGAACAATGCAATTAAAAGCTATTGTAATATATCTTGAGATATGAAAATACGTAAGAATTATTCATCTTAATTTTTAAACTAAGAATAAAACTTAAATTCTTATTGAACGAAATTTTAATAAAATACGAAAATCTATACAAAGAAAATAAACATAAGTCATTCTACTTTCAATACAATTTGTTTACCTTAAGGCTAAAAAAAACCATGTACCTTGGCATGTTTATTCGGATTTTTGATGAGGAGATGTGATGATTAAGAGACAATTCTCAATTTTGAACGTTTTTTGCCTGCATTATATACGTGTTTTTCTAACTAATATTTGTTTCTATTGTTTCGCCTTATTAATGCGATATTGCAATGACAGATGTTGATGCACATATATATTATTATTTTGACGTGTGGAAAAGGTGGTCCATCATCCAGAGCGCCGGCGTGTTCTTAAACTTATTCCCAATCCTTTAAAGTGTTCCTTCCAATTTTGATTTTGAGTTATATGTTTTAAAATTTCAACCCCTTTTTTATTCAGGAAAAAAACTGAAATCAGCCTGATTTTTATTTTTATAACTTTGACTCTTTTTAACAAGTGGGCTTTCCTCCGAAGTAAAAATACGGTACGTCTAAACACTGCTAAGGACTACTTGGTGCACTAAGGACTTTTATCCTGGAATTAGTCAATTATTGTACAAATAACAGGTATACAAATACATTTTTGTTTTATTTTCACTTGTACAAATAAAATCTCCTGTTGAGCAAGCGGTAATACGGATATTTCTTTTTCAGTATCAGTTAACTTTGGGGCACCTCTTCGCGGTCCGCGTTTAAACTATGTAGATTTCTTTGAGAAACAAGTAATAGCTTTTCAAAAAAAGGCTAGCCGTCTCTTAGCTGATGAAAATGGAAAGTGTTCTCGCTTTGTAGATAAATTCATTCAGAATAGTCTTGCATATCAATCAACAAATTTTACCACTCACGTGAGGTCACACGTTATGAAGTAGTATATCGTTTAACGTTGTGTGTGTTTACAAAACTCCAGAAGATTCGGCTATTTATAGATAAAAGTTACCTGTGTACCAATCTCATGAATATGCATGATTAATGACCAGGCAAAATCTAATTGCTAAAATAGAGAGGACAAATCCGATACTCTACGGGATTGAAAGACATTAACTAGGTTTGGATTGTCCTAACCAATCAACAAACTTTGATTATTCACGTCTCGTAATATCTTCCAATCAGGTAGTAAGAGGCATTCACGCACTGACTGTCCACCGTTCAATTCTTAATAACGTCTCCGAGGAGACGTTAATTAGAGACAATGATTTAGATTAAAGTCATATGGAACGAGTGACTGGTTAAAAATAATGTTTATCCAATTCTTGAACCAATGCATGTAAATATCATAAACTTAGTCTTCTGTGCACGATTTTATCATTTTTTACGCATCTATATCGTATAATCGTCAAAAAAAATTCTCTCGGTCTGTTATGATGTGAAAATATGGCAGCAAATTAATTGTCGTATTTTGAAGCCGTAATTTACCGATTGTCACCTTACTAAACAATCAATAAAGAAGCATGGATATTGAGCACGTGTATAACATGTACAATAAGATAATAGTTTATTTCAATGACAGATCCATGCGTATTGCGATCACCAGATTTTTACGAGAAAGGTCACGCTGAGTTCACTGCATACGGAAAACATATTGGCGAATTGTTTACTGGAAGCAAGCAATTAAAAAAAGTTAAAGTTTGGACAAATTATAGATTTTTCTTGGAAAATAGAGTATATGTACATAAGTTTTATAATTAAAACTAGCCATTTAGATATAGAAACCATATGCATATTATTTTTTTAATTTGAAGTTTCATATGACTTTTAATAACTTTAACTTTCAAGTGTTGGGAAAAAATCAGGATAAAATAATATATGTACATTGTCGGAAAATATAAAATTTATTTGTTCTCGCTACGAAACAGGAGAAAAGCTCGGCGACCCTCGCTTTTCGTCCTGTTTCAACTAAATTTTATATTTTCCGACAATGTACATATATTTTATATATATTATGCCACTTAGGACTAGAAGGGGTGCTGTTACATGTACATTGTTTTCATATTATGGTAGAGATTGATATTTAATACATAAATTCCAAATTCTATAGAAAAGAACCATGTGAACAATAAATAGGCAGAGACTATGATATAGGCACGTGCCGGTTTTTCTTTGATATTGCCGAAAATCAGTGAACCGATTGACACGAGCCAATTTACAGAACAACTGATTAAACAATCACAATCTTTTTATATTTCAAGTAATTAACAATTGTAAAGACTATAATACAAAAAATGTATAATCATATGTTTTGTTCTTATTTACAAAGATTAAAAGGACAAATAATTTTGCTTTTGTTTTATTTCTCTTCCGATAAAGTTATTGGCGTGCATGGCTTTGATTTGCGTCAACTGTTATAAAGTTAGAATGTGGTCGACTTTTAAAATGTTTATGTATTATAGAGTTATCAAGACAAAAGGAATAAAATGTCGACAATAAAAAGAATTGATATTCTATGGTCAAAATAGATATACGAAGTTGTTGTATGAGTGCTAATGAGACAACTCTCCATCCTAGTCACAATTTGTAAAAAAATAACCATTATCAAAGTACGGCCTTCAACATGGAGCCTTGGCTCACACCGAACAACAAGCTATCAGGGGCGAATTTAGGCGGGGGCGTGGCGGGCATGCGCCCCCCACTTAAATCTGCAAAGCATGGGTTGTCCTCAGCTTAATAAAGAATATTTCGATAATTTTACCTCAAAAAATTTTTAGACTTGCTCCGCTCGGCGAAAATTTAAGTTTGCGCCCCCTAACCTAAAATCCTGGATCCGCCCCTGGCTATAAATAGCCCCAAAATGACTAGTGCAAAACCATCAATGTAAAAAAATAACCATTATCAAAGTACGGCCTTCAACATGGAGCCTTGGCTCACACCGAACAACAAGCTATCAGGGGCGGATTTAGGCGGAGGCGTGGCGGGCATGCGCCCCCACTTAAATTTACAAAGCATGGGTTGTCCTCAGCTTAATAAAGAATATTTCGATAATTTTACCTCAAAATTTTTTTAGACTCGCTCCGCTCGGCGAAAATTTAAGTTTGCGCCCCCCCCCCTCCCTAACCTAAAATCCTGGATCCGCCCCTGGCTATAAAAAGCCCCAAAATGACTAGTGCAAAACCATCAAAAAACGACAACCACTGAACGACAGGTTGCTGACTTAGGACAGGTGCAAATAAATGCAGCGGGGGTTAAATGACCAAAAGCCTTATTAAACGAATAATTCCCGAGACTTACGTTACAATGTTCTTAATATTTTCAGAACCGTATGCGTTAATTTAGAGTAAAATATATAATTTTGTCAGAAAAAAATATGGTTCGTACAAATTTAAATAGCTTAGAAAATATCCTTTTATCAAATGATGAGAAAATTTTAAGAATTTGTTATACCTATTACTTCATAATCTATTTCTGACACGACTTCTTGTCCTGATTATGTATGAAATGTTTGCCACTGGACGTAAAGCAACCAACACTCAATCAATCAAATTTTGCTCTAAAAATGAATTAAACAGTATAAGCCACAATTGTATCCATTATTGGTGTTGTGCCTGTTTGTACCGTAAACCTTTTGAATTCGTTTTTGTCCAGAAATATTTTCCTTGGACGAGTTCAAGTAACTATGTAAATAAATTGATTTATAGGGTTATGTGGTCAGTTGAAATTATTCAGTACAATCATTTTGTGTCCGTCGATTGTCGTCTTTCATACATGTCAAATGTTGTATCCACTGTATGATGTTCGTCGTCTGTTGTTTATGGCAGTCAGGCTCGGTATTCAGATTTTAGCCCCCACTAAGGTGACGACCAATCATAGAGTAGGGGGATCTTTCAGTTATTCTCGGGTAAAAATATGGTTGTATTTCTGGTTCAATCCAAAAGAGACTTTGCCAAGGTCAGCAATTGAATGCATTAATAAGTTCAACAAGGTTAAATATCAAAACATATTTTCATTCTCAATATTGTGTGACGATAGTATAACCAGCGCCGTATGTGAACGTTCATATAATGGGCTTTTGCAGCTATGTTTTTATGTGCAAGCATAGCCAAAATGGATAAGCACTTATGCACGTGCATTAGGCTGCGTGCATTATGATTTACACTTGGACTTTGGTATGGTCGTTTACACTTTGCATGCCGACATCAAACTTTATTTGAGGTCCAGTCCGTGATCTTGATGAATATATAATTAAATGAAAGTTGTCTCATTGGCACTCATACCACAGCTTCTTATATCTATACAATATCAGCTTTTAAGAGGCAGTAATATATAAAATAACGAACATGTATCTCTGAAGGGGGAGGTGGATCATTCTGATTTTCTTGTACCACACAAGCATTATTTTTTGTCGCGATTTTTGCTTTATAAATTTTATGACAGAAAAACTCACATTACGAAATATATTCCCCTTTTCCCTGATAAGATATTTAAAATAAAAAAATGAAAAATCAAGTTACAGTTGAATGGTAGTTCCCAAAGACCTAATTACGTTAAGAGCTGTGTGAAAAGAAAAGAGGACCAAATATATATACAAATTAGAAGATGCAAGTGGTATGATTGCCAAAATGAGACAAATTTCCGCAACAGACCAAACGACACAGAAATAAAAAAAAAAAAAAAAAACTATAAGTCACCGTATATACTGAGAGGACCTATAGAAATATTCAATTCAAATTCCAATGTTTAAATATGTTCAATATATATATATTCAAAATATACAGTTAAAGATAAATATAGCAACCTAAAATTAGTGTATACTGACAATTGAAGAAACACGATATATTGTTTGATTCAAAATTAATCCAAGTGCTGTATATCGATTACTTTAATTCTTTAATTTTTCGATTACTGTTGACTTCAAGTCTAGGTGTTTGGTGTTTAGTGATCCGTGTCGGTTCACTCTATACACGTACAAGTGTCGTCTTAACAAATTAACAAAAAAGCTAATTGCCATTCCAATCACATATACACAGGATGTCCACCTCCGGCTTTCACCACATGTTTAATACATCCAGCTGTAAGTTACCTGTGTATAGTTTTAACTTTTAATTTTAAAAGAATCATAAAGATGTACAGATAAAAAGACAGTTTATTCCCATAAAACATGAATACAAATTATAAGTTGTCATAACATAAAATAAATATTAAAATAAATAAAATAAATATTAAAAAAAATAAAATAAATAAAAGTAGATAAAAAAATAAAAATATGAGAATACAAATAAAATGTTTAAAGAAATAGTGTTTAAATATGTTGAAATTATGGTTGAGAAGAAGGAGTAATTTTACTGTTGATACATTTTATGAAATTGTAAAGCTGTATGAGTGTTTTGGGTTTTTCAACAGTTCGTTTGGTATCATTCAATCTTTTCCTTTCATCTTCTTAAACTGGACAAACAAGAACATAGTGATAGTCGTCTCCGATATGTCCATTCTGGCATATAGAACACATTTTGTCACTTCTGTCAACATGATACCTTCTAACTATATCTATAAGCAATACATTTTTGCACTTTTCATTCTGATTTTAACACATTACAAGTTTGATTCGTCCGAAGTTCGCACTGACTATTATATTTTAACTCTTTATGGACATTTTTTAAAGTAAGATACAATGCATCTACAAATGGAAAGGGGGGTAAAAAGTTTTAAAACGTGTTATCGTGTGACAATCAAATATGCACAATATAAGGAATGCACATAATTTTCAGACATAGGATTTTCGTTTAGATTATATAAAATTATAGCATAATAATTAGGTTTTTACTCTTAAATAAAAAAGATAGTCATAGTATCACAGCTTCACGTATATATACATATATGTGTGTGTTATATTTTTGAGCTTTAAAACATAATGTTATCTATGATTGATTGATAATTGCCTAATTTCCAGTGGCAACTATTTCATGCATGTTCAGTACGAATGTATAAGTTTGTTGATTGCTTCTGTTTAATTACTTCTAACTGTTATACACTATATGAGTATACCTGTCTACTGATAAAGACTTATGTTGGTATCAGAATGTATTCTAGATATTGTGGTCGTAGAGTTGCTGTCATATTGATGTACACCCAATATATTCTTAAATTCACAATGTATGTGAACAGTAATAAAGACAAATTCCGAGCAATAGTTGACTTATGAGGCACTGTATAGACACATTCTGAACTATTTAAAATGTTATATATAAAAATAAGAATATAAGGTATGATCGTGAAGGAAGAATCTCTCCACAAGAGACCAAATGCCGTTTTCTTTTTATTTATATCTTTGTCCATTATTCTCTATTCATTATGTAGTAGCACCTCATTATTCTCTATTCTCTATTTTTGGGGTACATTTTTCTTTATTTTTATATTCTTACAGTCATATTCTCTTTCTGCAAACCCACATCCACACCCTCTGAAATGTCTTGCATTTTTGTGTTAGGTAATATTTTTCGAATTTTAAAACTTTTCAATTTTGTTAAAACAAAATGTCTTGAACAGTTTTAATATTATATATATATTTTATTTATCATATATATTTATGTCATAGGAAGTTTTTGCAATGATTCATAATGGGTCAAAATCTAAATCAAGTTAAAGTTTTTATGAAGTATTTGCAATATTTATTATGGGCCTGATTTGATGGGTCTCATTTAACAGATTTATATGCTTAATGATCATGTAATCGAATAAACATAAAACAAATATAAATTGAAAAGTGAATGAATGAAGTTTATTCTCATAAATCTACGTATCATAGTCACAGAGAAAATTTATATTTACAGTAATAAAATAAATTTGACTTTAGCGATTTATTCAGCAAGATATATATACAGTTTTAAAATAGTGGAACCCGATTTTTACTGAGAGCTGGGATTTCAGTTTAAAGGTGTTTTTTTTCAATAGCCGCTTCCGACGTTAAAGCTAGATAAAAAAATACGCAATTCCGACCACAGATTTCTTTTATATTGTAATTTATAGCCATTTAACTTTCAAACATATTTCATTTTGGGCAATTAAACAAAGCAGAAGTATTTTTCACGGAAAGAAATCAATATCATTGAGTAATCGATCAATGTACTGAAAATTATAGTCCAAGCGCGAATGAAGGGAGACAAGCCTTATAAATCTGCACAAACTATTTTATGTCAAAATCGATAGATTTACCTGGCACTGAACACTACTGAAAATTCCAAAAAACTATTTTATCGATGTACTGATTAGTACGAAAACGTTCTTGACGCTACTGAATTGAATGCAACGCGTTTTCTCTTAATTACCTGAGTCAGTACTGAACTGTACTGGATCTCCTGCGCGGATCAGGGTACTGAACACGTACTGAATAACTGAAAAAGATCTTGACATTTGTTCTTGCGGTAATTTCAGGCATTTAAGAGTTGTTCAGTTTAAAATGACCGTTTCAGTAATACAAACAGTTACTAGTGGATGAGGTTTACAACATTATATGAATAAACCAAAGTTTTTAATCGTAGAGCTTTTACAAAGAAAACATTAATCTCTTTTGATTTTTCCAATTAACATGCAAAATCTGTTTCCTTTGAATAAAATATACTGTAAACATTCCGGGTGATCAAAAGAAAATAATGATCCACGTTTGTAATCAACTATTCCGTTCTCTGATAAATCTAGATTATCTATGCAAATTGTTTTCAGATTTCCTACAAGGTTGGGTATAATGTCAAAGCATACGGCAGCTCATCGCTATCTATACTTAAGTCACTTACATGGCCAAAATTAATTGTGGTCATATTTCTATAACGGTATGGATGTAAAAGTAGTAAGGCACGCGTGAGGTGCATAAACGTTTCAAAAAAAATCTATTACACGTAGTAATGGAAACGGACACAAAGCGTCATTTTCTGTTTTCACAAATTTTAATCGACAATTTCTAAGAGAAAGCACTTCTACTGATGATGAAAACCTCTGGAATGTTTTATTCGTTAGACTTACTAAATAACAAGATTGAAAGTGTAATTCCTTAAGTTTTGTCATTCTACTGAATCCACTTCCATAGATTGGCACAGGCATCATATCAATCCCTAAAAAGTTAATTCTCACAGAGCACCAAATGCATGATCGGGGTAGTTGAGTTCTTTATCGTAATTGATAGGTTGAGGCATATTACTCCTGATATCCAATTTTGATAAGTTTTGAATTGGACGAAATAATTCTAATGAATATTCTTGTGATAAATTAAGCATATTGTGTGACATGTCAAGTATAGAAAGTTTGTGTAATCATTTAAATGGCTCGTTAGATAAATCATAAAGCTGATTGTTACGACAATAAAGTTCCTCAAGATATTTATACTTGATTAAAGAATTGTTTTCAATGCTTGAACTCATATCTAGAACTTTGATGTCTTCTGGTAAATGCTGAGGTATGAAATTTAATCCTCTATTTTTACAGTCAGCTATTTTAATTCTCTGCTTTTCTCTAATAACGTATTTGATATCACAGTTTGATAAGCGATTTAGCTGATCACAGTAAATAACAATAAACCATACTAAATGAATGATAATCCTGAACATATTGCGATCCGTTCATCAACGACAGGCATTTAACATTTATTGTAATGTTGATAAGTAAGTAACTCCTACACAAATAAGGTTCAGCATGCATTATGTCACACAAATAATTTGTTTTTAAACTGTTTATTGACTTCCTGGTGTTTTTCCGTTTGCGTCTGATGATTTATTCAATTATTCATTTTCTGAATATTTTTTTTGTCATAGATACTATTTTATTGTCGAGTGAAGTACTTTCGTAGCTTTGATATTTGATGTCTTGTTATGAGAATATTCTATATAACGCTTATTGCAAAACACTTCAGTGGGTCTATAAACACTTGCATTTCTGCAAAGACCCATCTTACCATCCTGACAAATGTGATGTAATCCCGGCAGACAAAACCCCATACAATATCATTTTGTTTGTAAAATATATTATATCAACTGATTGATAAATGTATCATTTCTCTTGGAAAAGCACCATATTCTACTTCGGCAACTACTGAAGAGGAAATCCTTGAAAATCACAGTTCCTTTAGAATTTTAATGATGAAAAAATGAATGTACGTCATTCTACTCGATACCAAAATTCCACTTATAAATTGGTCTTACAGACAACATTAAACCACTGGGTATGTAAATAAAGGCAACAGTAGTATACCGCTGTTCAATAGTCATATATCGATTAAGCGGAAACAAATCCGGGTCACAAACCAAAACCGAGGGAAACACATCAACTATAAGACGAAAACAACGGAACAACAGAAACACTGAACTGCTACAAAAACAAACGCCAACATACATAGAAACGGACTATTTGATAACAACTGCCATATTCCTGACTTGGTACAGGACCTTTAAGAAAAAATGGTGGGTTTGTTTTATGGCTAGACAAACCTCCAGCTTATTGGCAATGTTAAAAATACCACTAAAATGACAACATAACGTGACAGGAATACAGTACAAATAAACGACAGAACACTCAGGACAGGGAAATACATAAATAAATAATATAATATTACATTACAACATGTAAACCACAGAATAACAACGAACACCTTCCAGACACAGTACTCCAGTCCACCACAATAGAATTATGAACTGTACGTCACACGCCACAAAAGTGACGTCACAGGTAAATTTCTAAAAGTAGAATATGAAATTGGGATTAAGTTTGTAATGGTGATATTTTATATATTTTCTAACCAATACAAGAATATTAATATAGAATTGTGTTAGTAATGGTGTAATTATTTGTATTTTCTAACTATGTCAAATTCTATAAGAAACTTATTTGCAAACTATTGACATGTATTTTATCAGTATTAAAAACGTGTTCAGTGTTACTGTGAAACTACCTTCTTAAATGCTGATGTAAACCAGATGTCGATACTAACAATATCATTGTAAATACAACCATTCGAAGACAATAGTATTGAAATTAAGACGATGCTTAAATCTCGTATATAGATTAAGACGAATCAAGCCATTGAAATAAAAACCGTAGGGAATCACATGAACTCTAAAAGGGGCGAGCCTGTGATCGTCAACAAGGTCTTCTTCTACATTCAGTCAAAATGTCACAATCGGAAATAGGACACACTAACAAATCAGACAACTATACTGGTATCTAAAGATGTAAGACCGCGAAAACATGTCAAACTCATTTGACTTCTTTACTCTTTGCACTATTGTTTCGTATTCGTAACTTTATGAAAGATTGCGAGAATAGTCCAACCTGTTTTATAATACAAAACAGTCACCGCTAATACATTTTTGTTTAAGAAAGGTCTCGTTGTGCTTCGTAAACAACTCTGATTCAAAGATAAAGTTTCACTGAAACTGGCATACGTGATAAAGATGCTGACTTGTTTTATTTACACCATATTACATTTTGAGGACGTGTATTGGGAAACCAACAATATCCCTTCTTCTGCACATCGACTTGTTTCTGATTTACGATAAGTAAACTTTCAAAAAGAGCATAGGAAATACCTGGTTTCTGGTGGTTTTTTATGTTACTTACCCTTTTTTTCATTTTTGTGTTATTGTTGTTTGTATTTTCGTCGTTTAACTATCTGGTCATTGTTTTGTATATAGTTATTAGGTTTTGTTTTGGTTTTTATTGCCCCATGGCATATGTTCTCTCTTTTTGAATTTGTGGTTGACCCTTTGTAAGAAAGTCGTGGAATCGATTAATTTTCACAATATTTAATACTTCTTTGTCTAGTGTATATTCACCAATCGCACTTTTAAGTTTAAAATAAATGTTACTATTCCTGAATCCGTATAAATTGTGTGCTGAGCCTTGATGTTAAATACGTCTTTTGTATGCATTTTCGTCTGAATCAAGAACGGCTAAAACTCATCATTAGGTACCAGGATTAACACTGTGTACGCCAGACGCGCATTTCGTTTAAAAGACTCATAAGTGACGCTCGAATCAACAGTGTTTAAAAGCCAAAAAAGTACGAAGTTGAAGAGCATTGACGACCCAAAATTCTGAAAGGGTTTTCCAAATACATCTAAGTAAATCTATTCCTGGGGCAGAAAATTCTTAGTATTTCGAAACATTCATAGTTTTGTAAGCAGCTAATTTAGAATTATGACCATATCAATGATAATTCATTTCAACACACTGACTACTGGGCTGGTGATACCCTTGGGTAGAATCCTCCACCAGCATTGGCATCGAGCCAGTAATTGTGAATAAACTCATCGTAAATACCAAGATTAAAATGTTATACGCCTGACGCGCAAAAGACTCATCAGTAACGATCGAATCAAAACAGTTTAAAAGGCGAAAGGTAATCGATGGGTTACTGCCAAAATGTAGTATCTGAAAATTTTTCAAATTTCAGTTTTTGTGTCTAATATGTAAATAAGTATGCGATAAATCATATCTGTAATTATCAGACCAATACGATAAGGTTTGTATTTTTTATTGACCAGAACTAAAAAGTCTTATCAAATATACCACAAAAAGTCAACTGCCAAATAATCACACATTGAGCTAAATTGAACTTGCATTACTTTATGATTTTCGTATATTGTTATTTTATCAGCAAAAACATCTTATCTGGAGATATTTTTTTTTTCTTTCATACGGGAATTTAAATTAATTCTACAATTCATGCCAATATATATTATATAGAGATACCTGGTTTTGGCACTGCAAAATATTTTATTTATATTTAGGTTAAGTAAGCCATAACCACACATCTTTAGATAATATGTTGCAGATGTTAAAATAAATTATGATCTGTAGAGACAGGAAACAGTAAACAAAGTTAAGATTTTCTGGTTATCAGATAGTTTTATAAAGAATTCTTTAGCTGCGGCGTGTGTGTGTTATCCAGAAAACAGTTGTAAAAAGAAATTATAGAAAATCTGAAATTGGAACATAGAAAAGGTATGTATGTATTATTTATTAGTTTCAAATATTTTAAATTTCTTTTATCAGTTATTATAATTAAGAACAACATGTATTGCATGATTATATATTTTTAAACATCATGAAGTGAAAGAAATTAAAATTCATTAAGTTATCTGCATTTAATCTAAAAATTAATATTTAGAAATAAAGATTTAAATGTTATGAATTTCTTTTTAATTTCAATTTTTTTTCAGCAAACTGCAAGGATGTATGAATAAAATTAAACAAAGTGGAATACACCCGACAAAAGGTAAGTTTGATAATGTATTATATGTAAAATATATCTAGAATAAAGCTCCCCAAACCTTAGCACAGCAGTTTGTATACTGTTATGTAATATTTAGTATACATGTATAGGGTATAAGGACCATATTTATCTGTGCCTGAAATGCTCAAATTATGACGCATCAAAAAACCCTACCCCGAAGACATAATTTGTTTACCGTTTCAGGGTGAATAGAAACCTCTTGTCTGAATTATAAATATGGTTTTATGTACAATCATTTTGCACACATGCACATCTTAATGATTTGTGCAAACGTCTTGCAAAATATATAAAAAAAAGTAAAAGGTTAAAATATCTCGTTGGAGAAACAGAACTATGTATATGCCACAGGAGGGTATAACAAACTTTTAAAGACTATAATCTAGATAATGTTTACACATTAATTGCAGTATATACAGGTAGCTATTTGGTTATCATAAAATGTTGAATTCTTACAATATAAAAAAAGACACAAAATTATGATATTAAATACATTCTATCAGCATTTTAATTAAGTAAATTTGTATGTATTGGCAAATTTCATTTTATTTATTTAAAATATTTGGTTTTAATTCATTTTAGACTTTCGACATGTCTGAATTGAATTGGTCATCTGATGATGAATGGACAACTACATCCTTAGTGTTATTAGCAACTGCAAATACAGAAAATAATACTGGTTCCTCTGTAGAAGAAACCAGAGCCGTATCAAGAACTTCAGAAACTACCGATACACTTTTGGCCACTACCACTATAGTATTGACACCATCAACCGAAGATGAAACAACAACAAGGGAACTAAATACCAATATGATACCTGGTGAGGCTACCATTACAGCAATAACAGAAACCACCACTGTAGATACTACTACAACCATAAGTACAACGAATTCTGCAGATACTATCATCTTGCTAGCCGCCATAACAACTGAAGGTGCGATAAATACCAATGAAACTGCAACTACTAATGCTGAAAATACTACAACAGATTTCGCAACTACTAATGTGCCTGTTACACTTATGACAGATTTAACAACGACTACCACAGAAGCGACTGAATCAACAAGTGCAATGATTTCTGCAGAAGCTGCTAGAATACAAAATAGCACTAAAGAGGCGACAGATAACACAAAAACTGCAAATACTACTGCACAAAATAAAACTAACAAAGCGGCTATTGCAATGACAACTGCAGAAACCATTTCACAAGATGACATTGATACTACACAAGATATATCCACCAAAGTAGTGGAAATGGATACTGTGTCAGTTATAACTATAACAGATTCAGCAAATACTATTACAGACACCACTTCAACAGCATGTGCAATGATAACTACAGAAGCTAACACCACACAATCTAGCACCGTCACTGCAGAGACGAGAACTAACACCAAAGCTGAATCCTGCACTATCAAAGCGACAATTACTACTGATGAAGAAATTTCGTCTGCAGCTGCATTTACGACAGAGGAAGCAATCACCATGGTAGAGGCGCCTTCAATGGCAAATGCAATGAAAACTGCAGGTACCACCACACCAGCTGCCCCTACCAACGAAGAGTTGACAGCTAACACAGAAGTTGCAATTACTACTACATTAGATACAACAACAGAAACTGCAATGGCTAATTCAGCTGTAAATACAACAGGGGAATCAACTGTCACTGAAGAAGCTTCTTCAATGGAAATTACAATGACATCACAAGAAGCTACAACCACACAATCTGGAAGTTTCGCTTTAGGCTTGCATTACCAAAGAAAAACTAAAAGGCGACGAAAGAAAGTAAAGAAATTGAAACAATGCGTACCACATTCTATGGATTGGCATATTGATAGTGAATCAAGTGACGACAATATACCACTGAAACAGTTTCAACGAAAACATGACCAGAAAAGAGCAACTGAAGAGATAGGGAGTGAATTGGAGTCAATCTATGAGAGTGGAGATTCCTTTAAACCGTCAAAACATGATTATAACTCCAGTGATTCCAATTTATCAACACCAACAGATGATTCTGCTATACGCATAGACAGGTTTTTGTCAGAAAAAACAGAGACAAAAGCCAAACGGAAGAAGAATCAGAAGGATAGGCAATCGAAAAAGATCAATTCAAAGTCAGATAAAAACAAGAGAAAACCAACATTAACACCCAATGAAAATCAATTAAACGGTAAAGGTAATTCATTGAACGAAAAAAATAATTCAAATGCAAACAATCAAGAGAAGATAGGAACAACAAAAGATAACACAACAGTATCTTCTGAAGACATAGACCTACGCAGAGTAATGGAAATCAGTGAACAGGTGGCAACGTTCAATGAACTGGCTACAGTACATCATGAACAAAGGTTAGACGATTTACTTTTTGTAAATGGTTTGCAACGAAAACCTGTATCTGCAGATGGAAACTGTTTTTTCCAGTCGGCACTTCCACATATACCAAATACTTATTCAGTTCAATCTTTACGCAGAACCTTATGTGACCACATTATTGATAATGCTAAGGAGTATGTTGGATTCTTTGCGGTGTCTGATTTGTCTGAATCATTTGATGAAGATATATCGTGGATCGACTTTAGAACAGAGATTGACGAGCTTTCTGTAAATGGTAGCTGGACAAACAGAGCTGCTGATCTTCTGCCTTTAGCCTTGGCAAACTGGACTGGACAGACCGTCAAAATATTTTCAAGTTTGTCTAATCAGACAATTTTAGATATAACTCCTTCAGTAAAACACAGTAAAAATTCTTCATGTGAACCGATTACTTTGGCTTATTTAGCCTCAACCAATAACACAATACCTGAGCATTATGATGCTTGTGTGAAATTGGGAACAGCACACAAACCAAGTAATGCCAACCAATTAAATCAGAGCGATTCTTGTCATGAAGAAAGTGAAATAACAGAAAACATCAACAGAGAAATATCAAATGAAGAAGGCCCATCAATTGACAACAATCATCAGAGTGAAAACTCGGATGTGTTGTATACATGTGTACAGATTGGTACCCCAGAGAAGCCAAAGAGAAAAAGAGGAAGGCCAAAAGGAACACCACCAAGGAAAGCTCCAAATTTCATTACCCCACCTAAGAAGAAATTATTCAGAAAGCGAAAAGCAATGCCAGAAACATGGAAAAAAATATCAGGAAAAAACTCAGACTTTCGGGCAAAGAGTATATATCCGTGAAGGGCAACACCATCAAGGAGAAAACGTTGAAACTCAAAGACTGTTCCAATTGTACATTTAAATGCAGTTTAAATGTAAAAGATGAGCAACGACTTCAAATTTTTCAGGCATTCTGGTCTCTTGAAAACAATGAAAGGAAAAAGGATTTCATTGTAACTAATACAATTCAAAAGAAAACAAGAACCTATATTGATGAAGGAAATGAACTTGTGAAGAAAAAGAGAAATGTTCATAGATCGTATTCCTTTAAGTTGGATGGAGAGCAGATTACAGTATGCAAAAATTTTTCTTGATGACTTTAGGCATTAGCGAGTCATTTGCTGAGCATGCTCTACAAAATCAGTTGGGTGGAGTATTTGTTGGCAAAGATAAGCGTGGGAAACATGAACCACATAACAAAACACCAAAAAATGCACTGGAAATGGTACGAAAACATATTGAATCGTTCCCTGTGGTAGAGGGGCACTACACCCGTAAAGATTCAAACCGAAAATATTTAGGAGCTGACTTGAACATTACAAGAATGTATCAACTATACTTGGAACATTACAAAGAAGAATTACCTGAAAAGGAAATAGTTAGTCAGGCTGTATATAGAAAAGAATTCAGCGAGGAGTATAACTTCTCATTCCATGTGCCCAAAAAGATCAGTGTGCACTGTGCGTAAGTTACTATCAAGACAAGGAAAATGATACCCTTACTCCTCAGGTGAAAGAAGCATTCAGTAAACACCAAGAAAGAAAGATCAAAGCCAGAGAAGAAAAGAGAGAAGACAAAGAAAAGGCAAAGAATTCCAAAGAACTTTTTGTTGCTACGTTCGATCTGCAAGCAGTTCTGCAGACTCCATGCAGTTTAGTCAGCCAACTATATTGTATGCGAAAACTTAGCTGTTACAACTTGTCTATTTACAATCTAGCAAATAATAATGCCACATGTTACCTTTGGTCAGAGATAGATGCTCAAAGGGGCTCGTGCGAGATAGCAACTTGCCTATATCTTCAATTGTTATCTTTGCCAAGCAGTACAAAGCATGTTATTTTTTATTCTGATGCTTGTTCGGGACAAAACCGAAACCAATTTACAGCTACATGCTTATTATATGCAGTTACTAACCATCCGTCCATTGATACTATTGACCACAAATTTTTGGAAAGTGGACACACCCAAATGGAATGCGATAGCATGCACTCCGCCATTGAGTTTGCAAAAAAGAAGACTGAAATATATGTTCCACAACAATGGGCAACAGTGGTAAGAATGGCACGGAGGAAAGACCCATACATGGTTGTACCGTTAAAATTTGGAGACATTTACAACTTCAAGGAGCTAACAAAAAAAACTATGAAATACAGAAAAGATGACATAACTGGTGAGAAAGTTAACTGGCTGCATATCAAATGGCTCAGATACACGAAAGCATATCCTGATAGTATTCAGTTTAAAAATGACTTCGATAAAGACTTCAGAATTCTCAAAGTCAGTGCAACTAGTAAGAGGGGACGTCAAACCGGGGACAATGTACTTCCCAAAAAATATACATCAAGACAACAAATTTCAGCTGCTAAGAAGAAGGACTTAGTCAGTCTGTGTAAAAAGGGCATTATTCCAAGTGAATACCATGACTTTTACAAGTCCCTGCCATCAAATAGCAACATAGAAGACACACTTGCTGAAACAGATGTAGAGGAAGAGAAATCTGATTCTGAACAGGAATGAAAGTGACAGCTGCCCTATTCTTAATAAAGTTTTATACAACAGAAACTGATATTTATGGAATAACAGTACTGTAGTTGAAGAGTTGCCACCGTCAATTGTAGATTTGACGGTCGCAAATACAGTTTTACTGGCGACGCGTAGCGGAGACAGTAAACGGACATTTGCGACCGTCAAATCAAAATTGACGGTGGCAACTCTTCAACTACAGTACTGTTATTCCGATTCTAATGCAGTACAAAAAGAAATAATACGTTAGAGCTTGAAAAAATGTACAAATTTGACATACAAAAAATCCGCGAATCTTCATTAATGATTTTTGCGCAAAGACGTTGTAGCTAAACGTGACGTCATACAAATGAAAACTTACAAACTGGAGGTTTTTACGTCACCTCTACGATTCAAATTCGGATAAATTCACATTAAAACGGGGAATTCGAGGTAGGTGTTGTTTTATTTTCGATAATATTGTAGTAATCGAATATTTGTTGATCCTTTCAATTCAAAATGGCGGATCCCTCCTTAGTTACGCCTGGTCAACTGTGGATTTGACGGCAACTTTTAACCAATGAAAAAATTGTTACATAAAATAGCATTAGAATAGTACATAATATTAAAAAAAATTTAAGTTAGCATTTAGGTTACTGTTTAAGTACAAACAAGTTTTAGCTAAGACTTTTCTGTATGTTGTCAAGCACTTTTCTAAGATAAATTTTATCAATTAAAGATATGATTTTATAAAGTTAAAAATTTATGATAAACATTTTCCCGATTTTAAAGTTTTCTGCATTCTTTTAGCATTAATATCTTGTTAAGATAATTATTATTTGTTTCAGTGAATGTAAACATGAATCAAATGTTTTAGAAATATCATTCATATTATTAAAAGTTTGACGCACGAAATTAATAAAGTGTTATTTTCATTTAATGTAAAAAGAAATCATGATACATACTGATATTTTACAACAAAGTTGAACATTTTAAATGTAATTATACTAAACTTAAAAGTAATAAGTGTTTAATAGTTATGTTTTTCATATGTCAAGCATAATTCATTGTTATTAAGCAGTGTTTTTATGTATTATGTCTTTTGTAAGCTAACATGAATGCATACACTTGGATTTGATAAAGAAACAATCATTTGAAAACTTGTGATCATGAATTGATGGTTTTCTTTTATTAAACATTCTATTTTAAAGATAAAACTTAAAACAATGTAGTTTATGTTAACTTTTCTAGGAATTTTGACATTTTTTGTCAAATACAGATTCAGATAAGTCATTTGGTATTCAAAATTGTTTTTTTTATTTATCAGTAGAATATGCCAAATAAAAGTAACTTTTCATGCATTTTGTAGTCATTTTAATTTTATTTCTTTTAAAAATATTACTTTGCAGAAAGTCTTATATTTCTATAATTTGCTTATCCATTTTCAATATAAATACATATATTGTTTTGTAATGCTATGGTCAATTATCTGCACGTACTACACAACGGTACGACACAACTATTATTATATTAATAGTTTTGAACTGCCAAAACAAATTATCTTACTGTAATATGTTTACGCTAGCAAACATCTGTTTAAGATATCAATAAACTTATCAGCAGAAAGTGTTACACCTTAGTACTCTGTAATGGCATTGACATCTGGTATTAATCAAAACAAATACATTGTGCAAGCAAAATGTATAGTGTAAATCAATTAAATTATCCATAAAACAATACTTACCACTAGAGGGGAGATGAAATTTTATAAACTATTCTTTATTTTACATAACTATAAAATTTCAAGCATTTTATTCAAAGGATAATTGAAAATTTATGTTTTTATTGATTTCCCAAAATGTTGAAATATTCAGATACGTGGTTTTGGCATTAACCCCTATAGTATTATCCAGCGGAGTATACAGCTGTACGTATACAGATTAGAATGGTGAAAAACCCCGATAGCTTTCGAAATTATTTACCCTATAATTTCGCGCCATTTGTCTGCTGTGTCCGATAAAAGTGTCCGATTGAAGTAACGTAAGTATATATTTTGAAGACATTTTGACAGTTTTGATTGATATTTATATACATTCCTCTCTTTACAAGAATTTTTTGATTTGTGAACCTTGAATTATCATTAACTGTTGATATGATCGACGACTTTCATAAAAAAAGGGGGAGGTTGCTTTTCATTGAAATTCCCGTTCTTCGACATTTACATTTAAATTAAAAACAAAATAATCTCAAACTAGCAGCTGCTCATGGTGTTAAATTTAGACTAAGCATAACAATAATCATGGACGGCAAGGGCGGATCCAGCCATATCAAAGAGGGGTCAAACCCAGGATAAAAAGGGGGGAATGCCCCAATTCAAAAGTATAATATTTATTGTCAAAAAAGGGGGGTTCCAACCCCTGGCAACCCTCCCCCTGGATCTGCCACTGGGCAGGTCAGCGGGGTAACAATATTGACAAGCATGACAAGGGAGCTTCCTGTTGGACCTAGACTAATATTTTTCTATAGGTGTCATAGTATTAAATTGGATGTATATACTTTAACATTGTTTTTGTGGAAAAAAGAAAGCATTTGCTTGAAATGGTTTTACATCATTTTATTTCACAGTACAATCAGAAGTCAAAGTTTAATCTTTATACACCAGTATCAAGTTGTTTTTTTAGGAAGGAGTTATATTACTGCACTTTTGGTTCCTACTGTGACATGTTAACATAAGCGTTGACACATGAAATTTACTAGAAAGTGCACACGAACTTAAAAGTTGACTATTTTGAGCTAAAAAATGGCACTTAGTTATATAAAAGTGGCACATGTGTCTCTTTCGGTTTGAAAATTTCCCATTAAAAGATATGTTTTTTCCTAAACAGCTTAACTGAATTTCAAAAATGAAGTGTGGTAGGTAAAAATATAAAATTTACTATTTGTCAGTCATTATTTGTCATATCTCATGATATTTCTTAACAATTTCTCTTTCTGAAAGGTGCATGTCTAAAACTGCAAAAATGGGTGTTACGAATGTCACTCCAACTTCCTCCACCAATATACAGACCTCCAGGAAATTGCACAATTATAGTCATGATAGTGCTGAAAGTGGCGTTAAACACCAATCAATCAAAATACATATATATAATGCTTTTCAAGAACTTGTTTATCTTTTTTGCTGGTTGATCTATATAAAATAATGTGTTTTCAATACTTGTTGATTTTTTTTAATTTGCTTGGAAAAACAACCAACTATGATACACAGAAGAAAAGGCTGTACAGTTTATTTAAGAATTTAGCATCACACGTAAACCTTAATATGTTTTTGAAATATACGAATTTTAAGTTGTACTTAACATCAATCTGTTGACTAGCTAATAAATGATCAGCGTGGAAGATAGTCTCATTCGAAGTCATAACACATCTCTTTCCTTTTTAATAGTGAACCTGAGATAAATTATGATTAATTATGAAATAATCTCAAAGCTCGAGCTTTGCAATTCCCAAAGTTAAAAAGGAGCATCTCCAGAACGATAAATGACTCGCTGCCTAACTTTGATCTGTGTGTGTGTGTAACGGTGTTGTTTTTCTTAGCATTGTGTATGAATTTCATAAAATTTGGACGAGGAAAACTTTAGTAAGAGTGTGGAAAATATGCATCAAGGTACATATGTTTTGACTTCTTTTGGCATATTACTCATTATCATACACTTTATATTTGAGTATATATGAGACTATGCGAAGAATAAACATTATTCCCTAAATGATATAGATTACAGAAAAATGGATATAAAGGCTAAGATATTAAATAAATATGAAAGACAGTGGAATTTATTGGTATGCTCCTGTCACTATGTGAAGGTGGTATTAAGTGTAACCATGGTTACCCTTGATCATAACATTTGAACCACAGTTCAACATGTTCGGATTTTAGGATTTTATTTTTTTAAAGACATCCCTGTAATTCAGTGGTGTGAGTTAACTGAAATTAAAGCCCAGGTCTTTTGTTTTCTCATTTAACATTTTGAACTGTTTCAAAATTTTCATGTTGGACATTTTATAACTGACTATACATTATAGGAGTTTTCATTATTGCTTATATTTTGTCATTTGAACTCTGATGTATAGTTGTCTCATTGGCAATCATGCCACATCTCCTGATTTTCAAATAAATTAGAACATAAGTAATCATGCTAATGGCATTAGTTTTCTCTTATGACAATTTCAGCATTTGTCATGCTGGGCATTTTATTCTCACCGACCAAAACTGTATAGGTTATGGTCATTGTTGATTATTGTTCAGTGCCTTATAGTCTTAAACATCCTCGTCTTTTAGTATTAGGTGGATAGTTTTCATTTACAATGATCATACAACATCTCCTTATCTATTATATCCATGTTTATTACCAGTTGGAAAATTCGGGACAAAAAGCCCATAAACAAAAGGGTACAGGAAAAGTGATCATAAAGTTTTGAGATAGTGTTGTCTTTTATTGACAATATTTATATGTTTCATGGCTGAAAACATTTTTAAGTTATATTTTTTATTTTCTTGAACCATTATATTAACTTTCATATAAACTTAAATGTCATAAAATTCATAATTATCTAATTATCTAGAAAATAAGCTAACTTTTTTTACATCATAAAGTACTATGTCTGTGAGGCCAAATAAAAAATATGTGTATTTCCCTACCTACCCTATGTTTTAAGCTTAAAGTTAGACAAAGTCTACCTTAAAGTTTTTTTTTTGTCATTTTTCAATAAGCACTGTTAAAGTCGGAATTAATCTCTCCCATAGACTCAATGTAAAATAAAATTGTAAAATAAAAAAAAAATCCCTTCCTACCTACCCTATTTTTTTCAAAGATGTAATAGGAAACACACATATCATTTTATTTGGCCTTTATACAATATTACTTTTAAAGTTAATTTGTTCCTCAAAATATTTTTATTTATAATACATGTATATATACATACAAGATATATCATATATTTACTTAAATAAATAAATTCATGACCATACATCAAATTTGTACTATTAAATGTAGTAAAATGTGAAATAGAATAGCTAATAATCAGGATGTATTTGTAATAACCAGAATTTAGAACATGTAGAATATACATGTACATACTATAACATGTATAATGCTATAGATAATATCTGGGAACAGTATATCTAACCAGGTAATATACAGATGTCAACAAAACAGTAAATTGTCTTGAGGGCGAATTTCAAAGGGTCATTCATACATGTAGGTATCACACAAGACTTTAATTATGATGTCCACAAATGTTAATTGCACCCTTTATCATGTACCTGTTCTCGTTCTTGTAATTTTACTGGATATGCAAAACATTTTGAAAAAGAAGTATGAAGCAACATGCTATATAATGCTGTTAAGAATTTGCATTTCTAAAGGTTATATTGGGTATTTATTGATCAACTTGAACATTGGTAAAAACTGCAAAACATTTAAATTATTACAAAATGTAAGGAGGAAAGAAATTAAAACTCAAATGTCAAATAAAACCCAGGGTTTACTGTTAAATTTTAAAAGGAAATGATACATGTAGCTATTGAAGTAATAAGTTGATTCGTTCATTGTTGAAGACCCTACATCAACTGTCAAGATGAAGAGCAGGAATAAAAGCCCTGTTCGTTGATAATTTTCTATGTTTTCTATGTATTGTGTGCGATTTTGTCCCATGTACATTTACTCCATATCCTTTCATTTTTAGTAATAAGTTGCAATATTTGTTACACAATACATAGAAATTAAAGAAACAAGTTCATTCTCAATATATACATATATTTATTTTTATTGTAGATGATTCCAAGCTTGAAAAGGAAGCAGTCTACAAACATTAAATGTGCACTTATGATTTGTAGGAAATATAAATGTCAATCGCTGATATTTGCAGGATATGAAAGAGGGATATGAAAAATGAATAGCTCAAACACACTGTACAGTACCATGAAGTGATATTGGGATTAAACTGGACAAGCAGGAAATAGTGCATTGAATAAATAGCAAATTCATATTTTTAAAGAAAGATCATTCAACTCTAGAAAGCTGTTAATACCTTGGATAATTATTCACTTGAAATAGCAATTTGAAATTATTGGAATAGGAAGTCTTAGTGCATATATTTGTAGTGCATCATACATATATCTGAATTTGATGAGTGCATTGGAAAAATATTTGTTTGAAAAAGCAATTTGGAATAACAAGATTTCATAGATTCAGTGAACATTTACATGTATGTTATAGTTAACTTTGATTTTCAGGATATGTTGCAATTGTTTACTACCAATTGACTGATTACTGTGTTTAAAGTCTAAATGTGAACCAGTACATGTATTTATGATAATTTTAACTACAAATGGACTGTTTATAACAAAACTGGCATTTTATTCTGGTCAAGCATATTAAACAATACTTCAAAGTATCATTTTATTTATATGACCATTGAGCTGATTTTGCTATTAAAAAAATCAGTTAACAATAAACTTTCAATTACATGTACATTTAATTATACATTTAATTACATTCATGATATTGTAGTCTTGTATAATATTAAATAAGAGATATGATATGATTGTCAGTGAGATAACTATCAACTAGAGACCAAATGAGAAAGATGTTACATATAGCAACATACGGTCAATGTACGATCTCTGGTTCAATAACCACAATTTACATAAATACCCTTACAGATTCAGACAAGTGTCAAACTGTCCCTTTCAAATTTGATTTTACACTTTATAAGAGAAGAAAGGCAAAGGATACCAAAGGGGACATTCAAACTCATATATCATTGTACATGCAAGTTGAAAATAAACTTCCAATGCGATGGCTATAAAAAAAGAAAGAGACAACAGACAAACAACAGCATCGAAATTATGTGACAATTTAAAAGTTTCCAAACAGGGTAAAATTGTTCGTTTGCTGTATAACAAGATGAATAATATATCGGTATTTAAGCTATTTCGGCATTTCTGTGGGTTACACGTCAGTATGACAGCAACCGAACGACATAAAAAAAACCAACCAAAACATGCCAAAGACATATGATAATAAGAGCAGCAAGTAGTATTAAAAAAAAGACCCGGGTTATATAAACATGGTGGAATTTAGCAAGCCCTGAACCGTCCAAAGTTCATAAAAAAAAAATAAAACAACACGTTAATACTGTAATAATTTCATGTGTGCTGACGTCATTATCAAATTGTGAATAAGTTAAACAAAAGCAATCAAAAATCTGAGACGACGTTCAATTCTTTCTTTGAAACAGGTTTACGTCTATCAAAATCACTCACAAGAGTTTTGTGTGGGACATATATTTGTATCAATCCAAGAAAGGTATAGGCACATAATAAACATGGCGTCTTTTATTTAAATCGAAATAACAAATAAATGAATGCAGATATAAAAGAATGTGAGCTGTGTGATAAACGTTATTAAGGTACGGAAGCAGCATGCTTTTTCAGCTCTTACCAGGTCACCATATTCATATTTAAAAACTCCCCCAAAAAAAAATAGAAGAAAATAAGATAAATATCAAATATCAAATGGTTTTCCACTTATTAAGCATGAGTTTAAATTAATGGATTATTGATTTGTTATTTAAAATGCCTAGTGACAAATATTTCATGCAAGATCAGGACGACCAGAGCTTAAAAGTCAGTTATATAATATAAAAATAAGGAAATTTGGTACATGATTGCCAATAAAGCAACTATCCACCAGGGTTCATATGAAGTGGATGTAAGCAATTATAGGCAACTGTACAGCCTTCAACATTGAAAAAAACATACTGTATAGTCAGCAATAAATGTCCCGACATGAAAATGTAAAGCAATTCAAACGGAAATTGATTGATTGTTGTTTGCTGATTTCAAACGTTCAGTGAGAAATATTTCATGCGTTTCAGGACGACATGAGTTTAACAGAAGGTATATTTAATATAAAATAATTTTTATAAGGAGATGTGGTATATTATTACCAATAAAGCAACTTTCCACCAGAGTTCAAATGATGTGGATGTAAGCATTTATATTAAAATTAAAAAAATGTGAAAATTTAATCCTGCTTTATTCAAAATTGCCTTTACTTGTACTACTATTATGCATGAGGCTTTGGCCGAGATTAATAAGAAGAATGAAAATAACAGTAGTTTGGCAAATATAAAGCAATGGATTATAACTTATTAATAAGTTTATCACTGATGATATACTTGTCGGGTACGTCTAAACCAGTGGCGGATCCAGAGGGGGGGTTCCGGTGGTTGGAACCGCCCCTTTTTTTTTTGGACGATCAATGCATTTGAATGGGGACATATAGTTGGAATCCCCCCCCTTTTATCCTGGGTTGGGAACCCCTTTAAAAATTGCTGGATCCGTCCTGTAAACACTGCTCATTACCTCCTGAGTGCACCCAGGACCCTTTATAGTCATCGCATTTGCATACGGGACGAATGATTATATTTTACACGCTGCTTATTTAAGGGTAAATTTTGGTAGAATTTGAAATCGAACTTAAATAGATATGTTAATTCTTATAAAATAATGAGGGCACGTGTCACTGATTACACAACTACTGAGCCGTGAATTATCCAATCAACAGTGTTACGTTCAAAATGAATAACACGATGTTAAAAAGTTTTCCGGGATTATTTAATATAATTAAATTTAAATTATGTATAGTGAGTTTTACGTTTATGGAGAAAAAATAAAATAACCTATTCAATGTACTTTTTCAGTTTATTTGTCAAACAATTTTGTTGTTGTGCGTTCTGCAGTTCATAATAAAGACAATAAAAAATCATATTGTTTTATAGTTGCCTTTTTTTCCTGTAACAAGTTCGATTTTTTTTTTGTGATTTTTTCTCTCTCTCCAAAATCAACTTAATAAGCAAATACATTGTTTACTGAATATAAAATTTTATTGAATTTTTATATTTTTATTCTCAATAAACCATATACATAGGTATAGAGAAGGCAATTATGTACAATATTTACAATGAAAATATTTAGAATTTAACCTTTATAAGACGGATAAGTATTTATTTATATGATTTGCTAAGTCTTACATCTTGGCTGCGTACGTGCTGTCCTTGGTCTTTTCCTTTGGTTTGGCTTACGAGCAAGTTTCTGGGGTTTTGGCACTTCAAAATCTGTGCAAGAAGACTAAGTCGTTGTTTGAACGGATTTCGTGTCAATCAACAGACAAGAAAACGAAAACAACATGCGAAGAACTGAGAAAAAAAATCAAAAAAAAAAATCAGTTGTTTTACAACAAAAAATCATTTTTCAGAATTTAGTTTAGAATGTAAAACCGAATCTTACTTACAAATTGTTTAGAAATAATACCCAAATATGATAATTTTCAGAAAATGGAGAAGACAACTGAGACAAATTCATTTTTCAGAATTTATTTTCACATTGAAATTCGTTCAAGGCTTGTATTACTGGACAAGAACGATTTTAAAGAGAAACAAAATCTTACTAAATGCGGATTTGTTAAAACATTCGTATTACTAAGGAATAAAATTAAGACATTTTCTTTTCACTTGTCTTACATGCAACAAATCATTCTTCAAAATTTACTTTTACATTAAAACTGCTCAAGGAATCTAATACTGGACAAGAACGAGCTCAATGTAAAACCAAATCTTACTGCATGAAATTGTTTAGAAATAAAACCGAAATATGACAGAAAACGGAGTCAAATTCATTTGTATTACTGGGGCCTGTTTATCGAAGCAGTCTTAGGATTAGGACGTGTCCTAAGACCAACTTAGGACATATCTTAGTCCTAAGTGGGTTTATTAAACATGTCGCAACTTAGGAAAATCCTAGGAATTGTCCCAACTTCAGGATACAAATTTAGGTGTCTTAAGATGGTCTAAGGATGGTCCTAACTTTAGGATATATTTAGGATGGTTATTTTATAAACAAATATGGCCTGTATTGGTTGCATTTACTTTAGGGAGCTACCATTTGATTTTTATGGCCGGGGGGGGCTTATTTTTGGAATCCCTGTCCTTCCTTTTTATTTTTCACTCTATTCGGTCCTTTTTTTATTACTATCCTGACTTTTTTTACATAAATAGTTATCCTGCCTTTTTTTTACTCCAAACTCCTGTTCTGCCTTTTTTCAAATTGTCAAAATTCATCGTCCAGGAGAGTCTGTAGTTTTGCATCGGGAAAATTCGAATCTCGTCTCTTGCTCATATTCACACGTATGTTATTTTCAGTTATCAAATAGTTGAAGCACTCAGCATTTATATAAAAGATGCACGAGATTTGCCTTTGAACTTTTAAGTATGAAACCGTGACACTTCGAATTCAGCTCACTCAAATCATATAATGATTTTACCAATTATATATTAAATTTTAACTATTTACAATTAGTTTGTTCAATTCTTATATAAAACGTAGTTATTTTTTTGTCTTATGTTTTGTTTCATAGAGTTTAAATGTACAATTATGATATAAAAATATTTATTACCTTTTTAAAACTAATAATTATTTTCTAATTATTAATCTTTTTTTAAATTATAGCTATTTTAGTGAGTGATCAGATAAACTGTTAGCTTCAAAGTAAATTAAATGGTGTTTTGCCGATTTTTTTTACTATGGAACAATGCAATTAAAAGCTATTGTAATATATCTTGAGATATGAAAATACGTAAGAATTATTCATCTTAATTTTTAAACTAAGAATAAAACTTAAATTCTTATTGAACGAAATTTTAATAAAATACGAAAATCTATACAAAGAAAATAAACATAAGTCATTCTACTTTCAATACAATTTGTTTACCTTAAGGCTAAAAAAACCATGTACCTTGGCATGTTTATTCGGATTTTGATGAGGAGATGTGATGATTAAGAGACAATTCTCAATTTTGAACGTTTTTGCCTGCATTATATACGTGTTTTCTAACTAATATTTGTTTTATTGTTTCGCCTTATTAATGCGATATTGCAATGACAGATGTTGATGCACATATATATTATTATTTTGACGTGTGGAAAAGGTGGTCCATCATCCAGAGCGCCGGCGTGTTCTTAAACTTATTCCCAATCCTTTAAAGTGTTCCTTCCAATTTTGATTTTGAGTTATATGTTTTAAAATTTCAACCCCTTTTTTATTCAGGAAAAAAACTGAAATCAGCCTGATTTTTATTTTTATAACTTTGACTCTTTTTAACAAGTGGGCTTTCCTCCGAAGTAAAAATACGGTACGTCTAAACACTGCTAAGGACTACTTGGTGCACTAAGGACTTTTATCCTGGAATTAGTCAATTATTGTACAAATAACAGGTATACAAATACATTTTTGTTTTATTTTCACTTGTACAAATAAAATCTCCTGTTACCCAGCTTGCATGTTGAGCAAGCGGTAATACGGATATTTCTTTTTCAGTATCAGTTAACTTTGGGGCACCTCTTCGCGGTCCGCGTTTAAACTATGTAGATTTCTTTGAGAAACAAGTAATAGCTTTTCAAAAAGGCTAGCCGTCTCTTAGCTGATGAAAATGGAAAGTGTTCTCGCTTTGTAGATAAATTCATTCAGAATAGTCTTGCATATCAATCAACAAATTTTACCACTCACGTGAGGTCACACGTTATGAAGTAGTATATCGTTTAACGTTGTGTGTGTTTACAAAACTCCAGAAGATTCGGCTATTTATAGATAAAAGTTACCTGTGTACCAATCTCATGAATATGCATGATTAATGACCAGGCAAAATCTAATTGCTAAAATAGAGAGGACAAATCCGATACTCTACGGGATTGAAAGACATTAACTAGGTTTGGATTGTCCTAACCAATCAACAAACTTTGATTATTCACGTCTCGTAATATCTTCCAATCAGGTAGTAAGAGGCATTCACGCACTGACTGTCCACCGTTCAATTCTTAATAACGTCTCCGAGGAGACGTTAATTAGAGACAATGATTTAGATTAAAGTCATATGGAACGAGTGACTGGTTAAAAATAATGTTTATCCAATTCTTGAACCAATGCATGTAAATATCATAAACTTAGTCTTCTGTGCACGATTTTATCATTTTTTACGCATCTATATCGTATAATCGTCAAAAAAAAATTCTCTCGGTCTGTTATGATGTGAAAATATGGCAGCAAATTAATTGTCGTATTTTGAAGCCGTAATTTACCGATTGTCACCTTACTAAACAATCAATAAAGAAGCATGGATATTGAGCACGTGTATAACATGTACAATAAGATAATAGTTTATTTCAATGACAGATCCATGCGTATTGCGATCACCAGATTTTACGAGAAAGGTCACGATGATTTCACTGCATACGGAAAACATATTGGCGAATTGTTTACTGGAAGCAAGCAATTAAAAAATTTAAAGTTTGGACAAATTATAGATTTTTCTTGGAAAATAGAGTATATGTACATAAGTTTTATAATTAAAACTAGCCATTTAGATATAGAAACCATATGCATATTATTTTTTTAATTTGAAGTTTCATATGACTTTTAATAACTTTCTCGCTTTTCGTCCTGTTTCAACTAAATTTTATATTTTCCGACAATGTACATATATTTTATATATATTATGCCACTTAGGACTAGAAGGGTGCTGTTACATGTACATTGTTTTCATATTATGGTAGAGATTGATATTTAATACATAAATTCCAAATTCTATAGAAAAGAACCATGTGAACAATAAATAGGCAGAGACTCTGATATAGGCACGTGCCGGTTTTTCTTTGATATTGCCGAAAATCAGTGAACCGATTGACACGAGCCAATTTACAGAACAACTGATTAAACAATCATAATCTTTTTTTATATTTCAAGTAATTAACAATTGTAAAGACTATAATACAAAAAATGTATAATCATATGTTTTGTTCTTATTTACAAAGATTAAAAGGACAAATAATTTTGCTTTTGTTTTATTTCTCTTCCGATAAAGTTATTGGCGTGCATGGCTTTGATTTGCGTCAACTGTTATAAAGTTAGAATGTGGTCGACTTTTAAAATGTTTATGTATTATAGAGTTATCAAGACAAAAGGAATAAAAATGTCGACAATAAAAAAGAATTGATATTCTATGGTCAAAATAGATATACGAAGTTGTTGTATGAGTGCTAATGAGACAACTCTCCATCCTAGTCACAATTTGTAAAAAAATAACAATTATCAAAGTACGGCCTTCAACATGGAGCCTTGGCTCACACCGAACAACAAGCTATCAGGGGCGAATTTAGGCGGGGGCGTGGCGGGCATGCGCCCCCCACTTAAATCTGCAAAGCATGGGTTGTCCTCAGCTTAATAAAGAATATTTCGATAATTTTACCTCAAAAAAGTTTTAGACTCGCTCCGCTCGGCGAAAATTTAAGTTTGCGCCCCCTAACCTAAAATCCTGGATCCGCCCCTGGCTATAAATAGCCCCAAAATGACAAAACCATCAATGTAAAAAAATAACCATTATCAAAGTACGGCCTTCAACATGGAGCCTTGGCTCACACCGAACAACAAGCTATCAGGGGCGGATTTAGGCGGGGGCGTGGCGGGCGTGCGCCCCACTTAAATTTACAAAGCATGGGTTGTCCTCAGCTTAATAAAGAATATTTCGATAATTTTACCTCAAAATTTTTTTAGACTCGCTCCGCTCGGCGAAAATTTAAGTTTGCGCCCCCACCCAACCTAAAATCCTGGATCCGCCCTGGCTATAAAAGCCCCAAAATGACTAGTGCAAAACCATCAAAAACGACAACCACTGAACGACAGGTTGCTGACTTAGGACAGGTGCAAATAAATGCAGCGGGGGTTAAATGACCAAAAGCCTTATTAAACGAATAATTCCCGAGACTTACGTTACAATGTTCTTAATATTTTCAGAACCGTATGCGTTAATTTAGAGTAAAATATATAATTTTGTCAGAAAAAAATATGGTTCGTACAAATTTAAATAGCTTAGAAAATATCCTTTTATCAAATGATGAGAAAATTTTAAGAATTTGTTATACCTATTACTTCATAATCTATTTCTGACACGACTTCTCGTCCTGATTATGCATGAAATGTTTGCCACTGGACGTAAAGCAACCAACACTCAATCAATCAAATTTTGCTCTAAAAATGAATTAAACAGTATAAGCCACAATTGTATCCATTATTGGTGTTGTGCCTGTTTGTACCGTAAACCTTTTGAATTCGTTTTTGTCCAGAAATATTTTCCTTGGACGAGTTCAAGTAACTATGTTTTATTATTGATTTATAGGGTTATGTGGTCAGTTGAAATTATTCAGTACAATCATTTTGTGTCCGTCGATTGTCGTCTTTCATACATGTCAAATGTTGTATCCACTGTATGATGTTCGTCGTCTGTTGTTTATGGCAGTCAGGCCTCGGTATTCAGATTTTAGCCCCCACTAAGGTGACGACCAATCATAGAGTGGGGGGGGGATCTTTTCAGTTATTCTCGGGGTAAAAATATGGTTGTATTTCTGGTTCAATCCAAAAGAGACTTTGCCAAGATCAGCAATTGAATGCATTAATAAGTTCAACAAGGTTAAATATCAAAACATATTTTCATTCTCAATATTGTGTGACGATAGTATAACCAGCGCCGTATGTGAACGTTCATATAATGGGCTTTTGCAGCTATGTTTTTATGTGCAAGCATAGCCAAAATGGATAAGCACTTATGCACGTGCATTAGGCTGCGTGCATTATGATTTACACTTGGACTTTGGTATGGTCGTTTACACTTTGCATGCCGACATCAAACTTTATTTGAGGTCCAGTCCGTGATCTTGATGAATATATAATTAAATGAAAGTTGTCTCATTGGCACTCATACCACAGCTTCCTATATCTATACAATATCAGCTTTTAAGAGGCAGTAATATATAAAATAACGAACATGTATCTCTGAAGGGGGAGGTGGATCATTCTGATTTTCTTGTACCACACAAGCATTATTTTTTGTCGCGATTTTTGCTTTATAAATTTTATGACAGAAAAACTCACATTACGAAATATATTCCCCTTTTCCCTGATAAGATATTTAAAATAAAAAAATGAAAAATCAAGTTACAGTTGAATGGTAGTTCCCAAAGACCTAAGTACGTTAAGAGCTGTGTGAAAAGAAAAGAGGATCAAATATATATACAAATTAGAAGATGCAAGTGGTATGATTGCCAAAATGAGACAAATCTCCGCAACAGACCAAACGACACAGAAATAAAAAAAAAAAAATATAAGTCACCGTATATACTGAGAGGACCTATAGAAATATTCAATTCAAATTCCAATGTTTAAATATGTTCAATATATATATATTCAAAATATACAGTTAAAGATAAATATAGCAACCTAAAATTAGTGTATACTGACAATTGAAGAAACACGATATATTGTTTGATTCAAAATTAATCCAAGTGCTGTATATCGATTACTTTAATTTTTAATTTTTCGATTACTGTTGACTTCAAGTCTAGGTGTTTGGTGTTTAGTGATCCGTGTCGGTTCACTCTATACACGTACAAGTGTCGTCTTAACAAATTAACAAAAAAGCTAATTGCCATTCCAATCACATATACACAGGATGTCCACCTCCGGCTTTCACCACATGTTTAATACATCCAGCTGTAAGTTACCTGTGTATAGTTTTTAACTTTTAATTTTAAAAGAATCATGAAGATGTACAGATAAAAGACAGTTTATTCCCATAAAACATGAATACAAATTATAAGTTGTCATAACATAAAATAAATATTAAAATAAATAAAATAAATAAAAGTAGATAAAAAATTAAAATATGAGAATACAAATAAAAATGTTTAAAGAAATAGTGTTTAAATATGTTGAAATTATGGTTGAGAAGAAGGAGTAATTTTACTGTTGATACATTTTATGAAATTGTAAAGCTGTATGAGTGTTTTGGGTTTTCAACAGTTCGTTTGGTATCATTCAATCTTTTCCTTTCATCTTCTTAAACTGGACAAACAAGAACATAGTGATAGTCGTCTCCGATATGTCCATTCTGGCATATAGAACACATTTTGTCACTTCTGTCAACATGATACATTCTCCCTATATCTATAAGCAATACATTTTGCACTTTTCATTCTGATTTTAACACATTACAAGTTTGATTCGTCCGAAGTTCGCACTGACTATTATATTTTAACTCTTTATGGACATTTTTAAAGTAAGATACAATGCATCTACAAATGGAAAGGGGGTAAAAAGTTTTAAAACGTGTTATCGTGTGACAATCAAATATGCACAATATAAGGAATGCACATAATTTTCAGACATAGGATTTTCGTTTAGATTATATAAAATTATAGCATAATAATTAGGTTTTTACTCTTAAATAAAAAAGATAGTCATAGTATCACAGCTTCACGTATATATACATATATGTGTGTGTTATATTTTTGAGCTTTAAAACATAATGTTATCTATGATTGATTGATAATTGCCTAATTTCCAGTGGCAACTATTTCATGCATGTTCAGTACGAATGTATAAGTTTGTTGATTGCTTCTGTTTAATTACTTCTAACTGTTATACCTTATATGAGTATACCTGTCTACTGATAAAGACTTATGTTGGTATCAGAATGTATTCTAGATATTGTGGTCGTAGAGTTGCTGTCATATTGATGTACACCCAATATATTCTTAAATTCACAATGTATATGAACAGTAATAAAAGACAAATTCCGAGCAATAGTTGACTTATGAGGCACTGTATAGACACATTCTGAACTATTTAAAATGTTATATATAAAAATAAGAATATAAGGTATGATCGTGAAGGAAGAATCTCTCCACAAGAGACCAAATGCCGTTTTCTTTTTATTTATATCTTTTGTCCATTATTCTCTATTCATTATGTAGTAGCACCTCATTATTCTCTATTCTCTATTTTTGGGGTACATTTTCTTTATTCTTTATATTCTTACAGTCATATTCTCTTTTCTGCAAACCCACATCCACACCCTCTGAAATGTCTTGCATTTTGTGTTAGGTAATATTTTTCGGAATTTTAAAACTTTTCAATTTTGTTAAAACAAAATGTCTTGAACAGTTTTAATATTATATATATATTTTATTTATCATATATATTTATGTCATAGGAAGTTTTGCAATGATTCATAATGGGTCAAAATCTAAATCAAGTTAAAGTTTTTATGAAGTATTTGCAATATTTATTATGGGCCTGATTTGATGGGTCTCATTTAACAGATTTATATGCTTAATGATCATGTAATCGAATAAACATAAAACAAATATAAATTGAAAAGTGAATGAATGAAGTTTATTCTCATAAATCTACGTATCATAGTCACAGAGAAAATTTATATTTACAGTAATAAAATAAATTTGACGTTAGCGATTTATTCAGCAAGATATATATACAGTTTTAAAATAGTGGAACCCGATTTTTACTGAGAGCGGGGATTTCCAGTTTAAAGGTGTTTTTTTTTCAATAGCCGCTTCCGACGTTGAAGCTAGATAAAAAAAAAAATACGCAATTCCGACCACAGATTTCTTTTATATTGTAATTTATAGCCATTTAATCGATCAATGTACTGAAAATTATAGTCCAAGCGCGAATGAAGGGAGACAAGCCTTATAAATCTGCACAAACTATTTTATGTCAAAATCGATAGATTTACCTGGCACTGAACACTACTGAAAATTCCCAAACAACTATTTTATCGATGTACTGATTAGTACGAAAACGTTCTTGACGCTACTGAATTGAATGCAACGCGTTTTCTCTTAATTACCTGAGTCAGTACTGAACTGTACTGGATCTCCTGCGCGGATCAGGGTACTGAACACGTACTGAATAACTGAAAAAGATCTTGACATTTGTTCTTGCGGTAATTTCAGGCATTTAAGAGTTGTTCAGTTTAAAATGACCGTTTCAGTAATACAAACAGTTACTAGTGGATGAGGTTTACAACATTATATGAATAAACCAAAGTTTTTAATCGTAGAGCTTTTACAAAGAAAACATTAATCTCTTTTTGATTTTTCCAATTAACATGCAAAAATCTGTTTCCTTTGAATAAAATATACTGTAAACATTCCGGGTGATCAAAAGAAAATAATGATCCACGTTTGTAATCAACTATTCCGTTCTCTGATAAATCTAGATTATCTATGCAAATTGTTTTCAGATTTCCTACAAGGTTGGGTATAATGTCAAAGCATACGGCAGCTCATCGCTATCTATACTTAAGTCACTTACATGGCCAAAATTAATTGTGGTCATATTTCTATAACGGTATGGATGTAAAAGTAGTAAGGCACGCGTGAGGTGCATAAACGTTTCAAAAAAAATCTATTACACGTAGTAATGGAAACGGACACAAAGCGTCATTTTCTGTTTTCACAAATTTTAATCGACAATTTCTAAGAGAAAGCACTTCTACTGATGATGAAAACCTCTGGAATGTTTTATTCGTTAGACTTACTAAATAACAAGATTGAAAGTGTAATTCCTTAAGTTTTGTCATTCTACTGAATCCACTTCCATAGATTGGCACAGGCATCATATCAATCCCTAAAAAAGTTAATTCTCACAGAGCACCAAATGCATGATCGGGGTAGTTGAGTTCTTTATCGTAATTGATAGGTTGAGGCATATTACTCCTGATATCCAATTTTGATAAGTTTTGAATTGGACGAAATAATTCTAATGAATATTCTTGTGATAAATTAAGCATATTGTGTGACATGTCAAGTATAGAAAGTTTGTGTAATCATTTAAATGGCTCGTTAGATAAATCATAAAGCTGATTGTTACGACAATAAAGTTCCTCAAGATATTTATACTTGATTAAAGAATTGTTTTCAATGCTTGAACTCATATCTAGAACTTTGATGTCTTCTGGTAAATGCTGAGGTATGAAATTTAATCCTCTATTTTTACAGTCAGCTATTTTAATTCTCTGCTTTTCTCTAATAACGTATTTGATATCACAGTTTGATAAGCGATTTAGCTGATCACAGTAAATAACAATAAACCATACTAAATGAATGATAATCCTGAACATATTGCGATCCGTTCATCAACGACAGGCATTTAACATTTATTGTAATGTTGATAAGTAAGTAACTCCTACACAAATAAGGTTCAGCATGCATTATGTTACACAAACAATTTGTTTTTAAACTGTTTATTGACTTCCTGGTGTTTTTCCGTTTGCGTCTGATGATTTATTCAATTATTCATTTTCTGAATATTTTTTTTGTCATAGATACTATTTTATTGTCGAGTGAAGTACTTTCGTAGCTTTGATATTTGATGTCTTGTTATGAGAATATTCTATATAACGCTTATTGCAAAACACTTCAGTGGGTCTATAAACACTTGCATTTCTGCAAAGACCCATCTTACCATCCTGACAAATGTGATGTAATCCCGGCAGACAAAACCCCATACAATATCATTTTGTTTGTAAAATATATTATATCAACTGCTTGATAAATGTATCATTTCTCTTGGAAAAGCACCATATTCTACTTCGGCAACTACTGAAGAGGAAATCCTTGAAAATCACAGTTCCTTTAGAATTTTAATGATGAAAAAATGAATGTACGTCATTCTACTCGATACCAAAATTCCACTTATAAATTGGTCTTACAGACAACATTAAACCACTGGGTATGTAAATAAAGGCAACAGTAGTATACCGCTGTTCAATAGTCATATATCGATTAAGCGGAAACAAATCCGGGTCACAAACCAAAACCGAGGGAAACACATCAACTATAAGACGAAAACAACGGAACAACAGAAACACTGAACTGCTACAAAAACAAACGCCAACATACATAGAAACGGACTATTTGATAACAACTGCCATATTCCTGACTTGGTACAGGACCTTTAAGAAAAAATGGTGGGTTTGTTTTATGGCTAGACAAACCTCCAGCTTATTGGCAATGTTAAAAATACCACTAAAATGACAACATAACGTGACAGGAATACAGTACAAATAAACGACAGAACACTCAGGACAGGGAAATACATAAATAAATAATATAATATTACATTACAACATGTAAACCACTGAATAACAACGGACACCTTCCAGACACAGTACTCCAGTTCACCACAATAGAATTATGAACTGTACGTCACACGAATGTATCAACGCCACAAAAAGTGACGTCACAGGTAAATTTCTAAAAGTAGAATATGAAATTGGGATTAAGTTTGTAATGGTGTTATTTTATATATTTTCTAACCAATACAAGAATATTAATATAGAATTGTGTTAGTAATGGTGTAATTATTTGTATTTTCTAACTATGTCAAATTCTATAAGAAACTTATTTGCAAACTATTGACATGTATTTTATCAGTATTAAAAACGTGTTCAGTGTTACTGTGAAACTACCTTCTTAAATGCTGATGTAAATCAGATGTCGATACTAACAATATCATTGTAAATACAACCATTCGAAGACAATAGTATTGAAATTAAGACGATGCTTAAATCTCGTATATAGATTAAGACGAATCAAACCATTGAAATAAAAACCGTAGGGAATCACATGAACTCTAAAAGGGGCGAGCCTGTGATCGTCAACAAGGTCTTCTTCTACATTCAGTCAAAATGTCACAATCGGAAATAGGACACACTAACAAATCAGACAACTATACTGGTATCTAAAGATGTAAGACCGCGAAAACATGTCAAACTCATTTGACTTCTTTACTCTTTGCACTATTGTTTCGTATTCGTAACTTTATGAAAGATTGCGAGAATAGTCCAACCTGTTTTATAATACAAAACAGTCACCGCTAATACATTTTTGTTTAAGAAAGGTCTCGTTGTGCTTCGTAAACAACTCTGATTCAAAGATAAAGTTTCACTGAAACTGGCATACGTGATAAAGATGCTGACTTGTTTTATTTACACCATATTACATTTTGAGGACGTGTATTGGGAAACCAACAATATCCCTTCTTCTGCACATCGACTTGTTTCTGATTTACGATAAGTAAACTTTCAAAAAGAGCATAGGAAATACCTGGTTTCTGGTGGTTTTTTATGTTACTTACCTTTTTTCATTTTGTGTTATTGTTGTTTGTATTTTCGTCGTTTAACTATCTGGTCATTGTTTTGTATATAGTTATTAGGTTTTGTTTTGGTTTTTATTGCCCCATGGCATATGTTCTCTCTTTTTGAATTTGTGGTTGACCCTTTGTAAGAAAGTCGTGGAATCGATTAATTTTCACAATATTTAATACTTCTTTGTCTAGTGTATATTCACCAATCGCACTTTTAAGTTTAAAATAAATGTTACTATTCCTGAATCCGTATAAATTGTGTGCTGAGCCTTGATGTTAAATACGTCTTTTGTATGCATTTTCGTCTGAATCAAGAACGGCTAAAACTCATCATTAGGTACCAGGATTAACACTGTGTACGCCAGACGCGCATTTCGTTTAAAAGATTCATAAGTGACGCTCGAATCAACAGTGTTTAAAGGCCAAAAAAGTACGAAGTTGAAGAGCATTGACGACCCAAAATTCCGAAAGGGTTTTCCAAATACATCTAAGTAAATCTATTCCTGGGGCAGAAAATTCTTAGTATTTCGAAAAATTCATAGTTTTGTAAGCAGCTGATTTAGAATTATGACCATATCAATGATAATTCATTTCAACACACTGACTACTGGGCTGGTGATACCCTTGGGTAGAATCCTCCACCAGCATTGGCATCGAGCCAGTAATTGTGAATAAACTCATCGTAAATACCAAGATTAAAATGTTATACGCCTGACGCGCAAAAGACTCATCAGTAACGATCGAATCAAAACAGTTTAAAAGGCGAAAGGTATATGCAAATAGTATTATTGTTTCTCTGAATTTCAATAATGGATTTCTTGCTATCAAGTATCATACTCAAATTTACATATACTTGGTACTGATGTAACACCGCAAGACCATTATGCGGAATGTTTTGAATTCTTCTTCCGTGTAACCTTCCAGTATCTTGGATTCACTCCATACGGACGTCCTCATTTTTCTTAAACACTAACGTACTATTTTATACTTTCAGGTGATTGTCTTTTGTCTGGAATATTTCCTTATTTTACGATTCATGTCGTCTCTAATTCAATTGTAAAATTGAATGTTAACTTCTCTTCCTTTTTTCTTGAAGTATGTGAAAATATGAAATATGGTAGATTAGTACCAAATATTAATGTGATGGGAAATGAACAACATTACACATCATAAAAAGGTAAAATCACAAAAATACTGAACTCCGAGGAAAATTCAAAAAGGAAAGTCCCCAATCAAATGGCAAAATCAAAAGTTCAAACACATCAAACGAATGGATAACAACTGTCATATTCCTGACTTGGTACAGGCATTTTCTTATGTAGAAAATGGTGGATTGAACCTGGTTTTATAGCTAGCCAAACCTCTCACTTGTATGACAGTTGCATCAAATTCCATTAAATTGACAACGATGCGTGAACAAAACAAACAGACACAATAGGTAAAAATGTCAAAAATAGGGTTACAGCAGTCAACTTTGTGTTATCATCTTAATCACTATAAAAACAAACAAATGTAACGAAGAAGCACAAAAAGGCATACATTAAATTTAACATCCTCATTATGCTTATATTATACGATTTTGTTTATCTATGTAAAATCCACCCATACAGGATGGAAGGTTTTAAGTACTGGCGTAAAATCGCGCGTTTGAAATTCGCACAGGTAGACATAAAATAATTTTGTCGTTCAAAGTATGAAGAGATACATAAAAACAGAGTCACGTAAAATGGATATCACAAAAAAACAGACTTAACAGTAAAAGTAATATTAATAAATAAAATAATAGTGTGGTTCAAATTATGACGGGATACATAAGTACAGAGTCACGTCAAATGTTTATCACAAAAAAACAGACTTAACAGTAAAAGTAATATTAATAAATAAAATAATTTTACCAAATTACATTTTTTTATTTCTGACGCATCTATAAAAATCTCACAATATTTAAAATAAACTATTGACGTCACGTATCTTAAAATATATATATATACTCACATTACTATTCATCTTTTTCACTTGAGATGCTAAACCTCAATGATCACTACTTTGTTCTATTTCTTTACTGAAAAAACCGGTTATTAATGGCGACCATTGTTTATCGATTATCAAATATCATTAAACATATAGAAGCAACATTTCTAACTAACACAACAAAAACAAACAAAAAATGCATAAAATCGGGAAGTATGAAGATATCAATACTGGGGGCGTCGACAGGGTAAGCCGCTCTTGCTGTATATGCATATTCTACGTATTTGCGAATGAAATTGTATTTTAATCGGTTACTCCATTCCCTTCATAAATGAGTTTTGTTATGTTATGTAATACGCTTTTTTGTCAGATTGTTTTCGACTTGTGAATTTGAATGTTCCCTTGGTATTTTTGGCCTCTTTTTTATTCAATTGTTTATCTAAATGTAAACAATATGTTGCTATTGTATTCACTACAATCGTATAATATATTTGTTTTCTATTTGAACTATTTGATATGAAAAAAGTATATCTCAACTGTTACATTTAAAATATAACTACAACATTTAATAACTATATGTGTTTCATCAACACAAAATCCCCAAATCCACCAATACTTCTACAGCAGGGTCTGCTATGTAACATTATATCATTTAAAGTACAAAACCAGTCCAATATAAAGATCTTAGCTATGTGTCATGATAACTAATGAAGACACGGTATTACATGGGCATTCAAAATAATGAATATAGACATCACTGATGCATTAAAATAAGACGACATGACAAACATCAATAACAAACCACCTCATACAAAAGCAAAGTTTGATGAGTAACATAATCACCACCAATACCATTCCAGCAGGGTCTACTATGAAACATAACATTTACAAAACCAAAAACATTTAAAGGTCTAAGCTATGTGTCAATACAACAAGTAAAATAAAAATGAAGATGACAAGAAACAGACAACAACATGGCCAAGAAACTGGATGACGACAAATCGAACAAGAATAGCAAAATTGCCTTTCAAGGATAATATCTCAATTATAAGGGCACTATTCCAAACTATTTGTAGATCTTATTTTGTTAAGCATTTCTGTTGTTTATTGTTTCTCTCCATATATTATAGTTTCCGAGAAAAAAAAGTTCCTAAAATCGTCTTTCAAGGTCAATAACCCCTATAAAAAGAAACAGAAGATTCCAAATTGACATTCAATCACAAAACTCTAAGACTCACTGACAACTTCGTTGAAAACAAGGAAAAAGGACGAAAGACAAAACACAGCAAACAAGACATCTCATAGGAAACTACATGTTAAGCAATACGGATCTAACTAAAAACTGTTGGAAATTTTAGATGCCTCCAGAAGGGGGAGCATATCTTGCTGCACATATGGCATCCGTCCTTTTACTTATTCAAGTTCAAAGTCGGAGAACATTCTACTGAGGTGATGTAACAGAGAAACCAGAACGATATTATGGTAATTGAAGTTGGAATATATAGGTCGTAATCAGTGTCAACTATCTCGTTATGACATGCGTAAATTTTTCTGTGGAATGCCTGTAACTTTCACTCTCGGAATCCTTGGTTTAATCCTGTTTTCAAAGCAGGAACACTTTATCAAAATAATCATGATAAGAACCGCAGACACTTGAATATCGTTTCAACCGGGATATATGTACTCCATATGCAGGATCTGTTGAATTGATGCTGCATATGAATTGTAAGTTCGTTATTTGGGACCTTTAATCATTTTTTTGTTAAGTTTTTCTCATCAGAACCTTATTGTCAATTTTTTAGATATATGTTGTCAAGATATAAAAAAGACTTAACTAACCTGTGGTATCCTTTATGTCATGTTCTATGAGGTATATATTCGCTTTATATTGTCATCACACAATGAATAACTTAGTGAGAAGACATCGTCTATATAGCTTATCGTAAAGTTTAAAGATCATGCTAGTTTCTTTTGCAGTCTTCCTAACAAAACTAGATAGTACCCCTGCCTTATATGAATAAAGAAACAAGTCGGCTAGTAGAGGCACACAGTCAATGCCCACTAGCATACCGTTTATTAGTTGAAAAACACCTCTTTTAAAGATATTCATATGATGTCAATTAAGAAATCAAACATCTAGATAATGTCAGTTTCAGATCCTATTATGCATAAGGACGATTTTCGAAATGTTGGCTCTTTGTAAAACTCATTTATTCACTTCAACAAATAATCTTCTAGATTTTTAAAGACGGTTTAAAAAACTGTCCGGGAACAACATCTTATATCGTAGGAAATATTACTGAGTGAATTCTTTCCAAATAACTGAACAATTATAAAGAAAGCACATAAAGCACAAAAGTTTGTCATAAAAGCATAAAATCTCCAATTTCATTTTTATAGAATTTCTAAAAATTATATGTAATTGATACAAAATGTCCGTTTAAATGATACAAAATAATTATATGGTTAACGACTGTTGAAGTTTCTATAAAGTTACTTGTTTGTTAGCTTCTGACCCATCTGTGAATAAAATTATCAGTCGTCTCCAGGTATCATCTAAATCTCCTTGATCATTCGGCCATTGTACAAGGTATACATAATTCCAAATGTACGAAAACTTGAGGGGAATGTCGGTAATTCTAATGTCTTTTGTTATAACAATTATTTTGTCTAGATTTCTCGTTACTCTCTCATATTTTGCTCTATCGAGTTCAAACAAGCAATCACGTGACGATTTGAACTCAGGTGTGATGAGTAAAATAATGTACCTACTCTTCCATACATTCCGCCTAAGTGTCAAGAAGACTCTCACCACCTAAAAAATTTCGATCTCATACACATAGTCAGTCCCCATTCGGCCTTAAGATATTAAGATATTGATACATCTTTTATCCATATGACAATCTCTCCTGCATACGACATATACACGTTGTATTTGTATCTTTTCCTATTTTCTATTTGTTCAATAAAACGCTGAATTACTCCATAGATACAGAAGGCAATCTTCCATTTCTTACTATATAACACAAGCAGTAAAGAGATAATAACACATATAGATAACAATGTTGATGCAAAGGTTAACCACAGAATACTCTAACAGTCCACAAACAAGTGCGAGAAGGAGTTGTAAGCAGTAAGTGTATCAGTAACGGTTCCATTCGATAATTGACATTTATAAAATTGACTGTCCAGATCGACTTTTGTACTTTTTATCCAACGTATCAAGTCTAAATTATCACAGTTACACATGAATGCATTGCCATCGAGAAACAAAGACATTCCATGCATCTTATTTGTCAAATTTCTAATGGCTCAACACAAACTTGTTAGAAGATTGTTGCTCACATCAAGCACCTTTATTTTAGTATGATCAATCACGGAATGGCTTGAAGTAATTTTTTTCCTAAATACAAACTTGACAAATTTGGCATTGGTTTCAAAAGCTCGTTTGGAAAATACCAAATATTATTTCTAGATATATCTAACGACTCAACAGATTTTAATACTTCGAACAACCGGTTTCCTTTTTCTTTTCTAAGATAAGCCTCATTCCATACAACTGTGTTCAAGTTGTGTTCAGGAAAACGTATCATTTCACTCCAGGCTGTTACGTAGAGTCCAGTAGATATAAGTGTTTCAACTCGAAGAAATATTAATAGCGGCATATTGGTCCTTGGATAAGATACATCTAAATATTAAAGGTTGGTGTTTTCAGGAACTATAATCCATATTGCCGGGTAAGTGGTTAGTATTGTGTTACTCATATCTAATTTTTCTAGTGATTTTGGTAATGTCACATAACTGCCCTGATAACTATCTATCTCTAAATTTGAAATCACAGAATTGTCCATGATATAGTTGAAAGCATTATATGAATAGTCTATTGATTTAAGTAGAACAGCTTTTCCACAAAAAGAATTAAAATCACTAAGCGTTATTGTAGTAACAATAACAACCGGTTTCCTTTAAAAGAAAGAGTTTGTAAACATTCTGGGCGATCAAAGGTGAATAAAGATTAAAATTCGTAATCAACTATGCCATTATTTGACAAATTTAAATTTTCTACGCAAATTGTTTTCAGATATTTCATCATGTCGGGTGTAATTGTCGTAACAAAAGGTAGTTCACTGCTATCAATACTGTCGTCACTAACATGACCAAAATTAATTGTAGTGAAATTTGAATACATATACGGGTGTAGTAAATGCAGTGCTCGTCTTAGATGCATAAATGTTCCGTGAAAGTCTAGTACACGGAGATTTGGAAACGGAAGCAAAACATCAACATCCGTCCTTACGGCTTTTAACCGACAATTTGTAAGACTAAGCTTCTGTACAAAATATGAAAACATTTGGAATGTTGTATTAGACAAGCTTGCTAAATAGCATGATTGAAAGTGTAATACTCGAAGGTTGGTAATTTGACTAAATCCTCTTCCAAATTGTGGCACAGGCATCATATCAATTCCTAAGAAGGACAACTCGCTCAGAACACCAAATACATGGTCGGGATAAATAAGATACTTATCAAAATGTATTGGTTGGTGCATATTACTTCTGATATCCAATTTTGTTAAGTTCTGAGTCGGAAGAAATATTTCAGCTGAATATACTTTTGATAAATCAAGCACATTATGAGACATGTCAAGCGCAGCTAGGTTATATAATCCTTTAAACTACTCACTGGATAAATCTTTAATTTGTTTTTTTTCCCAAAATCAGTTCTTGTAAGTACTTATAATTAACGAAAGAAACATTTTGAATAGCTGTTAATTGGTTCGAACTAAGATCTAGAACATTGATATCTCCCGGTAAATTCTGAGGTATAAAATTCAATCCTCTGTTTTTACAATCATTTTGTGAACTTGATATCCTCGAAAGGAATTCAAATAGTGCTTTGAACACAAACAGCTTCAAAAGCATACAACACTTTATCAAACTTTATAACAAATAAACACATTAAAATTGACTAAAGTCTCCATGCTTCAATCATTCTGCATGAATGGATGAAATACAATAGTTTTTTAATGTATTTAGTTCACATAAGGAATGGTTTCTCCTTACATAAGACATACCTGGATTAGGTGTTCTACTAAAATAACAAGAGCTAAAATAAAAACAACATCACTGTGTCCGTAATTGATCTATGAAATACAGTAAAGGATATACAAACATACAAACATTTGACCATGTGTGCTTTTTATTACTTTTAATGCAATTACGTCTGCATTTTTATGTTTTTACAAATATTTTTCGAAAACAACTAAATTATTTTCAACAATATGTGATGAAAGCCAACTTAATCATGTATAGTTTGGCGTAATCTCTGTATTACAATGCATGTTCCTCTATATGTGTGATATAACTCAATCTGCCAATAGCTATCGTTAAAAGACATTTGTCGTTTGTACAGTTGATAACGCACTTTAGAATTTTACTAGTAGAACAACACTTGACAAGCATTCAAACTACATTCTTATAGAGACTAAAAAGAAAGGCAATCATACTAATTAGATCATTTATTATATCAGTAATTAGTAATGTGCAATACTAAACGCACGCATTTATTTCTGTTTATTAAATTTAAAGTAGTTCACCCTTTAATGAATACAATATTGCAAATAATAAGCAATCTATTCATAATGTGTTGTGTTTTTTTCTTCAAGATAACAACTACTATGTATTCCTTGAAGATAAAGCGTTTTGTGAGGCACAGTGAGTAGTAAACAGCAACACAATTAATTCCACAGGAGAACAGACAAAGAGAGAAAACTTCCAAAACATCCAACACTCAGGTTCAGAATAATGTTTGTGATAGATGGGCTGAGTGAGACAATTGTATGATGTTTTCCGTTGTATTGCAATACACGTTTCCCTATATCTATCATTCATATGCAATAAATTTCGGTTACTTAATATAAAGCAATTCACTCTATTCTGAATACAATATTGCAAATATATGCAATGTATTTATAAATTGTTGTTTTTCTTTTCACGATAAATAGCAACTATGTATTTTCTTAATATTTTCCTTGAAGAAAAAGCTTTTCGTGAGGCACAGTAAGAAGTCAGCTCCCCCACAATTGATTCTCCAGGAGAACTGACAAAGAAAGAAACTTCTCAAAACTACCAATACTCAGGTGCAGAATGATGTCCGTGATAGATGGGCTGAGGAGACACTGGTATAATGTTTTTCTTTAATCTAGTTCAGATATTGTTTATAAAGCCCAATGTAATGCTGGTGCACTATATAATGTGACAGAAAACAGGCGAACAGGGCTCACTTTCAATATTATTTTGATTCGAATTTCAGGCATTATATAGCATGAACTGTTTTTAAATTTCAGAAATTATGTTCGTTTTACCCATTCATGAAACGGTAAAAAATCTTGTTTTATTTTGTTGTTTTAGAAGATGAAAAATTCCTAACCATGACTTTAAGTCACTGTCAAGTAAAAAAAATGCATAATAATTCAAAATATAAAGATCAACAAAAGTTAGATGTGCCAGTGCTTTATGCGTTACTATAACCCTGTTACAAATATCAAGAAAGATGTGTCAGTGTTGTATGAATTACTGTAACCCTGTTACAAATGTCAAGTAAGATGTGTCAGTGTTGTATGAATAACTGTTACCCTGTTACAAATGTCACGTAAGATGTGTTTGTTTTGCATTAGTTTCTATAACCACTGTTACACATGTCTGGTTAAATGTGTCAAGTAAATAATGTAAGTGTTGTATAATTTACTGTAACCACCGTGTTACAAATGTCAAGTTAGGAGTGTCAGTGTTGTATGCTTTACTTAAACCGCTGTTAGCTGTTATTAAAATTAACAAATGTCAAGTAGAATGTGTTAGTGCTGTATGACTTACTGTAACCACCGTGTTACAAATGTCAAGTAAGGTGTGTCAGTGTTGTGTGCGTTACTGTAACCTACGTAATTTAGGTACACAAATGTCAAGTAAGGTATGTCAGTGTTGTATGGGTTCCTCTACCCGCTTTTATTAAGGTAAACAAATGTTAAGAACGGGGCGTCAGTGTTGTATGGGTTACTCTACCCGCTGTTATTAAGGTAAACAGATGTCAAGAAAGTTTCGTCAGTGATGTATCGGTTACTCTACCCGCTGTTATTAAGGTAAACAAATGTGAAGAAAGGGGCGTCAGTGTTGTATGCGTGACTGTAACCGCTGCTAGTCAGCTGTGTCAGTGTTGTGTGCGTTACTGTAACCACTGTTACAACTGTCGAGTCAGCTGTGTCAGTGTTGTGTGCGTGACTGTAACCGCCGTTACAACTGTCAACTAAGCTATGTAAGTGTTGTTTGCGTTACTGTAACCGCTATTACAACTGTCAAGTAAGCTGTGTCAGTGTTGTATGTGTTAATGTAACCGCTGTTACAAAATTTCAAGTAAGCTGTGTCAGTGTTCTATGCGTTACTGTAACCACTGTTACAAATATCAAGTAAGATGTGTCGGTGTTGTTAGCGTTACTGTTACCACTGTTTCAAATGTCAAGTAAGATGTGTCAGTGTTGTTTGTTTTATTGTAACCGTTGTTACTAACGTCAAGTAAGATGTGCAAGTGTTGTAAGCGTTACTGTTACTGCTATTTCAAATGTCAAGTGAGATGTTTCGGAGTTGTATGCGTTACTGTAATCACTGTTACAAATGTCAAATAACATGTGTCAGTGTTGGGTGTGTTACCTCAGTCGCTATTACAACTGTCAAGTAAGATGTGTAAGTAATGTATGCGTTACTGTAAATGCTGTTGTCAATATCAGATTAGATGTGTCAGTATTGTATCGGTTACCATCACCGCTGTAAAGGTTAAAAATGTCATGTAAAGTATGTCAGTGTTGTGTGCGTTACTATAACCTCTGTTACAAATGTCAGGTAAGATGTGTCAGTGTTGTATGCAATACTGTAACTGATGTTACCACTGTCGAGTCAGCTGTGTCAGTGTTGTGTGCGTTACTGTTACCGCAGCTGTTATTAAGGTAAACAAAAGTCAAGTAAGATGCATCAGTGTTGTATGCGTGACTGTAAACACTGTTATTACAATCAAGTAAGATGTGTCAGAGTTTTATACGTTACTTTATACGATGTTCAAAATGTAAAGTAAGGTGTGTCACTGTTTTATGCGTTACTGTAACCGCTGTTACAAATGTCAAGTAAGCTGTGTCAGTGTTGTATGCGTTACTGTAACCGCTATTACAACTGTAAAGTAAGATGTGTCAGTGTTGAATGCGTTACTGTAAGCGCTGTTACAAATGTCAAATAAGATGTGTCAGTATTATTTTACGTAACTGTAACCGCTGTTACAAATGTAAAGTAAGATGTTTCAGTGTTGTTACTGTAACCGCTGTGTTACAAATGTCAAGTAATTTGATGTGTCAGTGTTGAATGCGTTAATGTGACCGCTGTTAGAAAAACCAAAATCTTTATACGGACGTAAAAGAGCTGATAAAACCAATTAAGATCACAAAATAAACCCAAATCCGGACAATCAATATGTGAGGTAAATATTACCTTCAATTCAAAACGATTTTCTCAAAATTTAAGACATGTAGAATAATTGTCATATTTTCTTGATATTTCAGCAGCGTTGACTACTGAACTGATTATACTGAGCAATGATTTCCTTCGAAATGGATGCAAAAACATAATTGTGATTCTTACACTAAAAGCATATCCTTATTTTCATATACTGCTACCTCGATGCATGAGTCTTAGTAATATATCACCGTTAAAACATGTTACCTTATTATGACGACGGCTGAGATATATGCATACTAAAAATACTTCACTGAAAATGATCAAAATCAAGATTTTGCATTTTTAAATTATATTTTAGAAGATTATAAGGTTCCACCTCAGTAATACAGAATTTACCTCAGAATAATTAAACTATTTTTTATTAGGTCTATCCTAGTCGTATTGCTCTTACTTTTTCTACGTATTTATACATTCCCTGCTTTCAAACGATTTGCTCCGTGATTTCCTGATGAAAGTAAATTCATAAAAGATCTTTGGACGCACGAAATCTATTGAATGTTATTTTCGTCAAATTATGCTCAAAGTGATTGTGACAATTGTTGTCTCTGTATTCCCTGTTCTAGTTGAACTTTCTAAATATTTTTGTTATAAATATTAATTCATAAAGTTTTATCCAATTAGATTTAGATAAATCTCTTTACAAAACAGATTGTTTAAAGTTTGTATCGATTGAATATCTGGATCGACAATATATTTGTTGAGTTTGGAATGTTGATATTTCAACAGACAGTCGGTATTCCAATTGGTACTAATTGTGCACCCCTACTGGCCGATTTGTTTTTGTACTCGTATGAAGCGGAATTCATTCAGAACCTTCTAAAAAAGAAGAAGAAAATTCTTTAATTTTACTTTCAGATATATTGATGATGTCCTATCACTGTATTACCCATATTTCAGTCAATACTTACATATCATATATCCCAGTGAACTTGAAATTAAGGATACTACTGATTCTAGAAGGACTACTTCATAGCTTGATCTTTTTCTCAATATTGACACAGATGGACGACTTCACACTAAAATATATGACAAACGGGATGATTTCAACTCCCCAATTATCAATTTCCCATTTCTCAGCAGTAACATACCATCTGCCCCTTCGTATGGTGTTTACAAATCTCAGTTGATACGTTATGCTTGTGCATGTTGACACTATACGGACTTCATATACAGGAGTGTGCTCCTTACGCAGAAACTGCTCCAACAAAGTTAGGAGGAGGAACGATTAAAAATGACATTCCGTAAATTTTATGGACACCATCACGAATTGGTTGATCCATACGATGTGTCTCTGTCTAAACTAACTAAGGACATTTTTACCACGTCTTAGATTGTTGTTTGCCATTTACGTCGTCTGGTTTTTTAATTACCGAACGTGACCTATTCCCGAATGTGACTGTTTTGCTGAGTGTGATTTCGCATTACTATAAGACGTGTCAGGGTACTTGTTATCCAACATTAATGTATTTAGCTATGATGTTGGATTTGTAATTCTGATCGGATATTGTTAAATGTCTTATTGTTTGTAGTTGTAATTCTAATTTTTTAATTTTCTATTCGTATGTAAAAGTAAAGATAATTAATCACCCAGTTCATTTATAATATTTTAGTTTGGGGCAACTATACGTACACGATTTATTTGTTTTACAGTTTGATTTAAAGGAAATACCGACATAGCTAGATAATACAATTAATTATCTAATTACTAACACAATTCTATATTAATAAAATGGTAATTGTTATATAATACATCAAATACCATAATTTCAAACCTGATTTTGAACTATATCAAAATTTTAGAAATTTACCGGTGACGTCATTTTTACCTGTGACGTCACTTTTTTAGCGTTTTCATCGTGTGACAATGCATAGTTTTTGTACTGTTTTATGTGCTGTCCTAGGTTGATTTGCTTGTTCTTTTTTATTCTGTGGTTAGTCCCCACTTCGGTGTTGACATGAGCATCAATTATATAGTCATTTTTATAAATTTACTGTTTGCAAAAGTACGAATTATTCTAAATACTAAGGATTGTTTTGTCCCAGGTATAGATAACCTTGACCGTGTTTGGCACAACTTTTTGGAATTTTGGGTCATCAGTGCTCTTCAACTTTGTATTTGTTTGGCTTTTTTTATTATTTTGATCTGGGCGTCACTGGTGAGTCTTGTGTAGACGAAACGCACGTATGGTGTATTAAATTATAGGCCTGGTGCCTTTGATGACAATTAGCATGTCGAAATTTCCAATTGTTATGTTTACTTGTGTATTTCCCTGTCCGTAATGATCTTGCAATTATTTGTACTGTAGTCCTGTCATGTAATGTTATCATTTTAGTGTTATATTTAACATTGCCATAAAAGCGGGAGGTTTGGCTAACCGCAAAACCAGGTTCAACCGACCATTTTTCTTAAAATGTCCTGTACCAAGTCAGGAAAATGGCAGTTGTTATCTTATAGTTCGTTTCTCTGTGTGTTGCATTGTAGTTTTGGTTTTTTTGTTGCACTTCAGTGTTTCTGTTGTTTCGTTGTTTTCCTCTTAAAGTTGATGTGTTTACCTCAGTTTTATTTTGTAACCCGGATTTGTTTTCTCTCAATCGATTTTCGAACAGCGGTACACTACTGTTGCCTTTACTAAACTGTTTACAAGATAAATACTACATTTTCAATGATTTATACGTTCGGAGTGACAATATGTGTGTTTCTACTTCCTGATAGTTATTACACTGCTTAACCATCACCATATAATCTCAATGTAGTATGGAAAGCAGTATCGGTGATCTTTATGTATACATGTATTATCATTTAATAATATTCTTTAAATTGTATTAGATTCTCTTAACTTTAATAATATATAAATGTATAGAACACAATGTTATTTTGCATATGTTATTCAATCCACAAAAAGCTAGTTGAAATGAATTACTTACAAAAAAAATTAAACTTTATGTGAACTTTGTTCCATATATTCTAATAGTATGCATCAATGTATAGTTCGATGAATCTAGGTTAAACAATTGTTTCCATATTTTAAAAACATTTCCTGAAGAATTTAAACGTTTTAAAGTCTTGAAATGCGCAAAATTCTCAACAATTACATAGCGAGTAACTGCAAGATGTATATTATATCATACAGGAAAGGTTCAAAGATTCGGGCTGATAACTGTAGTAGAGTATTATTAAAACAATTGATGCTGACGCAACTCTGATGAAAAATCACTAAATTTCAAAAAATGATAATAAAATTCTAAAACAATATCAAAGTAGCAAGTGCACATCTTCAGCATCATTATGTGTTTCAATGAACATTTATGGTATATACATTGTCTTAATAATTTCTATCAATTTGTTTATTTTTCAGTAATTAAGCCATCTGTAAGCAGCATCCTCAGTTTCCTCCAAGTATCATCCAAATCATCTAGATTTTTCGGCCATTGTATAATAAATGCATAATTCAAAATGTACGAAAACTCTACAGGAATATCAGTAATTTTTATATTTTTTGTGATGAAAATGATACGCTCCAGATTTTTTGTAATTCTCTCATATTTTGCCCTGTCAAGTTCGAACATGCAATCACGTGACGATATGAATTCAGGCGTGATGAGAAATATAATGGACCTGCTGTTTTGGATGCTCTCTGCCTCATTGTCCGCTTGACTCGTTCCACATAAAAAATCTCGATCTTTTATACACATCGTCAGTTTCCACTCCTCCTCAAGTTTTGGTATTAATACATTTTTTATCCACATGACAATATCCCCTTCATATGATATATACACGTCATATTGGAAGCACTTCCTGACTTTACGCTCAACAACACGGCGAATTACTCCATAGATAGAGAAGATGATTTTCCATCTCTTGCTATAGGCTACAAGTAGCAATACGATCGTGATAAATGTCGATAATAATGTTGATGCAAAAGTTAACCACATAGTATTCTTACAGTCACCAAATAAGTCATATAAAGAGTTGTAAGCAATAAGTGTGTCAATAACTGTACCGTTGGACAATTTACATTTATATGATCGGCTGTCAAGATTGACTGTTGTAGCCTGAATCCATCTTATAAAGTCTATATTGTTACAAGTGCACTCAAATGCATTATCATTTAGAATTAAAGTCATTCCATGCTGGTCTTGCATCTTATCTGCCCAGCCTCTGATAGCTGAACTAACTGTTGTCAATCGATTCTTCCTTACGTTCAGCATCTTTACTTTAGTATGTTCGCTCAGTTGTACTGGAATAGACTGAAGTGAATTTTTACTTAAAGACAGATTTGTCAAGTTGGGCATTGGCTTAAATAGGTCGTCGGGGATATACCAAATGCCATTTGCAGATATGTCTATTGACTCGACAGATCTAGTACTTTTGAAAAACAGATTACCGAATAGTCTAAATGCAATATCCAGTTCGGCGTTTTTCCATATAATTGTTTTTACGGTGTTGTTAGAAGAACGTTTTATTTGATTCCATGCAAATAAATAGTTTACACCATTAGCAATAAATGTTTCAACACGAATTTGAAGAATAATCATGGCAATATTTGATCTTGAATATGATACATCCAGATATGTAAGGCTGTTATTTTTAGGAACTATAAAAACTATTTCGGGGAAGGTTTTTGCTACGGTGTAACTTAAATCTATTTTTTCAAGTGACTTTGGTAATATCACACAACTGTGAAATGAACAATTTAAATTCGCATTTAACGCAACTGAATTTTTTATAGCATAGTTTACAGTATTATATGAAAAGTCGAACGATTTCAACCTAACAGTTCTAGAGAAAAAATGTTTTATCTCATTTAGATTTTTCTTACTAACAGGCAAAAACCTGTTTCCTTTAAATGAAAGATGTTGTAAACACTCCGGGTAATCGAAGGAGAATAAAGATCCAGGCTCATAGTCTACTATTCCATTTTCTGATAAATCTAAATTTTCTACACAAATAGTTTTCAGGTTCTTCATTATGTTGACTGTAATTGTCAGAGCATACGGGACATCGGCACTGTCAATACTTACGTCACTTACATGACCGAAGTTTATTGTCATAATATTCATATCACGGTATGGTTGTAACAGCTGCAATGCGTGTTTCAAATGCATGAACGTTCCTGAAAAATCTATCACACGGAGGTTTGGAAACGGCAGCAATGCGTTATCTTCTGTAACAACAAAGTGTAACTGACAATTTCTGAGAGTCAGCTGTTCTACAGAGGATGAAAATCTCTGAAAGGTAATATTTGACAAGCAAACTAAATAACATGATTCGAAGTGTAATTCTTTTATGGCTGTTATTTGACCGAATCTACTTCCGAAGTGTGGCAAAGGCATCATATCGATTCCTAAGAAAGACAGCTCCGTCAGAATACCGAAAGCATAATCGGGATAATTATAATCCGTAGCAAATTCTATCGGTTGAGGCATATTACTCCTGATATCCAATTTTGTTAGGTTTTAATTGGATGAAATAGTTCTGCTGAATATACTTTAGTTAAATTAAGTATATTTTGAGACATGTCAAGTATTGTTAGTTTGTGTAATCCATGAAATGATTTGTTAGATAAAAAACGAAGTTGATTTTGTCTTAGGAAAAGTGCTTGTAGGTTTTTATAATTAACGAAAGTATTTTTACCAATCATTGTTAACAGGTTTGAGTTCATATCTAGAACTTTAATATCTCCCGGTAAATCTTGAGGTATAAAAGTCAGTCCTCTGTTTTTACAATCTGCTATTTTTACTTCTTCTTTCTCTTTAAATTCATATTTGATATCACAGTCTGATGCATGTAAGAAAACATTACAACAAATGATCAAAGAAAATATTGAATAAAGTATACTCCTCATCCTATTGTGATATGAATATCTGAAATACCGTTCTTAAAGTACTTTATGTTTAGAAAGTCATTCGTATTGTGCATTGTATTTTATCATATATAGATAAGCTTCAAGTAATTTTAATACTTTTTCAAGTATCAATAAAACACTTTTAATCAAGGTTTGCTCAAACATTCATGACAACGATATATTATAAAGAAAAACTAAAACCGACAATACAGTACGTTAGTTTAATGGTCGCCATAACAAATTTATTGTCCGATTCGAAACTCAGAAGATACCTGTTGCTATCCAAAGACACGCTTTTTTTTGTTTGTTTCTATGTTAAACATATACATATTATTAGTTTTATATTTGTTGACATTGTTTTAGCATGCTTATCTAAAAAACATTGTCAACATGGTCAAGGATAGCGGTCAATTAATAAAAATCGTTAATTTTGTATACTTGACAACAGATGTATTCATACCTCTATGATTTTTAGAATTTTTTGTTCGGTGTACCTTTTTTTCTTACAGATTTTATCCCATCATTATCCTTGGTTTTATAGTTCATTTTCACTTGTTTTATTTAAATTTTTTTTATCAAATAAATAAACAATCATTGATTTATTGAACAGAATTATTGTAATATGAATTGGTTGTCTGGCATTGGTTGTCTCAATTTATGAACCATTGTTCAATGTAAAAATACTCTTTTATTTATTATCATAGTTGTTAAGTCAACTCGGTTTGATGAATAAAATTATTTTTAGATGCATATGTCTTCCTTGACTCCTGTATAATATACAACAGAGCAACACCACCTGTGTCAGGAAACCACTTAATATAAAATAGGGGATTGTAAAGAGGAGCAAGCACTATCTTTTAAAAATATATCCTCCCTTAAACATTTAAACTCCAAGTGGACAGGTGTACTGTCGTATATCTACAGTATATCTGCATAGACCTATGGCACAAAAGGGATCCCAACATATTCTAAGGCAGACAAAGCGCCGTAAGGATCCTTTCTCTGACATTTGCGACAAATACCCTTCTAGATGTATTGAGAAAGAATATACTGAAAATCCTTAGTTAAATGTCTAGCGGTAATATTAGCATAGACTCAGGACATACCAACATATCTGTGTTGTATAGAAGGAAAACTTCTATTGGAAGAAACAACATCAACACTTTAATTGATGTCAAACAAACACTGCCAAAATGGAAGAGACTATGTGACCTATTGGGCAAAGACAGATCCCTACACGAGCAGAACACCCAACTTCATGATCCCTCACCACATTTGACCAGCTTAGAACAGGATATTTTATAACTAAACTTCTACCGAAAAGTGTAGGCCAAACAAACATCAATGAGTTTCGTAAATGTGGATCACCAGAAATACCTCACATTTTATCATTGAGCTAAATGATGTTGAAAGTATGAATTATAAAACTTACAAGAGATTGTATAAAACAATATCAACCTCCACGCCCTTAACCTAATTCTTGAACTGTGCAACCAAGTTAAGACTTTCGATGGAAATTAAATACCGAAAAAAGCTTGGGGACAGGACAATTTTTATTTTAGCCCTCCACGTTTTTTTCCAAAATCTTTTTTTTTTTTTTTCGTTTTTTACTAGATTAATATCAATTATTTTCATGTTTTTCTGTATTATTAGAACCGAAATACACTACAAATAACTTGTATTTGCTATTTACTATCAATTCCAAGTTTACTATCTACAGCAGTCACTGATATATTATATACAGACTAATCACCTATGTTTTACTACAGGGCACCTTATTTCCCCAGAGAATTAGTGTGGGTCCTGCTTCTCAATCTTGGACAGAACAATTTTGTTTTAGCCATCCCCCTTTTTTCTCAAATCTTAAATGTTTTCGTTTTATATATATATCAATTATTTTCTCGTTTTTCTGTATTATAAGATTCGAAATTTACTACATATAACATGTATTTGCTATTTACTATCAATTCTATGTTTACTATCCACAGCAGTCACTGATATATTATATACAGACTAATCACCTATGTTTTACTACAGGGCACCTAATTTCCCCAGAGAATTAGTGTGGGTCCTACTTCTCAATTTATAGTATTGCCGTATGAAAAATAAACCAGAAATAGAAATCCAACAACACAATGATGTAACGGAACGTGCGGGGATACAATCTCCAACTCATCATCTTGGTCATTATCAGAAAAATCTCTATAACATGATACCATGTTATGTTACAGACTATATAGAATTCTCAAACTACCCACCGAACAGGACATGACTACGGTATCACAGTCTTCGGGGCAAATTATATTTTCTCAACTCTTCGTTGTAACTGTAGATATGCTTGTTAGTATATTTCATTTTTTATTACCGTAAAACTAAAGATTGAGAAACACACAAATTTATGAAAATACTGAACTATATATTAACGTTTCTAGTATTGTCGCGCTGTTTATAAGAACACATTTCATAGTTTACAATGGAAGCTTGCAAAACAATACACTGAGAAAATAATATGTGTTCACCCAAACGAGTAGATTTCCTCCAAAAAGAAGTACGATGGATCAAATAATTCGACATGCTAACAATATTCATTATATATATTACGCTATTTTTTCAGTACTAACATGGGTCGCTGTCGCTGCTTGTGGACTTACAGTGGCTGCGCATGATATTTTCCTAGTAGTAATTTTTTCAGTACTAACACTAAGTCGCTTCCGCTGTTTGTGGACTGACAGTCATACCTGATATTTTTCTGATAGTTATTTGATCAGTACTAACAATGAGTCGCTGCCGCTGTATGTGGACTGGCAGTCGTGCATGATATCTTTCTAGTAGTAATTTATTCAGTACTAACACAGGGTCGCTGCCACTGCTAGTGGACTGACAATCCCTCAAGATATCTTTCTTATAGTGATTTATTCAGTACTAACACTAGGTCACCGCCGCTGCTCGTGAAAGAGGGGCGAAAGATACCAGAGGGACAGTCAAACTCATAGATCGAAAATAACTGACAACGTCATGGCTAAAAGAGATAAAGACAAACAGACAAATAATAATTCACAAGACACAACATAGAAAACTGAAGACTAACACTAGTAACTGTTTTTATTACTGAAACGGTCATTTTAAACTGAACAACTCTTAAATGCCTGAAATTACCGCTAGAAAAAATGTCAAGATCTTTTTCAGTTATTCAGTACGTGTTCAGTACCCTGATCCGCGCAGGAGATCCAGAGAAAACGCTTTGCATTCAATTCAGTAGCGTCAAGAACGTTTTCGTACTAATCAGTACATCGATAAAATAGTTGTTTGGGAATTTTCAGTAGTGTTCAGTGCCAGGTAAATCTATCGATTTTGACATAAAATAGTTTGTGCAGATTTATAAGGCTTGTCTCCCTTCATTCGCGCTTGGACTATAATTTTCAGTACATTGATCGATTACTCAATGATATTGATTTCTTTCCGTGAAAAATACTTCTGCTTTGTTTTATTGCCCAAAATGAAATATGTTTGAAAGTTAAATGGCTATAAATTACAATATAAAAGAAATCTGTGGTCGGAATTGCGTATTTTTTTATCTAGCTTTAACGTCGGAAGCGGCTATTAAAAAAACTTTAAACTGGCAAAACTCAGTAAAAATCGGGTTCCACTATTTTAAAACTGTATATATATCTTGCTGAATATATCGCTAACGTCAAATTTGTTTTATTATTGTAAATATAAATTTTCTCTGTGACTATGATACGTTGATTTATGAGAATAAACTTCATTTTTATGTTTATTCGATTACATGATCATTAAGTATATAAATCTGTTAAATGAGACCCATTAAATCAGGCCCATAATAAATATTGCAAATACTTCATAAAAACTTTAACTTGATTTAGATTTTAACCCAATATGAATCATTGCAAAAACTTCCTATGACATATATATATGATAAATAAATAAATATATATAATATTAAAACTGTTCAAGACATTTTGTTTTAACAAAATTGAAAAGTTTTAAAATTCCGAAAAATATTACCGAACACAAAATGCAAGAAATTTGAGAGGTGTGGATGTGGGTTTGCAGAAAAGAGAATATGAATGTAAGAATATAAAGAATAGAGAAAAATGTACCCAAAAAAATAGAGAATAGAGAATAATGAGGTGCTACTACATAATGAATAGAGAATAATGGACAAAAGATATAAATAAAAAAGAAAAACGGCCTTTGGTCTCTTGTGGAGAAATTCTTCCTTCACGATCATACCTTATATTCTTATTTTTATATATAAAATTTATAATAGTTCAGAATGTGTCTATACAATGCCTCATAAGTCAACTATTGCTCGGAATTTGTCTTTTATTACTGTTCACATACATTGTGAATTTAAGAATATATTGGGTGTACATCAATATGACAGCAACTCTACGACAACAATATTTAGAATACATTTTGATACCAACACAAGTCTTTATCAGTAGACAGGTGTACTCATATAGTGTATAACAGTTAGAAGTAATTAAACAGAAGCAATCAACAAACTTATACATTCGTACTGAACATGCATGAAATAGTTGTCACTAGAAATTAGGCAATTATCAATCAATCATAGATGACATTATGTTTTAAAGCTCAAAAATATAACACACACATACATGTATATATACGTGAAGCTGTGATACTATGACTATTTTTTTATTTAAGAGTAAAAACCGAATTATTATATTTAAAATTTTATATAATCTAAACGAAAATCCTATGTCTGAAAATTATGTACATTCCTTATATTGTGCATATTTGATTGTCACACGATAACACGTTTTAAAACTTATTTTTAACACCCCCCTCCCCTTTTCCATTTGTAGATCCATTGTATCTTACTTTAAAAAAATGTCCATAAAGAGTTGAAATATAGTCAGTGCGAACTTCGGACGAATCAAACTTGTAATGCGTTAAAATCAGAATGAAATGTGCAAAAATGTATTGCTTATAGATATAGGGAGAAGGCATCATGTTGACAGAAGTGACAAAACGTGTTCTATATGCCAGAATGGACATATCGGAGGCGACTATCACTATATTCTTATTTGTCCAGTTTAAGAAGATGAAAGGAAAAGATTAAAAGATACCAAACGAACTGTTGAAAAACCCAAAACACTCATACACCTTTACAATTTCATAAAATGTATCAACAGTAGAATTACTAAGTCTTCTCAACCATAATTATAATATATTTAAACACTATTTCTTTAAACATTTTTATTTGTATTCTCATATTTTTATTTATTTTATCTACTTTTATTTATTTAATTAATTTTGATATTCATTTTATGTTATGACATCTAATAATTTGTATTCATGTTTTTATGGGAATAAACTATCTTTTATCTGTACATCTTCATGATTCTTTTAAAATTGAAAGTAAAAAACTATACACAGGTAACTTACAGCTGGGTGTATTAAACATGTGGTGAAAGCCGGAGGTGGACATCCTGTGTATATGTGATTGGAATGGCAATTAATAGATATAAGAAGATGTGGTATGAGTGCCAATGAGACAACTCTCCATCCAAGTCAAAATTTATAAATGTAAACCATTATAGGTCAAAGTACGGTCTTCAACACGGAGCCTAGGCTCACACCGAACAGTAAGCTATAAAGGGCCCCAAAAATTACTAGTGTAAAACCATTCAAACGGGAAAACCAACGGTCTAATCTATATAAAAACGAGAAACGAGAAACACTTATGAACCACATCAACAAACGACAACTACTGAACATCAGATTCCTGACTTAGGACAGGTGCAAACAAATGCAGCGGGTTTAAACGTTTTAATGGTACCAAACCTTCATCCTTTTTCTGAAACAATAGTGTAACATCACAACATAGAAAGACACACTATAAAATATCAACTGAAATAGCTTAACTCAATCAAAGGACATATTAACACCGTTGAACATACACTGAACAAATAAATTTGACCTATGATACAATGTAAATTCAAAATAAATAAACTAAGGGAAGAATAATAAAAGTAACATGTTATATCGGTATGAAATGTTAAACGTTACGTCTCATTTTGGCAATCATACCACTTGCATCTTCTAATTTGTATATTTATTTGGTCCTCTTTTTTTTCACACATCTCTTAACGTAATTAGGTCTTTGGGAACTACCATTCAACTGTAACTTGATTTTTTATTTTTTATTTTTTTATTTTAAATATCTTATCAGGGAAAAGGGGAATAAATTTCGTAATGTGAGTTTTTTGTCATAAAATTTATAAAGCAAAAATCGCGACAAACAATAATGCTTGTGTGGTACAAGAAAATCAGAATGATCCACTTTTTTGTTAATTTGTTAAGACGACATGCAGTCGTACATGTATATATAGAGTGAACCGACACGGACCACTAAACACCAAATACCTAGACTTGAAGTCAACAGTAATCGAAAAATTAGAAAAATAATAGTAATCGATATACAGTATTTGGATTAATTTTGAATCAAACAATATATCTTGTTTCTTCAATTGTCAGTATACACTAATTTTAGGTTGCTATATTTATCTTTAACTGTATATTATGAATATATATATTGAACATATTTAAACATTGGAATTTGAATAAAATATTTCTATAGGTCCTCTCAGTATAAACGGTGACTTATAGTTTGTTTTTTCTTTTTTTTATTTCTGTGTCGTTTGGTCTGTTGCGGAAATTTGTCTCATTTTGGCAATCATACCACTTGCATCTTCTAATTTGTATATTTATTTGGTCCTCTTTTTTTTTGACACATCTCTTAACGTAATTAGGTCTTTGGGAACTACCATTCAACTGTAACTTGATTTTTTATTTTTTTTTTTATTTTAAATATCTTATCAGGAAAAGGGAATACATTTCGTAATGTGAGTTTTTTGTAATAAAATTTATAAAGCAAAAATCGCGACAAAAAATAATGCTTGTGTGGTACAAGAAAATCAGAATGATCCACCTCCCCCTTCAGAGATACATGTTCGTTATTTTATATATTATTGCCTTTTAAATGCTGATATTATGTTCATTTAATTATATATTCATCAAGATCACGGACTGGACCTCAAATAAAGCTTGATGTCGGCATGCAAAGTGTAAACGACCATACCAAAGTCCAAGTGTAAATCATAATGCACGCAGCCAAATGCACGTGCATAAGTGCTTACCCATTTTGGCTATGCTTGCACATAAAAAAAAAGATGCAAAAGCCCATTATATGAACGTTCACATACGGCGCTGGTTATACTATCGTGCACACAATATTGAGAATGAAAATATGTTTTGATATTTAACCTTGTTGAACTTATTAATGCATTCAATTGCTGACCTTGGCAATGTCTCTTTTGGATTGAACCAGAAATACAACCATATTTTTACCCCGAGAATAACTGAAAAGACCGCCACCCTATGATTGGTCGTCACCTTAGTGGGGCTAAAATCTGAATACCGAGGCCTGACTGCCATAAACAACAGACGACGAACATCATACAGTGGATACAACATTTGATATGTATGAAAGACGACGATCGACGGACACAAAATGATTGTACTGAATAATTTCAACTGACCACATAACCCTTTAAATTAATTTATTTACATAGTTACTTGAACTCGTCCAAGGAATATATTTCTAGACAAAAACGAATTCAGTATGTTTACGGTACAAACCGGTACAACACCAATAATGGATACAATTGTGGCTTATACTGTTTAATTCATTTTTAAGGCAAAATTTGATTGATTGAGTGTTGGTTGCTTAACGTCCAGTGGCAAACATTTCATGCATAATCAGGATGAGAAGTCGTGTTAGAAATAGATTGTGAAGTAATAGGTATAACAATTTTTTTTAATTTTCTCATCATTTGATAAAAGGATATTTTCCAAGCTATTTAAATTTGTACGAACCATATTATTTTCTGACAAAATGATATATTTTTCTCTAAATTAACGCAAACGATTCTGAAAATATTAAGAACATTGTAACGTAAGTCTCGGGAATTATTCGTTTAATAAGAATTTTGGTCATTTAATCCCGCTGCATTTGTTTGCACCTGTCCTAAGTCAGGAACCTGTTGTTCAGTGGTTGTCGTTTTTTGGTGGTTTTACACTAGTCAGTTTGGGGCTATTTATAGCTTGTTGTTCGGTGTGAGCCACGGCTCCATGTTGAAGGCCGTACTTTGATAATGGTTATTTTTTTACAAATTGTGACTTGGATGGAGAGTTGCCTCATTAGCACTCATACAACAACTTCGTATATCTATTTTGACCATAGAATATCAATTCTTTTTTATTGTCGACATTTTTATTCCTTTTGTCTTGATAACTCTATAATACTTAAACATTTTAAAAGCTGACCACATTCTAACTTTATAACAGTTGACGCATATCAAAGCCATGCACGCCAATAACTTTATCGGAAGAGAAATAAAACAAAAGCAAAATTATTTGTCCTTTTAATCTTTGTAAATAAGAACAAAACATATGATTATACATTTTTTGTATTATAGTCTTTACAATTGTTAATTACTTGAAATATAAAAAAAAGATTATGATTGTTTAATCAGTTGTTCTGTAAGTTGGCTCGTGTCAATCGGTTCACTGATTTTCGGCAATATCAAAGAAAAACCGGCACGTGCCTATATCAGAGACATATATGTCTCTGCCTATATATTGTTCACATGGTTCTTTTTGTATAGAATTTGGAATTTATGTATTAAATATCAATCTCTACCATAATATGAAAACAATGTACATGTAACAGCACCCCTTCTAGTCCTATGTGGCATAATATATATAAAATATATGTACATTGTCGGAAAATATAAAATTTAGTTGAAACAGGACGAAAAGCGAGGCTCGCCGAGCTTTTCTCCTGTTTCGTAGCGAGTACAAATAAATTTTATATTTTCAGACAATGTACATATATTGTTTTTTATCCTGAATTTTTTTCCCAACACTTGAAAGTTAAAGTTATTAAAGTCATATGTAACTTCAAATTAAAAAAAAAATGATGCATATGGTTTCTATATATAAATGGCTAGTTTTAATTATAAAACTTATGTACATATACTCTATTTTCCAAAAAAAATCTATAATTTGTCCAAACTTTAACTTTTTTAATTGCTTGCTTCCAGTAAACAATTCGCCGATTTGTTTTCCGTATGCAGTGAACTCAGCGTGACCTTTCTCATAAAAATCTGGTGATCGAAATAAGCATGGATCTGTCATTGGAATACACTATTATCTTATTGTACATGTTATGCACGTGCTCAATATCCATGCTTCTTTATTGATTGTTTACTAAGGTGACAATCGGTAAAATACGGCTTCAAAATACGACAATTAATTTGCTGCCATATTTTCACAACATAACAGACCGAGAGAATTTTTTGTTGACGATTATATGATATAGATGCGTAAAAAATGATAAAATCGTGCACAGAAGACTATGTTAAACCTTTATGATATTTACATGCATTGGTTCAAGAATTGGATAAACATTATTGTTAACCAGTCACTCGTTTCATATGACTTTAATCTAAATCATTGTCTCTAATTTCTCAAAGAAATCTACATAGTTTAAACACGGACCGCGAAGAGGACCCAACAATTAACTGATACTGAAGAAGAAATATCCGTATTACCGCTTGCTCAACATGGAAGCTGGGTAACAGGAGACTTTATTTGTACAAATGAAAATAAAATAAAACAAAAATGTTGTATTCCTGTTATTTGTACAATAATTGACTAATTCCAGGATAAAAGTCCTTAGTGCACCAAGTAGTCCTTGGCCGTGTTTAGATGTACCGTATTTTTACTTCGGAGGAAAGCCCACTTGTTAAAAAGAGTCAAAGTTATAAAAATAAAAATCAGGCTGATTTCAGTTTTTTTCCTGAATAAAAAGGGGTTGAAATTTTAAAAGATATAACTCAAAATCAAAATTGGAAGGAACACTTTAAAGGATTGGGAATAAGTTTAAGAACACGCCGGCGCTCTGGATGATGGACCACCTTTCCACACGTCGAAAATAAGAATAGATGTGCATCAACATCTGTCATTCATTGCAATATTGCTTTAATAAGGCGAAACAATAGAAACAAATATTAGTTAGAAAAACACGTATATAATGCAGACAAAACACGTTCAAAATTGAGAATTGTCTCTTAATCATCACACCTCCTCATCAAAAACCCGAATAAACATGCCAAGGTACATGTTTTTTTTTAACCTTAAGGTAAACAAATTGTATTGAAAGTAGAATGACTTATGTTTATTTTCTTTGTATAGATTTTCGTATTTTATTAAAATTTCGTTCAATAAGAATTTTAGTTTTATTCTTAGTTTAAAAATTAAGATGAATAATTCTTACGTATTTTCATATCTCTAGATATATTATAATAGCCTTTAATTGCATTGTTCCATAGTAAAAAAAAATCGGCAAAACACCATTTAATTTACTTTGAAGCTAACAGTTTATCTGATCACTCACTACAAATAGCGTTGAATGTTCTTTTTTATATTGGTATCATTGCGTTTTAATTCTAATTATTTATATAAATGTGTGTGTGTGTTTTAGTTTCTTTATTCTTGTCGTTAAGATTCATTTAAATGATTAACACGTTTTGACCAATGATAGGTACAAATTTCATTTAGTAAGATTTATTCCTTATTTAAACTCGTTCATGTCCAGTAATAAATTCTTTGAAAGATTTTGAAAAGGAAATGAATAAATAAGATTTGGGTATGTATATAGAACCCGTTTTTAACTGTAGAAGCCGTACTTACCAAAATTCGCTTTTCAAACAATCAAATATCATATAGTAAGATGATATATCTCATTTTAATCGTTCTTGTCCAGTAATACAAATGAATTTGACTCCGTTTTCTGTCATATTTCGGTTTTATCTCTAAAACATTTCATGCAGTAAGATTTGGTTTTACATTGAGCTCGTTCTTGTCCAGTATTAGATTCCTTAAGCAGTTTTAATTCAAGAGTAAATTTTGAAGAATGATTTGTTGCATGTAAGACAAGTGAAAAGAAAATGTCTTAATTTTATTCCTTAGTAATACGAATGTTTAAACAAATCCTTTTAGTAAGATTGTGTTTCTCTTTAAAATCGTTCTTATCCAGTAATACAAGCCTTGAACGAATTTCAATGTGAAGATTAATTCTGAAAAATGAATTTGTCTCCGTTTTCCTCTCCATTTTCTGAAAATTATCATATTTAGGTATCATTTCTAAACAATTTGTAAGTAGGATTGTAATAAGATTTGTTTTTACCAGGGGCGGGTTCAGGTGAGGGCGTAATGGGCGTACGCCCCCCCCCCCCTTTTTTCAGAAAAAAAGAAAAAAAAAACTATCGTAATCTGCTAATATTGTTACATTAGTGCATTTCACAATTATTTTATGTCTTTTAGCACAAAAAAAGGTCCAAAAAATTTTTTTGCCTCGCTCCACTCGGCGAAAGATTTGATTCTACGCCCCCTCTTTCAAATATCCTAGAAACGCCCCTGTTTACATTCTAAACTAAATTCTGAAAAAAATGATTTTTGTTGTAAAACAACTGAATTTTTTTAAAATTTTGTTTCTCAGTTCTTCGCATGTTGTTCTCGTTTTCTTGTCTGTTGATTGACACGAAATCCGTTCAAACAACGACCAAGTCTTCGTGCACAGATTTTGAAGTGCCAAAACCACAGAAACTTGCTCGTAAGCCAAACCAAAGGAAAAGACCAAGGACAGCAAGTACGCAGCCAAGATATAAGACTTAGCAAATCATGAAAATAAATACTTATCCGCCTTATTTAGGTTAAATTATAAATATTTTCATTGTAAATATTGTACATAATTGTCTTCTATATACCTATGTATATGGTTTATTGAGAATAAAAATATAAAAATTCAATAAAATTTTATCTTCAGTAAACAATGTTTTTGCTTATTAAGTTGATTTTGGAGAGAGAGAAAAAATCACAAAGAAAAACAAAAATTGAACTTGTTACAGAAAAAAGGCAAATATAAAACAATATGATTTTGTATTTTCTTTTATATTCATGAACAGCAGAACACAGAACAACAAAATTGCTTGACAAATAAACTGAAAAAGTACATTGAATAGGTTATTTGATTTTTTCTCCATAAACGTAAAATTCACTATGCATAATTTAAATTTAATTACATTAAACAATCCCGGAAAACTTTTTAACATCGTGTTATTCATTTTGAACTTAACACTGTTGATCGGATAATTCACGGCTCAGTAGTTGTGTAATCAGTGACACGTGCCCTCATTATTTTATAAGAATTAACATATCATAGCTGTCAGTAACTGCGAGTACTCTCAGATCTGTACTTAGTGTCTTTTTGTTGTTTGGATGTTCAAGTACCCGGCCACGTCCACTTGTATTTGTAGTATTTGCATTTTTATCCATCTGATGAGTTAAGCCTCTTTCAACTGATTTTTATAGTTCGTTCTTATGTTGTACTGTTACACCACTGTCCCAGGTTAGGGGGAGGGTTGGGATCCCGCTAACATGTTTAACCCCGCCACATTCCTTATGTATGTGCCTGTCCCAAGTCAGGAGCCTGTAATTCAGTGGTTGTTTGTTATGTGTTACATATTTGTTATTCGTTCATTTGTTGTACATAAATTAGGCTGTTAGTTTTCTCGTTTGAATTGTTTTACATTGTCATTTCTTGGCCTTTTATAGCTAACTGTGCGGTATGGGCTTTGCTCATTGTTGAAGGCCGTACGGTGACCCATAGTTGTTAATTTCTGTGTCATTTGGTCTCTTGTGGAGAGTTGTCTCATTGGCAATCATACCACATCTTCTTTTTTATATCTATTTAAGTTCGATTTTAAATTCTTTCAAAATTTACCCCTTAAATAAGCAGTGTGTAACAAATATAATCATTCGTCCTGTGTGCAAATGTGATCGACTATATAGGGTCCTGGGTGCACTCAGGAGGTAATGAGCAGTGTTTAGACGTACCCGACAAATATATCATCATTGATAAACTTATCAATAAGGTTATAATCCATTGCTTTATATTTGCCAAACTACTGTTATTTTCATTCTTTTTATTAATCTCGGGCCACAGCCCCATGCATAATAGTAGTACAAGCTAAGCAATTTTGAATAAAGCAGGATTAAATTTTCACATTTTGTTTTAATTTTCAATATAAATGCTTACATCCACATCAGTTGAACTCTGAGGGAAAGTTGCTTAATTGGTAATAATATACCACATCTCCTTATAAAAAATTATTTTATATATAACTTCTTTTAAACTCATGTCGTCCTGAAACGCATGAAATATTTCTCACTGAACGTTTGAAATCAGCAAACAACAATCAATCAATTTCCGTTTGAATTGCTTTACATTTTTCATATCGGGCCATTTATTGCTGACTATACAGTATGTTTTTTTCAATGTTGAAGACTGTACAGTTGCCTATAATTGCTTACATCCACTTCATTTGAACCCTGGTGGATAGTTGCTTTATTGGCAATCATGTTCCAAATTTCCTTATTTTTATATTATATAACTGACTTTTAAGCTCTGGTCGTCCTGATCTTGCATGAAATATTTGTCACTAGGCATTTAATTTTAAATAATCAATAATCCATTAATTTAAACTCATGTTAAATAAGTGGAAAACCATTTGATATTTGATATTTATCTTATTTTCTTCTTTTTTGGGGGATGGAGGGGGAGGAGTTTTTTAATATGAATATGGTGACCTGGTAAGAGCTGAAAAAGCATGCTGCTTCCATACCATAAAAACGTTTATCACACAGCTCACATTCTTTTATATCTGCATTCATTTATTTGTTATTTTGATTTAAATAAAAGATGCCATGTTTATTATGTGGGGCCACAGTGCCTATACCTTTCTTGGATTGATACAAATATATGTCCCACACAAAAACTCTTGTGAGTGATTTTGATAGACGTAAACCTGTTTCAAAGAAAGAACTGACCGTCGTCACAGATTTTTGATTGTTTTTGTTTAACTTATTCACAATTTGATAATGACTTAATCACATATGAAATTATTACAGTATTAACGTGTGGTTTTAATTTTTTTTATGAACTTTGGACGATTCAAAGCTTGCTAAATTCTACCATGTTTATATACCCCGGGTCTTTTTTTGAATACTACTTGCTACTCTTATTATTACATGACTTTTGTATGTTTTGATTGGTTTTTTTTGTCGTTCGGTTGCTGTCATACTGACGTGTAACCCACAGAAATGCCGAACTAGCTTAAATACCGATATATTATTCATCTTGTTAAACAGCAAACAAACAATTTTACCCTATTTGGAAACTTTTAAATTGTCACATAATTTTGATGCTGTTGTTCGTCTGTTGTCTTTTTCTTTTTTTATAGCCATCGCATTGGAAGTTTATTTTCGACTTGCATGTACAATGATGTATGAGTTTGAATGTCCCCTTTGGTATCCTTTGCCTTTCTTCTCTTATAAATATGTAAAATCAAATTTGAAAGGGACAGTTTGACACTTGTCTGAATCTGTAAGGGTATGTATGTAAATTGTGATTATTGAACCAGAGATTGTACATTGACCGTATGTTGTTACATGTAACATCTATCTCATTTGGTCTCTAGTTGATAGTTATCTCACTGGCAATCATACCACATCTCTTAAATTTGATATTATACAAGACTACAATATCATGAATGTAATTAAATGTATAATTAAATGTACATGTAATTGAAAGTTTATTGTTAACTGATTTTTTTTAATAGCAAATTCAGCTCAATGGTCATATAAATAAAATGATACTTTGAAGCATTGTTTATGCTTGACAAGAATAAAATGCCAGTTTTGTTAAAAACAGTTCATTTGTAGTCACATTTAGACTTTATGCACAGTAATCAGTCAATTGGTAGTAACCAATTGCAACACATCCTGAAAATTAAAGTTAACTATAACATACATGTAAATGTTCACTGAATCTATGAAATCTTGTTATTCCAAATTGCTTTTTCAAACAAATATTTTTCCAATGCACTCATCAAATTCAGATATATGTATGATGCACTAAGACTTCCTATTCCAATAATTTCAAATTGCTATTTCAAGTGAGTAATTATCCAAGGTATTAACAGCCTTCTAGAGTTGAATGATCTTTCTTAAAAAATATGAATTTGCTATTTATTCAATGCACTATTTCCTTCTTGTCCAGTTTAATCCCAATATCACTTCATGGTACTGTACAATGGTGTTTGAGCTTTTCATTTTTTCATATCTCCTCTTACATATCTTGCAACTATCAGCGATTGACATTTATATTTCCTACAAATCATAAGTGCACATTTAATATTTGTAGACTACTTCCTTTTTCAAGCTTGGAATCATCTACAATAAAAATAAATATATGTATATATTGAGAATGAACTTGTTTCTTTAATTGCTATGTATTGTGTAACAAATATTGCAACTTATTACTACAATAGCTACATGTATCATTTCCTTTTAAAATTTAGCAGTAAACCCTGGATTTTATTTGAAATTTGAGTTTTAATTTCTTTCCTCATTACTGGGTTTGAGTTTGGGGGTAATTGCCTCAACATTGTAGGAATTAGGGAACAAAAAAGGCCAAAAACAGGATAATAACAGGATAATAACTTGTGTGTAAGTGTATGGATCTTTATGAAATTGTACTACAAGGTTCCATATCACAAAGGGAAAGCTGGGTTTGAGGTTGGGGGTAATTGCCCTAAACGAATAGGAATTTGGGACCAAAAAGGGGCCAAAAAACAAGCATTTTTACAGTTTCCAGACAATAACTTGTGTTCAAGTGTATGGATCTCTCTGAAATTGTACTGCAAGGTACCATACCACGAAGGGAAGGTTGGGATTGAGTTTGGGGGTGATGAATCATAAGGGGGTTCAAAAAATTGGGGATTTTTTTCCTTTTTTTTTTTTTTTTCTTTAAAATTTTCCATTTTAAGTTGGTTATTTTTGATTTATATATAAAAGCAAATAATAATGATATGGTTTGATTTCATCAAAAATTGAAATATTGGGGTTCTTTGATATGCTGAATCTAACCGTGTATTTAGATTCTTAATTTTTGGTCCCGTTTTCAAATTGGTCTACATTAAGGTCCAAAGGGTCCAAAATTAAACTTAGTTTGATTTTAACAAAAAATGAATTCTTGGGGTTCTTTGATATGCTGAATCTAAACATGTGTTTAGATTTTTGATTATGGGCCCAGTTTTGAAGTTGGTCCAAATTGGGGTCCAAAACTAAACTTTGTTTGATTTCAACAAAAATTGAATATATGGGGTTCTTTGATATGCTGAATCTAACCATGTATTTAGATTTTGGATATTGGACCATAATAGGTAAATTGAAAATTTTTAAGTTATTAGACCACATTCATTCTGTGTCAGAAACCTATGCTGTGTCAAATATTTAATCACAATCCAAATTCAGAGCTGTATCAAGCTTGAATATTGTGTCCATACTTGCACCAACTGTTCAGGGTTCGACCTCTGCGGTCGTATCAAGCTGCGCCAAGCGCAGCATTTTATACATGTTTTGTATATCCAGTAAAATTACATGTGTGATACCTACATGTATGAATGACCCTTTGAAATTTGCCCTCAAGACAATTTACTGTTTTGTTGACATCTGTATATTACCTATAGCATTATAGTATGTACATGTATATTCTAAATGTTCTAAATTCTGGTTATTACAAATACATCCTGATTATTAGCTATTCTATTTCACATTTTACTAATAGTACAAAATTGATGTATGGTCATGAATTTATTTATTTAAGTAAATATATGATATATCTTGTATATATATACATGTATTATAAATAAAAATATTTTTGAGGAACAAATTAATTTTAAAATTAATATTGTAAGGCCTAATAAAATGATATGTGTGTTTCCTATTACATCTTTGAAAAAAATAGGGTAGGTAGGAAGGGATTTTTTTTTATTTTACAATTTTATTTTACATTGAGTCAGATTAATTCTGACTTTAACAGTGCTTATTGAAAAATGACAAAGAAAAATGTAAGGTAGACTTTGTCTAACTTTAAGCTTTAAACATAGGGTTAGTAGGGAAATACACATACTTTTTATTTGGCCTCACAGACATATAACTTTATGTTGTAAAAAAGTTAACTTATTTTCTAGATAATTAGATAATTATGAATTTTATGACATTTAAGTTTATATCAAAGTTTATATAATCATGATAATGGTTCAAGAAAATAAAAAATATAACTTAAAAATGTTTTCGGCCATGAAACATATAAATATTGTAAATAAAAGACACCTTTATCTCAAAACTTTATGATCACTTTTCCTGTACCCTTTTGTTTATGGGTTTTTGGTCCCGAATTCTCCAACTGGTAATAAACATTGATATAATAGATAAGGAGATATGGACGATCATTGTAAATGAAAACTATCCACCTAAGACTAAAGGACGAGGATGTTTAAAACTATAAGGCACTGAACAATAATCAACAATGACCATAACCCATACAGTTTTGGTCGTGAGAATAAAATGCCCAGCATGACAAATGCTGAAATTGTCATAAGAGAAAACTAATGCCATTAGCATGATTAGTTATGTTCTAATTTATTTGAAAATCAGGAGATGTGGCATGATTGCTAATGAGACAACTATACACCAGAGTTCAAATGACAAAAATATAAGCAATAATAGGTCACCATCTGGCCTTCAACAATGAAAACTCCCATAATGTATAGTCAGTTATAAAATGTCCAACATGAAAAATTTGAAACAGTTCAAAAATGTTAAATGAGAAAACAAAAGGCCTTATCTTTAATTTCATTTAGGGAAAACACATGACAGCCATGAACCAACTCACACCACTGAATTACAGGGGTTGTCTTTAAAAAAAAATAAAATCCTAAAAATCCGAACATGTTGAACTGTGGTTGTTATCATATCTTAAAAATTACAATTTTCTTCAAATGTTATGATCAAAGGTAACCATAGTTACACTTAATACCACCTTCACCTAGTGAAAAGTAAAATCACAAAAATACTGAACTCCGAGGAAAATTCAAAAAGGAAAGTCCTCAATCAAATGGCAAAATCAAAAGTTCAAACACATCAAACGAATGGATAACAACTGTCATATTCCTGACTTGGTACAGGCATTTTCTTATGTAGAAAATGGTGGATTGAACCTAGTTTTATGGCTAGCCAAACCTCTCACTTGTATGACAGTCGTATCAAATTCCATTATATTGACAACGATGATTGACAGGGGCATACAAATAAATTCCACTGTCTTTCATATTTTCTTAATTTCTTAGCCTTTATATCCATTTTGGGGTAAACAATATCATTTAGGGAATAATGTTTATTCTTCGCATAGTCTCATATATACTCAAATATAAAGTGTATGATAATGAGTAATATGCCAAAAAGACGTCAAAACATATGTACCTTGATGCATATTTTCCACACTCTTACTAACATGACTAAAGTTTTCCTCGTCCAAATTTTATGAAATTCATACACAATGCTAAGAACAACAACACTGTTACACACACAGAGATCAAAGTTAGGCAGCGAGTCATTTATCGTTCTGGAGATGCTCTTTTTTAACTTTGATAATTGCAAAACTCGAGCTTTGAGATTATTTTATAATTAATCATAATTTATCTCAGGTTCACGATTAAAAAAGTAAAGAGATGTGGTATGACTTCGAATGAGACTATCTAATCATTTATTAGCTAGTCAGCAGATTGATGTTAAGTAAAATTAAAATTCATATATTTCAAAAACATATTAACCCTCTTGCTGCCGGAGGGACACATGTGTCCTAACCTACTGTGCCGGAGGGACACATATGTCCATGTTTTAATTTATGCAAGCTTCTCATCATTGCTGTACCTCTTTCAAATAAAAGACAAAAGATTAAACAGTGTAATATTTTTCTACAATGGCTCCCAAATGTAACGGTCATTAGGGCATGACGTCATATATCCAATGACGTCATTGTTAAGCATGGGACGTCATAAACGTCGAGCGGTCGTATTTTCTGGCACACGAAATGCAACCTTGAAAAACAACTGGCAGCAAGAGGGTTAAGGTGTATGTGTGAGGCTAAATTTTTCAATAAACTTTAACGGTACAGCCTTTTCTTCTGTGTATCATAGTTGGTTGTTTTTCCAAGCAAATTAAAAAATCAACAAGTATTGAAAACACATTATTTTATACAGATTAACCAGCAAAAAAGATAAACAAGTTCCTGAAAAGCATTATATATATGTATTTTGATTGATTGGTGTTTATCGCCACTTTCAGCACTATCATGACTATAATTGTGCTATTTCCTAGAGGTCTGTGTATATTGGTGGAGGAAGTTGGAATGACATTACACCCATTTAAGCAGTTTTAGACATGCACCTTTCAAAAGAGAAATTGTTAAGAAATATCATGAGATATGACAAAATAATGATTGACAAATGGTAAATTTTATATTTTTTTCTACCACACTTCATTTTTGAAATTCAGTTTAAAAACTGTTTAGGAAAAAAACATATCTTTTAATGGAAAATTTTCAAACCGAAAGAGACACATCTGTCACTTCTATATAACTAAGTGCCATTTTTTAGCTCAAAATAGTCAACTTTAAAGTTCGTGTGCACTTTCTAGTAAATTTCATGTGTCAACGCTTATGTTAATATGTCACAGTAGGAACCAAATTTGCAGTAATATAACTCCCTCCTAAAAAACAACTTGATTCTGGTGTATAAAGATTTAACTTTGACTTCTGATTGTACAAATAAAATGATGTAAAACCATTTCATGCAAATGCTTTCCTTTTTCCACAAAAACAATGTTAAATTATATCCATCCGATTTAATACTATGACACCTATAGACATGATAGATATATTAGTATGGGTCCAACAGAAGCTCCCATGTCCTACTTGTCAATATTGTTACCCCGCTGACCTGCCCAGTGGCAGATCCAGGGGGAGGGTTCCCAGGGGTTGGAACCCACTTTTTTTGACGATAAATATTATACTTTTGAATTGGGGCATTCCCCCTTTTAATCCTGGGTTTGACCCCTCTTTGATGTGGCTGGATCCGCCCTTGCTGTCCATTATTATTTTTATGCTAAGGCTAAATTAAACACCATGATCAGCTGCTAGTTTGAGATTATTTTGTTTTTAAATGTAAATGTCGAAGAACGGGAATTTCAATGAACAGCAACCCCCTTCCCCCTTTTTTATGATAGTGGTCGATCATATCAACAGTTAATGATCATTCAAGGTTCACAAATCAAACAAAAATTCTTGTAAAGGGAGGAATGTATATAAATATCAATCAAAACTGTCAAAATGTCTTTAAAATATATACTTATGTTACTTCAATCGGACACTTTCAATCGGACACAGCAGACAAATGGCGCGAAATTATAGGGTAAATAATTTCGAAAGCTATCGGGGGTTTTCACCATTCTAATCTTTATACGTACAGCTGTATACCCCGCTGGATAGTACTATAGTAGACTCATTTTACAGTCATCAATATTTTATATTTGCGTAACCATTAAAGAATAATTATCAGAATTTTATTTGGTTATTGCAAGGACGTATATAAGTTAGTTATACGTCCTTGGTTAGTGCAAGGATTTAATATAGTATTACTATATACAAATCCTTAGTTATTCCATACAAATATTTAAACAGTTATTATTTGTGTTATCTTTTATCTATTTATGGAAGAGAAACAAATGTTAACAAAGAAAACAAAGACGTGTATCTACAGTCCAGTTGCCGATTATGTCTCGTTATTAATTAATGTTATTCATTATTTTTTTCGCGTTTTTTTTTTTTTATAATTTCGATTCCTCTGCTATTCAAAGGGAAACAATCCTCATGTAATTTTAATACACTGAAAAGTACTGGACAAAAATTCTATCGATGAACTGACATGTACTAAAATGTACTTTACAGTACTGGATTTACTGCTAGGCGTTTTTTTCTTAATTACCAGAACCAGTACTGACTGGCACTAAATCGATCGCGATAGTTGGTGTACTGAACACGTACTGAACAACTGAAAAAGATCTTGACGTTTTTCCTTGCGGTAATTTCAGGCATTTAAGAGTTGTTCAGTTTAAAATGACTGTTTCAGTAATAAAAACAGTTACTAGTGTAAGCAACACAAACCCAACCAAAAACTGGGGTTGATCTCAGGTGCTCCAGAAGGGTAAGCAGATCCTACTCCACATGTGGCACCTGTCGTGTTGCTCATGTAATTACAAACCCGGAAATAGCCTAATTCGGTAGGTCACATTCGTGAAAAGGGAACGGGATTGTAGTTACGACATAAGAAACATATCTGATATCATCTGTGAAACGGATATTCCATAACGGTCAACCAACTCGTGATGGCTTCCGTAAAATTTACCAAGGGATGATTTCAACTTCACCATTTGGAACTCTTGGTTTAATAACTTCCCTGTGAGCAGCAACCCTCTATTGAGGAAATCATGATAGGAAATACAAGCGCGGAAATATCGTATCAATCGGGAGATATATACTCCATATACAGGCGCTGCTGTAATGTTGCTACATAGAAATGGAAAGTTCCTGTATGACATCAGCCTCATAATAATAATGGAACAGGTCGGCAAGAAGAGGAGCACAATTGGTTCCCATAGAAATGCCGATAGTTTCTTGAAAAACACGTCCTTCAAACATAACAAATATGTTGTCAATCAAGAAATCAAGAATCTTAATAATGTCAGTTTCAGAGATTTTTTTTGTTTGAATCAGAGTGATTCATTACAAAGTAGGATTTATCCCTCTATTAGAAAAGAAACTTGTATCTACGTTGGCCATTCTTTTTCATGAAACAAAGCAATACCAACTCTTTCAAGTTGTCTTTTAGTTTGGAATGCGGAATACTTGTGTAAAGTGAAGAAAAATCAAATGTTTTAATACTATTGCAAGATCAAAGAGTCTTAGATTGTATGTTCTCTAAAAGATCTTTGGAATTTTTTATTATCCACACCTGATTCACGCCACCTTTAGAATAGGCAGTTTCGCAATAACTTTGAAGCCCGGCTTTGATAACTGGTTAAAATAGATGTTAATAATTTAGAAAGAGGTTTCGTGGAGCACTTGGAAGACCCAGTAATATACCGTTGTTTGTAAGGAGACCTTTGTAGTTAAGGTATCCAATACAGTGATGGAAGATCCAGTTCTTCACCTTGGTTCAAATTATAAAGGAATATAAAACAGACCTATGATTATCCAGGATTTCCTCTTTGGTAAGTATTGTGAGGGTATATGTTGAGTTTCCAAGTGAATTGTCAATTCATTTATCAAGCAGTTTATGTAATGAGATTTACACACAAACAAGATGTAGTTTGGGGCTTTATCTGCGGGGACAACAGCATACTGACAGTCCTTCGGGATATCAGACTTGTGTTAAATTCTTTCAGACATTTATAGCTATCTTATCTTAATAGGTTTATATAAAGTAATAGTCATTTCTTGTTAATAGCCTCATCATAATCTCCAGGATTGACATTTTGTACGCCCGACGTGCGTTTAATTTACAAACAGACTCATTAGTGAAGCTTGAAGCAAACACGTCAAAAACGCCTTATCAAGTACGAACTTAACCTGATATCCAGGTTTGAGATTTACGATTGAATATTTTTACTGCATTTAAGTGTGCTCTAGTTCCCGGATATTTGATAGTACAAAAAATGTACTTCTGATCTCTTATTTCAAGAAAATAGTTTACGGATTAGCGTTTCACCAAGCGCTGTTGACTTGTGTATATTTAGTTTAACTAGTTCAATAAATACTTCAGATAACAAAACATAATAGGGATAAAAGGAGAGATGTTCGCCTATACTGCTCTTCAGAAACACTACTTAACAATCTGAAGAGAAAGTGACTTTAGGATTAGGCACTACTGTATAAGCTGTAGAACTAATGTGCTCAAGAGATGTAAGATGTTGAACAATATATGTCAGATTTGTAATATATTTGTATGTCGTGTCATGATACCATTGTATTTCAATGAACTTTTATTTTTCATGTGCATTGCCTTACTAGTAAGTAACTAATTATATATTACAGTGATTTGTGTAACATTACATAAACTATACAAATATGTACAAAGCTATTTAATATGTACACTCGGTCCATTGGACCTTTATGTCACTTTAGCATTTGTGTATCATTATCGCAGAATGGAAGAGTGTACAATATAGAAAAATAGAATTACACTTTAAGATTTTTTTTTCTTCCCTGAAATAATTTACACAATTTTGAGGTTTGGATTTGTTTGTGTTTCAGTAATTGAATGAGTAAATTGCTATCGTCACTTAGAATGCCTAATTCGGATGTAAGCAGGTAATTATGTCAAAGATTATAATAACATTGACAGTTTATTAGAAAGTGTTTCTTGTCTTTGACGTTATATTTCGCATATTTTTGGCCCAGTAATCCCGTCGTTACAGAATTTTTCAGTATCAGTGCGTATTGAAAGCATCCCTCTTTGCAATTGGTCAAAAGTCCATCGTTCTGATTAGGACATATTAGACGTTCTGTAATTTTCATGTTCATAATCACACTAAAATGTCAAATAATTAGGTCCACCTTCATCCAGTTGATTAGTACTCAAAACATGTTCGTAAACCTCTCTCGTCGTCCTTAATAAGGAGACGTTTCCAAATTCCCTGTTCAAGGCTATAGTGGGTGTAATGCGATGTAAGTCCCATTGATAACGTATTGACGATTTTTAATCATATAAATGAAAGAAAATTGTATCCTAGAACAGTAATCTAAAACAAGGTCATACAAAAGTTAAAACCCGTTTTAAAGGTTTTAATCATTTCTATAAGCTGTTCAATTTTTAACAACGAAACCGTCTGTGAGCAACATCCTCAGTTTTCTCCAAATATCATTTAACTCATCTTGATCCTCTGGCCATTGTACGAGATAAGCATAATTCCAAATGTAGGAAAACTCGATTGGAATATCAGTTATTGTAATATCTTTCGTAATGACAATGATACGCTCTAGATTTCTTTTCTCATATTTTGCTCTGTCGAGTTCAAACAAGCAGTCACGTGACGATAGGAATTCAGGCGTGATCAGAAATATAATAGACCTGCTGTTTTGTATGCTCTCTACCTCAGTATCCGCAAGACTCGTTCCACCTAAAAAATCTCGATCTTTTATGCACATTGTCAGTCCCCACTCCTCCTCAAGTTTTGGTATTAAAACATCTTTTATCCAAATGACAATATCCCCTTCATATGATATATACACGTCGTATTGATAGTACTTCCGGACTTTACGTTCAACAACACGGCGAATTACTCCATAGATAGAGAAGATGATTTTCCATCTTTTACTATAGGCTACAAGTAGTAATAAGAATGCGACACAGGTAGATAACAATGTTGACGCAAAAGTTAACCACATAGTATTCTTACAGTCTGCAAACAAGTCATATAAAAAGTTGTATGCAAAAAGTGTATCAATAACTGTGCCGTTGGACAATTTACATTTATATGATCGGCTGTCCAGATTGACTTTTGTAGCCTGAATCCATCTTATAAAGTCTATATTGTCACAATTGCACTCAAATGCATTATCATTGAGTTGTAAAGCCATTCCATGAAGTTCTTGCATCTTATCTGCCCAAACTCTGATGGTTGAACTTACACTTGTTAGAAGATTCTTACTAATATCAAGCATCTTTACTTTGGTTTGATCGCTGAGTTGTAGCGGAATAGACTGAAGTAAATTTAGTTTCAAAGAAAGATATGTCAAGTTGGGCATTGGCTTAAATATGCCATCCGGAAAATACCAAATATCATTTTCAGATATATCCATTGATTCGATAGATGATAAATATTGAAATAAACGATTTCCGTGTAGTCTTATTCCACCACCTATATTGCCGTTTTTCCATGCAATCGTTTTCAGGGTGTTATGAGGAAAATATTTCATTAAATTATAACTATATTCATAACCTCCACCAGTGCAAATAAACGTTTCAAGTCGAAATTCAATAAAAAGTAGGAACGTAGTTACCTTTGTAAAAGATGCATCTAAGTATGTAAAGCTGTTGTTTTTAGGAATTACTAAAAATATCTTGGGGCCACTATTTGCTATTGTGTAACTGATATCTATTTTCTCGAGTGACTTCGGTAAAACCACACAACTGTGAAATGAGCAGTTATAATCAGAATAGGCAGTTACAGAATTTTTTATAACATAGTTGACAGTATTATATGAATAGTCCAATGATTTCAATCTAACCGTTCCATGGAAAAACAGATTAAGATCATTTAGATTTTTCTCAGTTAGAAGCAAAAACCTGTTTCCTTTAAACGAAAGATGTAGTAAACATTCCGGGTTATCAAAAGATAATAAAGATCCGGGCTCGTAATCTACTATTCCATTTTCGGATAAATCGAGATTTTCTACACAAATTGTTTTCAGGTACTTCACTATGTCTGATGTTATTGTCAGAACATACGGGAGATCTTTGCTATCAATACTTAAGTCACTTACATGACCAAAGTTTAATGTCGATATATTGGCATTATGGTATGGGTGTAACAGCTGCAATGCGCGCTTCAAATGCATAAACGTTCCTGAAAAATCTATCACATGGAGTTTTGGAAACGGCAGCAATGCGTTATCTTCTGTTGCAACAAAGTGCAACCGACAATTTCTGACAGTTAGCTGTTCGACAGAAGATGAAAACCTCTGAAAGGTTTCATTCGACAAGCGAACTAAAAAGCATGAGTCAAAGTGTAATTCTTTTATGGTTTTCATTTGACCGAATCCACTTCCAAAGTGTGGCAAAGGCATCATATCGATTCCTAAAAATGACAACTCCGTTAGAATACCGAATGCATGATCGGGATAATTATAATCCGTAACAAAATCTGTCGGTTGAGGCATATTTCTCCTGATATCCAATTTTGTTAGGTTTTTAATTGGATGAAATAGTTCTGCTGAATATACTGTAGATAAATTAAGTATATTTTCAGACATGTCCAGTAATGTAAGTTTGTGTAATCCTTGAAATGATTTGTTAGATAAATAATGAAGTTGATTTTGACTCAGGTAAAGTTCTTGTAGATATCTATAATTAACGAAAGAATTGTTCCCAATTATTTTTAATCGATTTAAACTCATATCTAGAATTTTGATATCTCCCGGTAAATTTTGAGGTATATAAGTCAGTCCTTTGTTCTTACAATCGGCTATTTTTACTTCCTCTTTTTCTCTAATATTATATCTGATATCGCAGTCTGATGCATGTACGAATTTATTACAGTAAATTATAAGAGAAAATACAGAATAAAGTATAATCCCCTCCATTTTGTGATATCAATATTTCAAATACAAGTTCTTGAATTATTTGATTTTAAGTAAGTCATCTGTGTTATATATTGCATTCAATCCTACATAAATACGTTTCATGTTACGGATTTAAACAAAACTAACTGTGTACGAATAATAAAACACTTTTATCTGATTTGAATTAGGATATGAGAAAAAGAAACTAAAATCGACAATACAATAGTTCAATAGTGACCAAAACAAATGTATTGTCGGATTCGGTCTGTCTGTGTCTCAATTTACTATAGGTACACATTTCGCGGTTTATCAGATTTTAAGACACAATTACTTTCTTTTGATCTGTTATGATTATGTCCTTTTGATTGTTGTGACATTTATCTTTTGTTTTCTATGTTGTATTTTGTGTAATATTATGTTGCTTGACGTTTTGTCTTTTTCTTTTTTGTCATGGCGTTGTCTGTTGATTTTCGCCTCTCTTTGTCTGGTTGTGGATTGACATGACTCTGATGCATGTGTAACAAGAGACGCCTTACCTGTCAATGTACCCTGTCTCGCTACTTTCGGTTTCAGGTTTTGTTATTTACGTTGACTCGAATCATTTTACTATTTTGATGAGATTTAAACTTCCGTTAAATACATTTTTACTTTTGCCACTATGATAATAATATCAACAAATAAGTAAAAAAAAACAATCAAAATCTTCATTGGACTCCTTAAAGGAGAATTTATTGTCCTTAACTAATAATGTTTTATAAAAAAGAAGATGTGGTATGATTGCCAATGAGACAACTGTCCACAAGAGACCAAAATGACACAGAAATTAACAACTATAGGTCACCGTACGGCCTTCAACAACGAGCAAAGCCCATACCGCATAGTCAGCTATAAAAGACCCCGAAATGACAATGTAAAACAATTCAAACGAGAAAACTAACGGCCTTATTTATGTACAAAAAATGAACGAAAAACAAATATGTAACACATAAACAAACGACAACCACTGAACTACAGGCTCCTGACTTGGGACAGGCACATACATACATAATGTGGCGGGGTTAAACATGTTGGCGGGATCCCAACCCTCCCCCTAACCTGGGACAGTGATATAACAGTACAACATAAGAACGAACTATAAAAATCAGTTGAAAAAGGCTTAACCCATCAGATGGACAAAAATACAAGTGGACGTGACAGGGTACTTGTACATCCAAACAACAAAAAGACACTAGGAACAGATCTGAGAGTACTCGCAGTTATCTGATAGCTAGTTCAAAGCCACTAACAACTAATAAAAAAATCATGCATCTAAGACTAAATTATCAATCCGTACACATCCAACATCCAATGGATTTAGTGTAAAGACGTCATAAACAGTCAGAGAAAAACATGACCTTGTGCAATGCCAAGATACAGGTATCGACAGATTGTAGATCCATGAATGTGTATATGTATAAAACATACTAGTAATATTTAGTTTGCTTTTAATTTACAGATAACAAAATCAATATTTATTCCAATAAAAACAATATTCAATGATCTTATTACAGTGTTGAATTGGTAACCTTTATAATAATAAGTTTATTTAAAGGAGGAACAACATTTCCGTAAAATGAGGATGTGCTATCCCGTTTGAAATAAGTTTTCTACATATCTATGGAAAAATTTAGTAAAGGTTTTAAGTAATTTCTAAATGGTTTAATAATTTACCAGTATACATAGATTACGGTTAACAAAACGTCACAACACACGTAAGATGGTGCCAAAGGAACATCACCATCTAAAAATTGAAAATTAACAATAGGGAACGAAAATCGTCCCTTTGTCGTAAATTTTAGTGTGGAGTTTCCCGTTTAAAACCGAAATATCTAAATCTAGGAAAGGACAGTTATTACCGTTTAAATTTGATTTATTTAAAGTAAGTTCCTTCGGGTAAATTTCAGCAGTATATTGAGAAAATTCTTGATTATTTAACGAAAAAATATCATCAAGATAACGGTAAGTGTTGTTGAATTTATCAATTAAATGCAATTTCGACGGGTCTTTACTGAGTTTAGTCATAAACTGTGATTCGTAACAGTACAAAAACAAGTCTGCTATTAAAGGGGCACAGTTAGTGCCCACAGGGATACCTACAACCTGTCGATTAACTTTGTTGCCGAAACGTACATAAATATTATCAAGGAGAAAATTAACAGCTTCAATCATCTCTTCACACCTCCAGTAAGTATATCTCGCATATTTACCTTTCTCATTAGAGAAGAAGGCTTTTTACCTGTTTTACTGATTTTACATAATATTTTGATAATCATAATAGATACACTGAAGATGCAAAGTAATCTCAAAATCAATGAAAATGAATGCACCGTTGATCGACTCATTACGGGAATTGATTATCTAATTTTTATTCGTATTTGCTAATTTTCTTAAATAGAGCGATCAATTTTTGGCTGCTTCTCGTCCAGCAAATATTTCATGCATATTCAGGACGAGAACATATTAACAATGCATACCATTGTTGGTCCGTCATGTAAAAGAGGGACGAAAGATACCAGAGGGACATTCAAACTCATAAATCGAAAATAGACTGACAACGCCATGGCTAAAAAGAAAAAGACAAACAAACAAACAATAGTACACAAAACACAACACTGAAAAATAAAGACTAAGCAACACAAACCCCACCAAAAACTTGGGGTGATTTTAGGTGCTCCCGAAGGTTAGGCAGATCCTGCTCCAAATGGGACAACCGTCGTGTTGCTCGTGTTAGTACAAAGATATAAGAAGATGTCGTATGAGTACCAATGAGACAACTCTCCATCCAAGTCACAATTTATTAAAGTAAACCATTATAGGTCAAAGTACTGTCTTCAACACGGAGCCTTGGCTCACACCGATCAGCAAGCTATACAGGGCCCTAAACATTACTAGCGTAAAACCATTCAAACTGTGTAATCTAAATATTAAAAAAACGAGAAACGAGAAACACTTATGAACCACATTAACAAACGACAACTTCTGATTATCAGATTCCTGACTTAGGACAGGTGCAAACAATTGCAGCGGGTTAAAACATTTTAACGGTACAATACCTTCACCCTTATCTGAAACAACAGTGTAACATCACAACCTGGTAAAAAGTTTAATTCGGTAGGTCACATTACGACATAAGGAACATATCCACTATCATCTGTGAAATGGATACTCACAACGGTCAACCAACTCGTGATGGCATCCGTAATGGTGTACAACAAGGATGAAAGACGAGAAATGTGGACTGCCACTGGAAAATAGGGATAAATTGAATAGGGACAGAAAAATACCCTTGCAACAGGACACCTAGGAAACCCTTAAAGAGTTGTTGTAATGTGTTTTCACGTGCGTAGAGCGTAGCACTCTCCCTACACTAGACATTGGATTTAACGTCCCTTTTGTGACCAAACGTGGTTTCAATTTATGTATCCGATACGACCAAAAAGTAAGCACACTTTGGAAAAAGGTTTTACTGCGGGTTTGAAGAAGACCAATATAATTATATTGAAAGTTTAAATGGTGAAACAGATACCCAGTCCAACAAAGATACAAGACGAGATTTGTTGACATACTTTTTTAATTCAACACAAATGTTTCTGTTGTATGGTATTAATTGTATACAAATTGACTGGTTATGTGTAGCCTCTAGTTTTAGTTCTTAACCATTTCCGTTTTATATCAGTAAAACTATACTCACAGTATAAGTCATTTCCTGTGTATTTAGGTATTTCACTATCGAAAAAATTTTACTTTACAACTAATGGCTACATGCATTTTGGTATGCAAGTGACCGAGAAAAGATAACAGTGGAGGCAGGCCATACATGAACTAGAAAAATACATTTATAAAGTAGCACAAAACAAAGGTTTCCTACGCCTCTCAGTTATTAACGAATACTGGGATGAAATTAGCAAGGTATATTTTGATTTTGTAATTAATTGTTAATTGGCATGTCAATCTGTTAACTATTTTTAAATGCTTCTATACCCTATCGACAACATGAATAAACTCATCATTGACGCTCGAATCAAAAATGTTAAAGAGGCCAAATAGAGTATCTTCCTAAATCTATATAAAGTAAAAGAGCATTGAAGACTCAAAGTTTAAAAAAGTTAAGCCAATACAGATAAATAAACTCAGCAAAGGTACTAGGATTGAAATTTTGTATTTGCGCCAGACGCGCGTTTCGTCTACAAAACACTCATCAGTGACGCTCGAATAAGAAAAAAAAAGGTAAAGTACGAAGTTGAAGAGCATTGAGGACCTAAAAGGTTATCTATTTCTCGGGTAGAAAATTCTTAGTATTTCGAAAAATCATTAATTCATAATTATGACCATATCATTGATAATTCATATCAATATATAAGTGCTGACTGCTGGGCTGGTGATACCATTGGAGAAGAAACAACCACCAGCAATGGCGACCATAATTTTATTATGATTATAAGTGTTATTTCACACACAACTGAATAAAATTTGCTTGTAATTTGACAAATATTGACTATCTACCTTAAAAACAATATATATGCATTAAGTGCAGGACATACACTACAGCACTGATACCATTAGTGTATAAGGAATTAAAAAGTGACACTGGGAAAACCAGTCGAGGACCTACATTAATCTGGCTAATAAAAACGTTTCAATGAAAAAAGGCTTTCAGGAAGATTCAATTCACTAATTTCCTATTTGACATTAAACTCGATTCTTAAATTATTAAAAAAAATATAGTCAGTGGGATTTAAGGAAGGTAAAGAGAAAAAGAAGTTTGTGAGAAAGAAATTTGAAAAATCCTGCACCCGTTATTATGACACATTTATTAGCATTTCAACTGTAAGTACTGATGTTTTGTTTTAAATTACCTTTTTATTGCATTTATGAAACATTTAAAACCAATGAAAATCTTAGTAAGTCATAAAACGTTGAAATATTTAATTTTCCTGTATGGGCCACATAAGCAGTAATAATAAATTTAACGAACAATGTCTTACTAGCTGATACATAATGTACAAAAAATAGTAGTTAAATACAGATGTAGTAGAACTACTGTTCTATATTGGAGAATGTTAAGATTACTTTGTAGGAGAATGTTAAGTGTGTGGCTCTTCATTTTCTCTGGTACATTTGCTTTAAGTAGTAAATCAGAACATTGTAGTGTGTATAGCAAACATGCAGTAATATACTGTGACTGTGAGTCCCAAGGTTTGTCGCACATAAAACAATCGTGTACGCAAAACACAAGTGTTGCTTTTATAGTCATAATAATTTCCAGACACTAAGAAACAATACTTTCCGTTTCACAAAGGAGTTACGTGAACTATATTTGACCCATTGTAATATTCGTCGGATTGGTACTTTGGCGTTTAATGGTTTGGAAAGGCTTACACAGTTGGATTTATCTTATAACTTGATCATGAATTTACCAAGCGGAGTATTTAAGCCAATCAATGGAATATTATCTCTTAATATCATGGCCAACAGACTGCAACGGTATCCGGACGAAGCTTTTCAAGATCTAATCCTCTTGGAAGATCTTACAATGACACCTATTGTAAATGATACATTTCGAGTTGGATTTTCATCGTTGAAGAATTTGAAAACATTTACACTGCGAGAGGGGTTGATTAGCCGATGCGACTATGACGAACTTGACAACTAAACATTCAATTATTTTAGAGATATCCCATTTAAACGTCTTACTTTTGGGTGTTCGTTAAAACGTATTGATAGATTTCTCATACAACCAGCTTAACACTTAGATATAGAAATTGATACCGCATTGTCCAACCTGTTTTATAACTTAAAGGTGTTCAACGGATCGAATTTGAAGAATCAGGGGTAGAAATTACGATTATCAGAGGAATTCATAATTAGTGTTACCGTCCCTCGAAGTCTAGAAGTATTGGATATTTCGTTTGAATATATGCATATTAAATCTACACTTTTTATAAACCTGAAACATGCAGACCATTTGACAGTTGAGAACATTTCTCACATAACGTTTAAAAGATGTGTTGGGGCAATGCTAGGAATGGAAAATCTAACTACTCTTAGTATGGTTGGGCTTCCATGTTCAGATATAGGCATAGGTTTGTTAGCACGATTGAAAAAACTTAAAACTCTATTTATAAGTTATTCTGAATTAAATAAAAGCTTAGCTTCAGATACAGATGGGCGTTTTTTTACGGAGTTAAAGGAACTAGAACAATCAGATATATCAGATAATGGACTTGAAGATCTACATACGAAACTCTTTAAATCACAAAGAGAATCTTTAAAGACAATTAATTTTGAGAAGAACAATTTTATTGACTTTCCTGTAGATATGGATACGTTTTCTAATTTGTGTGAAATTAATGTCAAAAGTAACAAAATTCAATATCTCAGTAAAACTGTTACAGACAGTATTGATGCTGCACAAGAGATTGAGTGAGAAAGAAAAAGTACAAAATATTCTTTGAAGACAACCAACTGTTGTGTAACTGTGAAACGATAGAATTTATCGAATGGTTATTTACCACAAATGTCGTACTCGATAAGGCATCAAACTATTCGTGTTTATATATAGATGGTACAGAGCGTGATACAATGTTTGTTTACTAACATATCAGTCAATTAAAGTCCGACTGTTTATCACAATTATGACTGATACTGTCTGTGTCTTTCTCTGTTATTTTTATCGTAATAATTGTGATTTCCAGTATCACGTACAGATATACAGATATACAGAGTCTCGGTGCACTATTTTTGTTTGGTTGTGAGACGGATGTATCGCCATTACCGGAAGTTGTTATTTTTTCGTCCTGCTGTCATGACGTGAATGTTGAACAGTTCTCTAATTGTGTATGTAAGGGGGGACACAAACGGTTGACAAAAAATTTCAACATAATTGGTGAATAGTGTTCCGAGTAGATGCTTTTATTACACTAACCTGCGAGTGCAATATACATTCTACAGGGGATATAATTCACCCAAGTGCATGCAATAACCCTTTAATTGTCAAACCAGGCTTAAAGAACTGTTTAAAACACATTTATGTCACTAATAACGTCACTCATTTGTAGATTTATTTGTACTAGTGAAACTAGATATATGATTGCACGCTAAATGTTTGGTACATTCTGTACTCAGTATATTGTTGCTATACAATACTTAAAGCTATACTGAAAAACCAGTTCTTTCAAACATAAAATATAAAATATTGGACTTAATAATTTGTTTCACAGCAGGATCATTTTCAAAATTTCTTATTTCTAAAAAGATCACTAAACTGTAAAAACACAATTTTGACAAATTTCGGCAGCTATAGTGTGTTTATCCCCAACATGTATAAAAAATACATCGTTAACTAGACCAACATGCAGTTGGCAGTGAAGCTTTTTGATAGACATTAATTCATATTACAATTACATGTAAAATTTGAAAAAAAAATATGCATTCAACATCAACATGTAGCGCTAAATAACATTTTGATTTTTACTGACAATTGTAAATTATGAAACTTTATGACGCGTCATTGATCAATTTCGAGTATAGGATTTTAATCCTTTAAAACACACTTGTGACGTAAATCTATTGTTATAACTCTCCATTATTTTCCAGGAATGGAGAGTTATTTCTTATTGTCCGTCTTTAATTAGGCGTATGAAATACCCTGAGGGAAAAATCTTTGTGACTAATACCTAGACTTTGTAACCGATAACAACAATTTACCTAGAAGACTTGCCACAAGTACATTTGATATTTATATTTGTCCCTTCTAACATTGTTTCCTATCAAAATGCAGTAGTTTTACTTAAAACTCCCTTTTGAATTAATGTTCCATATCACTGCGTATTTTTATAGGAAAAGTGAAAGAGAAGAAAATAAAAATAAAAAGTGTACTTGTAAGAAGTGATTACAAACATCAAACAAGAAATACATCTGCACTTGTGTTCGTTGTATCGGTGTTAAGGGGACATGACGACTGAAACTAAAAAAAAAAAGAATATAGGAGCACTGCATATTTATTACTATACTCAGACATTTCCAACATCAAAACACAACACTGACTGAAATATTAAACTTCACTTCATGGAAATATTCAATGTAATTGACAAATTGCCATCAGATTTGGATATTTTGAACTTTCCGGAATCATCGTTTTCACTATCGGTTCGTCCAGGGATAACGGAATTGATTTTCCTTTTCTGTTTTTCATTTGTTCTTTTGTAATTTCTTACAGCATTCGATCTATGACCCGTGACCTCGCATATTAATGGCTCATCTACACCAGCGTCGTACATCCTAGTTGCAGCAGAAGCTCGAAGCGAGTGGTTAGTGCGGTAACCACCTATACCTCCTTCCTGACAAATGCTAGCTACAATGTTAGCGAGGCTATGTCTACCAATTGGTTGATCAGCATACCAAATGTTTCTGTTTGGAATTTTGAAAGGTCTCAAGTACAACGCATCTTAAAGTTTAATATTTCAGTCAGTGTTGTGTTTCCTGTTGGAAATGTCTGAGTATAGTAATAAATATGCAGTGCTCCTATATTCTTGAAACGGTGGACAGTATATAATTCAAACAAATTCACAACGCACCTAGCTTGATTTTCGGTATTTTGATATGCCACCACAGATTTTCTTTTAACGTTTTTATGCTTGATACCTCCTTGATCTGCCTTTGATTTTGCTTCAGTATAAATCAAACACTTTGAACCATTTTTTTTCATTTATTTGAAACTGCGATGAATTTCCCCCTTTTAAATCTCTGTGTTCCTGGCCACCTCTTAACGCAAAGTTTAAACCTATTAAATAGACTAACATATTCAATAAATGACGAGCGTTATCAGATTCTAATGAACCGCTTGCCCATAACTTTTCTTCCTCCTCCAAAGAAATTTCTTCGGCCTGTTTTTTAGGAACGCGAACTTCTGCTCGTAATTTCATTACATTATCTAGGGAATTTTTTATCTGAATAAAGCTAGAATCAGATAGAAACTTATGATTATATCCAAGTGTATCCATGTATAACTGTAAACAAATAACTAGAGAATAAAGCGTATCTGGTGGATATTCAGTTCCATCAGTTTTACGAACTTCACAAATAAAGCGGGAAATGGAATAATTCAATTCATCAAGCGACATTTCAGCCAGATCTACCCGAATTGGACTAAGTCCCACATTTGGATCATTCGCCCTAATATTTCTGGTAGATTTCCATTGTTTGAATAAGGTCGTTGCCCACTTGATTTTGGTACTGTCAGCAAACCTACAATATTAAGAAACAATAATAAATATTCAAGCAAACACGCAGCAAAAATACATATCTACTCTATATTTCTCACCAATGAGACAGCAACCCAACGATACAATATAAAAGATATCTAGATAGGCGACAACATATACAGTTTTCAACAATAAACAGCTTCATATCGTCCCGAGTTTAAAAAAGTTAATAACTTAACACAAACTGTTAAAGATCTGACAATACGAAGTTCCTAAAAAAATACACAAAAACCAAGAATATAGGACATGCAAATATATGATTGTTTTATGTCACTATTTATATCTAACTATAGAATGATACATTGCTCCCAAATAGCTCCTGATATAGAAATATAGTATTTAACCGTATTTTGTATGTCCGGCTGTAATCAAGTGTCAAATGGAAATTAAATTCCGAACCTTAATCTTACTATCCATATCTGTAAATTCGTTGGTTAAAAACTTAAATAAACACTGTTTGCGATTAACCATGACGTATTGTATAATATAAGTTCTTTTTTGTGCACAAGTAACAAAAAAAAACCAGTATGAATAAGAAGGCCGGTCGAATCTTTTGTGAGAAATTATTTGCTAATTTCTTAATATCAAACTAAAATATTTATTTCAATACAGACAAGGGAAATTACGCAAACTTCCTTATTTTTTTTTTTTTTTTTTTTTTGATGTACAGATGAACGAGAAGACTTTATCACGGCATACAACTGATCCTTATCATTTTGTATGAAACCTTTATGATGTAATCATGCACAAAGGAAGACTGCTTTACATTTTGCTTTTATTTCTTCATTTCCAGAGTTAAATGGGTCCTGTTATATATTTCTTAGTTAACTAAGTATAATCGAAAAAATATCAACATGATATTTGACTGACTGTTGATTGCTTAACGTCCAGTGGCAACTATTTCATAACCTAAATGATGACAAAGCACGCACAATACCTCATGATTTAGAATTACTGTTGATTTTGTGTTTTGAACAAAACGTCAGTTTATAAATATATCAAACATAAGTTACTTACTTCTTTGATTGCATATCTTCGATTTCTTTATCTGTCTTTGGCTCGTGAAATCTTGAAGTTGATGGTTGATGACTTTTACTTTCAATTTTTGAGACATTTATAAGTAATTCGTCGTCAGACTGTGTTAATTTCGGATTGGAAAAACCTTCGTCTTCAGAAATATCAGAACATGCAACTGAATATGTTTCACTAGTAGTAGTAGTATCATATTCCAAGAAAAATTACATAAATCCAAGTTATCATCATTGGTTTCTTGTGAAAATGTGTTTTGCGTAAGAAAAATTTCCTCACCGTCCGAACGTGACATAATCCAAACTTGGACACTAGCTACTATGGACTTTCTTGTTAAAATCAACCCAGTTTAAAGCAACTGTTGTAAAAAGAACTCACTAGTGAGTTTATAACTACTCACATAGTTTAGTAAATTCTTTTAAATTTAAAAAGGTTCAGTGAAGGGAATGGTCAAGGGATCAATAATTTATATATTTTATTGTAATACAAAAATTGCAAATATTGTAGTGTGTTTGTTATTTTTTAAGTGTGTTTTAAGTGATAGAATGTCCAAATAACTGTCCATTCCTGGGAAATAATGGGCGTCGGACCTTCGGGCCTCCGCTCCATTATTTCCCAGGAATTGACAGTTATTTGGATTTTCTCTATAACCTAAACAATGGAACCTGATATGTTCCAATTGTCGAAACAATTATCCCGTCCCTTGTTCATCGAATGTGACCTACCAAATTAGACTTATTACTAGATTTGTACTTACATGAGCAACACAACGGGTGACACATGTGGAGCAGGATCTGCTTACCCTTCGGGAGCACCAGAGATCATCCTCAGTATTACTTACATTCAATTCTGCATCATTGAATGTGGATAAAAAATAAAATCCAAATTTACTTTTACCTAAAATACTTGACTTATTCAGATACTACACGTAAAGAAATAAAACACATGCTGTCTTCTAGTTCACACACATTAAATAACATTGCTATTATGACAACACTTACATGAAATCAGATATCACAGGTAAAGAAATTAAACACTTTCGGCTAGTTCACTGACACTAATTGAATAACTTTGCTTATATTACAATACTTAATCAGATATCACAAGTAAAGCTATTAAACACTTTCGGCTAGTTCACAGATACTAAATAACATTGCTAATATGACGACACTTAATCAGATATAAAACGTAAAGAAACGAAACACTTTCGGCTAGTTCACAGACACTAAATAACATTGCTAATATGACAACACTTCTCAAACGTAAAGAAACGAAACACTTTCGGCTTGTTCACAGACACTAAATAACCTTGGGAATATGACAACTCTTAATCAGATATAAGACAAAAATAAATTAAACACTTTCGGTTAGTTCACAGACACTAAATAACCTTGGGAATATGACAACTCTCAATCTGATATCAAACATAAAGAAACGAAACACTTTCGGCTAGTTCACAGACACTAAATAACATTGTTAATATGGTAACTCTTAATCATATATCAAACGTAAAGAAACGAAACACTTTCGGCTAGTTCACAGTCACTAAATAACATTGATAATATGACAACACTTAATCAGATATCAAACGTAAAGAAACGAAACACTTTCGGCTAGTTCACAGACACTAAATAAAACCGTCTGGTGCCTGAAGTTATACATAAAATGCAGGGGGATCATTTCGACACGTTCAATGTACATTTCAGTACCGGAGTAAAAAAATGAATGTCGTTAAATTTTGCAAAATGATGCATTTACAATACAATACAGGACTCTTTATAATATGGGCATAACTGTCCTATATCCTATCATTTCTTCTTTCTTTTACTTACATTTAACGGGCAGTACGTTGACTGACATGCGCGAAAGCGTATAAGACACGGATCCATAACGGTCTCCGAATTTAAATTTTTTCTAAAAAATTGTTGTTTTCTGTGGGAAAAAAGATTATTTCAATGACAAATTAAGGAAGTACAAAACACTACATTTATACGTCATATCACCAATATTTCCAATTTTGTATGGTTTCAGAGGAGTTGTGGCTCAATGAAATCGGTCTCTTCTTTTAGAATTAGATATCCCTTCCAAATTGGTTTGAAAATTAGGCTATTTTCGAAAAATCTGTTATTATTTTTCAAGATAGCGGCCGCTGTCAGAGGCAAACAACGACACGACCTGTATACATTTAGTTACTAATTGAAAAGTAATATTCGGAATATTTATGAAAGTGTGTCTTATTGTTTTTAAGAAATTTGTTATTGCATCTTCACTGTAATATATTGATCAAATTAGTCTCTCGCACTTAAAATAAAGATTTGTACGCATCATCCATCCACTGTTTACATTGACAGAGTAGGTCGACTTGTGAAAATATATTTTGTAAGATTTTTACGATGAAAATCAAATAGCTGTTGGATGCATGCGTTTTCAGTTACTGTCTTACCTTAGAGCAGCATAGAAACACATTGTTTCTGTGTTATAAAGCTGATATTTGCTGTGTGTTTTTTTTTTTAAATTTTGAAGTCACGTAAAAAATTGCGACCAAATAATTTTCAAACGTATACGTTGTTCGACACTTATTTTGTCCATGCAAAACATTCAATTTCATTTCACTGTTTATATTGCAATCAAATATGACACGTTATTACACCCTAATAAAACCCAAGGACATAACTAGATTAAGGAGATAGTAAGTCATAACACCAAAGTGATCAAAGAAAACAAACATGGCATCTAATCAATATTTAAAAACGGGTTTAGATCGGGCCTTGATAAGACGGTTGAAAACACTCAATTATATACTGTAAATACATGTTTAAGTCATGATGAAGTGAAAAATTGAATTCTAATGGAGTCTTAACACCAATTTGATCGCAATTTACACTGTGTCTAAACTATCCCGGTAAAAACGTTTGTACTCTATAGTATCCAATGTCATATAGGGTGCCGGACAATCAACAGACAGATAAAAGGTAGAATGTCTGTGAATTTATTTGTTCTTTTAATTATATTGCAGAATATACATACACATATTACTATTTTCGATAGTGTGATGCAATATGTTCTGGCTTCAGTACTAACACATAGAGAATAGCGGGGGTTGAACGTGTTAGCGCCCCTTAAAAAAAAACAACAAACAACTGGTCTAATAGCACAACAAATGAACAAACTATAAAAATCAGTCAGTTGAATAAGACTTAAATCATTTGATTACAGAGCTTCTATAGTAAAAATGCAATTGGCTGAGGTCTGTGTTTTTTCGTATTTTATCGAATTTTATGATGGTATACGATATAGTTACATTATATCAGTGGCGGATCCAGGGTTAGTAGAGAGAGTAGGCCGGTACCTTCCCCTTTTTGCGGCTAGAGCTAATTATTTTATCATGTTTTTTATGATTTATATATGCTTTTATATTTAGCATATTCTGACACCGGACTGGGACTTCTTTTACACTGAGTTTTACTGTGCTTATTGCTAGATATAGGAAGATGTGGTATGAGTGCCAATGAGACAACTCTCCATCCATGTAACTATTTATAAAAGTAAACCATTATAGGTCAAGCAAGGTACGGCCTTCAACACGGAGCATTGGCTTACACCGAACAGCAAGCTATATATATAAAGGGCCCAAAAAATTACAAGTGTAAAACCATTCAAACGGGAAAACCAACGGTCTAATCTATATAAAAACGAGAAACGAGAAACACATATGAACTACATTTTGTACATAAACAGACAACTACAGTACATCAGATTCCTGACTTAGGACAGGTGCAAACATTTCCAGCGGGATTAAACGTTTAAATGGTACCAAACCTTCTCCCGTTTTCTGACACAATTATTGCTGAATGTTTTTACATTGACTAGACGTATAAGGGGAGGGTTGATATCTCAAAAATCATGACTAACACCAACGCATTTTGGCGCCTGCCCCAATTCAGGAGCCTCTGACTTTTGTTTGTCTTGTATCATTTTAATTGTAGTTCAATTATAGGTTTTGGAGTTTAGAATGACGTCCATTATCACTGAACTAGTACACATTTTTTGCTTATGGATCAGCTGTGGCTCACCTAAGGATGATGGATTTTCTCGCTGTTTTGAATACCCTTTGGTGGCCTTCGGCTGTTTTCTGTTCTTTGGTCGGGTTGTTGTCTTTTTAACACATTCCCTATTTCCATTTTCCATTTTTCTATATTTGATAGTTGAACTGTATAGGGCAGTTGTTAACAACTAGATATTAGTGCAATAAAGAATTTGTTAATGTTTAAAAAAATAAAACACCGTTTATTTATAAAATTACTGATCAAATTATTGAATCTTTGAAATTTCCGGATGGCCGTAGGCTATTATACTAATTTGTACTAAGTATTTTTGTAACAAGGAGGGCTAAAAAGTTTTTAACGCACTATTGTTGTGATACTTTGCGCCGACATGGAAATTCTTTTCTAGGGCGATTCTGCATGCATATACATTCGTCTTATTATCTTGCTTTATAATGAACATTTAGTTTCGAACGGTCATACTGCTTCCCCCTTAAGGTAGAGCGGACCAGTAAGATAACCACCTCGTTTTCCTAGAAGATCACATATCGAATGTGCGTCCTTCAATTTCCAAGTCCGTACATTATTTAAGTTTGAACACTTAAATGTACATAATTAATATAAACGAAAATCTAATTGCGTTACAAAACCTTCATTTCTTTTTAATTAATCCGTTAAAGTTTTTTTTTATATACAAAACAAAATCAAAAATATCTTAAATAAAGCAGGAATTTGAGTGTTTACCGATTCCAACAGGTTATACGTTATCCTCTAGGAAAATTGTTTTCAAATGACCCCTCAAACTCCTGTTAAACGCCAGATTTTGATTTTTGTCATGCGATTATGCATTAATTTTTATCACAAAACCGGGTCTGCATAGTGAAATTTAAGGGCAAAACCGGGTGCTTCAATTTTGACATGACCCATTTCTTTCGTTCCATGCACAGACATAGAAATATTGAGGTGATCATAGTGACTGGTCTTAAAATCTCCGTGTTAATATCTTTCTTTCTGTACCTTTCTTTCTTTCCGCACAATGTGCTCAATGTAAAGAGAAATTAAATAAACTCGACGCAAGGTTCACTCAATTCACCATTTCCATGTGACTTTTTACCTATTTCTCCATAAACATAAAACGGTTTTTGAAAATATTACATCACACAATCGAAATTAGTTTTATGTGTATGTATAGTATTCAATATCATTAAAACAACAAATAAATAAACAAAACATTCTACCTTGATATGTCTGTTGAATGTCCGTCTCCGTATTTGACATTAGTTTCTATTGAGTCCAAACATTTCATTTTTATGATAATACTATTATGTTTTGTATTTAAAGAGGGTAACTCAAACAGAACAAGGCTGATTTTCATTGAGGCCCTCAAACAAAATATATGTATACAGTAAACATTCATACATTAAAATACATTATTACATTGGTTTCAATGAATAACATTGATTTCCCAGTGACGTAAAACCGATAATTTCACATGTGAAATAAACGTAGTTATTTCACTCCTCCGACGTCATACAGCAATGGACGTTGTCATGACGTCGCATCAACACAAATTGTGACGGCTTATAAAAAGATATAGTTCCTTACATTTTCGACTTTAGTATCAGAAAAAAGTCATTTGCCAATGTAATAAAAAGGATAACTAATCAAAAAATTAAAATATCGAAAAATATTCAACTCATGACCGACCAACACCGAATTTAACTCATGCGCATTCGTGAATTAATGTGTTGTTCCGTCACTCGTCGAATATTTTCTCTATTTCAATTCTTCGATTAGTTATTTTTTCACTATATATTACTAGTTTATACACAATTCAATCAATCGAACATACAAATGACAATGATCGATAATTTTTTTATTAAGTTGTCACATTCTAGCCATAAAAGAAAGAAAACAAATTATTCGTCGGGGTAGTTTAGTCACAGTGAAAGAGAGAATGCAAAAATACAAGTTTCAAGATGTTTGTAGTGAAGTTTTGGATATCAATGAACGTTACCTATCTAATACTGAGCAGCGTTCAATATCATTGCAGTTAGTATAGCCGCTATCAAGTCTAGTATATCCATATATACAATCCGCCAAAACTTAAGCACCACCTGAATATAACTGGCAATATATTTTTAACTATTGCAAAAAAAATATTTATGTTTGGTTTTGTGAATTGCCTTTAACATACACTAAGAAAATTCATTACGACCAAAAAGATTGCACTTCGATAAAGCCGTCAAGCAACTCTTTATGAAGGGCCATCTGCACTTTTACAAATACATTATTTCGATACATTTAAATCATCTCCATACTGTCCCACGTATAGGTAAAATTTGACCTTCATCATCTCAGGGTGTAATATGGCAAGGCGAAAGTCATCTGTGGCTGAACGTTGGCAAGCGATTGGCATGTCAAATACCGGTAGGATCACTTGCATCATAGGTAACCATTTCAATGCTAATCACACCTTCATTGTCAGACTACTTTATGTTGACACAGGAGCTGTAAATTATAGCCAATGGTCCGGAAGACCCCGTTTAACTACCCGAAGTGATGAAAGATTGATAATTCGTCGTGCTAAAGCTAACCCATTTATTCCTGACCCGCAGGTTAGACATCACTGGCCTCAAGGTGGTCGTGTTAGTGTTCGAACATTGGTCCGTCGACTAAATAAAGGTAGTCTAAGAGCACGTCGTGTTGTCAAGAGACCTGCTCTTACAGCCAGGTACCGTTCAATCAGGTTCCAATGGGCTATTGACCACCGACGCCGGAACATGAGATGATGGCAAAAATGCATTTGTAAGATGAGAGTTGGTCTCTGTTACGACCAGTAGAAGCCAGAATACGAGTTTGGCGGGAAAATAAAACTGCTTGTGACCAAAACAACATTTGCCCAACGACTGCATTAGGTGCTGGTGGTGTTACAGTATGGGGTTGCTTCCATTACCGTTGTAAGCTCGGTATGCATAATCTGCAGGGTTACACGAACGGACAGACATACATATTTAGTGCTTAGAAACATTGTAGCCTCCCATTTTGATAATCACCCACTTGCGTCAAGACCCTTGTACATGGACGAGAACGCTAGATCACACAAGATAAAGATTGTAACCGAGTACAAAGAGCAAGAAGCCATTGGCACTATCTTTTGGCCTTCCATGGTGTCAAGACATGAACCCTATCGGATATGTCTTGGATGCCATTGGCAGAAATCCCAATCGCAGAGATCTACCTTCGCAACATCTTGGCGATTTAGTTGCTTATGGAACTGTACCGGAAGAGAGGTGGTTACACATCCTATTGACTTAAATATTGACATAAAATTTGCCGAACATACCAAAGATTATTTGCAGAGAATTTTAATGATATTGGGTGATTAGTTGTTGTAAACAAATAAAATCACAGTGAAACTTAAATTCTGTTTCTGATTTTTGTAATTTGCCCTATTTCTATGAATGCAAAATTTGAATGCATAGAACTTACATAAGTGACCAAATTTGAGTTTATGGTTTGTTTATGGTATATGATAGGAAAATTGCTACATGAGTGTTATCTCTCTTTTTCTAGTATTATCTGTTTTTTAAATGAAAAAAAAAAAAAAAAATCGATGCAATAAAAATGGGTGGTGCTCAACTTTTGGCGGACTGTATATGTTGAACGTGTGTTGAACGAAGTTAGCTTATCAAACGACGTCATGATGAATAACCTTTCCGATGCCTTTTTGGATTCTCTAAATATAATGTACTTTGTACTAATTTGATGAGTTAAGCGCCTTTCAACTGATTTTTTATAGTTTTTTCTTTCGTTGTACTGTTATACCATTTTCCCAGGTAAGTTGAGGGTTTGGCGCCAACAAACATTTTGTATGTGCCTGTCTCAAGACAGGAGTCTGTTATTTAGTGGCTGTGTTGTACATAAACTAAGCTGTTCCTTATTTGTATGTTTGAAATGGATTTTTTTGTCATTTTGGTGTCCTTTTATAGCTTACTATGCAGTATTGGGGTTACTTATTGTTGAGGTCGTACATTGAACTATATTTTGTACTTCTTTGTCATTTGGTCTCTGGAGTAAACCTAGAGTTGTCTCATTGGCAATTATACCACATTTTATTTTTATATTTACTAGAAATAGGACTGCTTTTATCTAACACTTTCTTATTCCCTTTCTATAGCTAGAAAAGCTTTGTCATTTTAAAGCACTGGTAATTAAATTCAAACGATTGAATCATTCAAAAAGAGACGGAAGATTCCAAAGGGTCATCCAAACTCACAGCCAAATAGTCACTAATACAAGATGGCAAACATTGAAAAGACAAACAAAGTCAACAAAACATAACAAAGAACAACAAGACGAGACAACACGAACCCAACACAAAACCGACGGTTACTGCCCCGGATAGCTCCTGCTATCCAATAGAAATATTCAAGCAGTACATGTAACAACTACAGCTGATATTTCTGTACTATGGCGACAACTCAAGAAACTGTAGCATGTTTTGCAATTCTTGCTTATTTCCTTTATTTCGAAGAGGACGTACGGCTACCAAAAGATTTTTTCATTCATGCCAGTATCTTGCCACATGCCTTAGTGTTCCCCCCAGGTGTAGTCAATATCTATTAACTTGGATCGACCGCTACATTTCTTTTTATAGTGGTACGCGGTCGACTAGTTTTTTTTTCGTGTTGTTGTACATTTGGATTTTTATGAAAAAAAATATATGGAGTACATTACATAAAAACAGCAACTTTCCGACAGAAATTACACAAAATTCAACACTTGAGGGTAACACACGGTCGTCAAAAAGTATTTTACCGATATAAAAAAGGATAAAACAAGATAAACACAACAACAAACATTTAGAAAACTTCAATGTAACAAAGTTATGGATTATTATAGGATTAAACGCCTTTTTAAAGGAATTTATTGGTGTATAAACTCGACCAATTCACTCACAAACAAATAAAAGTCCGAAGGACTTTTATGATATGTTTTGTGAGTGACTTGGTCCAGTTTATACACCAATAAATTCCTTTAAAAAAAGGCGTTTAATCCTTATAGTTCTTTAAAATTGGAGATAAGGAATATATTTTTCCACACTCGTAACCTCTATCACACGTAAATTGTATATTTGTGTTTATTGAATAGGCCTTGCGCATGAATATATTTGTTGGTTATTGCAACAATATGTACTCAATGAAATTTGCAATCTGATAAAAAATAAACTACAAAAACTCTTATTATCATTCAAACGAATGTTTTTTTTTTTTTTGTTGATTATTTAATTTAACGCGATCAACGTGCAGTGAAAATAAATTTTGTTAACGTCGGTGTTTTTATCGCCGCCATCTTGTTTACATTGGTTACGAAAAGAAGTTCGGTCAACGTCGTCTATCGAAAAATAAACAACGTCAAGATCAACTACCGGAAGTCGTCTCGACCAATCATATCATCGTATTCCCTAATATGCAAATCATATAAGAATTATTAGGAACTAGCGATCCTACAGAGGAGGTATATTATATTTTCCTTAAAATAATGGATTACAAAAAAAATCATACGACTAGGGAAAAATAAAGTTATCGGTTTTTAACATAGAAATTTAACTTTGCGTTAACGGAGCAACCCTGTCGTCGTATATTTGTTCCTTTCATGTGAACACTTTATAAACAATGCTATTATTATATCTGTTCCGGTCGGAACAAATACTTTATACCTCTTTATTTCACAAGAAACACATACTGTAATATATCTTCCAGTGAAACAAAATATTCCACAGCTTTGTTTTCCATTTGGAACTAATTTTATTATGGAATTTTTATTCCATGACGACCCCATAATCCGATAAAATCTAACAGTTAGGTTAAAAAAAATACAGTAACTTCCATTAGAATTAATTCCCATTCTGATACAGACTTTGAACATGATTATATTGATAAGGGTCCAAGTCATGTTGAGATCGCTCCTATTGTTTTTCTGTGTAAATTGTATTCGTTCTCTAAATCCGACGATTTTCTGTTCTTCTATAAGTAAACATACATCATAAGATTATATTTAATCAATCGACTGTTCATTTTATTAGCGAGATCAAAATATGCTGTTATGCTTATTAGATTTTTATTGTTGAAACCTCGACTCTATTCCACCTTCAATAGACATCATGTCCGTTCCATTGCAAATAAAAAAAGAGTGCGATCGTTTTTACAAGACAGATCTTATAGATACTACTATATATTCTGAAAAAGATTGAAAACAAAACCTCGCTAAAGACTAAATCAGATACAGAAGAATTTTTAGGCATATAATTTCCCCATTTCACGTGAGTTTTTCGAATTCAATTGGTGAATTCCATTTTCAATATTCTGCCAAATTAACCAATACCTGATATCAACTGTGTCATTGTGAGTACAAAATTTGTTGTTTATTCAATTTTTATTGTTGAAACCCCCGACTCTGTTTCACCTTCAATAGACATCATTTCCATTCCATTGCAATTAAAAAAACAGTGCGATTATTTTTGAAAGACGAATCTTATAGATACTACTATATCAAAAGCAGTAGTATTCTGAAAAAAAAATTGAAAAAAAACCTTGCTAAAGACGTCGATTTAATCAGATACATGAACATTAGAATTTCAAAGCATAAAATTTCTCTATTTCACGCGAGTATTTTTTAATTCAATTGGTGAATTCCATTTTCAATATTCTGCCAAATTAACAAATATCTGATATCAGCAGTGTCATTGTGAGTACAAAATTGGTTGTTTATCCAATTTGTATTATTGAAAATGTTGACTGGTACCCATCAAATACATACATCTCTTGCCCATTTATTACATACACAGTATCATTGGTCTGTAGTCGTTCTGTAACAATGGCGGTGAATGTTATAACATATGATTGTGGATGTCTGTATGCCTCGGCTGTAAGTTTTTATTTTTGTAAACATAATAATATCCATTAGAATTTGCATTCGTAGTCACACACAGAGATATAAGATATAACCCTGGTTTCTCACATGTAAATTTCCCGTCTTTTCTGATTGACGTTAGGTCGTGAATTCCATGCGAAGTTTGAACTTGTTTAAATGGAATATCTGCATATGATGCTACTGTTCCACTAGATGTCAGCTGGGCAGATAATACAGCTGAAAAGAATGATGAAATGTTGTAAGTAAAATCTTAACTACTAACATAAAAATCCTAGCATGTTCGATAATTATAAATAAAAGGATGTATTGAGTAAAAGTGAAAAAGTCAACTTACCAACAACAAAAAAATGAAATACAATCAAAAACTAATTATTCAGATAACTATTGAAGGTCTTTCCACATTAAATTGCTAAAAAATTGGTAAGAAGCTAAGCTGCAGTTTACTTAAATTTACTATTGTTGTTAAATTATTGGTTTCTTACTGATCCAAAAAAAATCCAGTGTTTCTATATTATTTTGTCTGAAATAAAGGAGGTAATTTGCTACATCTGGTTTAGAAAATGTCACCTCCAGTCTCATATGATAGTTTTAGTTACACTGATGCTAAAACTATAAGGTTTCTATATAATTTTGCTTGAAATAAGGGTAATAAACTGTAACTTCCTGTTTTCTCTGTCGGTACCATCTGATAGTTAACCTTTTCAATAAAATTGAGAATGGAAATGGGGAATATGTCAAAGAGACAACAACCAGACCAAAGAGCAGACAACAGCCGAAGGCCACCAATGGGACTTCAACGCAGCGAGAAAATCCCGCACCCGCAGGTGGTCCTCAGCTGGCCCCTAAATAAAATTGTGTACTAGTTTAGTAAAAATGGACGTCACACTTAACTCCAAAACATATAAATGAACTAAAATTCAAGTATATTTACTAATCTAATGCAGAAGACCCCATAGCTTTATAATGTTTAAATATGACTTTTATGCAAAGGTCAAAATCGTGACACAAATCTTAAGGTCAACAAACAAGGACCTCAAATCAAAAGACACTAGGTCTTTATTATATATGGTAGTGATTTATAACATCATTCAGCTAACTTTAAATGTGAGAGGGAAGAAAACACGTATTAAATGTCAACGTACCCTTTCTATCAAAATGTGTGACATGACGTAACTAACAGTTTTGTGATAATTATATTTAGTCAAAAATAACGGTTTATGCGGAAAAAAAAAATTAACCAAAATCAAAATTTAGAATGTTACCTTGACCTTTGAGTTTCACCTTATTTTCATATTGGTTCTCGAAGGAACTCAAATCCAAAGACCCTATGTATGGTCTATGATTTACTATTTTATTCCACCTATATCAAATGCATACATTTGTAAGGGGAAATAAGTCTCATATGGAGTCATTGGATCATTTCTGTCAATATTTTTTTTGAAATCCTGTGGATGTAATGAGACATTTGGTAAAATAATGTTCTCGGTTTCTTTTACGGTTGCGAAGGAGAAGCAATAACAATAAAACGGTGTTCGGGGAGATAAATCTTACAAGGAAAAGTGTTCGGTTAAACGTTGTCAGTTCTAAAAGAGTATAAAATGATCGATATCATATACCAAATATTTAAGCGACCTCTTGCGAAGCAAAATCTTCTAGCAAGAATTACAAAAGGGAAGAAAGATACCAGAGGCACAGTCTAACTCATAAATAAACTGACAACGCCATGGCTAAAAATGAAAAAAACAAACAGACAAATAATAGTACGCAAGAAAAAACATAGAAAACTAAAGACACAGCAACACGAACCCCACCAAAAACTGGTGGTGATCTCACGTGCTCTGGAAGGGTAAGCATATTCTGCTCCACATGTGGCACCCGTCGTGTTGATCATGTTATTACAAACCCGGTAATAGTTCATGAAAAGGGAAGCGGGATTGTATTTACGACATAAGAAACATATCCGATATCATTCGTGAAACGGTTATTCCATAACGGTCAACCAACTCGTGATAGCGTCCATCACATTTACGAAGGGATGATTTCAACTTCACCATTTGGAACTCTTGGTTTAATAGCTTCCTTGTGAGCAGCAACCCTCTATCAAGGAAATCATGATAGGAAATACAAGCGCGGGAATATCGTATCAACTGGGTGATATTTACTCCGCATGCAGGCGCTGCTTGAATGTTGCTACATAAAAATGGAAAGTTCACAATTGGGAAGCTGAAATCATCTCGTTTGTCGTAAAGTTTTGTTTTCAACCGACCCTCTTTGTCAATCTCTAAATGTAAGTCAAGATATGAGGCAGACTTAACTGTATCTGTTGTATCCTTTATCTCTAGTTCGATGGGATAGATGCGTTCAACATAGTCACCAAATTTTGAATTATTTAGTGAGAGAACATTATCTATATAGCTGAAAGTAAAGTTAAAGGATATTGCTAACTTCTTATTTTTCATCCTAAGAAGTTTCTGTATGAAGTCAGCCTCATAATAAAAAAGGAAACAACTCGGCAAGTTGGTTCCCATTGGAATGCCGACAGTCTGTTAAAAACACGTCCTCCAAACGTAAAAAAACATGTTATCAATCAAGAAATCAAGCATCTTGATAATGTCAGTTTCAGAGAATGTTTTGTTTGAATCAGTGTGATCCTTTACAAAGTAGGATTTATCCCTCCCTAAGATAAGATTCTTGTATCTACGTTGGCCATTCTTTTTTTATGAAATAAAGCAATACCAACTCTTTCATGTTGTCTTTTAGTTTGGAATGGGGAATACTTGTGTAAAGTGTAGAAAAGTCAAATGTTTTAATACTATTGCAAGATGAAAGTGATAAGAGTGACAAAAAAATAATAATTAAAAACCAATTGTTCAGAGAACAATATACAATGTAAGGTCTTTCCATATTGAATTTCTTAATAATGAATGAGAAGCTACTTGTGGTTTACTCAAAGTAACTATTGATATCTTATTATAGATTTCTTCATTCTGTTGAAAAAATATATGGTTTCTATATAATTTTGTCTGAAATAAGAGAGATAATCGGCAACTTCCGGTCTAGAAAATTTCATATATCTACCAATATAATGCGAAAGATCTCATAGCTTTATCATGTATAAATATGAATTTATAACAAAGGTCCAAATTTCTCTTTACCTTGACCTAAATGTCAAGGTCATAAAGCAAGAAACTCAAAAGATCCTATATATGGATAGTGTGTTATATCACAATACAAATTATTCTAAATATAAAAGCGGAGAGAACTCCTATAAAATGTCATCTTACCCTTTTGACCAAAGTAAATGTGTTGCGACATAATTTAACTAGTAATTTGGTAAAACTATTATGTCGATATGATTTACAGTTTCTGATGAGAAGGTATATTAAGCCAAATTCAAAATTCAAAACATGACCTTGAACTTTAACATTGACCTCATTTTCTTCTTAGTTGACCCTGGTCCTCAAACCAAAATACCCTAGGTCTCTAACACTTAGTTACAAATACATCTATATTATTAAAATAACGAAGTCCAATTTGTGATCCGACATTGGGTTAAAACGACGAATTAAAGAATTCAACTTTATAAATAACTTATATAGGACAATGGTGTTGATTAAATATGGCATCATTCCTGGCTCTTTGTTTTCGACATAATTATTATTACCAATAATTAATATGTCCCGGATCGATCTCGATATATATATATAAACAAGTGTAAATTGAAAACAACGTGCAAACCTATGATTGCGTTGGATAAAAACCGCAATTTGTATACGTGTGCATGTCTTCAGTGAAGTTTGGGATCGAAACGGTATTTGGAAGGCCATATACATTTGTAACTTATCTCAATTTAGGATAGACTCTTGAATTTAAAAGAGTGGAAATAGGATGAACGGATCATATAAAAACCGAAGGTAGATATAATACAAGCCCAAACGAACAAATATAAACAATTCTAAATTGAAAACAACGTTAAAAACTTATGATTGCGTTGGATAAAAACCGAAATTTTTATAAGTGTGCATGTAAAACAAATTTGTGGTAGAGGGGTCTAAATACAGATCAAACAACATTTTCCAAAAGACCAAAAAAGTGAAAAGTATATTTTAACAAAATGCATTTGACTAACAGGTCGAAGAACTGATGTTCTTAAACCCTGCGGACTGCCATTGACGATTGCCAAAAAAATGATTACGAGATGTAACACGGATCTCAATTATTAATTTAATACCAAACAGAAAACAATAAACTTGCGGAGGAGATGATACACTGCAAACATGAGGTGAAAAAATTTGTACACCATATCCGGATTTCGACAATAAATGTCTCTTCAGTGATTTAAGAGATCGAAACGGTATTTGAAAGGCCATATATTTACCTCAATTTAGGATAAACTCTTGAATTTTAATGAGTCGAAATAAGATGAACGGATCATATAAACCCGAAGGAAAATATAATACAAACCCAGACGAAAAAATATAAACATGTCTAAATTAAAAACAACGTTCAAACCTATGATTGCGTTGGAGAAAAACCGCAATTTTTATACGTGTGCATATAAAACGAATTTCTTGGTAGAGGGGTCTAAATACAGCACAAACAATATTTTCCAAAAGACCGAAAAGGTGAAAAGTATATTTTAACAAAACGCATTTGACTAACAGGTTATCTTTTGTCACTGGGGAAACTGGGTGACTTGTAGGGTTGTGTAACAAGAGCCTGACTGAATGACCTCTTGTTACTGAAACTGTGTGATGCACCTGATCACACAACGTAAGAATGCTATGAATAGCAATGTAACTCTGGGACTAAAACTCAGGTGAAAACTAACGCTTGTGACTCTGGAATGAATAAATCAATAATTCGGCATAGAATACTTTTATTACAGATGGACTGTGTTCAGTGTAAAGTCCTGAGTTCAAATCTTGTTTATCAAAATTACAAACAAGTATTTATACACAAATGAATTGACAAGAATAAACCTAACAAATGACAATTAATTTGAGTGATATTGTTCACTGTCAAGTATTAAACTATTTTTAGAACTTGAAAGAATAAATAGCAAATGATAATCTGATTATGACAATTAAGAACATACATTATGAATAAGGTAAATGGTCACTAATTAGTTAACAGAGCAAAACATGTCACTCAATTCCCAAAATGAGAATTAAATTGCACATCAAACCATGCTGATTAAAGTCCTGGATATCAAATGCAAATAGAAACGAAAATATAAAATAAAATAAATTATGAAACACAGAGAATTAAAGTCTAAATATCAAATTTGAGAATTTAATATTAAAGTCCTAAACAATAAAATGAAGCTGTTTTCCCCAGTCACACTTTTGTAATATAGATCACCTTTTCATAAGATACACATATAATTTCAAACAAATAGAGTAGTCAAAATGAAGTCTCAATATTTATACAAAAATATAATACCATGATTATAATTGTTGTGTTAATGAAGCCTTAATAACTATTCATTTTCTATTTCAGATGAATGTGCACACTCAATACAATAGTCAAGCACAAAATTATCAAAATTCTGTTTTTAAATACGGGGATAATACGGAACAGCTAGCCAGTAACATGTATATAGGACTTTCGCGGTTGACAAAATTACCATAATTGTCCAATTAGAATCGAAATAATACATTGCAGCCGTAGATTTGTTTTAATTTAACCATGGGTTGGGCATTTATATTCAAAGTTTAGGTTTCTGACATCCAAGAAATTTGACTAATATCTTCTTACCAATCCTTCCTTCCTTTTAAAAAATTTACACTGACCCGGCTTAAAATCTTTCAATAGCTCAAAAACCACATAAAACGCTCAAAAAGAGGGAATTAAACAGATAGATCTTTATCTACGAAGCGACATTGACCTTTGACCTTGTGACCTATGACAAGGTCATTGATCCCCGATGTCATTGCAAAGACCCGATGGATATTAAAACTATTGTTCCTGAGTTGAATCTAATTTCGTCTTTCGGGGACCGTTATCTGTGGTTATTCCCTTATGGAAAGGTTTTATTCCTTCGGTCCAGATATAAAAAGTGGCGCCTTAATGACCCAAAAATGTTCACCTTTATAGATTCCTGTATATATCTAAGTATTACTGAGTTATCCAATAACAAGTAGTCAGATCAAAAGTCAATGTCAACCTACAACAGCTTTAAAACACACATAAAGGGTAAAAAAACATGATTATCTTTTTTTGACATGAAATTGACCTATGACCTTGTAACCTTGGTCTGCCTAATAATATCTTTTAACAATCCGTTATTATAATAAAGAAGATGTGGTATGATTGGCAATGAGACAACTCTCCACAAGAGACCAAATGACACAGAAATTAACAACTATAGGTCACCGTACGGCCTTCAACAATGGGCAAAGCCCATACCGCATAGTCAGCTATAAAAGGCCCATAAATGACAAATGTAAAACAATTCAAACGAGAAAACTAACGGCCATATTTATGTACAAAAAATTAACGAAAACAAATATGTTACACATCAACAAACGACAACCACTGATTTACAGGCTCCTGACTTGGGACAGGCACAAACATACAGAATATGGCCGGGTTAAACATATTAGCGGGATCCAAACCCTCCCCCTAACCTGGGACAGTCGTGTAACAGTACAACATACATGTAAGAACGAACTATAAAAATCAGTTGAAAAAGGCTTAACTCATCAGATGGATACAAATAGAAATACATCTAACAAAAACACAGAGTGGACCTAGCCGGGTACTTGTATATCCCAACAACAAAAAGGCACTTATTAATGGAGGTTATGCCCTTACACAATGGTAAAATTAATACAGTCATAAAGAAAAAAAGTTGCCCCTTGTAGACCCAAACATTTTTCACCATTTATATTTTCTCTACATGTATCTATAACCATTGAGAACAATGTTAAAATATAATATGTAACCTTAATCATGGACCTTGACCTATATTTTTAAGCTATGGTCCAGGGATCTCAAAACAAAAGACTCTAGATCTTTACAACTTACGTTTATGAGATTCCTCTGAATAAGGATAAGAAAAATATTCTAAGTGACACCACAACTCTTAAGGATTTTTGGTGATTTAATTATTTTATTTTAATTTTTTTTTTTTTCATTTGGGTTTTAAATGGTTCGAAGATCTCACAACAATAATAAGTGATATAATGACATGAAATAAAACATATCCTATGGTATGTATAAGTGTAAAAACCATGGGTTAAAACAATATGACTAAAATTCAGATCTATCTCTACTCGCCTGTTCATATATCGTATGAGGATAAAGAAATCTAAGATCTACATATTATTTAGATTTGGGTTAACTTTGTTAAAAAAATGCCTTAAAAGCAGGTATGTTATTGTGAAGCGCCTATTATTTTTAATTCTATTTGAATATGTGTATTATGAAAACAAGTCCCTTCATGAACAACCTCAATATGTGCACTTAATAACTTTGAACTTCACTACAATCTATCAAGCAATGTAGGAGAAATATTGCTCATTTCGAAGTTTTTAATGATTAATCATTTTCGGACGTTTTTGAAAATATAATCTAGCCGAAAAAAGCAAAATGATCCCTATTGGCAGATTGTACTTTTTGGGGCAAATACAAAAGTTCATCAGAAGACTGCATCCTGACCTACATCGTTAAATTGAAAAAATTTTCTCGGCCTAATTTTTTTTCTATTCTATATTCACATACAAATATTCAAACCTCAGGAATAATTTTGCTTTTATTGCAGTTTTATCATTTTTTGGAATGACAATTTTCTGTATATATCGCGGAATCAGCAGTTAAGTTTGCATTTGATTTGGATTAATGATATTCTGTTTTATAAGGTTCAGATATTTTGTAGAAAAAAAATAATATCATGCAAGTACCAAAAAAGGGCATTTTGTTTAATTCTAGCAAAATTTAGGAATGTTCAGTTTTGACATTTGATCTTAATTTAACGCAAATTGCACCATACGAATTATTGACGACCGGGTGAAACAGAAAGTACAGCTGACAAGCTTTCGAATGACATATTATATAGCCGTATGTTAAATTTCGAGGTCGATCGTCCTATGTCATCCCATTGGCAAGATATTCAACTGTTTTCATTATTTTCCGGACACTTTTTAGATTATTATAGTGTGACATCATATTTACTGAAATTTGTTGTCAAAATGATGGTTTTAAAGAATATAGACCATAAAAATAAAGTCTAGGGTACGGCAACTTGCTCATGTTGACAAATTTACTGTATGGCAACTTGTTTTCAACTGTATGGCAACTTGCTAATTTCAAAATATTTATTTGCCGTCTTTTAAAGTATTAGGTTCAAATATCTAATTATGCATTTGATAAAATACAATTCGCTTGACACCATTTAAGATGTATACACAATATAAGGCTTGAACACAGTCCTATTACATCTTTTACATACCTGATGTATACAATATGAATACGGCATATACAAAAGCTGGTAAATGTTGTAACTTTCGGAAAGGCATGTCACTGTTTTACTGACCTGTTGTTTGACGTAGCGTTAAATGTTACCCATGTCCGTCCGACCCGTCTGTCCCGTCCGTCCAGAAAGTCCCAAAAATTGGTTTCCGTTCTCTTACTTTAGTATGCCTTAACCAAATGCTTTAAAACTTACACGAAATGCTTATCACCACAAAACACAGCTCAAGTTATAAATTGGGTAGCATCACTGTTACCGTTCTTGAGTTATGCCCTTTTATAAATGAAAAAAAGCTAAATCTGTCGTTTCTGTTCTCAAACTTTAGATTGCCTCAACCAAATGTTTTACCATACAACATTAGTCAGCATTTGCATATAAGTGATGAACATTTCGGGGATGGGTTGTGGGTGGAGGGAAGGAAGGAGGTAAGGGCAGGAGAATTTTTCCGCATTGATTATTTAGAACCATTAAGTGAATGAATTCTCTTTCAACTTAAATTTCAGATAAAATGAAATATAAATGACTTATCATTCTCTGCAAAACAAAATGTTGTATTGCTACACCACGGCACCATGTTAAGGGAGGTTTGAGTGCTCACAAACTTGTTTAACCCCGCCTCATTATATATGTGTCTGTCTCTGGTCAGGAACATGTAATATAGCGGATGTCGTAAGTTGCTGCTTGACATATTTGTTTATGATTTTGTGTATAATGACCAATAGTTGGTCAAATCTATTTCATTTGGACTTTGTTTGAAAGTCCTCTCAGTGAAAACCATTCCACGTCTCCTTTTTCAATTAATGTTATCGTCTTATTTGTAAAAGGCAGATACAGCCAATATATAAGAATAAAGAACATTAATTTTCTAAAAAAAAACTTCATCTCTATATAGTAAGAAATAAACAAGCTCGGTGGCTAACACTTTTGAATTTAAAAAAATATTAACCTTAGATTAATCATTTTTGGAAAGAATGAAAGAAGAATACGATACAAGGGATACAAATCCGGCTGTGGCTACGGCATAAACTATTTATATAAACTTTCTACTTGAGAATAAAGATGACCTTGTATGAAGTTTTTTGGTTGTCATCTTAATATTATATACTTATTAATACAATTCACAAAAGCTAGCATCTTCGACTTATAAGTTTAAAGAATTATAATGAAATAACATCTAATAAGGACAGGTTGAAATATTTTGAATCTTTGAATCCTGATGGTGCATACTCATAAATTCTTTTGGAAAAATCCACGTAAATTTAAATGTTGATTTGATAGCGTTCATTTATTTATTTGCCCTCGTAAACAGTTTTGTTAAAATACCGAAATCGGTAAATTCTTATCGTGAAAGAATTAGTCAGGTACACCTTTTACATTCAGGCGTGCTTAAGTTGCACTTTTTTCTTCTTATTAAGAAAAATGATTTTAATTTTAGCATCTATCTAAAGATTAGATTATTTACACACACACAAAAATAGGGCTAACTGTTGATTTTGAAACTCTATGAATTCACATTTATATTCAACCAGACAGATAGGTCGAGATCCATACCTTTGTAAGTTTTAAAACAGAGAAGGTGTGTTTGAAAACAAATAATCACGTACTGCTATATCTTTTAAGGCAAATGCAAGTCTTACTTGTATTAATTATATAATTTTAATTGGCACAATATCACATTAAAATGTACTGAGAAATATTATACATAGTAATCATGAAAATGTACTACAATGAAAACTCGGACGAATACACTCCTTTTCACTACCCCTCCATCTACTCCTTTATGTTTAGGCCATACAGCCGTAGCAACAGTCTTTTGTTATTTTTTCCCTGTAAATAAAAAGATTGATTGAATTTACTTAAACTAAAAAAAAAAAAAAATACAATCTTATTTTCAATAAGAAACAAGAAAATTAATTCGAAACACAATTCATGATTTATTTCTCCTAATTTTAAAGTAAACAAAGTATTTTCTTCACTTTTCTTTTAACAAATTATTCATTTCAGAAATTAAAAAATAAACAATGTTGAAGACCGTACCTCGACCTATAATGGTTTACTTTTATAAATTGTGACTTGGATGGAGAGTTGTCTCATTGGGACTCATACCACATCTTCCTATATCTGTTTAACCCAGTACATTCTTTATGTGTCTGTCCGATGTCACGAGCCCGTAGTTCGATGGTTGTCGTTGGTTCATCTCTATCATATTTGTTGTTTTCGTAAATTGATTTGTTATAAGTTAGGCCGTTAGTTTTCTTGTTGAATCCTTCCACAATTTTCATGTCGGGGCTTTTATAGCCGACTATTAGGTACGATTTGTCGTTGTTGAAGGCCAAACGATAGCATATAATTGCTTACATACACTTTATTTGACCCTGGTGGATAGTTATCTTATTTGCAATCATACAACATCTCCATTGTTTATATTTAAAAAAAAACAGCACCAACAAAAGATGAATGGTCGGTTTTTTCTTATTGAACTTACAAAATTTCACCCGGACAACAAATAAGACAACAGTCGTTAGTATTATAACGATATATGAATGTATTTAGGATAATATGGTTGAAAAAAAAAACCCTTTTGTCTTTAAAAACACAAAGTCAAATAGAGGTACGCAACGACGACTTCTGAACGAAATTAACGGCATGTATTTTATAATATTTGATAAGTAGTTTATTTTGTATATTTGTAAGCCGGTAAAGCTTTGATACAGCCAAAATATCGTCACTTGATATTATCTAAACAGTGATTAATTTCATCTTTAAATTACAGTATATTGCAAGACGCCGTACAGATAAAGTTGTTATTTTGCAATTCGCCGTACAACGTCCTGCAATTCGCCGTACAATAAACAAACAATGTGTTGGTCCATATTCTTTAAAAACATCTTTATGACAACAAATTTTAGTCAATATGGTGTCACACTATCATAATCTAAAAACGTGTCTGGAAAAATAATGAAAACAGTTGAATATCTTGCCAATGGGGCGACAGAGGACAATCGACCTCGAAATTTTCAGGTACTTAGTGGCAAGCTTTGGAGTATAACACAAAATATTGTCTTAATTTTGTACTTATCGGCCTAATAATTTAAAGAATTATATATCAGAAAATCATTTCTTAAGCGGTACCCTCGTCAATTCAGTAGAAATGCTTCAAATTGAATGAATTCTTACCTTGTTTACTTTTTTTCCATTTCTCTCCGCTTCGTTAGTACCCAATTTCCGGTGGCGATGATACACAGTGTAGGTGGGTGCACTAAAGTCGTTAACAAAGCGTTTTATGAAAACTGTCACTCGCCTTATATCTGGGGATAAAGTTTTCTTTGATAATTCTATTTACAACTTTTAAGTTGGTTCGTACATGAAAACATTCTTTCTAGCAAGAGATGCCATGTCCACTCAAAACGGTATGACTAGCTTCGATGTAAGTAAACTTATAAAATAGTAAAATAGAATAACACACAGTAAATGAATAAATACAATTTAGGCTGATATTTAAAATATATAAATACCTCTGTTAGATATCTGTGCCAATTGATTCATTGAAAATTCAGAGGTTTTTGTACGTTATCTAAGGAAGAATTCAGAATTTTTTTACGTTAACTTAGGAAGAATTCAGAGTCGTGTGCATTTCCTGCATTAGATTTTTTAAATCTTCTATTCAAGTTAGAAACAGTGAGATTAAATCTGTTACTGGTATTGTGTAGTTCACTTTGCAGTTCAATAGTCCTATTATCACTTATTTTGAGTTTATTCAACAGTGCTAGAAAATCTTGTGATCTAGCATTTGCTGATGATAGTACTGATTGTAACATGATTTCGGTTTGTTGTTGTTTCATTTCTATATTGGTAGTTTTGTTTTGCAGCACCAGGATCGTTTGAAGATCTGAAACACTTTGTAATTGTTTAAGGCCTGAAATGTCTTTCTCTAAATTTCTGGAACTATTTTCTGTCAAGACCTGTTTGAGTTTAATCTGTGCATTTATAACCTGTACGGAATGGACGGTTTGCTGTTAAACGTCTACTCTCTGTTCCAACTGCCGGTCTTATTGTTAATGGCATTGACATTCACGTCTTGTTTGTTACAGTTACAATGGTTAAACTTTTCATTGATATTGGTTATTTCTTGTTGATTTTGTTTCACAATCTGTTCCAACTGTTCACGTGTATTTCGTTCGTCCACCAGCAAATTTAATAGCATGCTAAAGTGAGAATCAGTCATGACAGTTACAGCTTTAGGCAACGGCGTACTCCCATCTAGAAGAAACCCTTGAATTGTTACAAAACACAAAAGGAGCAAAACAACCATGGCTTAATTAACAAACATAAACAAACCTTATATAGTGGAGTTGTAAATTCAACTGATAATTCAAAGTGGGAAATTAAGTTTTAAAACCTCCTGCGATAAAAACATAATACAATACGTTTATTAAGAGTTGTAATTTTAAATGATGAAACTAAACATAGTCTGTCTATTAGCTAATATTAATTTTTCCAGTTGAAAATAAATCGATATTAGTTTTGATTATGTATTAGTTTAATTCATTCAGTGAATTACTTAGAACACAAATTTGTGTATCTGAAAGCTTATTGCGGACGGGTATTACATAATCATGTTGTTAAAACATATTAATCATGTTTATCTCAAAGAATTCAAATGGAAAATCAACGGCCTGTTCTAATATAAAAAGCAACATAAAATGAAATTAAGTAACGAACGATAGTGAATCATAAGCTTCTGGCCAAGGACAGAAAAACACTGAAGGCGGTGTGGACAATAAAATTGAAAATTGAAATAGGGAATTTGTCAAAGAGACAAAAACCCAACCAAAGAGCAAACAACAGTCGAAGTCGAGGTAATTCCACACCCGGAGGTGGTCCTTAGCTGGCCCCGAAATACAACTGTGTACTAGTTCAGTGAAAACGGACGTCACACTAAACTCCATATAAATGAACTAAAATTAAAAAAAATACAAGACTAACAAAGAGGCTCCTGACTTGGGACAGACGCAAAAATACGGCGGGGTTAAACATGTTTTGTGAGATCTAAATCCCCTCTATACCTCTAGCCAGTGTAGAATAAAGAAACACATAGCTATATATATGCGCACAGAATGACTTATCATTCTCTGCAAAACAAAATGTTGTATTGCTACACCACGGCACCATGTTAAGGGAGGTTTGAGTGCTCACAAACTTGTTTAACCCCGCCTCATTATATATGTGTCTGTCTCTGGTCAGGAACATGTAATATAGCGGATGTCGTAAGTTGCTGCTTGACATATTTGTTTATGATTTTGTGTATAATGACCAATAGTTGGTCAAATCTATTTCATTTGGACTTTGTTTGAAAGTCCTCTCAGTGAAAACCATTCCACGTCTCCTTTTTCAATTAATGTTATCGTCTTATTTGTAAAAGGCAGATACAGCCAATATATTAGAATAAAGAACATTAATTTTCTAAAAAAAAACTTCATCTCTATATAGTAAGAAATAAACAAGCTCGGTGGCTAACACTTTTGAATTTAAAAAAATATTAACCTTAGATTAATCATTTTTGGAAAGAATGAAAGAAGAATACGATACAAGGGATACAAATCCGGCTGTGGCTACGGCATAAACTATTTATATAAACTTTCTACTTGAGAATAAAGATGACCTTGTATGAAGTTTTTTGGTTGTCATCTTAATATTATATACTTATTAATACAATTCACAAAAGCTAGCATCTTCGACTTATAAGTTTAAAGAATTATAATGAAATAACATCTAATAAGGACAGGTTGAAATATTTTGAATCTTTGAATCCTGATGGTGCATACTCATAAATTCTTTTGGAAAATCCACGTAAATTTAAATGTTGATTTGATAGCGTTCATTTATTTATTTGCCCTCGTAAACAGTTTTGTTAAAATACCGAAATCGGTAAATTCTTATCGTGAAAGAATTAGTCGGGTACACCTTTTACATTCAGGCGTGCTTAAGTTGCACTTTTGTCTTCTTATTAAGAAAATGATTTTAATTTTAGCATCTATCTAAAGATTAGATTATTTACACACACACAAAATAGGGCTAACTGTTGATTTTGAAACTCTATGAATTCACATTTATATTCAACCAGACAGATAGGTCGAGATCCATACCTTTGTAAGTTTTAAAACAGAGAAGGTGTGTTTGAAAACAAATAATCACGTACTGCTATATCTTTTAAGGCAAATGCAAGTCTTACTTGTATTAATTATATAATTTTAATTGGCACAATATCACATTAAAATGTACTGAGAAATATTATACATAGTAATCATGAAAATGTACTACAATGAAAACTCGGACGAATACACTCCTTTTCACTACCCTCCATCTACTCCTTTAAGTTTAGGCCATACAGCCGTAGCAACAGTCTTTGTTATTATTTCCTGTAAATAAAAAGATTGATTGAATTTACTTAAACTAAAAAAAAAAAAAAAATACAATCTTATTTTCAATAAGAAACAAGAAAATTAATTCGAAACACAATTCATGATTTATTTCTCCTAATTTTAAAGTAAACAAAGTATTTTCTTCACTTTTCTTTTAACAAATTATTCATTTCAGAAATTAAAAAATAAACAATGTTGAAGACCGTACCTCGACCTATAATGGTTTACTTTTATAAATTGTGACTTGGATGGAGAGTTGTCTCATTGGGACTCATACCACATCTTCCTATATCTGTTTAACCCAGTACATTCTTTATGTGTCTGTCCGATGTCACGAGCCCGTAGTTCGATGGTTGTCGTTGGTTCATCTCTATCATATTTGTTGTTTTTCGTAAATTGATTTGTTATAAGTTAGGCCGTTAGTTTTCTTGTTGAATCCTTCCACAATTTTCATGTCGGGGCTTTTTATAGCCGACTATTAGGTACGATTTGTCGTTGTTGAAGGCCAAACGATAGCATATAATTGCTTACATACACTTTATTTGACCCTGGTGGATAGTTATCTTATTTGCAATCATACAACATCTCCATTGTTTATATTTAAAAAAAAACAGCACCAACAAAAGATGAATGGTCGGTTTTTTCTTATTGAACTTACAAAATTTCACCCGGACAACAAATAAGACAACAGTCGTTAGTATTATAACGATATATGAATGTATTTAGGATAATATGGTTGAAAAAAAAAACCCTTTTGTCTTTAAAAACACAAAGTCAAATAGAGGTACGCAACGACGACTTCTGAACGAAATTAACGGCATGTATTTTATAATATTTGATAAGTAGTTTATTTTGTATATTTGTAAGCCGGTAAAGCTTTGATACAGCCAAAATATCGTCACTTGATATTATCTAAACAGTGATTAATTTCATCTTTAAATTACAGTATATTGCAAGACGCCGTACAGATAAAAGTTGTTATTTTGCAATTCGCCGTACAACGTCCTGCAATTCGCCGTACAATAAACAAACAATGTGTTGGTCCATATTCTTTAAAAACATCTTTATGACAACAAATTTTAGTCAATATGATGTCACACTATCATAATCTAAAAACGTGTCTGGAAAAATAATGAAAAACAGTTGAATATCTTGCCAATGGGGCGACAGAGGACAATCGACCTCGAAATTTTCAGGTACTTAGTGGCAAGCTTTGGAGTATAACACAAATATTGTCTTAATTTTGTACTTATCGGCCTAATAATTTAAAGAATTATATATCAGAAAATCATTTCTTAAGCGGTACCCTCGTCAATTCAGTAGAAATGCTTCAAATTGAATGAATTCTTACCTTGTTTACTTTTTTTCCATTTCTCTCCGCTTCGTTAGTACCCAATTTCCGGTGGCGATGATACACAGGTAGGTGGGTGCACTAAAGTCGTTAACAAAGCGTTTTATGAAAACTGTCACTCGCCTTATATCTAGGGATAAAGTTTTCTTTGATAATTCTATTTACAACTTTTAAGTTGGTTCGTACATGAAGACATTCTTTCTAGCAAGAGATGCCATGTCCACTCAAAACGGTATGACTAGCTTCGATGTAAGTAAACTTATAAAATAGTAAAATAGAATAACACACAGTAAATGAATAAATACAATTTAGGCTGATATTTAAAAATATATAAATACCTCTGTTAGATATCTGTGCCAATTGATTCATTGAAAAATTCAGAGGTTTTTGTACGTTATCTAAGGAAGAATTCAGAATTTTTTTTTACGTTAACTTAGGAAGAATTCAGAGTCGTGTGCATTTCCTGCATTAGATTTTTTAAATCTTCTATTCAAGTTAGAAACAGTGAGATTAAATCTGTTACTGGTATTGTGTAGTTCACTTTGCAGTTCAATAGTCCTATTATCACTTATTTTGAGTTTATTCAACAGTGCTAGAAAATCTTGTGATCTAGCATTTGCTGATGATAGTACTGATTGTAACATGATTTCGGTTTGTTGTTGTTTCATTTCTATATTGGTAGTTTTGTTTTGCAGCACCAGGATCGTTTGAAGATCTGAAACACTTTGTAATTGTTTAAGGCCTGAAATGTCTTTCTCTAAATTTCTGGAACTATTTTCTGTCAAGACCTGTTTGAGTTTAATCTGTGCATTTATAACCTGTACGGAATGGACGGTTTGCTGTTAAACGTCTACTCTCTGTTCCAACTGCCGGTCTTATTGTTAATGGCATTGACATTCACGTCTTGTTTGTTACAGTTACAATGGTTAAACTTTTCATTGATATTGGTTATTTCTTGTTGATTTTGTTTCACAATCTGTTCCAACTGTTCACGTGTATTTCGTTCGTCCACCAGCAAATTTAGTAGCATGCTAAAGTGAGAATCAGTCATGACAGTTACAGCTTTAGGCAACGGCGTACTCCCATCTAGAAGAAACCCTTGAATTGTTACAAAACACAAAAGGAGCAAAACAACCATGGCTTAATTAACAAACATAAACAAACCTTATATAGTGGAGTTGTAAATTCAACTGATAATTCAAAGTGGGAAATTAAGTTTTAAAAACCTCCTGCGATAAAAACATAATACAATACGTTTATTAAGAGTTGTAATTTTAAATGATGAAACTAAACATAGTCTGTCTATTAGCTAATATTAATTTTTCCAGTTGAAAATAAATCGATATTAGTTTTGATTATGTATTAGTTTAATTCATTCAGTGAATTACTTAGAACACAAATTTGTGTATCTGAAAGCTTATTGCGGACGGGTATTACATATTCATGTTGTTAAAACATATTAATCATGTTTATCTCAAAGAATTCAAATGGAAAAATCAACGGCCTGTTCTAATATAAAAAAGCAACATAAAAATGAAATTAAGTAACGAACGATAGTGAATCATAAGCTTCTGGCCAAGGACAGAAAAACACTGAAGGCGGTGTGGACAATAAAATTGAAAATTGAAATAGGGAATTTGTCAAAGAGACAAAAACCCAACCAAAGAGCAAACAACAGTCGAAGTCGAGGTAATTCCACACCCGGAGGTGGTCCTTAGCTGGCCCCGAAATACAACTGTGTACTAGTTCAGTGAAAACGGACGTCACACTAAACTCCATATAAATGAACTAAAATTAAAAAAAATACAAGACTAACAAAGAGGCTCCTGACTTGGGACAGACGCAAAAATACGGCGGGGTTAAACATGTTTTGTGAGATCTAAATCCCCCTCTATACCTCTAGCCAGTGTAGAATAAAGAAACACATAGCTATATATATGCGCACAGTTAAACTCCGTTTAAAAGAAGTCCGAGTCCGATGTCAGAATAGGTGACAAAAGAAACTAAGCAAAAATGACAATGATACATTACAGAACTGAACAAAGGGCTTCTAGCTAGTAGTTACTGACATACCAGCTCCAGACCTCAATTAAACCGATCGAAAGACTATGTCTTCATCATATATAAATCATATGAACATATTTGTGGCGCCCAACCATCCTCTCTCTTTGGAACATCACCATTTAGTCATTATCCCTTGAAACAAAGATTGGCTCATTAGATGGATATAAAAGAAAACAATGCACAAAATACCGATCTTAGAGAACTCGCTGATACCGAGACTAGTCACAAGCCAAATAGAACGGATAAAAAAATGTGAATTTAAGGGTTTTTAGTAAAACAAAACTAGAACGCGTTTAGGACGCGCTAGATATATATAAAAAATGTTATTTTAATTTTCAAATATTTTACCCTCAGTGCATTATAAAGATCAATTGAAATTCGTAATTAGGAAGACATTATAGTGCCCATTGGTCTCATCCTTATTGGACTTTAAATGGTTCAATAATTAGATACATGTATTGAATGATTTAACACTTTTGTAAAAAGATCCTTGCATATATAAAGAAGAGGTTGTCGTTTGTTGCTGTGTTGTATATTTCTTTTTCGTTCATGTTTTTTTACATTAATTAGGCCGTTAGTTTTCTCGTTTGAATTTTACATTTGTGATTTCGAGACTCTTTATAGCTGACTATGACTTATGGGCTCTCCTCATTGTTAAAAACCGTATGGTGATCTGTAGCTTTTAATTTCTGTGTCATTTTGGTCTCTTGTGGAGAGTTGTCTCATTAGCAATCACGGCACATCATCTGTTTTATGAATGGAATATTATGCCACATGTATTAGGGAACTGGTGATCTGTATTTTTATCAAATAAAGTAGAATAATATTTATGATAGAAAAAAAATCATGTAATGTAATGTAATGGTGCTTAAATACATTCTGATAATATCGATATACATTGATTCTTGCAAAATTCAAAAGATGAACCATTATAAATAATATAGGCAGTAAAACAGGTGTTACAATAACTCAACGATGAAATATCAATCAGAAATCTATGTGGTGGAACAAGCATCATGATAAAGATCTTAAACAGCTGATCTTACCGTGATTTCATAATTTGTTAACATTTATTTAATAATTAACATCAAGTTAGAGTTCCATAGAACCTTTCTGATAAGAAATAAGAAAATGCTAATGAAGGTTGTATATATAATGTAAGGAAACTACTATAAGTTAATTAGTACGGATTACCTAAATAGTTATCAAAGGTACATGCAGGCTTATAATTTAATACGCCAGACGTGCGTTTCGTCTACATAAGACTCATCAGTGACGCTCAGATCAAAATAGTTAGAAAGCCAAATAAGTACAAAGTTGAAGAGCATTGAGGACCCAAAATTCCAAAAAGTTGTGCCAAATACGGCTAAGGTAATCTTTGCCTAGGATAAGAAAATCCTTAGTATTTCGAATAATTCATACTTTTGCAAACAGTAAATTTAGAAAAATGACCACATAATTGATATTCATGTCAACACCGAAGTGCTGACTACTGGGCTGGTGATACCCTCGGGGACGAAACGTCCACCAGAAGTGGCATCGATCCAGTGGTGTAAATAGTTATCAAAGGTACATGCAGGCTTATAATTTAATACGCCAAACGCGCGCTTCGTCTACATAAGACTCATCAGTGACGCTCAGATCGAAATAGTTAGAAAGCCAAATAAGTACAAAGTTGAAGAGCATTGAGGATCCAAAATTCCAAAACGTTGTGCCTAATACGGCTAAGGTAATCTATGCTTGGGATAAGAAAATCCTTAGTATTTCGAATAATTCATACTTTTGCAAAAATATATTGATCTTAAAGGTAATGCAATAGTTTGTGAAAGTTCAAGAAACGAAAGAGCTTCAAAATGGACCGAGATATGTAAATAGGCCAATTACTTTCTTATCAGTCATGAAAATTGAAATCTTGATTGCATATGTCTTATTTGTTGCAAAAATGTGATTATGTATCATTTTCCGTTCCTGTTGTTTTTGTTAAAAGCTTGCGAAATTTAAGTAATAATGCTTTTTAATTTTGTCATTGTGATACCTATTATAGTCGATTGTCCGGTATGGGTTTCGTTGAAGGCCGTACGGTGACCTATTGTTGATTTTTGCCATGACATCTGAACTCTGTTTGATCATTGTCTCATTGGAAATTATTCCACATCTAATTGTTTTGAATTATAGTTTCTCATCAAAATTAATACCAAATTTATATAATAAAAATACATCAAAGGTACCACGCTTATCATTCCTACGCAAAACATGCGTTTTGATTACATAAGACTCATCAGTGACAATTGTATCAATACATTTGCAAGGCAAATAAACGAACTTTAAAAAACCGAAAAATGCAAATAAGATGTACCAAAAAGACTAAGACTACCTATACCTGGGACTACAAAAAACCTTAATGTTTCAAATAATTCAATTTTTAATGAACATTCAGTTAACAGAAAATTTAAAGATAATTTATGTCAACATAGAAATGTCGATTACTAGGTTTGTTGTTTACCTATGGGGACAATTTATCAAGATCACTTCCTGTTTTTAAACACTGAACTCTTCCTCCATATATGTGTTTGATGTTAACATGTATATGTTATCTGCAGTATATTATTTGTTAGAATAATGTATTCTGTAATCGATTCATCCTACCGATAAATCAAATTTTCAGCACTGCAGGTATCTAATTTTAAACATTCCAGTCAATGAGTTATCATTCAATAATCAGCATTTTTGACAGCCAAGGTTCCTCAAGATGATGTTCAACAAACATATAGGGAGGCCGAGCTAAAAAAGAATGCCCTAACCAGTATACCATACATTACAGTAACAAATAGAAAAATACTTCTACAAATATAATGAAAATAATCTGTGAAGCATCACAAATCCAGTATCCCAAGATGATAAAATAATAACAGAAAAACATAAAAATAATGATTAAAACTGTTATTGAAATAGGGTGGAAGACGGGTGGGTTTTTGCAAAAAATTATAAAAAATTTTAAGTTTTAAATAAACGATGTTTCTTTTTTCAGAGAAATTAGCTGAATGACTGCATGTCCAAGTTTATGCAATAATCTGATCTTAATAACCCCTCCTAATAATTGGCTAATCCACTTCCTTATTTCACCATAGCAAACATTGACCTCAGGCGGGAGATAAAGTTTCTACACTTATGATGTACAATACTGCCCTAGACCCCAGATGGCTAATCCACAGTTAAAATTACTACACAGTAGATATTACTTAAACCTCAATGATTATCTGAACTTGCAGACAAAAATGTTTTTATTTCCAACAAATTTACTTTTGACAGCCAAGGTTCCTCAGGATGATGTTCAACAAACCTATAGGGAGGCCGAACTAAGTTTTCTGTTAATATAAAACTCAAGTTGAGCAAAATGTCATGTATTCAAATTTATCATTAATTGACAATGACATATTAACAATTTCAATAGTAGCAAATAAATGACAATGACATTAAAAATAAAAAGCAAAGGTGGGGTTTAAAAAATGCCAAAAATTCCCAAAGGGGATCCCAACCCGAGGACTGCCTGTCCAGAACTAGGGAAGACAGTATATAAAGGTAATGCAAATAAGACATTTCTGACCACTTAAATGCAGAGCAAGCCATGTTGAACTCTACTGTGAATTTGCCTTTTTGCTACCGTCTAATATTGAGGAAGATTCCTCAACTTTGTTTGAAAATTTTAACATCACTGTTTCGAATAGAAAAAACAAAAGGGAGCTCCAATCAATTCATCAGTGGATGAATGCTTTTGACATTTTTATGTCCATTTATTTAGGAAAGTGTTTGAACTCTGTTTTGGCCTTGATAAAGTATGGTTATACTATTTGTGGTTTATGTACATCTTTGGAGGTTTCAAGCAGCTAAAACATATGATGAGAAATTTAGAGTGGTTAGAAAAATTCTAAAATTGAGATGGGATGCCATACATGACCAGTTATGGAAGTCTGTATCTCTGACTGCATGAACGGTAAAAAAGTGTCACGTCTCAGGATAGGAGCTACTTTATGAATGTTTCTAAAAATACATTTCCAAGAAGGGTCCAACAACAATTTCAGTTCCCCATCGGCTATTGTTGGGCCTTCTGTAAGTCAGGGGAATGTACACAAAACAAATGTAAACTCAAACACCAGTGTTTCCATTGCAGTCATAAACATTGTACCCTCACTTGTACAGAGACCCAAGTTATAAACGAGCAACCATGGGCAAACCTTCCTTCTCCGGTAAAAGTTCATGAATTGAATAAATATTTATCGGGTTACAATCAATAGTTGAAAGAAAAATTAATACATGGTTTTACACATGGGTTTTCAATAAATTCTTCTTTTTTAAGATATGATTAAATTTTCCTCGAAATCATAATAGAGCCAGAGAAAATCCAGTTGTAGTTCAATCAAGAATTGAAAAAGAATCAAAGATAGGGCGTATTAAAGTCCCTTCAAAAATGCACCTTTCCCTAATTTTGTTTGTTCCCCTTTAGTACATAACGATTGGGTAAATGTCATTTATATAAATATCTCTAGAAATAAAAAGAACGATAGTTTACTTCTTATTATCAAATAAATATTTAAATTGTGTCACACAGATAATACAATTTCGTTTAACTATGATTATATGTTATCAAAGAGGAAAAGTACAAAGTGCACTAAAATCAGAAGAGTATAATCATTAAGGTTAAATAAAACAAAGATAGTTGTTAACACTTATGTTGACCAAATCCTCTGGTATCACACTTATGATTGTTTTTTTAGGATGTACTTAGGTTAGGTTTTGGAATTTATGTTAGATGTTAGGAATCCTTGGATTTTATCATACGATACAAGGAAAATTATTGTGCCCCAAAACACCCATTTATCTTTTTATATAAGACTTAATAGCTCATAAAAGGTCATTTGCTAAAATTTAAGCAGATTTTTGATTTTTTTCTTTTGATTTAAGACCCAAATAATACCAATACAAATATAAGGTAAAAGTCAAAGTCAGCCTTTTTCCGACATATTTTAAAAATCAAATATCTCGAAAAGGAGCCCTATGACCTATCAATATTTTAATCTTATTTTGTTTCTTAACTCATGCTCTTCCGACTAAAAGTATCAATTTTAAATTCTTGATTTTTTGAATTTCACCTAAGTACATCCTTAAATGTAACAAGGAAGTTATCACTCACAAGTCACACACCCCCCGTTACAAGGCATTGTTGTCCATTTGTTTGATGTGTTTGAGCTTTTGATTTTGCCATTTGATTATGGATTTTCCGTTTTGAATTTTCGTCGGAGTTCAGGATTTTTTGTGATTTTACTTAACACCTATCTGACAACTATAACTACATCTGTAGACAGTGTATAACATACAAAAAACATTTTAAACACCCTCCCAATTATTGTTTGAATGTGCTATGCATAAAACAGTAAGTCGTGGTATGAAATTACACTGTAAGCACAATTGGGTCGAAAATATCAACATGATGTATGTCTGCAGCTTTAAAACTAAATTCAAGACCACTTGAATATAACCTTGTTCATATTTTAAGTTAGAGCTGATGAACTTTTCTTTTGTTTTGATATGATTTAAAGTTTTGGATATGGAAATTTGCTATTATCTCAATGTTTATACTTCGTAAAAGATTTCTTTAAGTTACATCTTACAACTTTACAGAGAAGACATGGTTATAAAGAATTTAAAAAACAAAAAACAAACGCAATGTGTGTGTCTTATTATTTTGACACCGGATCAACAAATGTGAAGCAAGCAACAATCAGTCGACCCACAACTCAAACGTAGGCAATACTTTTAAAAACAAATACCATAGATTTAATATTTGTCAATATGTTTGTTACGGAAAATAAAAAGATATAAAGGAAAATAGCATTGTATGATAATGACGCATACGGTTAAACTGTTTATATATATGTAAAGTTTGACGACATATTACTCAGTCCGATCCATTTGCCTTTTTGAATAAAAGTTTATGTTTAAGCTAAACAAATCATAATTAATATATTGTTTATAATTACAGGAGAGAGCTAAAATATATTTTCAAAGCTGAACCGAGAAATGATTTTTAGTAAAACCTAAACATTAGTAAACGAAAATCAGAAATAGAGATATCTATATTATTTTGAATAAACAAATGTACAAACTGTTTTTTTTTTTTTTTTTTTTTTTACATCATCGTCAGTTCTAAACACTCACTTAATGAAGTCTATATCTCCAAATGGAGGAATTTTGTCTTTTGCAATCTTTTCTTTATATAAACTGGTTTGTTGTATTTTGTGAGCAACAATAAATTACAAAATAAAAAAAGCGCCATAACTCTAATTTGTATTTACGTCTATTTTATCGAGAGCCAGGACACAGAATCAAATAAGATATTCAATATTAATTTTTCCGTATCAGCATTTGATAACATTAATTTATATTAATTGCATTGCACTAAATGTTCTTTTGTTCCAACCAATACTTCTTCAGTTATGTTCGATGCCACAATCTATGGCGAATAATTTAAGGCAACAATAGTAAACCGCTGTTCAAAAGTCATATATCGATTGAGAGAAAACACATCCGTGAAAAAGAAATCGGTTTCAATGCAATAATGACTTTGTATGGCTTATAATTGGGTAGCAGAACCGATTTGTGGATGTTTGACGATTTACCATTGGACTTAAAATTTGGACACAGCAGGCACGAATATACATGTATGTAGTTTTGGTGTGGATATATACACATTAATTATTTGATGTTGAAAGTCTAAAGTGGAGGAAGAAGTCTTATTGTATGATTCGTAACACATCGCCTTGAGGCGCTTTATCTATCTGCTATCTGCAAAAAATCAATATCTCAAATCAAAATAATAACTAATCTTCCGGACCAGAACATGCAACAAACAAAAATCAATATTTTCATCTCAATGTTTCAAAACGTAATGATGTTATGAGACTGATCGCCTTATGGTAATACACCTTAATTTCAAATATCTTAAGCCAGTGTTATAAGAAAAAAAACTGTTTTGGCTAGGAAAATGTTGAATGATTAGAACTGGAAAAACCAGTAGTCGAAAATGATAAAAGCACTTCTCAAGCATTGTATGTTCCTTCGTCAAGTAGGAGAAATATGACAAATACTTAAGACCAAGGTTGGTTTGATATGATACATAATGGCCACATTTACTACCTGATTAAAATTTAACTTTGAAAATGTGATGCGCTATTCTTAGTTGTATATGGAATGCTCCAAACTAAGTTTGAAGCAAGTTAGGCATTGGTTCGATACTTTTCATTATGTGTTTTACTAAAATGGACATTAAACTGATAACAAGTGGACATGTGTCTTATCTGTCTAAAAATTATATAACAATTGATAAAATTAAAAGAGAGGCGGAAGATACAAGAGGAGGGACATTGAAACTAATAAGTCGAAAATAATACTGTTAACGCCATGGTAAAAAAACAAAAAACAAACAGACAAATAATTGTTAACAAAACACAACATAGGAAATTAAAAATTTAGTAACACAGGTGGTGATTTCAGGTGCCCCGCTCCACATGTGGCACTCGTTGTGTTGCTCATGTTTGTACAAACCCAGGAATGAGTCTAATTCGGTTTTGGAAAGGGGGCAAGATTAAAGTTACGACATTAGGAACATATTCGTTATCATCTGTTAAACGGATATTCCATAACAGTCGACCGACTCGTGATGGCTTTCATAAAATAAACGCAGGGAATATCATAGAAGATTAAATAAAACTAATGAGACTACACTACCAGCGACAAATTTTGTTTATGCAGATTCTCACGCTTAAAATTTGTCTTTTATTTCCCCACCAAACAAAATCTAGCATCTTTGGTTCTTAGTACAATTATGATTGCCAATTATGTATGAAAATCAATAACATTCATTACATTAAGAAAGCACATTATCTTTCATGAAAAAATCTCAGTCAGGGTTATATTTTAAATGATCATCTGTTCCCCAACAGGTAGTTCGATATCACGTGTGTGACCAAAAAAAAACCAGCATAGATTGTTTCGTTTCCTTTTACCCCATACATAATGTTTTCTCTCGTTAATCTCTAGATCTAATAGATGCGACATGTTTTCTGATGACGTACGCTATGCCTTATTTGTTTAATTTTTTGTGTATTATTATCGAGTTTGAATAGGAAGTATGTTTACACAATCCATTCAATCGAATTTTAATATCTGTGTTTTTTTTTTTCTCAAGGCGTTTCGTGTATTGTGTATTTATTTTGTGCTGATTTTTTCCCCTGTAGACCATTTAATCTATTTATAAATTACAGAAGATATGATAAATATTTACAATGAGACATCGGTGCAAAACAAATAACAACAAAACAACAACATGTCTGCAATAATTGAATGATAAACTCTCAATCTTCTGCTATTTGCAAACTTGTAATATTACAAAAAAGATCAAAAGGAACACATTTATATTCAAATGTTATGTTTCTGTTTTATTGCTGCAACATACATTTCCTCAACGAACTTCAACTTCGTACTTTATTTAGCTTTGAAACAAGTTTGATTTGATCGTCACTGATGAGTTATTTGTAGACGGAACGCGTGCCTGGCGTTCAAAATGTTAACATGAGCAACACGACGGGTGCCACATTTGGAGCAGGATCTGCTTACCCTTCCGGAGCACCTGAGATCACCCCCAGTTTTTGGTTGGGTTCGTGTTGCTTAGTCCCTAGTTTTCTATGTTGTTTCTTGTGTACTATTATTTGTCTGTTTGTCTTTTTGATTTTAAGCCATGGCGTTGTCAGTTTATTTTCGATTTATGAGTTTGACTGTTCCTCTGGTATCTTTCGCCCCTCTTTTAAGAATAAAACATTTAATTTGTTTTTTTTACAGTCGATTCGATTGAAGAAAATTTATGTGAATAGTATATTTTAAAGTTGAATGTTGACATCTTCCTCAATTGACAGCTACTTGATCTAGAAATAGTAATGCTACTGTCTACAAAGACCCAAATTTTGCTAAACACAAAGCCCCAAACCCAAAGGTTTATAACCACATTACATACTTGTACAATAAATAAAGTAGTTAATGATAATTTCCTAGTTAGCTCAACATACACTCAAACGACACATACTAAGAAATATACGTACACGTATGTTCTATTTGGTATGCCATAAGCATGATAACGAGGCAAAGTGGAATTTCTAGTTAAAACACTATGTTAACTTTGACGAATTTTGGCCGGACTACAATATCAAACTCTTTTTTTATTTTAACCCTTTAGCAAATTTTAACCCTTTATATCAGACATTGAAAAAAAAAATCATATATTCAAAACAATAAAAATTGCCAAAGTGTATTTCTCTAAGTTAAATTAGATACATTATACATGAAATAACAAAGCAAACACCCTAGATTTTATTTTCAAATCGAAGATTGTTTACTGCACAACAAACGAAAGGCGTAATATACAAAAGGGACATTCAAATTAATACGTCAAAATAAAAGTAAAAACGGGAAGGAAAAAAATAGAAGAAGACAACAAAGGTACACAAAACACAACATGGAAAACTAAAGACTGAGCAAAATGAAACTCAACAAACAACCAAAGGTTTGATTAGTAATCTTGTATCATAAAACCATTATAATGGAATTCTAATTTATTTCATTAACATTGCTTTTATATTTTTATAAAGAAAGTGGTTTTTGGTAAGAAACAGAGCCATCTGTGAGCAAAATTGCTAACTTCCGCCATGTATCATTCAAATTTCCAAGATCTTTAGGCCATTGAATAAGATGAGCATAATTCCAAATGTAGGAAAACTCTACTGGAATATCGGTTATTGTTATATCTTTTGTGATGACAATAATACGCTGAAGATTTTTTGTTATCTTCTCATATTTTGCTCTGTCGAGTTCAAACAAGCAATCACGGAACGATTTAAATTCAGGCGTGATGAGAAATATAATGGATCTACTGTTTTCGATACTCTCTGCTTCCGTATCTGCTAGACTTGTGCCACTTAAAAAATCTCGATCCTTTATGCACAGCGTCAGTCCCCACTCGGTCTCAAGTTTTGGTACTAAAACATCTTCAATCCAAATAACAACCTCCCCTTCATATGACATATAAACGTCATAGTGATAACTTTTCCGGACTTCACGTTCCACTGTACGGCGAATTATTCCATAGACAGAGAATATAATCATCTATCTCTTACTATACACCACAAGCAGCAGTGATATTGTGACACAGGTAGATAATAGCGAGGAAGCTAAAGTTAACCACATTGTACTCTTACAGTCCACAAACAAGTCATATAAAGAATTGTACGTAATAAGTGCATCAATAACTGTTCCATTAGACAACTTACATATATATGATCGGCTGTCAAGATTTACTTTGGTTGTTTGAATCCACCTAATGAAGTCAATAGTATCACAGTTGCATTAAAATGCATTACCATCGAGATTTAATGTCAGTCCATGAAGTTCTTGCATCCGATCTGCCCAAGTTGTAATAGTAGAACTTACACGTGTAAGTAGATTGTTTCTAACATCAAGTGTGTTTATATAAGAGTGACCAATTAATTGTATCGGAACAGACGCAAGTAGGTTTTGGCTTAAGTACAGATATGTCAAATTCGTCATTGGCTTTAATAGCTCATCTGTAAAATACCAAATGTCATTTTGAGATATATCTAATGACACCACAGATGGTAGATCTTTGAAAAACCGATTACCGTACTTTCTTATCCCATTATTTATGTGCGCGTTTTTCAGTACAATATTTTTATTTTGAATTTTTTTTAATTCATGCCAAGCAAAATCGTACCTCGTTCCGGCAGAAATAAAGGTCGTAAGTTGAATATTAGGAATAGACATGAACAAAGTTGTATTTGAATAAGATATATCTAGAAATGTAAGGCTGTTATTTTCAGGAACTATCAACCATACTGCAGGTACGGTGTTTAATACTGTATAACTAATGTCTAATTTTTCCATTCATGTTGGTAAAATTACATAACTTGCATCAGAACGTAATAAACTCATATTTGAAGTTACTGATTTTTTCATATTAAAGCTAACAGCGTTAAATGAATAATCTAAATATTTCAATCGTATAGCTTTTTTAAAAAACAAATTCATCTCATCACGCTTTTCCAAGTTATAAAGCACAAACCTGTTCCCTTTAAAAGAAAGATTTCGTAAACATTCTGGATGATCAAAGGAGAACAAGGATCCAGGTTCGTAATCAACTATTCCATTCTCTGATAAATCTAGATTTTCTACGCAAATTGTTTTCAGATGCTTGATTATATCGGATGTAATTGTTAAAGAGAAAGGGAGGTTACTGCTATCTCTTATTGGGTAACTTACACGCCCAAAATTTATTGTGGTCATGTTTGCATAACGGTATGGGTTCAAAAGTTGCAGTGCTGGCTTCAAATGCATCAACGTTCCAGATAAATCTATAACACGAAGATTTGGAAAAGGAAGCAAAGCATTAACGTCCGATGTCACAAAGTGTAACAAACAGTTTCTGAGAGTTAAAACTTCTACAGACGTTGAAAAAGTCAGGAACGTTTTATTCTCTAGCCGTTTTAAATAAACAAGATTGAAAGTGTAATTCTTTCAGGTTAGTTATTCGACTGAATCCACTCCCGAATTTAGGTGAGGGCATCATGTCAATTGCTAAGAAAGACAACTCTCTCAGAACACTAATTGCATGATCAGGATAATTAAAACCAATAACATCATCTGATTGATTCATATTGTTACTTATATCCAATGTCGTTAAATTTTGAATATGAAGAAATAACTCTGCTGAATAATCGTGGGATAAATCAAGCATATTGTGAGACATGTCCAGCACAGAAAATTAGCTTAATCCTTGAAAAGATTTTCTAGATAAAAAATTCAGTTTGTTGTTTGTCAAATTGAGTACTTGAAGATCTGTATAATTCACAAAGGAATTTGTATTAATTTCTGTTAACTCATTTAAACTCAGATCTAAAACGTTAATATGACTCAGTATATTTTGAGGTATAGATGTCAGTCCACTGTTATTTCAATAAGCTATCGTGACTGTCTCATTCAATTCGTATTTTATATCGCATTCGAATAAACTAGATAGTTCAGCACACTGCAATACAATACACATTACTGAAAATATGTTGATACTCATCTTATATTTTTCTGAATATCAACGTTAGTTATGTAAACCGTTTATGTTGTACTAATATCTTCGTTAGTACTCGACACTTTATATAGATCAAATCCAGTTCAATAAATGGATTTAGTTAAATCAATATTTATTAAACTTCAGCTATTCAATCGCTTACATTTAAAGTTCAAGTTTTAGAACTTTCTTATTTTAGCTCGTTTACAAGTTGAACGTACATCCCTATTCTGAAAAGAGAGGCGAAAAAACAAAGAATAGTGTAACTCGTAACTCAAAATAAATGACAAACCAATGGCAAAAAAAAGGTAAACTGACCGAAAGACAAAACACAGTACACATATCATAACATAGAAAACGAAAGACTGAACAACACGTACTGTAGAACCTGTGGTTATTACATGTTTTCTGGTAAGCATTTCCTTCTTTTTATGTCGTATTATTCTTGATAAATGTAATAAGTTCTTGAATAATGCATTTGCTAAGTTGGACCTTCATTTTCTTAACATGCATAAATGGTTTTTAAATTGTTATCAAATATTTTATTGCAGATTACGTCTTTATGTGGAATGGCTCTCATTATTAATGCTCCAGCGAAATTTTTTTCACATGCTTTCATCGACCTGTATAAGCGTGAAAGTTTGTCCCTGGACATTACGCAAACAACAATCAGTAGTTCAGTCATATTTTCACGTCAAGAATGTCGTTTTTAATAGTGTTGCTAATATCCGCAAAAGCCTGAATAGATTGCGTTAAGTATCTTTTTTTATCAATATTTCTTTTTATCGGCAATTTGTACATTTTCCCGTTTATATTACTTCCTAATTGTTTGAAGATCATGATCAGGTCTTACTACTCAAACATATAAGTTAATGACGTTACGTATCGGTGCAGCATAGTAGTGTGTTCTTGTCTATCCGCCTCAATTTAGCAACGCAATGCACGAGACCTCATTCCTACAACCGAACAACTGTCATGATATGTTGTATGCGTCAAAGATGTTTTAGTAACTAAATCATTTTATTTCATATTTTTAACCAAAAATAAACATTTTGTTCGGATACGCCAATAAAAATTGAAATAGCATTTGATATTTTCATACTGTCTATATTAGTTATAAAATCACAGCGGGCTCGATTTATATTCTTGCTAATAATTAATGTCTTTCAATGAATAGTTTTAACTTTACCAGTTTGCTTTTTTAGTTTAAGAGCTTCATCGTAATCAACAACTCGGTATCAAGGAACTCATGATAGGAAATACAAGCTCTGGAATATTGCATCAACTTGGCGATTCTGAATCTGTAGTTATTTATATTTCAGGTTCGATTTGATCAACATATTTATCAAGTGTTTTATTATTTAGTGAGAGGATATCAATATGATATCAATATAAGGAACGTGAAACAAAATGATAAAGCTAGCTTTGTTATATTTTTATGATGACGCTCACATTTGAAGCCTGCCTCATATGAATAAAGGAAAAAAACCGGCATGACGAGGAGCACAGTCTGTTCCAGAACCCATTTATTAGTGTAAGTTCTAAAAAAAAAGAATGAAAGTAGGGGTAACGAGCTATAAAATATGACAAAGCTAAAGATATTTTGGACAAATGTCTTAACATCAATAAAAAAAAATTGAAAAATGTTGAAATAACAATATTATATTAGAAAAAAAAGTTTCTTTCATGACGATTCTGATGAATTATATAGATTTTTCTTTTCATGGTAAACATTATGATTAATCAGTAGAAGCCGAAGGCTCGAGGGCTAATATTGACCGAGGGCTGATAACACATCTGATATGAGAAATTTAATACATTCCTTATATAATCTTTCTATCATATGCCGCAACAGATGAAAAAAACAGTAAAATAATTGTATTGACGATGAAAAAATTCAACAAACATAATTTACACTTTTTTGGAAAAGTCAATATTTGAAGAGTAGATATCTGAATTATGCTGGAAATTTGAATGGCATATGATAACGTTACGTTACGCATGTCATCATAGCTGGAAGTGTGTGACGATTTTTTTCATATCAGTATTTGGAAAAAATGAAATTCACGCAAATTTAATGCAATAATCATACTGTAAAAATTATAAGTTATTTACTTTAAAAGAGGGGCGAAAGATACCAGAGGGACAGTCAAGTATTTGATAATATATAATATAAACTGATAAAACCTTCACTCAAATATTTTCTTGGGTTATAAAAAACAATTTACCGGCTCATTTTTGCTTTTTTGTTGTTTATTTGTAAATTAATAAAGACTTTGGACCGAAAAACACATTAGCGATAAATATTAAATAGAAACAAGAGGCTGCAAATACTAAGGAAATATTAAAAAAAATACAAGTTGAGAAGAACTTACAACGTCGTGGCAGTTGTTTACTACAGTTTCTGATGATTATTTATCTCGTTATCAAGGTTTTCCGTTACTAAAATGCAACTTATTGTTTCTCATTAATATTTTTCGTTTAATTTTTTAAAGGATTAATGAACAGAATATTACAAGACTCCGCTGAAACAGTCCATTACTGGCCAGGTAAGATAATTAATTCAGAATGAAACATCAAAACGACGGACATTACATCATAAAAATTGAAACTACTTTGATACATCCCTCGGATTCAAATATTCGGCTTTGAGCGTCCCTCGTGAACATAAATCCAGAAAAGCGATTCGGACGCATTAAATTTACAACATGTTGTTTTGATTTTTTAAAACAAATGATTGAGCTGGTTCAGGTTCTGTGTTTATGTATGTTGTCGTTTTTTGGGGGTTTTTGGGTTTTTTTTTTTTTTTTTTTTTTTTGCTAGAGCAAATTACTTTATGTTAAAAGCGAAATAACAAAAAAACCAAAACTCCAAGGGAAATTCGAAACGGATAGTCCTTTATAAAATGGAAAAATCAAAAGCTCAAACACAAAGGTAAGATATCAGATCTATAAATTTTTTTATTCATACGAGCGACACATGATACACATATCGGTTAATGAAAAACTACGTATGAACAATGATGAATTATCAGTTTCTTTTCACGTTTGTTTTTCTATTCATTTTTTTTTAAATTTTATTATTATTAATCATTTATTGTATTTTAATTTTATTATTCCCTTTTTGATAATTTAACAACTATGTCTATGTATTTAGCATGGCTCGGTATTTCAACATCCCAACCATAGTTCTAGCAGGAAGTGTATATGATACATTTCAGATTTTAAAAAGTGTCATCTTACATTCAAAATGAAAGACTTTTTTTAAATAGTGTTAGTGATGTGGATTACTAGTACTCGGGACGAAAATATATACCGCTTTGAATGATCCTTTCGATCAATTCAATTACTTCTAGTTAGAATGACGTGCACACAAACACATCATTTCTACGTTTTCGAGACACAATTTACATTTAAAACAGTCGTGCTCGAAAAAAATGATAGTATGTTTCCTTTTTTGTTGGAAGAGTAACGCCATCAAAATAATGGAATTGTTTACCATTAAGTGTTACAAATTGTGAATCTCTCTCTGTATTTTAGAAATATAGTTGTAATCAGAATGATCGAGTCCCTCTATTCTTTTATCCTGGATGTCGAAAAGGCCAAATTCTTCACGCGCGACTAAGAATGAATAGGAGTTCTTTAAACTATCACTTTTTTCCAATAAACTTAGTTTCTTCTCCTCAATGTCGCTGTGGTGACTTAGAATCTAGTTCACTTTTTTTTTATTATTATGCTCATCACATTAGGACATAAGACAAGAAATGATAATATCATTTGGAAGCCTAATATTAACGGTACCATTGGACACCGAATTAAAATTAAATGGCTCAAATTTGATTTCAATTGAAGAAAACATTAGTTTATTTCTCATGGTGCAAAGGTTCATTATTAAATCTCAAAGGTTTACAAACTTATAATTCACACAATAAACCTGTAAGCATTTCGTCTTATCAGTTACATTTTTCTTTTTTTTTTCATTTCATTATAATGTAACGCAACTGACATTATCAATATTTTTATTATGTAACAGAGTATATATTTTGATATATTTGTGTACAGTGTATTTAATTTAACAAGGAGACAGATTAATATAAACACTTGTTGCTTGTTTCAGAATACAAAAAAAGTGTACTTGTATAATTCATAATAAACTATTGTTTACACCATTGCCATTTATGAATCTCATACAGATAAAACGGACATATTGTGTTTTCATTGATGTTGCCAAATATTGACTAGTGGCTTTTCATATGTGAAAGAAAAACACTTCTTTTGTACCAAATTGTACGACTGTAATCTTTGATTTATTATTACAAGTCTAAACAACATATATACTATAAAACAATATTTAACTAAAAACCACCGACTGAAGTCTGAAACGGCAACATGCATTTGTACCTACTTTACAAATAAAAAATTCTGTCAATCCAACATCTGTTTAGTATACAATAGGAGTGCTGCATTGTTCTACCTCAATGATGTGGCTGTGTGCTGCGATTCTATTTTGGGCAAATTTTGCAAAATAGAGAGTAAATTATCATAGAATATATACAGACATTAACCTGATGTCCGGTAGTTGTCGTTTGTTGATGTGGTTCATAAAAAGTAAAATCACAAAAATTCGAAACTCCGAGGAAAATTCAAAACGGAAATGCCTTCATCAAATGTCAAAATAAAAAGCTCAAACACATCAAACGAATTGATAACAACTGTCATATTCCTGACTTGGTAAAGGGTTTTTCTTTCGTAGAAAATGGTGGATTAAACCTGGTTGTAAAGCTAGCTAAACCTTTCATGTATATGACAGTCGTATAGAATTCCATTATATTGACAACGATGTGTGAACAAAACAAGCAGACGTAATAGGCAAAAATGTTCAAATAGGGGTACAGCAGTCAACATTGTGTTATAATCTTAATCACTATAAAAACAAACAAATATGTAACAAAGAAACACAAAAATGCATAAAAACAAAGCACATTAGCAAAAATGAAAGACAAGAATACAAAAATTCTACCAAATTGTAGAAATAAACTCGTATCGATAGTTAAATGAAGACCAATTATAAGACGTTGTAATCGATCCTTATAAAGGCAAGCATATATATCGTACTATGTGGTATTGGTTCATAACTCTTTTTGAAGGCCGTATGGTGAACAATAATTTTCATCTTCTACGTATATACCTCATATTTACTCATATTTTATCAAATTTAACCTGTTTGGTACTTTATTTCTGCTGTTATCGGTTACAGCAAAGTTATGAGGGACTTTCAATCCATTCTTGTCGTTAAATACCATTTAAAAGTTACTTGTCTTCAATCATGTTTAAAATATATGTTGACCAAGCTTCAATGTGTGTGGTTGTAATATAAGACCCGTTTATTCATAACAAAAAAAAATCAAATATGTACAGTACTAGAGTATATCCGGTATTCCTTTAATATATAAAAAAAAAACTACACAAAAAGTAATAATATACAAAACAACGAAAGGTGAATTTAGACAAGTACAGGTATATGTTTCCTAAGATATTGCTAGTGTCAATTCATAAAAATATCGAATTCCTAAACACACCAAAACATTGAGGAAGAGATACACCAAATGTAAATTTTGTTAAAAAACAAAAAATATGGAAAATTAGACAAAAACTGACGTGACAACTCAGGTAAAGTTGCATTCATTACATGTAATTCTAATTTGAATGTGAGATGAAAAATGTAATTGTTTTGTGTTATAACTAATATCACAGCTATATCAATGTGAAATTTGTGGTATTTTGGTCTGATAAAAAAAACACGTTATATCTTGGACTTAATCTAGCCATTCGTGAAAGAGTGTCTAAAAAGACCTTGGGGACGTTTAAACTCATATGTCGATAATAAACAGACAACACCATGGCTACTATTCTCGAATTGGCGGAGTACCGGGATAACCAAACCCCATTTTCGGACATTAATTGTTTTTGGGGATACAAATATAATGTTTAGTTTGTTTTGTATTTCCCAATAGGTCTAGCGTTCCTGTCTAGTTTTCTTAGCGTGTGGATGTACCGTTGTTGAGATAAGGTTTGTTTAAGATTTCCAAGACTAAGTGACATAAGTCGTTCATCAGGTAAAACTTCACATACACCTCTGGCCATACAATATTGTATATCATTTCTTGCATTAAAAGGATTAAAGTAATAGTAAAGATAAGTCCGTTGTTTTCCCCCGTAATAGATATAGTTTTTCTTTAGTTCTAGATTCTATATAACAATATGTGCACACAATAGCTTGGTTCTGCTAGTTGTTATAGTGAATTTTTTTAGGCCTTCTTTTTAAATGCTTAGAGGTATTGAAATCGTGAATGTATACTTCTCTTTTATGGTATTTGTGTTACGATTCTCAATCTTTTTTTCTTTCTTAAAACTAAATTTTATTAACATATTTACATTTGTTAATAGATTTATCAAATACCGGTACCTTATCCCGGCCTCGTTATCATTTGTATAGAACATCTATAATGGTTAATTATGTTAGTACACAAATTTTTATTAATCCGGATATAATCCATGTCTTCATGATTTTTTATACTATTTTCTTTGTTTACAAAGTAGCTAGATAACACGTGTAGTGCTTTATATGGAATATACATTAGTGTATTATTCAAGGAATTTTTCGAAAATATTTGTTTTGAAAGGATTATTAATATGCCGTTATGTTTTTATGTTGTGAATATTCGTTTTCCGATCAAATGTTACCAAGAATCTATGAGGAAAAACATACAAAAATTGGATATTTTATATTTCAATCTGCTATCTTGAAGTTTCCGTTTTTCTGTAAAACAGTGATGAAGAATCATGTTGAATTAAGTTTTGTTCCGGGAATCAATTCGGTAGATAGATTGAAAAATTCCATAAATAGTTATAAGAAGATGTGGTATGAGTGCCAATAAGACAACTCTCCATCCAAGTCACAATTTGTAAAAGAAAAACCATTATAGGTCAAAGTACGGTCTTCAACATGGAGCCTTGGCTCACACCGAACAGCAAGCTATATAGGGCCCCAAAAATGACTAGTGTAAAACCATTCAAACGGAAAAACATAAAGTCTGTAATATATATATAACGTTTTATCAATGTAAAGAGATTTTACAGTAAATGACAAAGACGTAAACTACGTTCTGCACGATTTCGCGGCTTCGTTCGATCTCAGTGTTACTGAATATCTACACATGTCTCATTTTGCATACGACAAAACTAAAGATTGAGAATCAAAACCAACGCCAATTTCGAGGTGTAATCAGGTACCCCTTAAGCGTTACTGTGTCTGCTCTATGTTTGTCACTTCTAGTCATTTCCATGTAAGTAAAACCTATGTGATTACTCTCATTTAATCTTTGTATTTAAATAGCCTTAATCTGATCAATAATCAATTGTCTTTACAAATGAGATCAAGGTCATATTAACCCTTGTAAGACAAACATATACAGTTCACACGTATTCTATATACTGATTGAGTTCACCTTAATTATGACCTTTTATGCTAACTATTCTCTAGAGGGGAGATATATTCTCTGCTGCTACTTTCGGTACTTTATTTCCATCTAATTGCTTAACTTGATAGCGCTGTACAAGATTAAAGTTCAGGGTTTGGAGAATGAATCTCATATTGTTAGTAAAGATGTTAGGTTCGTATCTTTTTCTTGAACTTTTCTTAATTTGTCTAATTCACACTTTCACGTGTATTTAACATGATGATAAACTGGTTTTTGTGGTGCTCCACATCTACGGGACTCATTGATTTTTGTTTGTTCTTACCTTTTTCTGAAGTTATTAAGTTCTGAATTTTGGGATGGTAAAATAAGGTGAAAGATTCTTCTGTCGGGTGATCTTCAAGTGATAGTCTCTGTCTTTGCTCAATTGTTCAAATAGTCTCACTTAATGCAAAAATTATTTGACATCCTGGAAATGTATAATGTTGTTTCTACTTGAAATCCATAGCATTCAACGAAATGGATGGCGTCTACTGCTACGTAATACCCGGCATGCAAATCCACAATCAGTCAAAAATGTCAACACCAGAACATAACCTCTTTACTTACAGGCCAGACAATGATTCTGGAAACTATAAAATTGACGAATTTGAACTTTTCTTCGTCATAATTCATTTTCCTCACTGTTTGAACAAATTCCTATTTAAATTAGACAAAGGTGTTTTATTGATGCGTGCAAAAGTACTGTCATTTCTTGACTGTGTTTGAATATGTAACTTAAAACCTATATGTGTATGATGAAATACAATATAAAGTACGGATGGCTTACTTAACATCTAGTACTTCACGAAGGGTATTTCAGATATTCAGGTCACAATATGGAGAGGATTATACTTTATTCAGTGTTATCTATTATCATCATCTGTATTGAATTCGTACATACATCAGTCTGCGATATCAAATATGAATTTAAGGAAAATGAGGAAGGAAAAATAGCAGATTGTAAAAACAAAGGACTGACTTTTATACCTCAGGATTTACCAGGAGATATTAAAGTTTTAGATATGAGTTCTAATCGGTTGCGAATAATAGGGGAGAATTCTTTTGTAAATTATAAATACCTACAAGAACTTTTCCTGAGACAAAATCAACTTCATTATTTATCTAACAAATCATTTCAAGGACTTCACAAACTTACAATACTGGACATGTCTGAAAATATACTTAATTTATCTAAAGTATATTCAGCAGAACTATTTCATCCAATTAAAAACCTAACCAAATTGGACATCAGGAGTAATATGCCTCAACCAATAGATTTTGCTCCGGATTATAATTATCCCGATCATGCATTCAGTATTCTGACGGAGTTGTCTATCTTAGGAATCGATATGATGCCTTTGCCACACTTTGGAAGTGGATTCAGTCAAATGACGACCCTAAAACAATTACACTTCGAATCATGTTATTTAGTTCTCTTGTCGAATGAAACCTTTCAGAGATTTTCATCCTCTTTAGAACAGATGACTCTTAGAAATTGTCGGTTACACTTTGTTGTTACAGAATATAACGCATTGTTGCCGTTTCCAACCCTTCGTGAGATAGATTTTTCTGGAACGTTCATGCATTTAAAGCACGCATTGAAGCTTTTACATGCATACCGTAATAAGAAAATTACGACAATAAATTTTGGTCATGTGAGTGACGTAAGTATTGACAGGGCCGATATCCCAAATGATCTGACAATTACAGTGGACATAATGAAGAACCTGAAAACTATTTGTGTAGAAAATCTGGATTTATCAGAAAATCGAATAGTAGATTATGAGCCTGGATCTTTGTTCTCCTTTGATCACCCGGAATGTTTACGACATATTTCATTTAAAGGAAACAGGTTTTTGCTTTTTAGCGAGAAGAGTATAAATGAGACAAAATATTTCGTTTCTAAAACTGTTAGATTGAAATCGTTGGACTATTCATATAATGCTGTCAACTATGGTATAAAATATTCAGGTACTTCAAATTCAGATTTAAATTGTTCATTTCACAGTTGTGTGATATTACCGGAGTCACTTGAAAAAATATTTACGCTAAATTTTGTTAATAAAGATAGGTACAGATACAATTGTGTGGTCATAGATTTCCGGAATTTGTTTTCTGAATCCATATAGCATGTGACATGACATAATTATGGTGAATCGGGGAAATCACAGAAAGCTTATTTGTGGTAATGTTAGATTTTTATTTTTATTTTCGATATATGACAATAGCGCAAAAAGTATCAAATATGTTTTTAATAGAAAAAAAAAATGACTGTAGCTGTAATAACTATATTTTTATTTGTTTTTTATTGTGTCGCTCTTTGATGACCATTTATGAAACCTGCATTTTCGTCCTTCATTCTTACGTACGTCTAGAAATTTACAGAATTCATACTATACACATATATATATATATATATATATATATATATATATATATATATATATAAACAAGTCTAAATTGAAAACAACGTTCAAACCTATGATTGCGTTGGATAAAAACCGCAATTTTTATACATGTGCATGCAAAACAAATTTCTTGTTAGAGGGGTCTAAATACAGCACAAACAACATTTTCCAAAAGACCAAAAAAGTGAAAAAAGTATATTTTAACAAAACGCATTTGACTAACAGGTCGAACAACAAATGTTCTTAAATCCTGCTGACTGCCATTGGCGATTGCCAAATAAACGGATCACAAGGTGTAATAAATGGATCTTAACTACAAATTTAATACCAAATAGAAAACAATAAACTTGCGGCGAAGATGGTATACCGCAAACAAAGGTGCAAAGATTTTTGTATATATATATATATATATATATATATATATATATATATATATTGCTGTTCGGTGTGAGCCAAGGCTCCGTGTTGAAGACCGTACTTTGACCTATAATGGTTTACTTTTATAAATTTTGACTTGGATGGAGAGTTGTCTCATTGGCACTCATACCACATCTTCTTATGTCTATATAAATAAAGGAGTTGTCGGTTTTATTTACATCAATAATATAGCAAACAAACCACAAAAAACAAAACGCATTTGACTAACAGGTCGAACAACAAATGTTCTTAAATCCTGCTGACTGCCATTGGCGATTGCCAAATAAACGGATCACAAGGTGTAATAAATGGATCTTAACTACAAATTTAATACCAAATAGAAAACAATAAACTTGCGGCGAAGATGGTATACCGCAAACAAAGGTGCAAAGATTTTTGTATATATATATATATATATATAGCTTGTTGTTCGGTGTGAGCCAAGGCTCCGTGTTGAAGACCGTACTTTGACCTATAATGGTTTACTTTTATAAATTTTGACTTGGATGGAGAGTTGTCTCATTGGCACTCATGCCACATCTTCTTATGTCTATATAAATAAAGGAGTTGTCGGTTTTATTTACATCAATAATATAGCAAACAAACCACAAAACAAAACGCATTTGACTAACAGGTCGAACAACAAATGTTCTTAAATCCTGCTGACTGCCATTGGCGATTGCCAAATAAACGGATCACAAGGTGTAATAAATGGATCTTAACTACAAATTTAATACCAAATAGAAAACAATAAACTTGCGGCGAAGATGGTATACCGCAAACAAAGGTGCAAAGATTTTTTGTATATATATATATATATATATATATATATATATATATATATATATATATATATATATATATATATATATATATATATATATAGCTTGCTGTTCGGTGTGAGCCAAGGCTCCGTGTTGAAGACCGTACTTTGACCTATAATGGTTTACTTTTATAAATTTTGACTTGGATGGAGAGTTGTCTCATTGGCACTCATACCACATCTTCTTATGTCTATATAAATAAAGGAGTTGTCGGTTTTATTTACATCAATAATATAGCAAACAAACCACAAAAAAAAAAACCAACCAAAAGACATCCAGAGGGCAAAGTGGATTTTTCGGCTTGCAGTACAAATTATAATTATTAGTATATAACTATACCACGTCAAAAGTTCTCTCATTCATTTCATGCCATAGTAGAGTGAAAATGACTTACTTTCATTTGACCTTTAAAGAGGCAGGATTAGTTGACGCAGATTTTGATAAACCATATAGCAAAATAAAATATTCCTTAAAGATGAATTTAAACAGAAATCACAGCTTATTAGTTTGGGTGTACCGGAAACGAAGGTAACAACCTATCTGGAATACAAAATTATGTATTAGATACACCTTAAGGGGGTTAGCCCGAATGAGTGCGTCTAACTTACACCAAGATAATATTGTCAATGCAGAATGAAAAATTCAATAATTGAGGACAGGGAATTTCGATACTAACGGATTCCCTGTTCAGGAGGAGATCTTTCAGCAATTTGACAATATGCTATTGAAATGCATGATAAATGCTGGGTATCAAATTTCATTTATCGACATCTTGGTGTAAATAAAGATAGAATTTTGCTAGACAAATAGAAAACAAAAACACATGTCCTTGCATAATTCAATCTAAAATAATTGAAAACTATCATAATTTATGGGTATTTTTGTAACATGATACACCACAGCCGAATATTGAATGTGTGCATTACATACTTTCACTGTTTGAATTAACGTATCAATTAGAAGGTAGGTTAGAAAGTCACAAAAAAGTTTTTCGGATAATGCTTTTTTGGCAAATATTAAAAAAAAAAAATCTATGTACATATTTAATACATTTTAGGTAAATACTTAGAGTTATAAATATACCAGCATACGTTTAGAAAGAAATTATTATAAATGTGTTAGAACCTTAAACTACACATACGAAGAAGCTATGATACCTCGACAGGTGTACATATGATGTAATTGTGAAATAGCCATTGTAATTGTCACGTTTCTTTAAAATTTTAAGGATCATTGATTTTATTACCTGTTGATTATTGGCACGTACCATCGAACTCAATCTTTATAGACAAAAATATTAAATAACGCATACATTAATGACGATAAGAGGAAGAAGAAGAAGAAGAAGAAGAAGAAGAAGAAGAAGAAGAAGAAGAAGAAGAAGAAGAATTATTTATTATAGTGCAACCTGAATAAACAAATAAATACATATTTGATATTAAATAAGTTTGTTATTAAAAGGAAAGAAAGGATTGACGCATTTACAAACAGATGTTATAGATATATACTCGATGCTGAACTTAAAATTAGGTTATATTGTTTTAAAGAAAAGTTCTATGAGGATCTGGAGGGGGTCCTTCATTTCTGTATTCTTTAGTTTTTTAGGCTGTTTTTCTCTATTCTCTATTCTTTTTGTCTATTATTATCAATTCTTTATATTCAAGCACCTTATTATTCTCTATTCTTTATTTTTTGTTCCATTTTTCTCTATTCTTTATATTTTTTGCCCATCATTCTCTATTCTGTAAACCCCCATTAACATCCTCCTCTTTCCGATGGTATGTTATTTATAGTTTGAACACTGTCCCGTCACGGTCTAAGTGCACTCGGAGACATGGTTCCCTGATGCGGCCTTGGTGTTCAGACGCACGACTTTACGAAATAAAAGCTAAAAAATTGACGCTTGTCCAAGTATAAAAAGAATAACTCGCACGGGGAATGATTTTTAAATGCCACGAAGTGATTATGAAGTTTAAGAGGAAAGTATCGAGAGATGACGAAATTAACGATATGAATTATCTGACATAAAACATATTTGTATTTTGCGTTGATCGTTCCTGATGAAGTTAAATTCAGAAACGTGCTTCAGACGCATGCAATTTATAAGGTGTTGTTATCACTCTTTTGTTGTTGTTACGTTTAAAATTTGCAATTACTTCTTTTCAAAGAATAAGTAGATAAATACATAAATTAACATCAGAAAATAAAAAATCAAATCAAATCAGAAACAGTTATTGGCGAATAATTTATTTCCTCAACAAAACAAATTAACAAAAGTTTATATATATAAATTCCATAATCTCTTTAAAAAACCAACAGAAATAAAAAGTCAACCAATGATTTTATGTTTACATGTAATTTTTCAAAATATACGTTTTTCATTATAGCATTTATATTGTACATTTTTTGTTATTAAAATGTATCATCCACATGAAGGGGCGTAACTCCTGATATCATACTGACACACTGAATGGATCTTAACCCGATCTGAAAATTTTGTACGTTACTTTTTATGTTTGGTCTGAATTCGTCCAAAACCATCTTAACAGATCTTGATTAAACGCTAGAGCCTTCAGTCTTGTTTATCTTGACATGAATGAACAGACTGAACACGACATATCGGAACAGCGTCTGAAAGTCTGAAAAAGTCTTAACGTTTTTCCCTAGCGATAAATTCAGTCGATTCAGACTTGATCAGACCAAAATGACCGTTTCAGACTGAAATCTTGCTACTAGTGTTTTGTTAGTTGATAAACACATGCAAAATAACATTGTATTCTATACATTCATATATTATCAAAGTAAAGGGATTCTAGTGCAATCTAAAGTTATTTATTAATGATAATACAGGTATATATAAATGTCACCAGTTCTGCATGTCCATACTACAATGACAGTACAGGTATAAATATATATCACCGGTACTGCATGTCCACACTGCAATGATAATACATGGTGATGACAAAGCAATGTAATAAATATCAGGAAGTAGAAAAGCAATATTATCACTGCTAACATATAAATCATTGATTATATGATATTTATCTTGCAGACAGTTTAGTCCAGACATTAAATCGGTACAAGTATTTAACAACCGGTTTTGTAAAGTTTGTAATGACATTTAAATTAGATCAACACTTTATGACTAGATATTTATTAAACAAATATTTAAAAGTGGACTGGAGTAATGAATTGTAAACATATTTCAATCATCATGCATGATATGACGAAAATTATACTTCATAGATTTTGCGCGTCTGAATCGCACTTGTTGATTGTTTATGTTTATGTCTCATTAATATTTTTTTTATATATCATTGTTTGTATTGTACTATGAAAATTATTGATGTTGTAATGTTTATGCCCTTTGGGGCCCATAATTGGAAATGAAATATCTTCTTCTTCTTCTTCTTCTTCTTCTTCTTCTTCTTCTTCTTCTTCTTCTTCTTCTGTGGTTCGTAGCGTTTCTCGTTTCTTATATAGATTAGACCGTTGGTTTTCCCGTTTGAATGGTTTTACTCCAGTAATTCTTGGGGCCCTTTATAGCTTGCAGTTCGGTGTCAGCCAAGGCTCCGTGCTGACGACCGTACTTTGGCCTATAGTGGTTTACTTTTATAAATTGTGACTTGGATCGAGAGTTGTTTCATTGGCACTCATATCACATCTTCTTATATCTATATAGAAAAGTTAAGAGCAATACTTGTCAATACGACTTAAACAGAACTTAAAAATAGTCTAATTTATCTGAGGCCAACTCTGCCTTACCAAGTTAGAACGTAATCTTCTACATAATGATTTGCAAATGCAAACCGACTGTCCAGATCAAATGTTTAAATTAGGAATTTCAGTATGCATTGATCGCATTCAACTTCATAATTGGTAAGATTGTTTAATCTTTATATATTACCAAGACTTATGCATTCGTCGAGCTATCAGTATGTCAAAATGAGGAGTATGCATTTTGTTTAAGAATCGGAAATATGATTCATATGTCTCAAATTCTGTTAAATAATTTTGAATTAAAGGATGAATTCCGGCATAAATGAATTGTCCAGATTTGGCTCTATTCATGATCTCATTTGATTTAACCAGCTTTTTTACGTTTGTATTTAGATTTTGTTTTTTAAATATTTCAGCCTCAATCATCATTGGACAATAGTTTATTGTCAAAACTTGTACCTAGTGCAGTTCATTTGACAAATATGATGTTTAATAACTGCACCAGCATGGTTGTGTTATATATATATATATATTACAAATAAATGAGTTCTAACATTAGACAAATTCATCTCCGGCCAATAACGCCTATACATATACAAATAACGAAATTAACAACATTGAATGAGCTAATTATTAAATTGATTTATTGCATCAAAAAAACATTTATTTGTTTATTGTGTTTAAATTGTACTTCAGTCCATTATTTACGGTTCGTCATTTAAAAGAGGGGCAAAAGATACCATAGGAACAGTCACACTCATAGATCGAAAATAAACTGACAACGCCATGGCTAAAAAATTAAAGGACAAACAGACAAATAATAGTACACAAGACACAACATAGAAAACTAAAAACAAAGCAACACGAACCCCACCAAAAACTGGGGGTGATCTCAGGTGCCCTGGAAGGGTAGGTAGATCCAGCTCCACATGTGGTAACCGTCGTAATACTCATGTTAATACAAACCCGGTAAATAGTCTAATTCGGTAGGTCACATTCGTGGTGAAAGGGAAGTGGATTGTAGTTACGACATAAGGAACATATCCAATATCATCTTTGAAACGGTTATTTCATAACGGTCAACCAACTCATGATTGCTTCTGTAAAATATACAAAGGGATGATGTCAACTTCACCATTTGGAACTCTTTAATAGCTTCCTTGTGAGCAGCAACCATCTATCAAGGAAATCATGATATGAAATACAAGCCCGGGAATACCGTATCAATTGGGATATATATACTCTGTATGCAGGTGCTGCTGAATGTTGCTACATAGAAATGGAAAGTTCACAATTGGGAATCTGAAATGATCTCTTTTGTCGTTAATGTTTTCAACCAACCCTCATTGCCAATTTCTAGATGTAAGTCAAGATATGAGGCAGACGTATGATGGAGTTTGATGCGACTGTCATACAAGTGCGTGGTTTAGCGCTATAAAACCAGGTTCAATCCACCATTTTCTACATTTGAAAATGCCTGTACCAAGTCAGGAATATGACAGTTGTTGTCCATTCGTTTGATGTGTTTTATCATTTGATTTTGCCATTTGATTAGGGACTTTCCGTTTTGAATTTTCCTCGAAGTTCAGTAGTTTCGTGATTTTACTTTTTACATGTAACTGTATCTGTTGTATCCTTTATCTCTAGTTCGATGGGATAGATGCGTTCAACATAGTCAACGAATTTTGAACTATTTAGTGAGAGAACATCATCTATATATCCTTGCAACTATAAACTAGTATTCAAACATACGAAATAATATGCTTTGATGCGCCTCGTAGACTTTGGTCAAATATAAACACGTGTTCCCGCTCAATTTTCATTCCATGGTTATTGTTCAACAAGATTGCACAACCCACCCTTCCTCCCTTTAACATACAAAATTGCTGCTGTTTTTAGTTTATTTTTCAGATTACATGGTGAACAGATTCATATGTATTGAATGTTCCAATTAGATTGTCATGTATCATCAAAAATGTCAGACGTTTCAACATTCATCGGCAGATTCAATAAAACCTGAATATTTAAGGATTTCAAGGAATATTTAAAAAAAAAATAATGTCTATCGTCATGACGTTCCGTTCTATATGGAAAGTGTGTTAGATGTCATCATCAACATGATTCAACTGGCAGTGATTTATTCAAATATCGTTTATTAAACTGTTATGGATCTGTCCAGCAGCTAGACATTGTTTTGCATTTACTGTTGTTTTCCCTTCAGTGACCAATTGTCATCAAGCTTTAACTTGTTAGCCAGTTTGTTGATGTTGGTTGTTTGTTATATAGATATAAGAAGATGTGGTATGAGTGCCAATGAGACAACTCTCCATCCAAGTCAAAATTTATAAAAGTAAACCATTATAGGTCAAAGTACGTTAGTTTATATTGTTGAATATTGTTAAATATTGTTGAATAAATGTCATGACAAATAATCAGCCGAATTTCAAATTTAATTGTTGTTGGTTGTGTATATTATTCCTGCTTGAAATAAAACAAAACAAATATGTAGTTGTATATTCATTGCGCACATTGAATATGCAATAAATTAAATGAATGTATCAATGATTTTATTTACTTATGCCCAAATGAAATAAAAATATCCATGATAAATAAAAGTAATGATATATGAATAACGTTTAGACAGCTCCATATCTGTATTTATACTAAAATTATTTCTTTTATGAATCTGTTATACTAATAATTATTCACTAAAAGTTATTTAAATCAACACAACTGACCTATTTGTTTTGGAGTTTTTCTCTACAGGTAAAATTGACCGTTAAAGCTACATCATGTGCATAATGCATTGATAATATACGGTGATGACACAGCAATGGACTTTGATATAATGAAGTGAAAGTCAAATACTGAGATTGCTTTGAATAGACATTGTTTTTGTAATTTCCCACTCAGGCTTATAATTTGATACGCCAGACGCGCGTTTCGTCTACACAAAACTCATCAGTGACGCTCAGATCAAAATAGTTGCAAGGCCAAAACAAGTACAAAGTTAAAGAGCACTGAGGACCAAAAATTCAAAAGTTGTGCCAGATTGCTTTGAAATGACATTGTTTTTACTGAATGATTGAAGCATGCAAACTTTGGTCAATTTTAATGTGTTTAGTTGTTCGAAATAAAATGTTATACACTGTTGAAGCCGTTAGTATTCAAAGCACTGTTTTAATTCAGTTCATATAATTATATATAGGTCACAATATGATGAGGATTATGATTTATTTAGTTGTGTATAACATTTCTAACATGCTTGAGTGTAAATAATTCATACGTTTGCCCGATTGTGATATCAAATATGCTGTTAAAAAATCACTGGAAGTAAAATTAGCCGATTGTATAACAGTAGACTGAATTATATACCTCAGAATTTACCGAGATATATCAATGTTCTACATCTTACCAATTAATATAGCTATTAAAAATGATTCTTTCGATATAAATTATAAGTACTTACAGGAACTGATTTTAGGAAAAAACAAATTGAAGATTAGACAAATGCATCTACGGCTAAAAACGCTTATGCATACACAAATAATGAGAATTAAATCCAAAAATGTACCAATGATTTCTTTACTAATGCCCAAATAAACTAAAAATATTTTGATAAATTGTAATCAAGAGATCTGTATAAAAGAGGGACGAAAGATACCAGAGGGACAGTCAAACTCATAGATCGAAAACAAACTGACAACGCCATGGCCAAAAATAAAAAGACAAACAGACAAATAATAGTACAGATGACACAACATAGAAAACTAAAGACTAAGCAACACGAACCCCACCAAAAACTGTATAACGTTCAGACAGTGCCATGTCTGTATTTTATACTAAAATAATTTCTTTTAGGAATCTGTTATAATCATTTACTACAAGATATTTTAAATTTCCAAACTTTCCGATTCGTTTCGGAGTTTCCCCCTAACTGTAAAAGTGAACGTTACGGTTGCTTCATGTGCGTAATGCATAGACAATATACGGTGATGACAGCAATGGATTTTGATAAAAGGAAGTGAAAGTGAAATACTCAGATTGCTTTGAAATGACATTGTTGTTTACCGAATGATTGAAGCATGCACACTTAAGTCAATTTTAATGTGTTTCTTCGTTCGAAATAAAATGTTATACACTGTTGAATCTGTTAGTATTCAAAGCACTGTTTAAATTCAGTTCGTATATATGTAGGTCACAATATGATGAGGATTATGATTTATTTAGCTGTGTATAACATTTCTAGCATGTCTGAGTGTAAACAATTAATACGTTTGCCAGATTGTGATATCAAATATGTTGTTAAAAATCACTGGAAGTAAAATTAGCCGATTGTAAAAACAGAGGACTGAATTTTATACCTCAGAATTTATCGGGAGATATCAATCTTCTAGATCTTAGTTCGAACCAATTAACAGATATTTTAAACGATTCTGTCGTTCTTAATTATAAGTACTTACAGGAAGTGATTTTAGGAAAAAACAAATTGAAGATTAGACAAATTCATCTACGGTTTAAAACGCTTATACATATACAAATAACGAAATTAAAGCAAATGAATGAAGTAATGATTTTGTTCACTAATGCCCAAATAATATGAAAATATTTTGATAAATAATAATGAGGAGGTAGGTATAACGTTCAGACAGCACAATATCTGTATTTTATACTAAAATTATTTCTTTTAGGAATCTGTTATAATCATTTACTACAAGATATTTTGAATTACCAAACTTTCCGATTCGTTTTGGAGTTTTCCCCTACCTGTAAAAGTGAACGTTACGGTTGCTTCATGTGCGTAATGCATAGACAGTATACGGTGACAGCAATGGATTTTGATATGAGGAAGTGTAAGTGAAATACTAAGATTGCTTTAAAATGACAGTGGGTTTTTACTGAATGATTGAAGCATGCAAACTTAAGTCAATTTTAAGGTGTTTAATTGTTCGAAATAAAATGTTATACACTGTTGAAGCTGTTAGTATTCAAAGCACTGTTTAAATTCAGTTCATATACATACAGGTCACAATATGATGAGGATTATGATTTATTTAGTTGTGTTTAATATTTATAACATGCTTGAATTTAAACAATTCATACGTTTGCCCGATTGTGAAATCACATATGTTGTTAAAAAATCACTTGAAGTGAAATTAGCCGATTGTAAAAACAGAGGACTGAATTTTATACCTCAGAATTTGCCGGGAGATATCAATGTTCTAGATCTTAGTTCGAACCAATTAACAGCTATCAAAAATAACTCGTTCATTAATTATAAGTACTTACAGGAACTGATTTTAGGAAAAAATCAAATTGAAGATTTATCTAGTGAGTCATTTAAAGGATTATACAATCTTGATGCGCTTGACATGTCTCACAATATGCTTGATTTATCAAAAGCATATTCAGCGGAAATATTTCTTCCAATTAAAAACTTAACAAAATTGGACATCAGAAGTAATATGCCCCAACCAATAGATTTTGACAAGGAATTTATTTATCCCGACCATGTATTTGGTGTTCTGAGCGAGTTGTCATTCTTAGGAATTGATATGATGCCTGTGCCACAATTTGGAAAGGGATTCAGTCATATTACTAACCTTCGAGAACTACACTTCCAATCATGCTATTTAGTAAGCATGGCTAATACAACATTCCAAGCGTTTTCATATTTTGTACAGGACCTTAGTCTTACAAATTGTCGACTAAAAGCAGTAAGAACGGATGTTGATTCTTTGCTTCCGTTTCCAAATCTCCGTGTAATAGACTTTCACGCAACGTTTATGCATCTGAAACGAGCACTGCATTTAATACACCCGTACAGCTATTCAAATTTAACCACAATTAATTTTAGTCATGTTAGTGACGACAGTATTGATAGCAGTGAACTTCCTTTTGTTACGACAATTACACCTGATATGATGAAATATCTAAAAACAATTTGCGTAAAAAATCTAGATTTATCGGATAATGGCATAGTTGATTACGAATCTGGATCTTTATTCACATTTGATCACCCGGAATGTTTACAAAATATGTCTTTTAAAAGAAACCGGTTTGCTATTGTTAATAAGAGAACGGTTAGTGATTTTAATTCTTTTTGCAGAAAGGCTGTTCTATTGCAATCGATAGACTATTCATATAATTCTGTCAGCTATAAAATCGTCAACCCTGTAATTTCAAATTTAGAGATAGATAAGTCAAATGGCAGTTATGCGATTTTACCAAAATCACTAGAAAAATTAGATATGAGTTACACAATACTTAGCACTTACCCTCCGATATTCTTTATATTTCCTGAAAACAACAACCTCAAGTATTTAGATATATCTAATCAAAGGACTAATATGGTATTACTTTTTCTTAAAATTGAAATAGAAACATTTATATCTACTGAACTGTACGAAACTGCCTGGAGCGAAATAAAACGTTTTCCTCGAAACAATTTGAAAACAGTTGTATTGATGGACGCTTACCTTAACGAAGGAATAGAAAAACAAGGAAACCGGTTGTTCGAAGTATTATCATCTGTTGAGTCGTTGGATATATCTCGGAATGACATTTGGTATTTTCCGAACAAGCTTTTAAAACCAATGCTAAATTTGTCAAGTTTGTATTTAAGACGAAATTTACTTCAGGATATTCCGGTACAGTTGGTTGATCAAACTAAAATTAAGGTGCTTGATCTGAGATATAATATCCTTACAAGTGTGAGTTCCACCATTAGAAATTGGGCAGATCAGATGCAAGAACGGCATGGAATGTCTTTGTTTCTCGATGGCAATGCATTTATGTGCAACTGCGATAATTTAGACTTTGTAAGATGGATAAAAACTACAAAAGTTGACCTGGACAGTCAGTCTTATAAATGTCAATTATCGAATGGAACTGTTACTGATACACTTACTGCCTACAACTCGTTATCAAACTTGTTCGCGGACTGCAAGAGTAATATGTGGTTAACCTTTGCTTCAACATTGTTATCTACTTGTGTTACAATCTCTTTACTGCTAGTGTTGTATAGTAAGAGATGGAAGATTGCCTTCTCTATCTATGGAGTAATTCAGCGTACTATTGAAAAAAAAATTCGAAAGACATACCAGTACGACGTGTATATGTCTTATGAAGGAGAGGTAGTCGTTTGGATAAAAAATGTCTTAGCACCAAAACTTGAGACCGAGTGGGGACTGACCATGTGTATAAAAGATCGAGATTTTCTAATTGGTGAGAGTCTTTTGGATACTGAGGCCGAATGTATCCAAAACAGTAGGTTCATTATTTTCCTCATCACACCCGATTTCAAATCGTCACACGATTTTTTGTTCGAACTCGACAGAGCAAAATATGAGAGAGTAACAAAACAATTGGAGAAAATTATTGTTATTTCAAAAGATATTAGAATTACCGATATTCCTTATGAGTTTTCTTACATTTGGAATTATGCATATCTTGTACAATGGCCAAAGGATCTAGAAGATTTAGATGATGCTTGGAGGAAACTGAAGATGTTGCTTACAAATGGGTCAGCTGCTAATAAAAAAGTAACTTTATAACGATTTTAACGAACAGTAAATGTATGATTGTTTTGTATCATAAAAACGGAAATTTGTGTATTAGCAACATACATGTACGATTAAAACAAAATCTAGAATTAGTAAATTTAGATTTTTTCATTTTATGACAAATTTTTGAACTTTTTTTCAGAAATTCAATGTGATATTTATGAAAATAAACTCATCGTAAATACAAAGAAAATGATAACTTAATCTGAAGTCAGCATTATTTCATAGAATAAAAGTAATCGTTTTCTGAATGTTTAAAATGTCTCTATGAAAATTATGTTTTAAATAAAGGCAAAAGAAGCATTAAGCTGTTCAAAAGTCATAAATCGATTGTGAGAATACAATTCCGGGTTACAAACTAAACCCTAGGGAAACACATCAACTATAAGAAGAAAACAAAGGAACATAGGAACACAGAAGTGAGAAATTAGTTCTAGAACACAAATTGAGAGATTTTTCATCCATTTCTTTACAAAATTAAACAATTTTAGAACTTAAGGTGGATCCCTACAGATATAGCAATTTTATTTTAACCATTGAATTTTTTTTTTAATTTCCATACATATACTATGTTATGGCCTATATAAAAATTTTAGTTAAAAATAGTATGTCACCAGACTCGTTTCCATGGTAACGGTCACCAAAGTTGGTACATCACGTATTTGCATAAATACATACCTGATGTAGCCTTTGAGAGTATTTTGAAAGGTTTGTTCTTCATTTATTACAAAATTAACATTAAAAATGTAAATAAAACACAAATAATGGCAGTTTTATTCATATTTATTAATTTCGGCTCCAATTTCATCAACACTGGTGCACACAAAAAACACAGATTTTGTCAAAAATTTCTATTTTTCTTAAATTTCCCAAAAAAATGGTCCAATGAATATCTTTTTAAATTTGACATAAAATGCTCAAAATAATGAGCTTTAAAAAATATAGAGAAAAATATGGTTCACCAGACTATTTTTTACCTAAAAACGTTTTTGTGACCCCTAACGACGCAGTGATCAACAGCAGTTCTTTGTATATCTTTCAAAACTGTGTGTACAATTTGTGACACATGTTGTCATATCCTTTGTTAAACTTACACAGAATAATACAGTTTTAATAATAAATAAATAATAATTAAATAATAAATAAATAATAAGTATTAATAAATTTGATATTTGCATGCTCTGAAATTCTATAGTCTAATATCAAATTTATTATTACACAATATATAATCAAACATCTGTAATTTAAATGACATATTAAGAAACAGTGTAGAAAAGGGGAAAGATAGGAAGAAGGAAAAACAAAATATATGCATGTGTGTGTGTGTGTGTGGATCACATTCAGCTTATGCACATGATTAAACAAGGAACTTTTTGGTCTTTTTTATATAATCAAAAACATTTCTAAATATTTCTTCATTTTGCTCATTTGTCAGATTTATACTACCAGATGTTAAAATCTCTAGATCCAACACAAGGTCATCTGGTAACCAACTAAGACTATTCCTAGGAATGTGACGTAAATCTGTATATAAAGGACATTTAAAGAAGAAATGATTAGAATCTTCGCGGGGATTTCCACAGCGACAAGATGGATCTGATACAATATTTATTTGAAAGAGATCATAATTAAGGAATGTAGATGAACATCTAAATTGCGTTAAAATAATATCAAGGTTTCTTGGACCAGATGCAAAGTAACTTGGCACCGTTTTATTACCTACTGTAGAACTCTTTTTTAATTTATTTTTAAATTTTGATAAAGTTTCTGTTTTTCGCACGGATATGTCCAATCTATTCCATTGCCTAATAGTTGATGGGATAAACGAGTCACTACTTATCGAAAGTCTACAAAAAGGTAACATAATATCATCACCATTTCTTAAAGGATATGTAGTTGTACTTTGTATCGATGGCGGAATCAATTCACAAAGATAATTAGGGGCTTTTCCGTTATACGCGTTATAAAACATTTGCAATTTTCTTCTTCGGCGACGGTCTTGAAGAGATTCCCATCCAATTTCTTTATAAATATTATTTTTATTTGTAAAAATTGGTAAGCCAGTTACAATTCTTGCAGTTTCAAGTTGCAAATTTTCTAGTTTGTTAGTATTACAAATTCCACAGTTATCCCAAACTTCACTGGCATATTCAAAAATCGGTCGTATATATACTAAGTATAATTTTTCTAAGTTTGACCTGCTAAGTCTGTATTTTAGCTTACGTAATGTATTTATATATTTTGATACACCAAGTACAATGTTATCGATGTGCTTATTCCATTTTGCATCGTTACTTAGTGTAACTCCAAGGTGTTTGTGGTAATCGGTGACTGGAATATCTTGCCCATTAAACGTAAAATTCATATTTGGTCCTTCGATATTCGAGAAAAGCATAATTTCTGTTTTATCTGGATTGAATGACATGAGCCATCTTTTTGACCATTCATCTAGGATTTTCAGGTCGAGATCGATTACAGTTTGTATTTGCAATCTATTATCACTAGAATAACTGAGAGAAGTGTCATCTGCAAAGAGCCTAGTAAGTGATAATAGATTCTCTGCAATATCGTTTATATAAATGATAAAAAGAGGTCCAAGGACCGACCCTTGTGGGACACCAGCTAAAACAGATCTTAGAGAGGAACAGGACTATTTGATTACTACCCTTTGTTTTCTTTCATTGAGATAGCTATGGAACCATTTATGTAAGTTACTTTTAATTCCACAGGATTTTAATTTGTGTAAAAGTCCCTTATTCCAAACCTTATGGAACGCCTTAGAAAAATCACAAAAAAACAAAACAGTTCATCTCCTGTGAATTGATAATACAATTGTAAATTTCTATCAACTGATGAGTGGTTAAGTTTTTGTCTTTGTAAATGGTTGTACACATGTTTATATACTACTCGTTCCCATACAACTTATTATTGATATTGGACGATAATTAGAGGGAAGACAGCTATTCCCCTTTTTGAATATAGCGATAACACTGGAAATTTTCCAGCTTGATGGATATTTTGACTGCTTAAGGGATTTATTAAAAATTATTTGAAGGGGTATGGCTATCTTTTCAGGACTAATTTTTAACATCTTATGACTTATTACATCAGGTCCCGATGCCTTGTTTGGATCTAGAATCTAAATAACATCAACAATTTCGTTTAGATTTATAGTGATGTCATTTAAAATAGTTTCAGTTTTTTGTTCAACAATTGGTAGAGGAACGTTTTCTTCTTCTAATGAAGAAATTAAACTAAAATATTTGTTCAAAAGTTCGCATTTCTCATTGTCATCATAGACAATATCATCTAGACTTTCATCTTTTATTATATTTTGAAGTGGGGGGATATTACATGATCCTTTATTTGATTTTATAAGCATTTTCATAATTTTTCAGTAGGTTTTTGGATTTGATATATTTTCTAAAATAATATTATCTAGATTTTTTTCAAAATTTTCCTTTGCATTTTTTTTTTAAATTATTGACCTTGTTTCTCTGCTGTTTGTATTTACACATATCGGATTCCTTTTTCGATTTTAAACACATGGCTTCTATGTAAATGTAAACAAATATTATGATAATGCAGCTTATATAAGCATTACTGCAGTCTAAAATGAATAAAATAAATTACTCAGCAGTTAGCGAAAATCACCATATATTTTTTTCTTTCAATTATCGATTCATAGATACCAGTCATGCAAGTAAATGGATTTAAAAAATGTCAAGACTTTCTCACCCTGTCCTCAATTAATGATTTAAGTTTGATGAAGCATAATGATAATACATTATATATTTTCAGTTGTCATAGTATCATAACCAAAAAATGATGAAATTATAACTTTTTCAAAGGTTTTTCAACTTTCTTTATTTTTAATGCCTCAATAATTAAGCAAAAATATAGATTGTTATATTTAAAAATATGTTTTAGTTTAAACATATTTTAATTGCAAAAAAAAAAAAAACTCACAAAAAGGATTAGACACAAGTTAGTCCAACTTAGATCGTCTTTTCCTAAGATACAATATTAGACAATAGAATTTCATAGCATGCAAATATCAAATTTATTATTACACAATATATAATCAAACATCTGTAATTTAAATGACATATTGAGAAACAGTGTAGAAAAGGGGAAAGATAGGAAGAAGGAAAAACAAAATATATGCATGTATGTGTGTGTGTGGATCACATTCAGCTTATGCACATGATTAAACAAGGAACCTTTTGGTCTTTTTTATATAATCAAAAACATTTCTAAATATTTCTTCATTTTGCTCATTTGTCAGATTTATACTACCAGATGTTAAAATCTCTAGATCCAACACAAGGTCATCTGGTAACCAACTAAGACTATTCCTAGGAATGTGACGTAAATCTGTATATAAAGGACATTTAAAGAAGAAATGATTAGAATCTTCGCGGGGATTTCCACAGCGACAAGATGGATCTGATACAATATTTATTTGAAAGAGATCATAATTAAGGAATGTAGATGAACATCTAAATTGCGTTAAAATAATATCAAGGTTTCTTGGACCAGATGCAAAGTAACTTGGCACCGTTTTATTACCTACTGTAGAACTCTTTTTTAATTTATTTTTAAATTTTGATAAAGTTTCTGTTTTTCGCACGGATATGTCCAATCTATTCCATTGCCTAATAGTTGATGGGATAAACGAGTCACTACTTATCGAAAGTCTACAAAAAGGTAACATAATATCATCACCATTTCTTAAAGGATATGTAGTTGTACTTTGTATCGATGGCGGAATCAATTCACAAAGATAATTAGGGGCTTTTCCGTTATACGCGTTATAAAACATTTGCAATTTTCTTCTTCGGCGACGGTCTTGAAGAGATTCCCATCCAATTTCTTTATAAATATTATTTTTATTTGTAAAAATTGGTAAGCCAGTTACAATTCTTGCAGTTTCAAGTTGCAAATTTTCTAGTTTGTTAGTATTACAAATTCCACAGTTATCCCAAACTTCACTGGCATATTCAAAAATCGGTCGTATATATACTAAGTATAATTTTTCTAAGTTTGACCTGCTAAGTCTGTATTTTAGCTTACGTAATGTATTTATATATTTTGATACACCAAGTACAATGTTATCGATGTGCTTATTCCATTTTGCATCGTTACTTAGTGTAACTCCAAGGTGTTTGTGGTAATCGGTGACTGGAATATCTTGCCCATTAAACGTAAAATTCATATTTGGTCCTTCGATATTCGAGAAAAGCATAATTTCTGTTTTATCTGGATTGAATGACATGAGCCATCTTTTTGACCATTCATCTAGGATTTTCAGGTCGAGATCGATTACAGTTTGTATTTGCAATCTATTATCACTAGAATAACTGAGAGAAGTGTCATCTGCAAAGAGCCTAGTAAGTGATAATAGATTCTCTGCAATATCGTTTATATAAATGATAAAAAGAAGAGTTCCAAGGACCGACCCTTGTGGGACACCAGCTAAAACAGATCTTAGAGAGGAACAGGACTATTTGATTACTACCCTTTGTTTTCTTTCATTGAGATAGCTATGGAACCATTTATGTAAGTTACTTTTAATTCCACAGGATTTTAATTTGTGTAAAAGTCCCTTATTCCAAACCTTATCGAACGCCTTAGAAAAATCACAAAAAACAAAACAGTTCATCTCCTGTGAATTGATAATACAATTGTAAATTTCTATCAACTGATGAGTGGTTAAGTTTTTGTCTTTGAAAATGGTTGTACACATGTTTATATACTACTCGTTCCATAACCTTTCCCACACAACTTATTAATGATATTGGACGATAATAAGAGGGAAGGCAGCTATCCCCCTTTTTGAATATAGCGATTACATTGGAAATTTTCCAGCTTGATGGATATTTTGACTGCTTAAGGGATTTATTAAAAATTATTTGAAGGGTATGGCTATCTTTTCAGGACTAATTTTTAACATTTTATGACTTATTACATCAGGTCCCGATGCCTTGTTTGAATCTAGAATCTTAATAACATCAACAATTACGTTTAGATTTATAGTGATGTCATTTAAAATAGTTTCGGTTTTTTGTTCAACAATTAGTAGAGGAACGTTTTCTTCTAATGAAGAAATTAAACTAAAATATTTGTTCAAAAGTTCGCATTTCTCATTGTCATCATAGACAATATCATCTAGACTTTCATCTTTTATTATATTTTGAAGTGGGGGGATATTACATGAACCTTTATTTGATTTTATAAGCATTTTCATAATTTTCCAGTAGGTTTTTGGATTTGATATATTTTCTAAAATAATATTATCTAGATTTTTTTCAAAATTTTCCTTTGCATTTTTTTTTTTAAATTATTGACCTTGTTTCTCTGCTGTTTGTATTTAAACATATCGGATTCCTTTTTCGATTTTAAACACATGGCTTCTATGTAAATGTAAACAAATATTATGATAATGCAGCTTATATAAGCATTACTGCAGTCTAAAATGAATAAAATAAATTACTCAGCAGTTAGCGAAAATCACCATATATTTTTTTCTTTCAATTATCGATTCATAGATACCAGTCATGCAAGTAAATGGATTAAAAATGTCAAGACTTTGTCACCCTGTCATCAATTAAAGATTTAAGTTTGATGAAGCATAATGATAATACATTATATATTTTCAGTTGTCATAGCAACATAACCAAAAAATGATGAAATTATAACTTTTTCAAAGGTTTTTCAACTTTTTTATTTTTAATGCCTCAATAATTAAGCAAAAATATAGATTGCTATATTTAAAAATATGTTTTAGTTTAAACATATTTTATTTGCAAAAAAAAAATCGGATTCCTTTTTCGATTTTAAAGCTTTTTTCCTAAATCTGTCGCGTTTACGGATTTCTTTTCGCAGTACATTCGTAAACCATGGTTTATCGTTATTTCGTACTGTTACCATTTTTGTAGGAATACACTCCCTTGCGACCTGGTGAAATTTTTTTGTGAATGTATTACACATTTCGTCAACATCCTCCATGTCGGAAAAAATGGCATTCCAGTCAATTAAATCGAGCATTTCCGAAAACCTATTTTTATCAGTTCTGTCGTACACCCAGACTTCTCTTTTAAACGAATGATTTATGGATTTAGGGCACTCGATAAATGCTACAGCTGCATTATGGTCGCTTATTTCAGAAGGTATTTTAAGAACGTCTGAACTAATTGAAGTCATGGTATCACTAATTATAATAGGATATAACAACGTATTACTGTGATGCGTAATCCTTGTTGGTTTTGTGATAATATTTTTGAAATTAAACATATTAATTATGTCAAGCAATTTGTTATTCGCGTGTGGCAATAGGTCACAATTTATGTCACTCGTTATCACAATGTTTTCATTCATCCGCAATGCAATATCGATTGCATGAGTAAGGCGTGCCCAATAATCGTTATCTGAACATTGTGGACGGTATGTATTACACAAAAGGAATGTTTGACCTTTACCTCGTATTTCTACCCAAATAGTTTCATCAATTTGGGTTTCAAGTTCAAGTTTTCGTAGAACTGCTATATCATCTTTTGTATAGATGAGGATGCCACCACCGGAATTGTTTCTATCTTTTCGGATTAAATTTTTTGAGAATGTTCCAAGATAAATTTCTTCGTTTTCTACATTTGGACTTAAATGCGTTTCTGTTATGGTAATAACATCGTATTCGTCAGTGAAATTCTCAAGGAATTCTAGTTTATTTCTAATACTGCGTATATTAATGTTACATATTGAAAGGATATTATCAGTGTTACTTGAAGGTGTACTCGATATATTCACTTTGGGCCTGGATTTTTTTCGATATTACTAATAACTAGTAAAAACTGGAGTACAAACAGCAGAAACACAATGTCAATATTCATATTCGAGTTTTGAAGAGCAGACAAAGAGAAGACGAGAATTGAGCATCGAAAATTAGTTAATAAAATATCTATTTAAGTATCTTTATGTAGATTAATGAATCCACAATGGCTCCTCTTTCGTAGATTGAAAAGTCCAATAGCTGCCCGATAATGATCGATGCTATTACCCATTTGGTTCGATAAAACCAGCACTAGATTGTCACAAAGCAGCTATCTGAACAAATGTTTACCAGCAAACCACACAAATCACACACATAAAGGTACATATCTAATAAAAAATGAATAGTTGCCAAATGGCCAAATAAGCTGTAAATTAAAAGAAGTAAGAAGTGCAAAAAGAACCAGTTTTTGTTAGACATTCTGTGAAATTTGAATCTACAAATAACTGAGAAATTTTGGGATTTTGATATATAGATATAATAAAACTGGCAAACAAATTAAAAGAGAGAAAAAAAATGGTTATTTCGGTCAATATATGAAAATAATCAAATTCAAATATGTTCGGTGTTTTTTGTAAATTTGAAAAGTAAACATAATTATGCCACGACGAATGTAGACTAACAGATGATCATAATGTCCGCATAATTTGAGATATATGGCCGAGTATTTTAGGTTAGATTGGAGATGTAATAAAAAAAAATAGCATATAGTTATGTATACAGTCAGTGTAATTATACATATACATTATGAAACTTTAAAGATGTTGTCATGTACACTTACATGTAGTTGTATGTTCTAAGGAAAAGAAAGAAGAAAAAATAGAAAAACAAAAAAAAACAAACAAACAAAAAACAAAGAAGAAACAAAATAGACTTCTAAATATACATTGAAATCAGGTTACCCTCACTGAACGTATATTGAGAACAGTTACTGTCTAGTTATAAATGACTTTCCATGTAACAGATCAGCCTTATGAATATATACAGTATTTGTTTTCAATTCGGTCATACTCGATTAGAGATTTTTGAGAATTGCTCAGTTTTACAGTATACAGAAAAATGCCTTCAGACTTTTGGTATTTTGCTTACCTTTGAGTGTCAATACCTGGCCATTGATGTCATTTTAATAATACTGACGGTGTATATTCGAAATTTGTATTTGTTATTATGTAAGCAACTCTCATCAGTGCAGACTTTTAGAATTAGACAAATGCAATTTACCAAATCATATAAATATTAGATAAAGAACAATCAATTTTTTTCGTTTTTGACAAATTTTTTTCTTCTTCAGTTTCTAGTTTTTCCTTGCATGAAATTTTCTCTCTTTTTTCCCCTTTGTTTTTAGGGGGATGTGGGGTGTGTCAAAATAGAACAGTGATATATACATTTTTTTTGTAACACAATAAAGGTTATATACATATGCATAAACACATATAAGTGCAAGGTAGTGCATAAGCAGGCATTTGTTAGTGGAAGATACATCACATAAAACTTTGTTTCTCAAGGTTGAAATAAGTTATCGATCTCAGTATTGTATTTGTTGCTCTGTCCTATAAAGTTTATTCAATCCTCACCACCCTCTGCATTTTGATCACTAGAGTTCGTGTCATTCTGAGCATATTCAATTCGACTGATATAATCAAAATTTTCTATTATTTTCCGTCTACTGGCCTGCGTTTTCATAACAAATATTCTCCCGTCTGCTGTCCAATACGTATGTATTCCACCATTATACTTAAGCTGCGCAAGTCTAGTAACCAGTTCAGTCCTGTAAGGTAGTTGATCTGGACTTTCTGGTTTACCCCTTTTTTTATTTGTGGTTGGAATTACTAGTGTTTGAGATGGAGGAATTGGTTGTTAACATGCGACTACACTGTTATTTACTTCGTCATTGTTTTTATTCGTGGAGGCGGCCATATTGTCCTTGCCTTTACCTGCCCGATTGACCGCTTGACCGTTCATTTTATCAATGAAATGAAATATAACAGAAAATTTTACTGACCATTCAGTTCTAAACACATTATTTTAAAGTTCTGCCAAGTTTTGGACTCTAGTATGTATGTAGTAGTATGTAGCTATCTGTACGAATACTTTTGAACGTTGTATAATGAATACAGATTTCTGAAAACCAACCCTGGTATTCTTTTTCGTCGTTTAAAACTTGCAGAAATGAGGATATTAATCGATTAATACTAGTACTAGAGATAGACAATTTTGATGCATATTGACACCATAATCAATTCCATCTTTCCATCATTACCAATATAGTTACTCCTTCACTTTAAAATGTTTTATTTTGCAGGATATCGAAAAGATGCGTTGCACATAATACTAGATATTCAACAATGAATATGCTTATGCAGTTGCTCTTGTGTAAAAAAAAATATTTTCCTGTTCCTGTTACTGTTCTCTGTTTTTCATAACTCCTTCGCATTCATACAAACAATCGACAATTGATTCCTCAAATTCCTTGTTATAGCCTTCGAAAATTATGCTTAAGTTTGGCGAGAGCTGTAACAATACTATTAATATTCCAATACCAGAATTTAGTCAGAATTATTTTAGATATACCTGCACAACCAAAATGTATTAATAGATTGCTGATGTAGCATGCGCTCTCTCTTGTTATCATGTAGCTAATTAAATATGTAGAATGAAACTGCCTTTGTGTTCATCGCCTCACACCATTACGAAACATGGTGTCAGATGTGCTAAAAGAAGCGAAGTAACGAGAAAAGACATTAATTATATATTATGGTGTTTGGATGTATAAATACTCATCCACGCCTGCTATTTTTACATTTATAAGTTTTGATTTGGATGGAGAGTTGTCTCATTGGCACTCATACCACATCTTCTTATATCTATTTACTGCAGGGTTTGTTGCTCGTGCTGTGTGGATGCAGTAGAATGTGTACCCGTGCTTGTGGTGTATGCCCTTATATTTTTCAATTATGGGTTGTTTGCCTGTGAGAGAGCTTTCACATGTTTATTATATCTTTGTTCTTAATTGTCAATTATATATTATGGTGTTTGGATGTATAAATATTCATCCACGCCTGCTATTTTTACATTTATAAATTTTGATTTGGATGGAGAGTTGTCTCATTGGCACTCATACCACATCTTCTTATATCTATTAGTCCGGCATCTGGACAGAAATAAATAAGTCAGGGAGTACATATATATTCAAAACACTGCCCATCGCAATTGACCTCGTTCGTTTCCTTTGTCTATAAAACGTAAACAATGGAGAAACTGAGAGCCCCAGAAAGATTTAACTTAGACGCTCATGATCTTGCCAATGCATGGAAGAAATGGAAGGAAGAGTTAAATCTATATATTGATTTGGTAATGGACAGTGAGGATGAGCAAGCAAAGGTTAAACTGTTTCTGTATTTAGTCGGTACGAGAGGCCGTGAGATCTACCTTACAATGGCGTTCGACCAAGAACCACAAAATAGGACGCTAGAAATGGTCCTACAGGCGTTTGATGGGTACTGCAATCCAAAGCGTAACGAAACGGTAGAACGGTACAGATTTAGTATGAGAAACCAAAATAGAGAAGAGACATTTGACAAGTATGTCACAGAGTTAAAAATCTTAGCAACGACTTGCAACTATGGAGCACTGCAAGAGTCACTTATCCGAGACAAAATTATCTGTGGTATACAAGATTCACATCTGAGAGAAAGATTATTAAGAGTTATAGACTTAGACTTGCCGAAATGTTTGCAAATTTCAAGAGCAGCAGAACTGTCTAAGGAGAGAATAAAAACACTAGAAAACCCAACTTTTTCTGACTTGGAAGTACATGGTGTAAAACACAAACAAAGAAATCCTAATTATCAACAGCAAAAGCAATATACACATAAAACTAAACCATCTTATGCACAAACTTCATCTGCTTGTAAATATTGCGGAAGAAAACACGAATTTAACAAGGCAAAATGTCCCGCTTTTAGGAAGGAGTGTAGGAAATGTGGTAAAGCAAACCATTTCGAAAGTATGTGTAAATCAGAACAAATATCAAGGCAAAGACGTCACCCAGGACACAGAGTACGAGCAATATCTGAAGACTCCGACGAAAGTAATGATTATTTTGAAATAAACACAATAACACTCACCAATGTAAACTCTGTTAAAGAGAAGCACAGCAGGCACATATATGCATCTATGAAGATAATAGGCAAAAATGAGAAAAGCAAATTAACAAGATTTCAATTAGACAGTGGAGCAACATGCAATATAATCACTGCAAGAGCATTGAAAGAGCTTGATATTAACCAATTACAGAAAACAAATCAAATATTAACAATGTACAACAATACCACAATAAAACCTATAGGAAAATGCATTTTAAAATTGGTCAATCCAAAGAACAATGATTAGTTCAAGGCAGAATTTGTAGTAGTAAAAGATGGCACTTTGACTCCGTTGTTAGGTAGCAAAGCAGTGCAAGCTATGAATTTGGTAACTGTAAATTATGAAAATATTAAGGCAGTGAGACAGGGTGCACTTACTAAACCCCTTTCAAAAGAAATAGTTATGAAGGAATATGCAGACATATTTGAAGGACTGGTAAATTGGAAGGAAAATATTATTTAGAATTGGACAATACTGCAAATCCTGTAGTACATCCGCCAAGAAAAGTACCTGTCGCTATAAAAGAGAAGCTTCATTCCGAATTGGAAAGACTGACAAAGTTAGAAATTATAAAACCAGTTTCAACGCCAACTCCGTGGGTTTCAAGTTTGGTAACTGTCGTAAAACCAGACAAACTTCGGATATGCATTGATCCGAAGCATTTAAACCAGCAGTTGAAAAGAAGTCATTATCCGCTACCAACTATCGATGATTTACTACCCGAACTGAGTAGGGCAAAGGTATTTAGTGTCGTTGATGCTAAGAATGGATTTTGGCATGTGGAATTGGATGAAGAAAGCTCGTTGTTGACGACATTCAACACACCGTTCGGACGCTACAGATGGTTGCGTATGCCGTTCGGTTTATCGTCTGCACCAGAAGAATATCAAAGAAGGCAAGACCAAACTGTTGAAGGTTTGCCAGGTGTACGAAGCATAGTAGATGATATTCTTATCTATGGCGAAGGCGATACAGAAGAAGAAACCATTGATGACCACGATAGGAAATTTCGGGCTTTAATGGAACGTTGTCGGGAAAGAAACTTAAAACTTAACAAAGAAAAATTGAAGTTAAAATTGAAGGAAGTTCGATTCATAGGACATCTAGTAACCAGCGAAGGTTTGAAGCCGGATCCAGAAAAGATTCGAGCCGTAATGGATATGCCAAAACCGACAGATGTTTCCGGAGTAAGAAGAATTATTGGATTTGTCACATATCTAAGCAAGTTCTTACCAAAACTTAGTGACATTTGCGAGCCACTGCGAAAACTAACTTTGAAGGACTCCGAATTTTGTTGGATTGAAAATCATGATAAAGCACTTGAAGAAATTAAAAGGCTAGTGACTGCTGAGCCAGTTTTAAAATATTATGATCCTAAACTACAGCTAACAGTTCAAAGCGATGCGTCACAAACTGGACTTGGTGCTGCAGTTATGCAGGAAGACAGACCAGTTGCATATGCGAGTAGAGCTCTCACTGATACCGAAACAAGGTATGCTCAGATAGAGAAGGAACTATTATCAGTCATTTTCGGACTTGAAAAATTTCACTCGTATACATATGGTAGAACAGTAAATGTAATATCTGATCATGAACCTCTCGAATCAATCATGAAAAAGCCGTTTCATGCTGCACCAAAGCGTTTACAACGTATGCTTTTACGTTTACAAAAGTACGACATAATCCTGCAATATAGACCAGGAAAGGAAATGTACTTAGCTGATACTTTAAGTAGAGCTTATTTAAAAGAGACTTCAGATACTAGTATAAAAACAGACGAAATTGAAAGTATTAACATGATAGATGAGTTGCCGATATCTGAAGAGCGAATTTCTGAACTTCAAGAACATACTAAGAATGATCTTCAAATGCAAGAACTGAAAGAAGTTATTCAGGAAGGATGGCCGATAAATAAATGGAATGTACCATCGAGTGTATCAATATATTTCGACATTCGAGATGAACTGACACTACAGAATGGTCTTTTATTCAAAGGAGAGAGAGTTATTATTCCTAAATCTCTAAGAACTGACATGATTAAAAAGATTCATTCATCACATATAGGAATAGAAGGTTGCTTACGTAGAGCACGTGAAAGTCTTTATTGGCCAGGAATGAATGCCGAGGTAAAAGATTTTATACAGAGATGCGAAATATGTCGAACATTCGAACGTAAACAACAGAAAGAGACACTTATATCACACGAAATACCAAGTCGTCCATGGTCAAAAGTAGGAATCGATCTAATGACATTTCAAAGTAAGAACTATCTAGTGACAGTAGATTACTATTCTAATTACTGGGAAGTCGATTATCTTGAGGATACTCTTGCGCTAACAGTAATCAGAAAACTCAGAGCTCAGTTTGCAAGACACGGTATACCCGATGTGTGTTTTACAGACAACGGTCCACAATTTGACTGTGGAGAGTTTAGAAAATTTAGCAGACTCTGGGAATTTAAACATGACACTCATCTCCATTGTATTCTCAAAGTAATGGAAAAGTGGAACAAGCAGTACAAACAGTAAAAAGGTTAATGAAGAAATCAAAATTTGACAAAAAGGATCCATATTTAGCATTTCTCGATTTTAGAAATACACCAACAGAGGGTTTTGACAAAAGTCCAGCTGAAAAACTAATAAACAGAAAAACACGAACACTATTACCGACGAAAGAAAGTCTTCTGAGACCGAAAGTGGTTGCTCCGAATAAGGTACAAATAGAATTAACGAAACAAAAACAAAAGCAACAATTCTATTACAATCAAGGAACAAAAGATTTACCAACGTTAAAAAATGGAGATATCGTAAGAATACAACCATCAAAATTCAACAAAGAGTGGAAGAAAGGGACTATCAAACAACAGGTCAACATCAGATCGTACGAAGTTGATGTTGGAGCGCGAACCATACGTAGAAATCGTCGCCAACTTAAACACACACTAGAAGACGATAATAATGAACCTGCAGAAATTGAAAGAGACAATTCCGACTTTGAACATGGAGAAATAAACTTTTTTTTTTGACTTTAACTACACATTTAGACATTAAATTTCTTAGGTGTTGAATATGACTTTAATTGGTAAAACAAATTTTATATATGACTTTAATTGGTAAAATAAATTTTATGTAATTATTTTATGTAAAGAAGAAGGGATGTAACAATACTATTAATATTCCAATATCAGAATTCAGTCAGAATTATTTTAGATATACCTGCACAACCAAAATGTATTAATAGATTGCTGATGTAGCATGCGCTCTCTCTTGTTATCATGCAGCTAATTAAATATGTAGAATGAAACTGCCTTTGTGTTCATCGCCTCACACCATTACGAAACAAGAGCGATCCAGAGACACCGTATGAGCGTCTCCGGTATTTGAGATTAGGGATATATAAATCATGTAAATCTAACCGTAAATAAGACTTAAATTTTCTGAATTGAGGTTTAACTTCTCCATAAACATGATTAAAAGGAATTCTAGAACGAGGACAATGATAAAGGATATTTTTTCATTTTTGGGGAAAGACGGCTTCAAGCCGTCAATCCCCTATGTGGTTGACCAGACTGACATCCCCTCACGTCATTCATTTTGTTTTTATAGTGTGGAAAACACCCCCAAAAAATCTTACTGAGATTGATGAGAAGGAGACACACAAATGAATAGATTGACTTTAAACACTTTTTAACGAGATATTCTAAATATATCCAACCTACATTATAGTGACGTCATTGATGGAATGCCACACTACGTAGAAGCAGGGATATCCTTTACTGATAATTTAAATCATTCTCAGAGTTCGTGTACTAATTTAAAATTGGTATTTGTTCAATTTGAACATAATTATGTTTGCTATAGATGATTCAAACATCAACATGCAATGCTTTAATTTGTAGGTCAACTTGTAACTTTCACAGTAAACAATGGCCGTGGGGATACATGAGATTGGGGAGAGAAACGACAGTTTTCATTTTTTCTGTAAAATTCTGTTTTGAGAATCTTCCTCCAATACAGGAGCACCTCAATTGATGAGTAATAATCCACTCAAATTAAATAAAAGTTAATGTATCAGAACACTTAAAATGTGACATTTAGTATATGATTAATAGTCTTCCATTAAAACTAAATTTTGTGTACCAACATAATCATTGTAAAGGTAAAAAAAAAAATAAAAATGTTGCATTTTGTAGTTTAAACCTATTTATTCATGAAATTTACAAATATATCAAAATGTAGGATTTGGAAACAAGCTTCACACAGTTTACATCAATCATATTGGTTTATATTAGTACCTGTATCCCTGTGATGAGAGTTGTAACTGGTAACTTTATCAATGGAAATTTAAAACTGAATAGATTTTTCAGTCCTCACTTTCTTGAGAAAAAAATAAAAATCTTAGAGTACTGTCACAAAAAAAGGAAAATGGCCCTAGCCTGCAGTTCAGTGGTACACAATTAAAATTTCAAAAAATATTGTAGTAGTTATTAAATGATAGAATTCAGTTGAATTTTAGATAATTAACTTTCAACTTTAATCGAATGTTTTGATTTACAAGATGCAGATCTCTTCCATTGGTCCAAATTGAATCCTTAACAAAGGAAACGAAATTACATTACACAACAATTGATTTCAATATTGTCAACCTTTCTACATATTCTAGGTGTTCTTTTTTTCATTCTTTATATGAAGACTATCAAAAGATACCCCCACCCCCCACCCCAAAAAAAAAAAGAAACAATGGCCGTCTTTCCCCTCAGAGCTCTTCAGCTCTTTGATTAAAGTTTGCTTGCTATCGTCAATCATCAGAAATCAAAATAAGAGTTATGGACAAAAGATTTCTATATCACATGGTTAGTAACGACATGTCACGACTTCATACATAAAGGTCGAAATGTTTCCGTAACTTTTATTAGAAGTTTTGCCTGCCTTTTGTACTTGAAGTGGTTAAGTTTTATCGGCATGATGTTGTCCCCTTTGTATCTTTACTTTAATTTTAATTGTTGGTATGACACATTAGATTGACAAGCATGTCAGGTAAAACATTGAATCAATTAATAACTATAGAATATTTTCAAATTTTGAAACCAGTAAAAATTCCTGGATTATATTGAACGCATATCGTGTTGCTTAAGGAAAAGATTATTTTAGCTGGATTTGGCAAAACTTGAAGGAATTTTTCGTCCCCAATGCTCTTCAACTTCTACTTTATTTGGCCTTTTTTTAACTTTTTTTACCCAAGCGTCAACGATGAGTCTTTTGTAGACGAAACGCACGTCTGGCGCAAATACAAAATTGCAATCCTGGTATCAATGATGAGTTTATTTGCACAAGTTTTGTCTCAGAATTGTTATAGATATGTCTTATTGATTGATATTTTAGTTTGAAATAAACATTATTTATTTTTTACTTTTAACCCTAACCAAACTTATTCGTTTTGGACTAGTCTTCAGCAAAGGTGAGTACTCTTATATTATTACTTAGCGCTTCGGTGTTGACATGAATATCAATTATGTGTTCATTTCTATTAATTTACTGTTTGCAAACGTATGAATTATTCGAAAAGCTAAGGATTTTCTTTTCTCAGACATAGATTACCTTAGCCGTATTTGGCATAACTTTGTTGAATTTTGGGTCCTCAATGCTCTTTATACTTGTTTGGTTTTCTATCTTTTTTTATCTGCGGGTCACTGATGAGTCTTATGTAAACGAAACGCGCGTCTGGCGTAAAATGCAAGCAGGATTCAAATGAGATCAATATTCCTGGCTACAGCTCTACTAATGCAAGAAAAGATAGAGAAAACAGGCAAGGTGGAGGCTGGATAGTTTACTTTGATAACAATATTAAATATGAAAGACTAACTTCATTAGAAAGTGTATCTCTACATAATATGCTAACTAACAATTAAAAGGTGCTTGAGCTAAAGCGACATTTATAACGACAATAAACGTTTGACTGGTTTATTTCTGTTAAATATACGAGGTTAGATTATCTAACTACTGGTGTCTCTAATTTCTTCCTTAATATATACATTGTCTCAAATACATTTCGAATGGATAAAAAATCGACCCAGACTTGCTTATCATACATGACTGATAAAAACTGACTAAAATGGAACAAGATGTGAAGTCAAATATAACCTTCAACAACGAGCCAAAACCATAAGGGATGCTAGCTATAAAATTTGAAGACTTTGAAGCCTGATTTAAAATACAACTTGAAAAAAAACCCAAATATGACAGAATTGCAGCCATCGACAACCTCTGGTTACCGGCACTCGTGACAGGGCTTAACATGTTTGTTTGCGTTGCCTAACCAACCTCTCCTCCTTTTCTCCTTTACTGGTACAGTTGTGTAACAACACAACACTGAAAATTGAGAATGGAAATGGGGAATATGTAAAATAGACAACAACCCGACCAAAGAGCAGACAACTTAGCACACAAAATAATAACATAAAGACACAAATTATTGAACCACGAGTACTCGCAGCTACTGAAAGCTAGTTCAAAGCCGCATTTTCAACTAATTGGTAAACCATGTTCTATTAGATTAAAATCTCAATCGGTACTCATCAAACAAATTTCGCAAAACTTAAGTTCACACTTTTAACTTTTGTTTTATCAGAACTTTAAAACTGTGCAATGAATCTTGTGCTCGCAACAGTTATTGTCATAAATATGTGTACATCAGACATTATAAAGGGTATGTGGAAGATACTAAGTATTTTTTATTTTATTGTTACCAATGTTTCGAACATTTTATGTTAAAAAAATTCCACAATACTATATTAATGTTGTGTGTCAATTTGTTTAGACAAAACAAAATTGCAAAAATTTCCAATACAAGAGAATCGGCAATTATTTTATCGTAAAGAGACAGTCGAGAACACATTTTACGTTCAAGGCGTGTTTGAGTTGATTGTGTTGTCCTGAAAACGTATGAAATAAGAAAAAATGTTTGATTTATCTAGCTTTAGATTAGATTTGTATGCTCCCGCCGTAGCGGAAGGGGCATTAAGTTTTACCCTTGTCCGTTTGTACGTCCGTACGTCCCAAAATTGGTTTCCGTTCTCTAACTTGAGTCTGCCTCAACCAAATGTTATGAAACTTATACACAATGATTATTATAACAAAACACAGATTAAGTTTGCGTTTTGGAGGCGTCACTTTAATCGTTCTAGAGTTATGCTACTTTGAAAAATGGCAAATTTTTAGTTTCCGTTCTCTAACTTAAGTTTGCCTCAACCAAATGTTATGAAACTTATACAAATGCTTTGTACCACAAAATACAGATCAAGGTGAATGTTGGTGGCGTCACTTTAATCATTATAGAGTTATGCCCCTTTATAAATCGAAAAATTGCTAAATTTTTAATTTCCGTTCTGTAACTTAAGTTTGTCCCAACCAAACATTATGAGACATATACACAATACTTATTACCACAAAACTCAGATCAAGTACAAAGGGTAGCGTCGCTTTTATCGTTCTTGAGTCATGTCCCTTTATTATGTTGTATGCAAGCGGTGGCATCATATGTGTCCATAGGGACACATTCTCCATTTATTTAAATATATATTAAGGCTACATGTTAATATAATAATACTGAGAATACATTATGAAAAAAATAAATAAATGGGTGCAGTGAAATACCTTTGTTACGAGTCATTACTACAGAGAAGGTATGTTTGAAGCACAAAAATTAAAAGCTTCGTGATAATAGTGCAAATATTTAACTACAAGAGTATTTTTTACTGGTATTGTTTTGTTTTCGTTCACTAATTTTTCACTCATTTTCATAAAAATGTTGGCATATTTTGTTTTCATTCATGAAATACATTTAAAAGTAGAAAAGAAGGACACATCGAACACTTACTTCCCCTTAATTCTTTATCAAAAATCCTTGACAACAGACTTTACTTTTGGATCTTAAAAATGCATAACTTAAAAAATCTTATTTTTGTGTGTGTTATCTAGGTTATCTAGTCTTTATTCGCTGCCCTTCCATGAAATATTCAAATATTTTTTTTAGTGTTTTATTGAATTTTCGAAAGTCAACCCCCAAACCCCCTCCCCCACACACACCCGACAATTAGTCAGACAATGATTACATGTTTCATGTTGACAAAAGGCAAATGATGCTTAATAGCTAATAGATACATTTTTCTTTTATTAAAAGTACAACTCTTAAATCTGCATCAATTTTTTTTATCAACAATTTTAGAATTTCAAAACTATTCCAAGCTTAACAACTTTCACCGTGACCTCCCTCTCCCTTACTAAAAAAAAAAACGCAATATTATTGTCATCCTTTTAGTAAATACTAAATTATTACAAAGAAGTTTGATTTTAGCTGCTGCTGACACATGATTCTTGCGCGCAGAAACAAGGCTGAGATTCATTTGGTTGAATAAAAAGAAAAGTATCTACAGTTTTGGACAAATTTGTCAGAGATACATCCAGGATGCTAAGGCTACACTGACTTTATTATCTGAACTCACAAGATAGTTTGCCTTGATCAACTAAGGTTGTTCTTGATTTTCATATGATGAAGACATAATCTTTCAATCAGTTTAATTGAGGTCTGGAGCTGGCATGGGAGTAACTGCTAGTAGTCCCTTGTTAGTTTATGTATCGTTTTCATTTTAGTTTCTTTAGTTACCTATTCTGACACGGACTCGGACTTCTTTTAATCTGAGTTTTACTGTGCGTATTGCTGTGTGTTTGTTATTCTACATTGGGTAGAGGTATAGGGGAGGGTTGACACCTCTCAAAACATGTTTAAACCGACGCATTTTTTGCGCCTGTCCAAAGTTAGGAGCCTCTGGCCTTTGTTAGTCTTGTATGTCTTTTTTTTTTTTAGTTTATATGTTTAAGAGTTTAGTGTGACGTCTTTTGAACTAGTATATATTTTGTTTAAGGGTCTGCTGAAGCCCACCTCCAGGTGCGGGATTTTCTCGCGGTGTTGAAGACCCATTGGTGGCCGTCGGCTGATTTCTGCTCTTTGGTCGAGTTGTTGTCTCTTTTACACATTCCCTATTTCCATTCTTAATTTTATTAGAAAAAAAGTCCCCTACTCTATATCTATGATCTCAATTTGTATGCAAAACCTTTTACATTTAGATTTTTCGGGTCATTGTTGAAGGTCGTACGGTGACGTTTAGTTGTTAACACCCACTTCATTTTGGTTTCTAATAGAAATTTAACCATTGGCAAACATACGACATAATCTTTAATATACAGGTATTGGATAAGTATTTTACACCGTAATTTGATGATCATGCAAAAGGATCGTTATCCCGCAAATCATATGCTTATTGTCTCAAAAGGGGGCAAGAGGGGTTCCATTAACAGTGAATTCAAAAATAAATAAACAACAGTAAACAGGGGTAAATTGTTTTCTTCATACTAACAGTTCACAACTAACAATGTCAATTTCAAGAAAACAGATAACAGCTAATTAGTCAATAACAGTTAACAGCACATATATCTTCAAAATAACAGTTAATAAAAATTTGAAAATGACTAAAACACCTCAACAAAAAATATCTTGCACCCCCTTTTAAAAATCAAATTAAACCAAAATACTAGACTTATATTAGTACGGTGACAAATAATATAAAATTTGAACATTTAATGGACCGAAATATCTCACGGCTAATTTTGGTCTTATTTTGTAGATAAATATAATATCCTTTGATTAAGGCATGTCGTAGAGTGCCAAAGTGGTGCAGATTTTTGAAAACTGCGGTCAAATGTCAAAGGGGTTTTAAACGACCGCAAATTTTAGACATTTTGGACAATTTCTCGGTAGTCTCTCATGTTAACTGAGAAATTTTTTCTATGGAAGCATGCTCTAGGAATGCTCCACAAATGCAGCTAGTCATATTTATGTCTGAATGCCAGAGATTAGTGATACATACCCTCGCTTGCAACATGTAAGAAAATGAAAAAAATATCTTTATCTACGGAAATGATCGACAAAAAATATTCATAATTAAGATTTAGATATGCAATAATATATGGTCACATATAAAGATATTTTTGGGAAAGTTTTGTTAAAATGCCATAAAGAACAGAGGAGAAATAAGAACTGTAAAGTTAACATCCGGTCCATGATGTAATGAAAAAAAGTGATGAAATTCTTGGCTGATTATTTAAACTTAAAAGGATGTTAGAACTATTAAAATTAGTCATCATGTTCATGACACTACAATATATGAAGTTTGTTTATTTGTTAATAAATAAATCAGTACTAGAGCCATAGCACATTGAGAAGATGTGTCCCTTTTTTTTTTTTTTTTTTTTTATAAAACAACGACAGACATTTCGGGGCCTTTTATAGCTGACTATGCGGTATGGGCTTTGCTCATTGTTGAAGGCCGTACGGTGACCTATAGTTGTTAATTTCTATGTCATTTTGGTCTCTTGTGGACAGTTGTCTCATTGGCAATCATACCACATCTTTTTTTTATATTGTTGTCGTTTGTTGATGTGGTTCATAAATGTTTCTCGTTTCTAGTTTTTTATATAGATTAGACCGTTGAAATGGTTTTCCCGTTTGAATGGTTTTACACTAGTCATTTTTGGGCCCTTTATAACTTACTGTTCGGTGTGAGCCAAGGCTTCGTGTTGAAGACCTATAATGGTTAACTTTTACAAATTAAGACCTGGATGGAGAGTTGACTTGTCTCATTGGCACTCATACCACATCTTCTAATATCTATAAACAATGGAATATATAGCAGACTTGAAAGCCCGATATATATGTGAACTACAAACAAACACGATTAACAGAGATATTACGCTTCAAAAGAAGCTGTCTAGGTATATAATACACTAACACTAGACATCAATATGCACATAAATTTGAAAAGGTAACGGAATACTAGAAAAAAAAGTGGATGTCATTGTATGGCGCCGACAATACTCATGAGTTTATTCAGATCACCATGTACTGATTGACCATTGCTTCTGGGGTAATTTTGATCCGCGGTGAATTGATTTTCAATGCAACAGATGTGTCAATATAAGAACCAGCTAGAATAACAAATTTTGATACATGCATTGTTTTTTTTTCCCACCCCTTGTAATTGTCTTCTTCTGCCAATTTCGATTAGAAAAGACGTGTCGCATCCTGTAAGATCGCGAGCTGCTGTTGGTGGGCCAGACATCAGGGGTCCAATAACTTTTAAAAAGTTGCATATGTCGTGAATAGGTAAAAACTGTCTTGTGGCTTTGGTTCAAGAAACGCCTCCAGTCTGAAATCACAATTCATCATGTTTGACATCTAAGGAAAAGACCTTATTAGAAATAAAATATAACTGTCTTGATTTTGATATGATGCAACCCTGGCAAACAGAGGCGGCAGAATAATTCTTATATCTGCCTCTTCAGTCACTTACAGATCCTGCACAAAATTGCTTAACAGTCTATAGATTTTGAAAAGATCCCGCTAGAAATATTTCTTCATGTTCTTGCAAATCAAAATCATTGTAATGCGATAGTGCATAGTTACCTACAAATCTTATCAAATGTTTATTTTCAGGATGCACAAAGAAATTTCTTACAATCTCTAATTGATCTGCATTCAATGACTTGAAGAACAATTTCGAAATAAACCTTATTTTCCCTTTGACGCCTTTTATAGCTGACTATGCGGTATGGGATTTGCTCATTGTTGAAGGTCGTACGGTAACCTAAAGTTGTTAATTTCTGTGTCATTTGGTCTCTTGTGAAGATTTGTCCCATTGGCAATCATACCACATCTTCTTTTCATGTCCCATGTTAAGGGAGGGTTGGGCGCTCGCTGACAAGTTTAACCTCGCCACATTCTGTATGTGCCTGTCTCAAGTCTGGAGCCTGTTATTCAGTGGTTGTCATTTGATGCTGTGTTACATTTTTGTTGTTCGTTTATTCTTTTGTACATTAGTTAGGCCGTTATTTTCCTCGTTTGAATTGTTTAACGTTTGTCAATTTCGAGACCTTTTATTGCTGATTATGCCGTCAGGGCTTTGCCTATTGTTGAAGGCCGTACGGTGACCTATAGTTGTAAATGTATGTGTAATTTTTGGTCTCTTGTGGAGACTTGTCTTTATAGCAATCATACCACATATTTATTATGGTTTTAAAGCAGTCATTGGCCAAATCTCAATAACTGTTGTACCTTTTTACATAAAGACTTTGGACAATACCAATTCCATCTATCTGATCAGAGGTGTACTGGTTTTTCATAAAGGGATATTACACACTCAGCTAAAGTTTACATTTCCGTTCAGTATCACATGATAGTGCATTGTAATCATTGTCCATATGAAAATAATTGTCATCTACTAACAAGGCAAAATATTTATCAGAGAGGTTGGAATAGATTGTAAAGATGGAAATAATTTGAAATTTCGAACGATTGTAAACAGCTTTTCACAATTTTTTCGCAACATGAAAAACAAACAAATGTAACTGACAAACTATACGACAACGAAAAAGGTTTTTTCTTTCTTTCGCAAACAGAACATCATGTAGAACTTGAAGCATCAGAAGCAAATTATTTTTAATTTCATCATGTAGTTTTAAAACAATGCATGCTGAATGTTGAAGCGGCTTGTCCTTGAAGTTATTAATGGTGAGTAAACTCACCACTGGATGGCCTGTCCGATAATTTGCGTCATTCAAAACAATATAGGCACGCTAAACTGGCTCGACATACCTTAATTGATTAGCTTGTTGTATAACTTTTGTCTCCAGAATACACAATTTTACCAGTCATGGTAATGCCATGGAGCGTGTTTTAACGAACGTTGATTCACCATTACACGCATGTTTTTCCCTAATTCAAATGCATCAAAATGTTTTCTTCTTGTACATGTAAAGGCTTAATAACACGACCTAAGCTAAACTTTACTTGTTCTTATTTAATGGAATTAGCACTGCCAATAATTTTCCGGAATTTTTCGGATGTGTTCCAATGTGGTTTAAAATTAGTCTTTTCGAAAAACTTAACAAGAATAAAAGCACCTCAAAAGTTATTAAACCTTAGCATCTGTACTTATTCAAGCACATAGACACAACTATTGATACAAATCTATATTCTTATTTATAAAACTTAAGAAAATGCATATTAAATTCATTGTGAAAAACACAAAATTTCATATGACAGGAAAATAGGAAAAGGAGCGTTACATGACTTATTGAGGTGAAAATTGAGTAGTAATACTGCTATGTGATGACTATTATAAAAAGGCTTGTAAAAGTTGATTTGTATGTTCTATCAAACTTTTATATATCAAAACTTCTTAAGTATTGGTTGTTCCACTTTTATTTGTGAAAATTTACTACTGGTGATATATATGAGAAATGTAATATACTTTGACAGACGGTAAGATTGAAAAAAATGTTACATACATTTGACAATCGTCCAATTCACTCAATTTATGCGTTCATATGATATTAAAGTTTGATGTCAAATAAAAGCTGATACATCACTCTTTCATCTGATACCAATATTTTGATGATATCTTCATGCGGGAATTTATTATAAGCGTTCCCGTGTTTGAAAATGAAAAAGAAAAAATCCGAAAGTCAAACTTTAACGCAATTTTACAAAAAACTGCACCGTGGGAAAACTCTACTACAGGGCTAAAATGAAAGTATAATGTTTACTCTATCTTCATGTGGATTTTCAGCCGTGAGGTATTTCGGTCCATTAAACTCTTAAATAAGCGACTTTTTCCGACTTTTCACTCCACTATATGAAATATACACCAAACATAAGTTAGGTATATTTTCTATCAATTACACAAATTTTCTGCATCAATGATCTTGAATATTTGCCACTTTTAACTAAAATATAAAGGCACAGAATCAGGACATATGTGTACAGAACCAGGACTGTTTTACCTAATCACCAGCACATCGTCAGGACAATTTCGTTTGGCCAATTGGCACGACTTTTGCAATAAACAATTGTTGTAATATTCCTCGCATGGTACTTAGGACGTATCAGAGAAAAAAAATAATCAACAGAACGGTTGTTTTATTGCCGTTCTGATACAATGTAAACAAATCCACCAGCACAGAATCAGGACCCACCAGCACCAGTCAGGACCGAATCACCAGCACAGAACGTTCTCTCGCAGGACAACCATACCCACCGTGACAATTGTATTAATGACATTAATATCTCCAACCTGGGACTATTATACTCTCAACCCACCACATGCTTGCTTGAAACACAAGTAAAATATAAGCAGGTAATTATGTCCTTTGCTTTTATTCCACACCAAAGATGAAGAAATGTACGATAAAGTTATAATGGTATATTATTCTGTACATTGTATAAGATCGTATAAGGGACGAAGTATGTAGTGACTATTTTTTGTCGTGATTTAAACACGATAATAGTGTTGCTTTCCCCTAAATCTTATGAGCCGTATTGAACAGGACAGACTACCTCAGACCTCAAACACTCTGAAACTTTTCATGTACTTTCTATATGCTCATGTGTATTTTCTTGTTAGCATAGTTTTGTTCTTGGACAGATAATCAGAATGGTCAACAATCAAGAATTGACAATGTTAATTGGTCACGTTTGTTTGAATTACCAAACCAGGTAATTTTTAATTTAGCCTTGTACAATGTCAATGTATACAATCGGTCATTTTTATAACACAAGGGTTACAAATAAGAAAATTCTTAATTAAATATGCAAATGTATAATCTAGTGCCATAACTGTATGAAGCACCTAAGACTTAAATATATCTACTTGTATCTGTCTGTTTTTTGTCCAAGATACATGTTGTAGTTGGCAGATACATAGGAATAAAAAGAGATGTAAGGTTATTGTAACACACCTTTGAAAAAGTTATTCAATAACAATAATAACAAAAACACAACACAAAACATCTAGATTATAATATACCAAGTTCTAAATAAATTTTTTTCAAAGTGGTGAAGATCAAAAGATCTGCCATTAACACCAAATTTTCCCAATAACACATATTTCGCATGATTTACGCATGATTCATGCATGACTTTCACATGTATTGTCCTTCGTGCGTATATCATGCGTGGCACTATGTATGTATTAAAAGAAATACCAATGAAAATCTTAATTAAAATAAATGTTTAAAGATTAAACTTTCAATTGTTCAAATCAGAAGAAGATTTTATGGGGAAGGGGATGATTCACATAATCCCCTGGCCTACTCCCTTTAGGAATTATATATACATATATTCAGGGAGACAGAGAGAGAGAGTCTTTTTACAAGTCTAATCTCATTCTTTTTTGCAGGATCCTGGACCCATATCTGACAATTATTGCAACTTTATTTACTTTACCTTTTTTTCATGCGATTATTTTCCTAAGCTGATTGGATAAAATACCATTTATTATGGTAACAATTAATGATAATCAGGGGCTGATCCAGCCATTTTTAAAAGGAGGGAGGGTCCCTACCCAGGATAAAACCGAGGTTCCAATTATATGTCCCCATTCAAATGCATTGATCATCCAAATAAAGGGTGGGTTTACGTGAAAATAGATTTTTTAAAAGTAAATTAAGATTTTCAATGGAATACATGTTTTACCAGGTATTAGATGTTAATAAACAAGTTTTAATTTTGATGTTAATTTGTTTCAACTTAGACACAATTAATATTTTGTCATGTGAATTTCACATGAACAATTTAACGTAAAATTCATGTGAAAAATTAAACTTGAATTCACGTCAACAAAATTTGCCTGTGTAAAACACGCGTTACACATGCGTTTTACTAAACATGTGTTACACATGCACATATCGCAGGTGACACATGCGTTTTCCAACACATGCGTGACACAGGTATTTTTCTGACACATGCGATTTACATGCGTGTGTTACGCATGTAAACGCATGTGTACCACGCATGATTTCCATGCGTGGCAAGAAACATGTGTATTACGCATGTGACACAGGTGTGTCACATGCGTTTTTAGGTATATGCGTGACACATGCGTGGCATTTTTGCCCTAGTAGTTAAATAAACACGACATTTATAAAACAATATACGAATTTTCTATTTGGTATGCCATAATTAAGGAGACAAAGTTGAATTTCTAGTTACTTCACAACTATGTAAATAGATATAAGAAGATGTGGTATGAGTGCCAATGAGACAACTCTCTCATCCAAGTCACACTGTGTAAAACTTAACTATTATAGGTCATAGTACGGTCTTCAACACGGAGCTTTGACTTTGGAGAATTTTGGTCGGACTACAAAATCAAATTCGTGGGGTAACTATAACCCCTTATGAAGTGTATCGAATGAGTGATATAAGAAATTGAATAAATTTAAATATTCAAAACAATTAAAATTGCCTTATTGTATTTCTCTAAGATATGCAGAAATTAACAAAGCATACACCCTAGATATTTGGAGAAGACGTTACTAAGTTGAAAAATTTGTGTCTACTAAACCTAGATATTATTATTTCAAATCGATTTTTTTTTTATTACACAGCAAAAAAGGAGAAAGATAACAAAGGGATTTTTAAATTCATAAGTAAAACATAAACTGAAAACGACAATGAAAATAAAAGACAAGAAGACAAACAAGGGTACACAAAACATTGCGTAGAAACCTAAAGACTGAGCAACACGAAACCAAACAATAAACCAAAGGTTTGAATAGTAATGTAGTATCATATAACAATTGCATTGTCATTTAAATCTATTTCATTTATATTTTCTATAAAGCTGTTTATTGGTTAGAAACAAAGCCATCTGTGAGCAGAATCGCTAAATTCCGCCAGGTATCATCCACATTTCCAGGATCCTTAGGCCATTGAATAAGATAAGCATAATTCCAAATGCAGGAAAATTCTACTGGAATATCAGTTATTGTAATATCTTTTGTAATGACTATAATTCGCTTAAGATGTTTTGTAATTTTCTCGTATTTTGCTCTGTCGAGTTCAAACAAACAATCACGTGACGATTTAAATTCAGGCGTGATGAGAAATATAATGGATCTGCTGTTTTGGATGCTTTCTGCTGTACTGTCCGCTAGACTCGTGCCACTTAAAAAATCTCGATCCTTTATGCACAGCGTCAGTCCCCACTCGGTCTCAAGTTTTGGTACTAAAACGTCTTTAATCCAAATAACAACCTCCCCTTCATATGACATATAAACGTCATAGTGATAACTTTTCCGGACTTCACGTTCCACTGTACGGCGAATTATTCCATAAATAGAGAATATAATCTTCCATCTCTTACTATACACCACAAGCAGCAGTGATATCGTGACAAATGTAGATAACAATGAGGAAGCTAAAGTTAACCACATTGTACTCTTACAGTCCGCAAACAAGTCATATAAAGAATTATAGGCAATAAGTGTATCAATTACTGTTCCATTAGATAACTTACATATATATGATCGGCTGTCAAGTTTTACTTTGGTTGTTTGAATCCACCTTATGAAGTCAATAGTATCACAGTTGCATTCAAATCCATTACCATCGAGATTTAATGTCATTCCATGAAGTTCTTGCATCCGATCTGCCCAGTTTGTAATAGTAGAACTTACACATGTAAGTAGATTGTTTCTAACATCAAGTATGTTTATATAAGAGTGATCAGTTAATTGTATCGGAACAGACGAAAGTAGGTTTTGGCTTAAGTACAGATATGTCAAATTCGTCATTGGCTTTAATAGCTCATCTGTAAAATACCAAATGTCATTTTGAGATATATCTAATGACACCACAGATGCAAGATCTTTGAAAAACCGATTACCGTACTTTCTTATCCCATTATTTATGTGCGCGTTTTTCAGAACAATATTTTTCAAACTGCTATTTTGAAATTTTTTTAATTCATGCCAAGCAAAATCGTACCTCGTTCCGGCAGAAATAAAAGTCGTAAGTTGAATATTAGGAATAGACATGAACAAAGTTGTATTTGAATAAGATATATCTAGATATGTAAGGTTGTTATTTTCAGGAACTATCAACCATACTGCAGGTATGGTGTTTAGTACTGTATAACTAATGTCTAATTTTTCCAGTGATGTTGGTAAAAATACGTAACTTGCATCAGAACTAAATAAACTCATATTTGAAGTTACTGATTTTTTCATATTATAGTTAACAGCGTTAAATGAATAATCTAAACATTTCAGTTGTATAGCTTTTTTAAAAAACAAATTAATCTCATCACGCTTTTCCAAGTTATAAAGCACAAACCTGTTTCCCTTGAATGAAATATGTCGTAAACATTCCGGATAATCAAATGAGAACAAAGATCCAGGTTCGTAATCAACTATCCCATTCTCTGATAAATCTAGATTTTCTACGCAAATTGTTTTCAGATGCTGGATTATGTCGGATGTAATTGTTAAAGAGAAAGGGAGGGCACTGTTATCTCTTATTGGGTAACTTACACGACCAAAATTTATTGTGGTCATGTTTGCATAACGGTATGGATGCAGAAGCTGCAGTGCTGGCCTCAGATGCATAAACGTTCCAAAAAAATCTATAACACGGAGATTTGGAAACGGAAGCAAAGCATCAACCTCTGTAGTTACACAGTGTAACAAACAATTTCTGAGAGTTAAAACTTCTACAGACGTTGAAAATGTCAGGAACGTTTTATTCTCAAGCCGTTTTAAATAACAATATTGAAAGTGTAATTCTTTCAGATGAGTTAATCGGCTGAATCCACTTCCGAATAGGGGCGTCGGCATCATGTCAATTGCTAAGAAAGACAACTCTCTAAGAACGCTAATTGCATGATCGGGATAATTAAAACCAATAACGTCATCAAATTGATTCATATTGTAACTGATATCCAATGTCTTTAAATTTTGAATTGGAAGAAATAACTCTGCTGAATAATCCTGAGATAAATCAAGCATATTGTGAGACATATTCAGCACAGAAAGTTTGCTTAATCCTTGAAAAGCTTTTCTAGATAAAGAATTCAGTTTATTTTTTGTCAAATTGAGTACTTGAAGATCTGTAAAGTTCACAAAAGAATTGGTTTCAATTTCACTTAACTCATTTGAACTCAGATCTAAAACGTTAATATAACTCGGTATATTTTTAGGTGTAGACGTTAGTCCTCTATTACTACAATTAGCTATTGAGACTGTTTGTCTTTCAATTGTTTTGTTTTGTATATCACATTCTAATAACCTGGATAGTTCAACACACTGAATTACTGTACACATTACTGAATAAATATTAATAATCATCATATTTTTTTTTATCTGACAGTTATTTAAACTATACCTGTTGATAATTATTTATATAGTCGTTAGTACTCTACACTTTATATCCAACAAATACAGTTCAATAAATGGATGTAGTTAAATCAATACTCACGAAAGTTTAGCTATTCATTCGCTAAGTTTTTAAGTTCAAGTTTCAGAACTTCCTCATATTTAGCTCGTTTACATTGTGGAAATACACCCATATACTCAGAAGAAGTTAATGATACAAAAGAATATTAAAACCTTTTATTCGAAACCAAACTGATCATGCCATGGCAAAAAAAAGTGTATTTGTTCAGAATATATTAGAAAATGACGTCACGTATCACAGCAGCAACGTCGCGTGTTCATGTCAATCCGCGTCAATTTATCAATGAAATGCATGCGACTTAATTCATTCAACCGAACAACTATCACAACATTTTGTACGCTTCAAAGTAGTTTTACTTACTTTTTCATTTTATTTTATATTCTCAACAAAAAAAGCACACATTTTGTTAAGACGCATTGCCGATAAAAAGAATAATAACATTTTATTTTTGATACTGACTGCATAACCTCAAAATAGTTAACAGACTTGCTTGATATTTTTGCTGATAAAGTCAGTATCAAAAATGAAAATGCCATTATTCTATAAATATAGACATCAATATAATATTTGCCTTCAATGCCAGATTATCAAACGATAGCAACCGACGACTGGACGTGCTATGAAGGATAGGAAATGGACACCAAATGGATATGCAATTACATAAGTTGAAAACGAAGTGACAATGAATTGGCAAAAATCGAAAACAAGAAGAAAGGACAAATTATAGCAATCAAAAAACATAATGTACAAAGCTAAAGACTGAGCAACACGAACTCCATCAAAACTGGGAGAGGGGAAGATCTGAGGTGTTCAGAGTAACAAGATATATCACAACTGTCAACAAACTCAATGGCCTCTGCAAATATTTTTGATGACGGTTATGATAAATTTTAGTGTCTGCTTAATATTGTAAACATTATAATTGATCAAATAGAAACCTTGTGGATAATAAATCAACAAAAACGCTAAAATATTTACTGTTAATATTCCGTACCTAATCATTTATAAATGGATAGACACGGTCAACCGAAAGACATTAATGATAAAGATTGAATAGAGACGAGAAGCTGAAGATCCTAAGGAAACATTCAAAAATTAACAACTTAAGAAGAACTGACAACGTCATGGCATTGTTAACTACAGTTTCGGATTATTATTAATCACTTTATTAAGGTCTTAAATAGCTGTACAAAAGGTGTTAAATGTTTGTATTAATTGAAGGTACAATTACAAAAAACTGATATTGAAAGTTTACCTATGCAAGTATTTGGCTTTCAACTTCTTGATATTCGATACATGTATTTGTCATTACCCTATATTGTTAATGTGTTACGAAATTCAAGATGTAATTACTTTTCACATAGATGTGAAATATTCTCCACAATAAATGGTAAAGCTAAAGACATAAGACAGACCAGTACATGATTAGACAAAGAAATGTCGTCATTCCTGACATACAACGAATCGCATATATTACTTTCACCTGATATCAATTGTGATTATTGGTAATATTTCTATGTCACATAATTACATTACTTTACCGTGTATAGTATTTATATGTAAAGTTAGTTATTCTGGTTAATTACTAAATTTTAAGCTTAAAATTTACTTAACATACTCAAAAATTTTGCAACCCGATTGCAGCACATATTTATCTTTGTTATTATATTTTGTTATGTGTGTTATTTATACTCATCGTTCAGAGCAGGCGTTGTTGAAGTTAATGGTTGTTTTATATAATAAAGCTGATTAAACCTTCTTAGTATTAAGTTCATGAAATCCTTCCCAAAAAAGAGGGGCGAAAGATACCAGAGGGACAGTCAAACTCATAGATCGAAAATAAACTGACAACGCCATGGCTAATATGAAAAAGCCCAACAGACAAATAATAGTACACATGACACAACATAGAAAACTAAAGACTAAGCAACACGAACCCCACCAAAAACTGGGGGTGATCTCAGGTGCTCCGGAAGGGTAAGTAGATCCTGCTCCACATGTGGCACCCGTCGTGTTGCTCATTACAAACCCGGCAAATAGTCTTATTCGGTAGGTCACATTAATGAAAAGGGAAGGAGGTTTGTAGTTACGACGTAAGGTACATATCCGATATCCTCTGTGAAACGGTTATTCCATAACGGTCAACCAACTCGTGATGGCGTCCGTAAAATTTACGAAGGGATGATTTCAACTTCACCATTTGGAACTCTTGGTTTAATAGCTTCCTTGTAAGCAGCAACCTTCTATCAAGGAAATCATGATAGGAAATACAAGCACGGGAATATCGTATCAATTGGGAGATGTACACTCCGTATGCAGGCGCTGCTGGAATGTTGCTACTTAGAAATGGAAAGTTCACAATTGGGAAGCTGAAATCATCTCTTTTGTCGTAAAGTTTTGTTTTCAACCGACCCTCATTGTCAATTTCTAGATGTAAGTCAAGATATGAGGCCGACTTAACTGTATCTGTTGTATCCTTTATCTCTAATTTGATGGGATATATGCGTTCAACATAGTCACCAAATTTTGAACTATTTAGTGAGAGAACATCATCTATATAGCGGAAAGTAAAGTTAAAGGATATTGCTAACTTCTTATCTTTCTTCCTAAGAAGTTCCTGTAATAAGTCAGCCTCATAAAAATAAAGAAACAAGTCGGTAAGAAGAGGGGCACAATTGGTTCCCATTGGTATGCCGACAGTCTGTGGAAAAACACGTCCTCCAAACGTAACAAATATGTTGTCAATAAAGAAATCAAGCATCTTGATAATGTCAGTTTCAGAGAATTTTTTGTTTGAATCAGAGTGATCTTTTACAAAGTAGGATTTATCCCTCCATAAGACAAGATACTTGCATCTACGTTGGCCATTCTTTTTTATGAAACAAAGCAATACCAACTCTTTAAATTTGTCTTTTAGTTTGGAATGTGGAATACTTGTGTAAAGGGTAGAAAAGTCAAATGTTTTAATACTATTGCAAGATGAAAGAGTCTTAGATTGTATGTACTCTAAAAGATCTTTGGAATGTTTTAGTATCCACATCTGATTCACGCCACCTCTAGAATAGGCAGTTTCACAATAACTTTGAAGCCCGGCTTTGATTGCTGATAAAATAGATGTTAATAATTTAGAAAGAGGTTTCGTGGAGCACTTGGTAGACCCAGCAATATACCGTTGTTTGTAAAGACACTTATGTAGTGTAGGTATCCAATATAGTGATGGAAGATCCAGTTCTCCATCTTTGGTTGAAATTCCAAAGAAACATAGAACAGACCTATGATTATCCAGGATTTCCTCTTTGGTAAGTGTCGTGAGGGTATATGTTGAGTTTCCAAGTGAATTGTCAATACCTAATTCATGTATCAAGCAGTTAATGTAATGAGTTTTACACACAAAAACGATGTTGTTTGGGGCTTTATCTGATGGGACAACAACATATTTTTCATGGAGGTAGGACAAGTGTTTCGGGTCTTTAAAGATTGACGTAGCATGGGTATTGATATACCCATTCAGTTTCTTAATTCTGATTTGTATCAACGACCTCACAGCCTTAATCCATTCGGAAAGAGTATCTACGTCTTCCTTTTCGCGCTTAGCCCATTGCCTGGCATAATCCTCGACTGAATCCATCAGTATTTTGAAGCTGTATTTCCAGTTGATGGATTTAGGCTCACGATATTTTGGACCTTTGGATAACAAATTTCGCAGGGAAGTGTTATTGACAATGTTGAGGTCACCGGTAATAACGTGGCCAGCCGGATTATATGTGTAATCAGGAGGTTTAGACTTGAAGTCGTGAATATTGAGATCCTGCAAAACGTGTTTGTAATTAAAAATTTTAGTTGCAGTTGGTTTGGTATAGGTATAAGAAATGATTGGTACAGACTGATCTTTGAAATAAGGAGGTATTTTCGACTGAACTAATTTATGATGAAGGATATTGCCTAAGTTGACGCCATCGAGACCTTTGTTGGCAAAGGAAAGATTAAGAAAAGATCTTTTCTCTTTTTCATCTTTTCCAATGCGAACTGGTTTGAAAAGTCTGTGACCTGCAATATCCGAAATGATAGCTTTAAGTTTGTATTGGTTTGAATGAGGGTTTGTAACAGTGGTTTCCAAACATAAATTGAACAGAGAATGAAGTTTTGAAAGGGGTAATGAATAGAGGTTCGTGCGAATGTGATGAATACCTAATGGCTTTTGTATAAATTGCAGCAAGTTATTAATAGAGACATCATGCAGAGTAGGTTATGTATAATGACGATGACCATGACTCCGTCTACGTCTACGTCGAGGAGTAGAGTTGAAAATATTCATCACATTCACCGAGCTGCACGAAGGACTAGATAGAATATGCACCAATGTCTTTTCCGTAATTAAACTGCAACTTATTGCTTACTTATCTTATTAACATCTTTTGTTTTATCTATTTAAAGGATTAATGAACAGAATTTTACAAGCCACTTACTAGCCTGGCGGGATGATTTTTTCAGAATGAAATATTAAAACGTCGGACACTACATTATACAAATTGAAACTACTTTTATACATCATTTGCTCGCAAATATTCGGCTTTGACCGTTCCTGATTAATGTAAATTCAGAAAAGCGCTTCGGACGCACGACATTTGTAACGTGTTGGTTAATATTAACAATTGATTAAGCTGGTTCAGGGTTATAGTTGCCTCGGAGAAGTGAGTGGGTTTTTGATGAGTTTATGAATTTACATGTCTACACTAGGAAACGTGTTGCAATTCGGATTTTTTTTTAGGTAACGTTTTTTGTTTTTATGTTTTGCAGTTCAGTGTTTCTGTTGTTCCTTTGTCTCACTCTTATAATTGATGTCTGTCCATCAGTTTAAGTTTGTAACCCGGATTTGTTTTGGATTAATTGATTTATGCCTATTAAACAGTGGTATACTACTGATCCCTTTTTTTTTTTTTTTTTTTTTTATGCTTATAAAGAGATATGTTTCAGGAGGAATCAAAAACGTTTTGTGATTCTTTGGCAATTATTGCTGAAAAAGGGCAAATTGTTTTGTGTAAAAAGTAAGATAGCAAAAATAACAAAGTCCAAGGAAATTTCGAAACAGGAAGTCCTTTATAAAATGGAAAAATCAAAAGTTCAAACTCAAGAGCAAGATAGCAGTTCTTTAATTCTTTTTATTCTATCGAGCGACACATGATACACATATCGGTCGATTTAAAGGGAATAATTTACTTTCAACTTCCTTATATTTATTTCATTGCTGTGTCACCCTATACAAGATCATTTGTACATGGAATAGCCGTAAAAATTGGATTAACCGATTAGGGGAAATTCAAGATGAATTGTTATACTGGGAAATTTGAATTGTTGAAACCGTATGCATTTCTATATAAAAAAATTAGAAGTACAGGTAAAGCAATCGTACAGTGTTTGCTTTTCATATCGGAAACTACGTATGACTTATCAGTTTCATTTCTTATTTGTTTTTCTATTCCTTTTTTCATTTTATTTCGTTGTTTCTTCCATTATTATTAAACATTCATTGTATTTAAATTTTATTATTTCCTTTTTTTATAATATAACAACTATTGTGTCTATGCATTTAGCATATCTCGGAATATTAACATCCCAACCATTGTGTTGTCTTGCTCTGGTAATGTTATATATTCTTGTTTATCATTTTGGTTTATGTACTTTGTCTATAGAGTGTCTAAATGCCATTTGTTTTTATAGTGATTAAGATTATAACACAATGTTGAGTGAATGCTGTAATCCAATTTTTGACAATTTATCAATTTGTTTTTGTTTGCATTTGCTCATACATTATTATCAATATAACATTCATAATGTAATTATATGCAACTGTCATACAAGTGAGCGGTTTATCTAGCATGATAGCTTTAAAACCAGGTTCAACCACAATTTTTTCATATGGAAATGCCTGTACCAAGTCAGGAAAATGACAGTAGTATCCAATCGTATGATGTGTTTTAGCCTTTGATTTTGAATTTGACACCACAGTAAATTCTGAAATATGTTAATGAACCAAGGCCTCCTTACTCAAAACAGGGCTCTTAAAATCTAGAAAGATGCACTAAATATTGTGCCAGAGTCATATTTGATTGGTAATCAAATATGATTAGTATTAGTTAATATAGTTTTAGTCATATATTTAGTTACTTTGCTTATTATATTTGATACAGCTATGATTTTCACTCTTTAGTATTCAGTTTCATACTTTCCTTTATTGGACCTCAGTCATTTTCCTGTACTGAACCTCATTCAGTTTTGGAGGGAAAGTACTGGTCATTCTATTGGTCACTTGTGAGCTGTTTAGGTATTCTCTATTGATTCCTTTGTTCCATTTAATTTTCTAGTGACAGTATTGTTACTTACCTGTTCTATTAGCCTTGGTGACATTTTCAATTGACAATATTTGATATTGGATATTATATACATATTTCATACTTCTGTTGGAATTCATTATTCATTTCTACAGGTCAGTTATATTCTATTTTCTAACAAGAACTAATATATTGATGTTTTAACATATTGAATAAAAGATGAATGAATGAGTTGAATGAGAGTATGCAGAGAAAGTGATTAAAAGTAATAACACACATATTAAAATATAAACCTTTGTAAAGCATATTTGGTAAATAGAATAAATCATTTAAAACAGTATATAAACTTCATAGTTTTCTATACCTTGAAAGTACATTAGTACAGAGACCTGATACTAAGTTAGACATTTTATTGAGTACATTGTGTTTTACTGAATGTAAGAGTAATGTCCAGGTCAGTGGACTTATGAATGTTATATTTATTTTATTCAGATTATGATATTTCATTGGTTATGATAGAAATCAAGTAGATGGTTCCACGCATGACCCATATACCGCATATATGGTAAGGAATGTGTTGCATGTTTTAGTTTGTGATTGTCTTGTCTATTTTGTAACTGTATAGTGTTATAGTGTTTATATGTAATTGTCGGAACACTAACATTGAGATTGCTAGTGCTTATGCTTATTTATAATACTTTAGAGCACATGATTATGAGACGTTATTTGTGCATTTCATTTTAATATAAGAGAAGTAATAGCATTGGAATATATTTGACTTATTCCCCTTTGTCTATAAGTCTATTTTATGTTGTTATGTGTTGTCTATGTAATGTGTATTTATTATTGTTATATATGTTGTAGGGTTTAATAATATTATGCAGTGTGAATAAAATCACTATGAAGAACCCTAGATAGTTCATTTGTAATTATTGAGCCTTTTGGACCTGCTATATTTTGGCGCCAACGTAGATGTGATTCACCCTTTGGAGCCTCACACTTGATGAACCGGAAGTACTCCTCCGCTGTAAACAGAAGAAGATTTTCTGCACATGTTTGACGATGAAATTATTTTAGGATATGTATAACAGTTGATATATGTCTTCTAGATAGATTATACTACTTAAATTGGTGAGGAAAGGCATATCATTACATGTTCTGTGTGTTTGTAAAACATTTATATTGAAAATTTATGTTTAAACACTTGACAAACAACTTGGTTTTGAAATCCAAAAATTTAAAATTGGATTGTTTTGAAACAGTTTACATAGTTTGATTGAATATTACATTGTATTATCCTTTGGTGTTACATAAGATAAGTATTTATTTCACTGACGTCACACATTAAGTGAAATTATACACACTTTATGAGGTTCTTTGACTTGTAGTTTTATAGCAATTTTTATGCAGTGATACTGATGCACTGATATACACTTTGTTGTTAATTACAGTCAAACAACACACCTAGTAGTTATATATGTTTGTGTTGTATGTTCGCATTGTATGTATTTGTGTTTATTTGTGAAATATTTATATGTAGTGTTTGGTTTTGTGTACATGTAGTGTTTGTGTATGTGGTACTTGTACTTGTATATATATACATGTTTGTTTGTCCTTGACCTTTGTGTACTTATGTTCAGGTACATGTGTACCTGAGAGTGAATTTACTGTTTACATTTTGTGAAATTTGATAAAATTAATTTGATTTAAATTCATTTGATAAACTTTGATTTAAATTGATTGATAAAAATTATTTGATTTAAATTTATATCATAAATAAGGAGTTCGATAGTTTAGGTCTTTAGTGTAAATCTGTGAACGTGTCTGTGAATGATGTGACATGTAGCGTATGAACCTTTTTCTATCCAGCGATCCTTTAGTTTATTACTAACTCTTAATACTTGACCGCTTTACACTTAGTTGATATTTAAAGGTCAGATAGTTGAATTTTTTTCTACACTTTGGAACTTTTGATTTAGTGACTTGAGCTACTTCTAGTTTGGTACATTGTTGATTGATTTACTGTTGTACTTTACTTTAGATTGGTGATAGTTATTTATTTGTATCTAGTGTTGGATGATATAAATAAAGTTATTCCCAGCCCGTTTTCAGGTGCAGTGGTATACTAGAGTATTCGAAACAGGTAAATTATATGAGACATATAGGATAGTATGAGATACATAGGTTACATACATTGAGTTACATATACATGTATATATTTATTGTGATACGAGACATAGTGAGATATAGGTATTCTGTATATTATATTATTATTACTACATATATATAGTATATATTTTATATTCCTTTTATTTGTAGTACTGTGTTAAATTACCTTTTGTATGAACTAACCTGAGTATATTTTTCTTTTCAGACCTACTAATTTCATTACTATTTTTTCTTCAGGTTAGATTTAATAATTATTTTGCTTTGATATTTTAGATTCAGACTTGTATATTGCAGTAATTATTTTTGTTTGTATTATTTAATAGACACAGCCATTAATATTGTATACATTTTTTTTTGTAGGAATCTAGACTTAGGTTTTCAGTGATTCCAAGGAACTAACTATTAGTTTATTTTTATTTCAGTTTATTATTTTGTGATTCAGGGAGATTATATATTACATTCATATCTTTTGTAGATTGGTTTACTTTGGTATCAAGGAGATAATTCTAATATAATTTATTCCTTTGTAGATTTTTGTATCTAGTTTCATATTCAGGGAGATTATCCATTGTTTATATTCATTTATAGGTATACTGGTTTAGTATTTCTCTTTGATAAAAGGAAATAACTCTTACTCTTTTGTTATTTTACAGGACATCTACTGATTTATAGTAGGTATACTTGATAGTTGATTTCTTTATTATATATTCATTCTCATTTTTCTTTACTTATACAGATTTACTTTATCTTTTCAGAGTCTTCTTATTTAGTACACATTAGTTTTCCTTTGATAGTAGATATTCATTAGCTTATTACTAGTTATTTTGTAGTTGTATTTTCTATTAATATCTCAATTTCTTTATTTCAGATAAGTTTCTTTTTATATATTTTTTGATTTGATATATATATTACATTTAGTTATATTCTTTGCACAGTAGATACTTTATATTTCTTTAGCCCATTTCTTGCTTTGTGTATACTTCAAATATATTATTAGTATTTCAGTACTTTACTATTATTTTTATTGATATTTAGTTGGTTCTATATTTACAGCTGTAGGTGTTTGTATATTCAGTACTTATTTTTTATTATTCTTGATTTACACCTGTAGGTGTTTGTTTTCTCAGTACATAGTATTTACGCCTATTGGTGTTTGAATAGTAGTACTTTAGTACTCAGCATTTTTTTTAGATTTATTATTTAATAGTAGTCAGGATATAACATCAACATGGCTGAATTTGAGGAACTCACTCAGAAGCTAAAGGATGTTGAAGATAAACCGATAGAAGAGTTACCACTACAATTGCGAGCATTGATGAGGACTATATTAGCAAAAGGAAAAAAAGAGACACATGCAGATGTTAAACCGGAAGTTAAGCATACAAAGGATATTTCAACATACATCAACTCACCAAGATTACCAACATTTTCTGGAAAGGATACTCCTGCTAATGGAGAGAGTACATATGACCTTTGGAGATATGAAGTGGTTTGCTATATCAACGACAACTCTCATAGCCAGGAATCTATTATGCAGTCCGTAAGGAGATCATTGAGAGGACATGCAGGAAAAGTCGTCATGCGTCTTGGACCTGAAGCCAACCTAACTCAAGTCATTGAGAAGTTGGATAGCGTGTTTGGAGTTGTTGAGGAAAAGGAATCTGTAATGAGGAAATTTTACAACGCTGCCCAGGAGGAGGACGAGAACATTACCGCATGGAGTTTTCGACTTGAGGATATATTGGAAAAGACCATACAGACAAACCAAGTCAAGAGACAAGATGCAGATGGAATGTTGCACGACATGCTCTGGAAAGGTCTACGACATGATTTAAAAGCCATCAGCCATTATGAAAAGGAAAAATACACCACTTTTGATACATTGAGGATAGCTTTGAGGAAAATTGAAAAAACAACCTGTTGGATGAACCACCTAAACATACCAAGGGTACATCAAAGAAGGCTACTGCTAAGTTAAAGATGGGTGATGATGATAATGATGATGATGAGATGAAGGGAATGCTAAAGGCTATTACTACTAGATTGGATAAACTGGAATCAGGAGGAAATCAACAACATCAGCAACAGGAACAGCAACCTAGCCAATACGGTTATCGAGGTGGAAATAGAAGTTATAGAGATAGAGGATATCGAGGTAACAACAGCTACAGAGGTAATAACTACAACCGAATAAACTATCGTGGAGGATATAACAACCGTGGAGGATATAACGATCGTGGAGGATATCAAGGAAACAACTACACTGGTAATCAGAACACACAAGAGCCAAGTAGAATTATTTATTGCAGACGTTGTGGACAGGAAGGTCACATGGTTAGAGGATGTGTGAATATGCCAAACCAATACAAGGCTTTAAACAACAACCAGTCTACACCACAGGGCGGGTCGTAGACGAGAGGAAAGACAGTAGCCCTTTGGAACATCAAGAAATATGCAACAACATAACATCAACTAAAATACCTGCTGGACTTTGTGGAACACCAACAGAAGCTAAAGTAAGAATTGAAGGGATTGAAACAACAGCTCTCCTAGATACTGGATCAACTGTATCTACAATCAGTACAAACTTTTACCAGCAGTATTTATCAAACTTACCCATGAAAGAACTTAACCAACTTTTAAAGATTGAATGTGCAGATGGGAAAGCTTTACCATACACTGGATATATAGAGACAGAGTTGCATATATCAGAATTACATCAGGATATACCATGTATATTACTTATCGTACCAGACAGCGATTACAACAACAACGTACCACTCTTGTTAGGAACTAACACCCTTAGTCACAGCATTGAACTTTGTAAGGAACAACATGGATGCAAGTTTCTTCAACTAGCAAGACTTACAACACCATGGTACACGTCAGTTAGATGTATAACATTACGGGAGAAGGAATTAAAGAAGAACGATAACAGATTAGCTGTCATCAAAAGCGCTGAGACAAAGACTATTACCATACCACCCAACAGCAACATAAGAATATCAGGTTACGTCGACAAAGGATTACCTTACCATACATCAGCAGCCATAGTACAACAAACTTCACATTCTGTCATGCCATCAGATTTCGATATCACTCCATATTTAGTAGATTATCATCATGGAATTTATAACCGTATAGATGTCAACATCAGTAACGTAACTACTAGAACAGTCACCATTTCACCTAAATGCATCATTGCTGAAATACAACCTGTAACTATACAAGATCAGCCAGTAAAGTATATAGATGACTTCACAACACCATTGTTAGATCAAGTTAAGATTGCTGAGCATAACTTATCAACTGATGAATTACAGAGAGGAAAAGATTTCATTACATCTTATAGTGACATCTTCTCGAAGAGCGACATTGATGTTGGACACACTCACATGGTTAAATATCGAATAGATCTTGATGATTCAACACCATTTAAACAACGCTACAGAAGAATCCCGCCATCTATGTATGAGGAGGTCAAAGGTCATATTCATCAACTACTTAGAGCTGGTATCATTAGAAGTCATTTAGTCCATACTCATCTAACTTGGTGTTAGTGCGCAAGAAGGACAACTCTCTGAGACTATGTGTGGATTTTCGCCCTCAACATTAAGACGAAAAAGATGCCTACGCTTTGCCTCGCATAGAAGATATATTGGATTGTTTGGCAGGAAACCGATACTTTACAGTCATCGATATGAAATCGGGATATCATCAGATAGAGATATTAGAAGAACACAAGGAGAGAACAGCCTTTACAGTTGGTCCATTAGGATTATATGAGTATAACCGCATGCCATTTGGTCTCACCAACTCTCCAGCAACCTACCAACGGTTGATGCAAGACTGTCTCCATGATTTACACATGAACATCTGCTGTATATTTATTGATGATGTCATCATTTTTTCCAAGACATATGAAGAACATCTAGAACGTTTGGATCAAGTCTTCGAAAGAATCAGAGAAGTTAATTTGAAGTTATCGCCAGGAAAGTGTGCATTCTTCCAGTCACGAGTGAAGTACGTAGGTCATATAGTTTCTGAGAAAGGTGTCGAGACAGATCCAGCGAAGATAGATCGTATACGCACTTGGCCAACACCAACAACACCGGAAGAAGTAAGGAGATTTATTGGTTTCGCAGGATATTATAGAAGGTTTATCCACCATTTCAGCCAGGTTGCGAAACCGCTTACTGATTTGATGCCAATACCAAAAGCAAAGAAAGAAAAAAAGAGTAAGAAAGAACAAAAATCTTGGACTTGGGGAGAAAAGGAAGAAAACGTATTCAAGGAATTGAAGGAAAGACTTGAATCAGCTCCAATACTTGGCTATGCAGATCATCAGAAGTCATTTGAGTTGCATACAGATGCTAGTAGTCTTGGTTTAGGAGCTGTGTTATATCAGGAACATGAAGGTTATCAACAAGTCATTGCATATGCTAGTCGAGGTTTGACTAAAGCTGAGAGACATTATCCAGCTCACAAGATGGAATTTCTAGCCTTGAAGTGGGCAGTCACGGACAAGTTTCACGATTACCTCTATGGACATCCTTTCCGTGTACTTACAGATAACAACCCCCTAACATATGTATTGACCACTGCAAAGTTAGACTCAACAGGACACAGATGGTTATCATCGTTAGCTGCATATGATTTTGACATCACATATCGTCCAGGAAAGAACAACGCAGATGCAGATGCATTATCAAGGTTACCTAAACCAGATGAGGGAACAGTCATATCCAAAGATTCCATCAAGGCCATCTGTGGAGTCATATCAACACCTTATGTTGATACATTAGCAGTAACACCTGATGTTTTGGATACAGCCAACATAGATATGCACATGCAGATAGAGGACAACATTGATTGGTCACACTTACAACAGTCAGATTCTCAACTGCATCCATGGATTGAATTTGTAAAGTCTGGTATGAAACCAAAGAAAGGACATCTACCACCTAGTCCATTGAAAAGACACTTTGATCAGCTAACAGTTATAGATGATGTTCTATACAGAGAGATAGTTATAGATGACAGGAAGATCAGACAACTTGTTTTACCAGCAACACATGTTCCTATGGTTCTGGAAGCACTTCATGATGAGATGGGTCATCCTGGACGTGATCGCACTAGCTCTTTAGTGCGCGACAGATTTTATTGGCCATCTATATCTAGAGACATAGACGAGTGGATACAACATTGCGACCGGTGTCTAAAAAGAAAGAAGGAATCACATAGAGCTCCTATGAAGAACATCACCTCGTCGCAACCTATGGAATTAGTATGCCTGGATTTTCTGACCTTGGCACCATCAAAAGGAGGAATACAGAATATCCTGGTCTTAACAGACCATTTCACTCGCTATGCACAAGCAGTGCCTACAAGGAACCAAACAGCCAGAACAACAGCAGAAGCATTGGTCAACAGCTTTGTGGTACATTATGGGATACCAAGTAGACTACACTCAGACCAAGGTGCTAATTTTGAGAGTAAGGTGATAAAGGAGCTATGTCAAATCCTGGGAACACAGAAATCCAGAACAACGCCCTATCACCCTATGGGAAATGGAATGACCGAGCGATTCAACAGAACTCTATTGGGAATGCTTGGTACATTACAGCCACATCAAAAGACCAACTGGAAGGTACATGTTGCACCACTAGTGCATGCATATAATTGCACAAGACATGAGGGAACTGTACAGTCTCCATACTTTTTGATGTTTGGCAGAGAACCCAACCTACTTATTGATATTGCTTTTGGACTTACATCTGAGGCCACACATCAGCCCAAGTCTAAGTATGTTCAGGAACTGAGACAAAGATTAGCCAAAGCCTACGAACTTGCATCCAAGGCAGCTGACAGAGCCAGGATAAAGCAGAAGGCTGGTTATGATGTGAAGACAAGAGGTGCTACATTGCAAAAAGGAGACAGCGTACTTGTAAAGATTGTAGCCTATGATGGTAAACACAAGATAGCCGACAGATGGGAGGATGATGTGTATACCATCATAGAGCAACCAAACGCAGAGTTACCTGTATTTACTGTGCAGAAGGAGAGTGGATGGGGCCGGAAACGCACTTTGCATAGGAACCTTCTACTGCCAGTGGGATACATAGCGGAAAGGAAACCAACTCCAGCGCCAAGAGTTAAAGTTCCTAGAACTAGAACCAGGATTAGACACAAGACACCTCAGCAATCATCAGAGTCATCCGTTTATGATAGTTCAGATGAGGATACTTCAGTAATTGCAGTATATGACACAGTACCCATTGTCATGGATGAAACTGCAATTCAGGAGGTTGATCAGTCTGACCATGATGTATCAGAATCTGAAGGGGACGCCCACTCCATAGAACAGAGTATTGATGGAGAAGATTCTGAGAGTAATACGGGAAGCGCTTCAGCAGATGAGCAGGCGGATGGACATGTACCTCAACCTACAGTTGAGCCAACAGATGAACCAGAGCCTATAGATGAAGTTCCTAGACGTTCAGCACGTGCTAGATAGGAACCTACTTGGATGCAATCAGGAGATTTTGTTGTTAAGGCTGCTGTTCCAGTGGTACAGCCTTGGCAGCAGAAAGCTGAGTATATTAGGGATTGTATTGCGAGAGGTGTATTTATTGGATTGGAGAGACAGGCAGGGGAGGCTTTATTGTCAGTGATCACTAAGGATTGATATGGTTTTATAGTATTTTGTGATATTTTAATTTTTTTTTACATTAACTTAATTATTGTACTTTAGTTCATTTCAGAATTTACTCCTTTAAAGTGACAGGGACGTCATTTTACATTGAGGGGGAGTATGTGCCAGAGTCATATTTGATTGGTAATCAAATATGATTAGTATTAGTTAATATAGTTTTAGTCATATATTTAGTTACTTTGCTTATTATATTTGATACAGCTATGATTTTCACTCTTTAGTATTCAGTTTCATACTTTCCTTTATTGAACCTCAGTCATTTTCCTGTACTGAACCTCATTCAGTTTTGGAGGGAAAGTACTTGTCATGCTATTGGTCACTTGTGAGCTGTTTAGGTATTCTCTATTGATGCCTTTGTTCCATTTAATTTTCTAGTGACAGTATTGTTACTTACCTGTTCTATTAGCCTTGGTGACATTTTCAATTGACAATATTTGATATTGGATATTATATACATATTTCATACTTCTGTTGGAATTCATTATTCATTTCTACAGGTCAATTATATTCTATTTTCTAACAAGAACTAATATATTGATGTTTTAACATATTGAATAAAAGATGAATGAATGAGTTGAATGAGAGTATGCAGAGAAAGTGATTAAAAGTAATAACACACATATTAAAATATAAACCTTTGTAAAGCATATTTGGTAAATAGAATAAATCATTTAAAACAGTATATAAACTTCATAGTGTTCTATACACTTAAAAGTACATTAGTACAGAGATCTGATACTACGTTAGACATTTTATTGAGTACATTGTGTTTTACTGAATGTAAGAGTAATGTCCAGGTCAGTGGACTTATGAATGTTATATTTATTTTATTCAGATTATGATATTGAATTAGTTATGATAGAAATCAAGTAGATGGTTCCACGCATGACCCATATACCACATATATATGGTAAGGAATGTGTTACATGTTTTAGTTTGTGATTGTCTTGTCTATTTTGTAACTGTATAGTGTTATAGTGTTTATATGTAATTGTCGGAACACTAACATTGAGATTGCTAGTGCTTATGCTTATTTATAATACTTTAGAGCACATGATTATGAGACGTTATTTGTGCATTTCATTTTAATATAAGAGAAGTAATAGCATTGGAATATATGTGACTTATTCCCCTTTGTCTATAAGTCTATTTTATGTTGTTATGTGTTGTCTATGTAATGTGTTTTATTATTGTTATATATGTTGTAGGGTTTAATAATATTATGCAGTGTGAATAAAATCACTATGAAAAACCCTAGATAGTCCATTTGTAATTATTGAGCCTTTTGGACCTGCTATATATTAATCTGAAAAATAAAACCAAAATGATACCACGGCTATATAAGCATAGAAACCAGCTGGAAGCCTCATTATACTTAGGATAATGAGGCCAACATTCTTTTAAACAAGCAGTTCAGATAGCAAGACAAATACTACAAGAAAGCAACACCATAACGTCGCAAAATGTCAAGCAAAGATTTTAAAAATATTGCATAGAATATGTGACATATCAGAAAAACGGCTTAATCTTATATGAAAAGATCCAAAACATCATGAAGCATCCCATCTTTTATAACCAACAAAGTGTACAAAAACACCACGACTAGACAAACGACGACGAATGTGAAACAAAAATAACAAAATGAACACTGTCACGTTCGATTTGTTTATTCGTAAGATGTTTTCTGCTTTGCATGGATCAAATGAGTTAAGCTCTTTTCGAATGATTTTTATAGTTTGTTCTTATGTTGTATTATTACGTCACTGTCCAAGGTTTAGGAGGGTTTGGCACCAGCAAACCAGTTAACCCAACCACATTCTGTATGTGGCTGTCCAAAGTTTTCGCAAACTGGTTGATACAAAGTAGGCCGTTCGTTTTCACAATTGAATTGTTTCATATTTTTGCACGTTGGGGTCTTTTATAGCCGACTATACGGTATGCTTTTTTTTCTCATTGTTGATGGCCGTACTGATGCCTATAATTGCTTATATCCACTTCAGGTCGACTTTGAAAGATATGTGTCTCATTGGCAATCATATTACGTCTCCTCATTTTATATTGATACTGTAAACTCGGTATGAGTGCGAGGACTTCAATAATTTAGAATAATTGTCATTTACTACATTAATTTTGATTAATCATAAACAAATTTCTTCGTGAATCTATTACAAAACTTTGCTTTCATAATCTCTTTAAAACATGTTATTTGTGAGGAATTAAGGCATCATTGAGCAACATCCTCAACTTTCTCCAAGTATCATCTACATTACCTAGATCCTCCGGCAATTCCACAAGGTATGCATAATTCCAAATGTACGAGAACTCTACAGGAATGTCAGATATTGTAATATCTTTTGTAATGACAATAATACGCTCAAGATTTTTTGCAATTTTCTCGTATTTTGCTCTGTCCAGTTCAAACAAGCAATCACGTGACGATTTAAATTCAGGCGTAATGAGAAATATAATGGACCTGCTGTTTTTGATACTCTCTGCTTCAGTATCTGCAAGACTTGGCCCAATCAAAAAATCTCGATCCTTTATGCACAGCGTTAGTCCCCATTCGGTCTCAAGTTTTGGTACTAACACATCTTTGATCCAAATAACAACCTCCCCTTCGTATGACATATACATGTCATATTGATAACTCTTCCGGACTTTACGCTCAACCTTACGTCGAATTATTCCATATATAGAGAATATAATCTTCCATCTCTTTCTATACACCACAAGCAACAGTGAAATTGTGAAGAACGTAGATAAGAGTGTTAACGCTAAAGTTAACCACACAGTGTGTCTACAGTCCGCAAACAAGTCATGCAAATAGTTGTAGGCGATGAGTGTATCAATAACTGTTCCATTGGATAACTTACAATTATATGGTCGGCTGTCTAGATCAACTTTTGTAGTGTGTATCAATCTTATGAAGTCAACATTATTACAATTGCATTCAAATGCATTACCATCGAGTTTAAATGTCATTCCATACAGTTGTTGCATCCAATCTGCCCAGTTTGTAATAGTAGAACTTACACTCGTAAGGAGATTGTTTTTAAAATCAAGTATCTTAATATTAGTGTGACTATTTAGTTGTACTGGAATAGACGCAAGTAAATTTTTGGATATATATAAACTTGACAGATTGGACATTGCATTTACTAGTTCGTCTGGGAAATACCAAATATTATTCTCAGAAATGTCCAACAACTCGACAGATCGTAGATCTTTGAACAACCAATTCCCATAATGTCTAATTCCATCATTCAGACTTGCTTCTTTGAAAATAACAGTTTCAGGTTGTTAATCTGAAAACGGTTTAATTGATGTAACGCAAATTCGTATCTCGTACCAGCAGATATAACTGTTTTTAGTCGAAGTTTAGGAAAAGTCATTGTTAAAGTTGAATCGGAATATGATATATCCAGATATGTAAGGTTGTTGATTTTCGGAACAATAAATAAGGGTAAGGCAGAGGGGTTTACTACTGTGTAACTTATATCTATTTGTTCCAGTGATTGTGGTAATATCACGTAACTACCAACACTTTAAGGTTTGAAGTCAATGCATTTGGAATGATGAGGTTTACAACATTATATGAATAATCCAAAGTTTTTAATTGTAGAGCTTTCACAAAGAAAGAATTGACCTCTTTTTGATTTTTCCAATTGAAAAGCAAAAATCTGTTTCTTTGAATGAAATTTTCTGTAAACATTCCGGTTGATCAAAAGAAAATAATGATCCACGTTTGTAATCGACTATTCCGTTGTCTGATAAATCTAGATTTACTATGCAAATTGTTTTCAGATTTCTTACAAGGTCAGGTGTGATGGTCAAAGCATACGGTAGCTCGACACTATCTATACTTAAGTCACTTACATGACCAAAATTGATTGTGGTCATATTTCTATAACGATATGGATGTAAAAGTAGTAAGGCAAATGTAAGGTGCATAAACGTTCGATAAAAATCTAGTACACGTAGATGTGGAAACGGACTCAAAGCATCATCTTCTGTTTTCACAAGTTTTAATCGAGTTTCTAAGAGAAAGCACTTCTACAGATGATGAAAACCTCTGGAATGTCTTATTCGTTAGACTTACTAAATAACAAGGTTGAAAGTTTAATTCTTGAAGTTTTGTCATTCTACTGAATCCACCTCCACAGATTGGCACAGGCATCATATCAATCCCAAAGAAAGTGAATTCTGTAAGCGCACCAAATGCATGATCAGGGTAGTTGAATTCTTTATGGTAATTTATAGGTTGAGGCATATTACTCCTGATATCCAATTTCGATAAATTTTGAATTGGATTAAATAATTCTGCTGAATATGCTTTTGATAAATTGAACATATTGTGTGACATGTCAAGTATAGAAAGTTTGTGTAATCCTTTAAATGTCTCATTAGATAAATCATGAAGCTGATTGTTACGACAATAAAGTTCCTCAAGATATTTATACTTGATAAAAAAATTGTTTTCAATAATTGTAAGCTTATTTCAACTAATATCTAGAACTTTGATATCTTCTGGTAAATGCTGAGGTATGAAATTTAGTCCTCTAGTTTTACAATCAGCTATTTTAATTCTCTGCCTTTCTCTAGTAAGGTATTTGATATCACAGTTTGATTAGTGATTTAACTGATCTGATCTCAATAATAACAATATACCATACCAAATATATAATAATCCTGAACATATTGCGATCCGTTCATCAACGAAAGGCATTTACACAGTTTTTGTAATGTTTATAAGTAAGTAACTCCTACACAATAAGGTTCACCATGCATGATGACACACAAACAACATGTTTGTAAATTATTTAGCGACTTCTTGGTGTTTTTCTGTTTGCGTCTGATGAATTATTCCATTGTTCAATTTCTGAATACTTTTTTGTCATAGCTACTATTTTTTGTGATGGGAACCAATTGTGCCCCTCTTCTTGCCGACTTGTTTCTTTATTATTATGAGGCTGACTTCATAGAGGAACTTCTTAGGAAGAAAGATAAGAAGCTAGCAATATCCTTTAACTTACGTTCCGCTATATAGATGATGTTCTCTCACTAAATAATACAAAATTTGGTGACTATGTTGAACGAATCTATTCCATCGAACTAGAGATAAAGGATACTACAAATACAGTTAAGTCTGCCTCATATCTTGACTTACATCTAGAAATTGACAATGAGGGTCGGTTGAAAACAAAACTTTACGACAAAAGAGATGATTTCAGCTTCCCAATTGTGAACTTCCCATTTCTGTGTAGCAACATTCCAGCAGCGCCTGCATACGGAGTATATATCTCTCAATTGATACGATATTCCCGGGCTTGTATTTCCTATCATGATTTCCTTGATAGAGGATTGCTTCCTTTCCAAATGGTGAAGTTGAAATCATCCCTTCGTAAATTTTACGGACGCCATCACGAGTTGGTTGACCGTTATGGAATAACCGTTTCACAGATGATATCGGATATGTTCCTTATGTCGTAACTACAATACCCTTCCCTTTTCACGAATGTGACCTACCGAATTAGACTATTTACCGGATTTGTAATAACATAAGCAACACGACGGGTGCCTCATGTGGAGCAGGATCTGCTTACCCTTCCGGAGCACCTGAGATCACCCCCAGTTTTTGGTGGGGTTCGTGTTGCCTAATCTTTAGTTTTCTATGTTGTGTCATCTGTACTAGTATTTGTCTGTTTGTCTTTTTATTTTTGGCCATGGCGTTGTCAGTTTGTTTTCGATCTATGAGTTTGACTGTCCCTCTGGTATCGTTTTTCCCTCTTTTGCAAAAAGTAAAATCACAAAAATACTGAACTCCGAGGAAAATTCAAAACGGAAAGTCCCTAATCAAATGGCAAAATCAAAGCTCAAACACATCAAACGAATGGATAACAACTGTCATATTCCAGACTTAGTACAGGCATTTTCGTATGTAGAAAATGGTGGATTAAACCTGGTTTTATAGCTAGCTTAACCTCTCACTTGTATGACAGTCGCATCAAATTCCAAAAATTGCAAAACACTTCAGTGGGTATATAAACACTTGATTTTTTGCAAAGACCCATCTTGCCATCCTGACGTATGTGTTTTTATCCCGGCATATAAAACCCCATACAATATCGTTTTGTTTGTAAAATATATTATAAATGCATCATTTCTTTTGGAAAAGCACCATATTTTTTTTTTCGGCAACTACCGAAGAGGAAATCCTTGCAAATCACATTTCCTTTATAACTTTAATGATGGAAAATATGAATGTACGTCATTCTACTCGATTCTAAAATTCCACTTATAAATTATACCAGTGAATAGTCAAATTCTACATAAAACTTATTTGTAAACTATTTTATCAGTTTTAAATTGGGTTCAAAGTTACTGTGAAACTATCTACTTATATATAAAAATCAGATGTCGATATTGACAAAATCATTGTAAATGGGATCATTCGAAGATCAATTCATGTTTGTCGTTCTTCATGTAGTAACAATAATTCTCTTTAATTTCAAATGGTTGATGATTTTTAAAAGTTACATCTAAATTAATTAGTGAGTTTTATGTCATAATATAAACTACATGTAGGGCGTATTCAAAACTGCACGCATCAAAAGATTATCCCGCTTTAGTTTGATCGGTAAATGAGGATGCAACTATGGCAAAAAAATAGTATTTGTTGACGGTATTTTAGTTTGTAATTAGATATAAGAATATGTGGTATGAGTGCCAATGAGACAACTCTCCATCCAAGTCACAAACTATTACAGGTCAAAGTACGGTCTTGAAGACGCCTGCATATTTAAAGTTTTTCTTGTCATATAATACACCTCGGAATGTCTTGACTGCCTAAAAAAGATCTCCCTACGGTCGGTCTTTTATTTCATCAATCCTGACATTCCTCGGTGTGATATACGACAAGAAAAACCATAAAATGTACTTTATCTATGATGTGTTTGAGCTTTTGTTTTGTCATTTTATAAAGGACTTTCCGTTTAAAATTTTACTTGGAATCCGTTTTTTGTGTTAATTGACTTTTTATGGTGACCATTAAACTTTTGCAAACATTAACAAAATGTAGTATGAGTAAAAAAGTACAAATAAAAGGAAACGAATGTAATCAACTGAGTCATTATTTCAACTATCAATTTTATGATAGAATTGATATCAATACGAATCAAATTATTCAAATCAAATAAAATGGCAACTCACGTCTAGATTAAAAAAGGAAACAAATACAAATTATTGTAGAAGTAAACTCGTATCGCTAGTTAAACGAAGACCAAGTGTAAGACATTGTTATCGGTCCTTAAAAGTGCAAGCATATATAGCCTACTATGCGGTATTCGTTTATAAGTCATTTTGGAAGACCGTATGGTGACCAATAATTTTCATTGTTTACGTCTATACCTCATATGTTCGCATATTTTATAAAATTTAACCTGTTTTGTACTTTGTTTCTGCTGTTATGGGTAACAGCAAAGCTTTGAGGGACTTTCAATCCATTATAATTGTTAAATACTTTTAAAAGTTACTTGTCTTCAATCAGGTTTAAAATATGTGTTGATCCTAGTTACAATGTTTGTGATTGTAATATAAGATCCGTTTAGTCATCAAAACATTGAAATATGTACATTACTAGATGATATCCGGTTATCCCTTTAATATGAAAAACTACACAAAAGGTATATACCAAACAACGAAAGATGAACACATATTAGTACATGTATATGTTTCCTAAGATATTGCTAGTGTCAATTCATAAAAAAAATCGAATTCCTAAACACACATAAAAATCTGAAGAACAGTCAAAACTGTTATGGAAAATTATATGAAAACTGAAGTGAAAACACAAGTAATGCAGCATTGATCACTTCCTAATTTGAATGCGAGGTGCCAAAACAGAAAATTGTTTTCTATTATTACTAATATCACAACTATAGTATTTGAAATTGGTGGTATTTTGGTCTGATAAAAAACACATTAAAATCTGGGGCTTACTTTAGCCCTTCGAGAAAGAGGGCGAAAGATACCAGGGCAAATCCACACTTATATTTCGAAAATAAACAGACAACGCCATGGCTACTATTCTCGATTTGGCGGAGTACCTGGAGATTTGATCGAATGTAACCAAACCCCTATTCGGACATTTCTGGTTATTGGGGATACAAGTATAATGTATAGTTTGTTTCGTATTTCCCTCTAGGTCTAGTGTTCCTGTATAGTTGCATTAGTGTGTGGATGTTCCGTTGTTGAGATAGGGCTTGTTTAAGATTTCCAAGACTAAGTGACATAAGTCGTTCATCAGGTAAAACTGCACATACACCTCTGGCCAAACAATATTATATATCATTTCTTGCATTAAAGGATGAAAATAATAGAAATAATTTGTCCCCTGTTTTCTCGCAATAAATATAGGTTTTCTTAAGTTCAAGATTCTAAATAACAATACCTTGATACCGTACCTTAGTTTTGCTAGTTGTCAACTTTGTAAAGCCTTCTTTTTAACTGCTTACAAGTATTGAAATCGTGAAGGTACACTTCTGTTTTATGATAGATTTGTGTTTTGATTCTCAATCTTTAGTTTTACAGTATGAAAAAGAAGTTGAAATGTAACCACTAGTAGATCTAATGTTACGATGATTAGTTGAGGGAAAAAAATCTACAAAAAATGTCAATTTCAAATTTCAATCTGCTATCTTGAAGATTTAGTTTTTTCTGTGAAACAGGGATGCCATAATCATGTTACAACTACGTTTTGTTCCAGTAGTCTATTCAGTAGATAGTTGGCCAAAGGCCAGAAATATCGTAAACCTAAATCCATCAACTTGAAACACAACTTCAAAATATTGATGGATTCAGTCGGGGATCATGTCAGACAATGGGTTAAACGCGAGTGAGAGGACGTACATGTTTCCAAATAGATTTGGATGTGAGACCGTTGATGAAATTCAGAATTATAATTACCCATGCTACAATCTTTAAAGAACTAGTTGTTGCAAAACACCTGTTCTACCTCGAAACCAATTTGTTGTTGTCCTTGCAGGTAAAGCCCCAAACAACATCGTTTGTACGGGTAGATCCTACTACATAAACAATTTGATAAACGGATTTGGTATTGGCAATTCACTTGGAAACTCAATATATACCCTTTGCAATGTCAACTTAAGAGGAAAAGCTAAAAATACCTTCAATTTATTAGATACCTAATTTACAAAGGTTTCCTTACAAATAACGTTATATTGTCGGGTCTTCTTAGTGATTCACGAAAGCTTTTAAAATATCCACACCAATTTTATCAACAATCAAAGCTGGGCTTTAAAGTTATTGTGAAACTACCTATTCTAGAGGTGACGTGATTCAGATGTGGATACTAAAAAATTTTAAAGATGTTTCAGAGGACATACAATTCAAGACTCTTTCATCTTGCAATAGTATTAAACATTTGACTTTTCTACACTTTACACAAGTATTCCTCATTTCAAACTGAACATTGCTGAAAGACAAATTGAAAGAGCTGTCCTGTTTTGTTTTTTTTATGACTAAAAAAAACTAAAAAAGGTTGAAGACTTCTTGAAATGTTTATGGTGATACACAGCTTGGGTTCGTGTTTCTCAAACTGTTTTTATGCAATGATGCATTATATTGATAGTGTAACGTGTACACAGGGTAAGCCTGTCTACTTCTATTTTAGAATAGGTTCGTTACCAGTTTGATACTCAAAATGTTAAACAAGAAAACTTTATTCATAAATTGACATCAATGAACTAAAATATATACAACTGCTCTTGCTTCAACAGTTAAATTTATCTATACATTATTCATTCCACTTTAATATATATGCAAATGATACAAATTTGTATAAATACCAGTTTGTCCTGGGTCAGGGACAAACTTGTCCTTTTGGTACAATTATGTGCCCTACAAGTTGACACACTTGTCCTACTGGTACATGTTGGTACCCTACAAGCTACGACTTGTCCTAATGGTACATTGTGGTACCCTACATGTGAACACACTTGTCTTGCACGATAAAATTCATACCTGACAAACTACAGTTTGTACAAGTCTTAAAGAAAGGCACCAACCTTGTCCTTTGTTGCATTACAATCATGAATGTAATTCCATATTAGAGAATATTAACAGGCACCAACCTGTTCTTTATTGCACTTGAAGTAAAAGTATCTTATGTAAGAGACAGTGATCTCAAATATCCTTTCTCTAATAATCACGTACCGTACGTATCCTGGCCATCGTCTTCGTAGATTGAGACGAATGACCAAGAGCAAGGAAACGCTCCTATTTAAATACCCCAATGGTAGCCGAACGATTCTCGAAGGAAGGGTGTTCTTCCAAAGTGTCTCATTACTCGTATTAATAGTTTCCTTTGAAACACCCCTTCACATTTGACCTGACCCAAGGTTTACCCTCCAAATATCTTATTCTTTTCTATGTTTTATTAAAGTATATACAAATACATAAAATAAGGCTTCTGCCAAACTGTAACTAAGGTAAACTATCTAACCTAAGATACAAAATCATCACAATAGTTTTGATTAGTTTGTCAGTTCTTCTGCCATAGGAGTTTGAATGTCCAATTAGTAGTTTCTGTCTCGGTGTGACACAGGTGTTCCTAGAACGGAGGAAATAACTCAGAGAAGAAGAAGACAACCTAGAACACTGATGATTAAAACATTTCTCCGTGGTGCTAGTTTGAAGTATTTCTTTCTTTTTTTTTTTCGAAAGGTACGAGTCATGTTTTTTTCTCTGTGTGCTACGGGTGCTCCAAGAACGGAGGAAATAACTAAGAGAAGACAATCTAGACCTCTCTGATTATTTAAAACATTTCTTCAGTGGTGCGAGTTTGTAGTATTTTATTTTTTTTTTTTTTTTTCGAGTGGTGCGAGTTCTGTCTCTGTGTGACACGGGTGCGCCGAGAAAGGAGGAATTTACTTAAAGAAGAAGAAAACAATCTATGATTAAACACATTTCTTCGAGTTTGTTATATTTCTTGTTTGTTAATGGTGCGAGTCTGATAAAGTGATGCAAGTTGTCATAATTAGTGAGAGTGTTTGAGTTGGGCGAGTTGCCGTGGGCCGAGTTTACATAAATTCAAGACAAATTGAATACAAAACCAGTTCCGTCTGCGAACAAAACGTAGACGGTGAGGAACCAGCTACGGAAATTTATTTGGGGTTTTCTTAATGAAGCTACGCTAGCTAATTAAAGCCATTACTATATGAAGTTATAAAGTATATTACATACACTAATTATTTATTATTATATAATACTTCAGACGATCGTCGGCTCGGAGACAAACCGGCTAAAAAAATTGGTCTCAAATTTAATAGTATAGATTCCAGGGCAAGTACTTCCTTATCATCAGTTCTTTGTAGGGAATTGATGCCCAGAAGGAAGCTATTCAACCAAAAGTTCCAAGTGATGAAATTGAAATCATCCCTTCGTAAAATGGGCGCCATCACGAGTTGGTTGACTATTATGGAATAGATGTTTTGCTGATGACGACAGATGTCTTACAAGTGTCGCAACTACAATCCTTTTCCTCTAATGTGATCTACCGAATTATACTTATCATCGGGTTTGTACTTACATGAAGAACACAACGAAGGTCACGTCTAGAGTACGATATGCAAACATTTCTGGAGAACCTGAGATCACCCCCAGTTTGGTGGGTTTCGTGTTGCTCATTCAATACTTTTTAAATATGTGTTTTTGTACTGTTGTTTGTCTGTTTGTCTTTTTCTTATTTAGCCAAGGTGTTGTTCATTTTCGGCTTATGAGTTTGAATGTTCCTTCGATATCTTTCGCCTCTCTGTTTACTGCCAAAAGTAGGGATAATCTTTGTGCCACCGAGATAGTTTAGATTTACAATAGCACACCTGCCCCACAGGAGCCAGAATTTCCAAGGCAGGTTAAATGATATTACTTGCTCTTCTTTACAGTCTTCCCTTATATCTTTCGGGGTTTCCTAGCACAGTTGGTGTTGTATGCTTTTTTTATATCATATAGGAGTTAGCACCTTAAATAATTATATTCATAAAACAAAGTTGACTAATTGAAATATAATAAAAGGATCTTATTATGATAACTTTACATTGAACAATGATTCATAAACTGAGATAACCAATCTCCAATAAACAATGCACATTATAACCATTATTTTTAATCAATAAAACTATCATCTTTTACTTATCTTATCAGAAAATCAAATCGAACATTGGGTGATGAACTACAGAAAAATAAGGTTAATGGTCAAATGAAAATATACACCTTACAGAATTCTAAATATCTAATGAGTAGAAAAAATATATTTGAAAGGTCCAGTTCACAACATTACCGGTATTTCAATAATAATTAGTGTCAAAAATCTAAAACTCAGTTAACTACTTGAACTCCATAGCATACATCGACATGGAAGTTGTCTCTTGCTACGTATCATCCGGCATCAACAATCAGTCAAAATGTCACCACCAGAACATAACCTCGACATTTACAGGTCAGACGATGATTCTGGTAACGAAAGATCTAATAAACCGCGCAAACATGTATCAAGTGAGTTTAGACACAGACAGATGGAATCTGACAAGTAATGTGTTATGGTGACCATCAAATTGATGTATTGTCGATTTTAGTTTTTCTTCCTTATAAATCGTTTTCTTCAGTGTTTGATCACATTCTAATTCAAATTATATAAACGTGTTTTATTGTTGAGTGCAAAAGTATTGTAATTACTTGGTTGTGTTTAAATATGTAACTTGAAACTTATCTGTGTATGATGAAATGAAATACAAAGTATACGGAGGATTACTTAACATCTAGTTCTTAAAGAAGGGTATTTGAGATATTCATGTCACAATATGGAGAGGATTATACTTTATTTAGTATCTTCTATTATCATCAACTGTTATGAATTCGTACATGCTTCAAACTGCGATATCAAAATTGTATTTAAAAAAAATGAGGACGTAAAAATATCAGATTGTAAAAACAAGGGACTAACTTTTATACCTCATGATTTACCGGCATATATTAAAGTTTTAGAAATGAGTTCTAATCGGTTGCGAATGATTGGGGACAATTCTTTTGTTAATTATAAATACCTACAAGAACTTTTCCTGAGACAAAATCAACTTCATTATTTATCTAACAAATCATTTCAAGGATTACTAAAACTTACAATACTCGACATGTCTGAAAATATACTTAATTTATCTAAAGTATATTCAGCAGAACTATTTCATCCAATTACAAACTTAACGAAATTGGATATCAGGAGTAAAATGCCCCAACCAATAGAACTTGTTCCGGATTATAATTATCCCGATCATGCATTCGGTATTCTGACGGAGTTGTCTTTCTTAGGAATCGATATGATGCCTTTGCCACACTTTGGAAGCGGATTCGGTCAACTGAAGACCATAAAAGAATTACACTTCGACTCATGTTATTTAATACACTTGTCGAATGAAACCTTTCAGAGGTTTTCATCTTCTGTAGAACAGCTTACTCTCATAAATTGTCGGTTACCCTTTGTTGCTACAGAAGATAACGCATTGTTGCCATTTTACAAAACTCTGTGTAATAGATTTTTCTGGAACATTCATGCATTTGAAGCACGCATTGCAGCTGTTACACCCATACTGTGATACAAATATAGCGACAATAAACTTTGTTCATGTGAGTGACGTAAGTATTGACAGGACCGATGTCCCGTATGTTCTGACAATTACAGTGGACATAATGGAGAACCTAAAAACTATTTGTGTAGAAAATCTAGATTAATCCGAGAATGGAATGGTTCATTATGACACTGGATCTTTGTTTTCCTTCGATCACCCGGAATGTTTTCGACATCTTTCTTTTAATGGAAACAGGTTTTTACTTGTAAGCGACAAAAATTTAAATGAGATAAAACATTTCTTTTATAGAATTATTAGATTGAAATCGTTGGACTATTCATATAATACTGTCAACTATGCTATAAAAAATTCATTTACTTCAAATTCAGATTTAAATTGTTCATTTCACAGTTGTGTGATATTACCGAAGTCACTTGAAAAAATAGATGTAAGTTACACAATAGCAAATACTTTCCCCGCAATATTTTTAATAGTTCCTAAAAATAACAGCCTTACATATCTGGATGTATCTTATTCAAACATAAATGCTTTCATAATTATTCTTCAAATTCGAGTGGAAACATTTATTTCTAATGGTGGGGACTATTCATTTGCATGGAATCAATTGAAACGTTCTCCCTATAACACTCTTAAAACGATTGTATGGAAAAACGCCGACCTAGATAATGCAATAAGACTGTACGGAAACCAGGTTTTCAAAAGTACCAGATCTGTCGTGTCAATGGATATATCTGAAAATGATATTTGGTATTTTCCGGACGACCTATTAAATCCAATGCCAAACTTGACATATTTTTATTTAAGTAAAAAATCACTTCAGTCTATTCCTGTACAAATGAGCGATCATACTAAAGTAAAGATGCTTTACGTAAGGAAGAATCGATTGGCAAGTGTAAGTTCAGAGGCTGGGCCGACAAGATGCAAGAACTTCATGGAATGACTTTATATCTCACTGATATTGCATTGGAGTGCAATTGTGACAATGTAGACTTCATAAGATGAATTCAGACTACGAAAGTTGACCTCGACAGCAGGTTATATCAATGTAAATTGTCGAACGGCACAGTTACTGATACACTGATTGCGTACAACTCTTTATATGACTTGTTTGCTGACTGTAAGAGTACTATGTGGTTAACCTTTGCATCAACATTATTATCTACATTTATCACGATCTCACTGCTACTTGCAGCCTTTAACAAGAGATGGAAAATCATCTTCTCTATCTATGCAGTAATTCGCCGTGTTGTTGAGCGCAAAGTCTGGAGGATTTACCAATATGACGTGTATATATCATATGAAGGGGATATTGTCATTTGGATTAAAAATGTATTGATACCAAAACTTGCGACCGAGTGGGGACTGACGATGTGTATAAAAGATCGAGATTTTTTTATGTGGACCGAGTCAAGCGGACAACGAGGTAGTGAGCATTCAAAACAGCAGGTCCATTATATTTCTCATCACGCCTGAATTCCTATCGTCACGTGATTGCATGTTTGAACTTGACAGAGCAAGATATGAGAGAATTACAAAAAATCTGGAGCGTATTATTTTCATTACAAAATATATAACAATAACTGAGATTTCGTAGAGTTTTCGTACATTTGGATTATGCATTTGTTGTACAATGGCCGACAAATCTAGAGGATTTGGATGATACATGGAAGAAACTGAGGATGTTGCTTACTGATGGCTTAATTGCTAAAGAATAAACATTGTTATAGAAATTATCAAGGCAATGTACATACCATGAAAGTTCATTATAAAACATATTCAACTCCTCCTACATATTTCGGTCAAGATCTTTGTTAAAATTAAAAGATGCTGAAGTTGTGCACTTGCTGTTATGATATTACGAAATATTTTAAAATATCATTCTTTCAAATTTGGTGATGGGGAGCAACATTGCTTCAGTATCAAATGGGTTAATAAACCTCTTCTACAGTTATCATCCCAGATCCTTGAACCTTTCCTGGAGGATAAGTATATATAACAGTTATTCGCTATGTAATTGTTTAAGGTTTTTCCGCATTGCCAGACCTAAAAACGTAGTAATTCTTCAATAAATGTTTTTAAAAGACGGAAACAATTGTTTAACCTAGATCCATCGAACTAAACAGTGATGCATATTATTAAAAGACTATAAGGAACAAAGTACACCGAAAGTTTCATCATTTTCTTTTATAAAAATAATTCATTTTATTCAGACTTTTGTTGGTTGAATAATGCATGCAAAATAACATTGTATCCTTAGCTATACATTTAGATAAATTATCATTTTTAAGGGAATCTAGTGCAATTTAAAGTTATTATTGAATGATAATACAGGTATAAATAAAAATCAATGGTGCTGCATGTTCATTCTATAATGACAATACAGGTATAAATAAATATCACCGGTGCTGCATATCCATACTACAATGACAATACAGGTATAAAAAAATATCACCGGTGCTGCATGTCCATACTACAATGACAATACAGGTATAAATAAATATCACCGGTGCTGCATGTCCATACTACAATGATAATACAGGTATAAATAAATATCACCGTGCTGCATGTCCATACTACAATGATAATACATGTATAGATAAATATCACCCAGTGCTGCATGTTCATACTACAATGATAATACAGGTATACATAAATATCACCGGTACTGCATGTCCATACTACAATGACAATACAGGTATAAATAAATATCACCGGTGCTGCATGTCCATACTACAATGACAATACAGGTATAAATAAATATCACTGGTGCTGCATGTCCATACTACAATGACAATACAGGTATAAATAAATATCACCGGTGCTGCATGTCCATACTACAATGACTAAACATCGTGATGACAAAGCAATTTAATAATTATCAGGAAGTAGAAAAACAATTTTGTCACTGCTAACATATAAATCATTGAGTATATGATATTTATCTTGCAGACAGTTAAGTCCAGATATTAAATCGATTCAAGTATTTTACAACCTGTTTTGTAAAGTTTTTAATGACAATTGAATTAGATCAACACTTTATGACTGGATATTTATAAAACAAATATTTAAAAGCGTACATGAAGTCATGAATTGCAAACATACTTCAATCATCATGCATGATATGACGGATCTTACACTTCATAGATTTTGTGCATCTGAAGCGCATTTATGAAATTGTTGTGAAAACCATTTGAATGCAAAGGATGTATAAATACATAGAAAAGTTAAGAGCAATACTTGTCAATACGACTTAAACGGATCACCTTATAAAAATAGTCTAATTAATCTGAGGCCAACTCTGCCTTACGTAGTTAGAACGTTATCTTCTAAATAATGATTTGCAAATGCAAACCGAATGTCCAGATCAAATGTGTAAATTAGGAATTTCAGTATGCATTTATCGCAGTTAACTTCATAATTGGTTAGATTTTGTAATCTTTATATATTACCAAGACTCATGCATTCGTCGAGCTATCAGTATATCAAAATGAGGAGTATGCATTTGGTTTAAGATTCGGAAGTATGATTTTGCATTTTTTGTTACAGAAAGATTTTGCTCAGTATAACCAGTTCAGGAGTCAGGACCACCACCCTAGAAGGAAAACATTTTTTCTATATGATTTGTTAAATAATTTTGAATTAAAGGATGAATTCCGTCATAAATGAATTGTCCAGATTTAGCTCTATGTATTGGTCTCATTTGGTTTTACCAGCTCTTTTTACGTCTGTATTTAAAGTTCGGTTTTTTAAATATTTCAGCCTCAATCATCACTGGACAAACAGTTATTGTCAACACTCGGACCTGGTGCAGTTCTTTTGATCATTAAATGTGATGTTTAAGGTAGCTCCGGTGTCTTCTTCCATCTTGGATTTTGAAATACCAGATAACACTCGGTCTAGATCTTTAATGAAATTTGCAAATTTCGAGAGTAAAAGGTGATTCATATATAAGACTTTTCATGTTAATACAGAAAATGACATGTTTTATCATATTTACGGATGTATTTTACCAAAAAACAGAAAAATTATGTTTGATTCTATTTTTTTCAACTTTGCCACATAAGGGTAGACAACTCAAATGTAAAGGGAGATAATTCAGATAAAGTAAATTTTACAATATGTGTTGGGAATTAACCAATTTTATTTTATAGCAAGAAAACGAGTTCGGTGACCCTATTTTTTCTTTTTCTTATCTGAAAGCATATTATTAGAGCTATCTTCTCATATTTTATCTCAAAATTCTATGGTGTAGTTTTCGTTTTATTACACAAAATTGGGTTTTCCATGCATTATCTATACGAAATCTGACATTTTTGCACAATCTGTAGCATGAAAAAAGGCACGGTGACCAATGCTGTTTAATATATTTTTGAAAAAAAGCATGATATAAACTACATTTTGACAAATTATTAACAAATTCTATGGATTTTAATTTAGACCCCCAGCTACCTTAATAAGTGCATCAGCATGGCATTGTGCTTTATAAACAATATCAGAACCTGCTTAAATAAAATCAGTTGCATGATTACTCTTGTTACTATTTCTACCTCAGACCGTCTGTTATGGACATTAATCTGCAACTTGGAATTGGTCAGTTCTCATTGGGATTGAAGTGTGTTGCTGCTTACTCCTTACTGAGCCTCTCATAAATACTATCTATCTTAACAATAAAAGCAACACGTTATAAATGAATTGTTTATTATTTGCAATAGTGTATTCAGAAGAAGTTGATTTGCTGTTAATTCGGAAACTAATGCGTGCATTTAGTATTGCAATTCACTAATTACTGGTATACTGTAATATCTAATTAATGGGAATGAAAAAATTCATGTGATTTGAGTAATAATTATTCTTTAATATTCTTATTGCATTAACTAGAATATAATAGTCAGGTTAAGTCCATTTAGACTTATTACCAGTAACATTTACATTGACAGGTGAAAATTTTAACTCACTACCCCATGTTTTCTTCAATTATGGCATCGGATTTGGTTTTGATTATGACTAATAGTGAAGATGTCTAATGAAGGGCTATGCTAAAGTATTGTCATTGTTTCTGTATCTTCATTCATTTAAACTGAAAATTGATATTGTCCCTAACTGTACTTTGAATTAAAGGTGTCACCAATTCGATGACATTGGCAGTCTGTTTTAGACCCATGAGTGTGGATATCCTTTTGGTATCTTCGCCTAATAGTATGTTTTGAATGTTATCGAAGTTTTGTTCTACTAGTACAATTATCAAGTGTTGTTTCCATTGTATATACGACAATTTCTTTTAACGATAACTATTGGCAGGTTATTTTATATCACACACGCTAGCTGATAAATATAGATGAACTAATATGATGTATTGTAATAAGACGAGCTATATTACAAATAGATGCGTACTAACATTAGACAAATTCATCTACGGTCAATAACGCTTATACGTATACAAATAACGGAATTATATCAAATGAATGTATCAATGATTTTATTTACTTATGTCCAAATAAAATAAAAATATTTATGATAAATAAAAGTTATGATATATGTATAACGTTTAGACAGCTCTATATCTGTATTTTATACGAAAATTATTTCTTTTATGAATCTGTTATAATCATTCAATAAAAGCTATTTAAATCAACGCAACTTACCTATTTGTTTTGGGGTTTCAGCCTACAGGTTAAAGTACCCGTTACAGCTACTTCATGTGCATAACGCATTGATAATATACTGTGATGACACAGCAATGGATTTTGATATAAGGAAGTGAAATTCAAATACTAAGATTGCTTTGAATTGACATTGTTTTTTGTAATTTCCTCTCTCTCATTAATAAATGCCGAGGCATGTTATGTGCCAATAAGACAACAACTCCAAGATACAAATAATCAATCAAACATCTACAGAATAGAGCATATTGTGGTCCGAATAGAAATACATCAAAGAATTTATTCGTTTCAAATATAGAGTTATCATGTAACAATACAACCGCATGAAACATTGCTTGTCTGAATGCCTGCACAAAAGTATAACTTGACACAGGATCATGTTATTGCAGATGTAAGTGATCAGTTTTGAATGATGGACACAGTGCTTGGAAATTACATAACATTACATTACATCTAGAAAATGTCATTGATGATCTGTTAAGGACAAAACTTTATGACAGGAGCGTGGATTTCTTATAATTTTTTTCCTTAGACAAAGAAGCTATTGAACCAAGATTCTAAGGGATGAAGTTGATCCATGCCTTCGAACTATTTAAAGGCACCGTAACGAGTTGGTAGACCGTAAACGATGAAATATCTGTTTAGCAGATGACGGGAATATGTTCTAATTGTCTACTAATCCCAATATTGGGAGGTTGGAATGTCCCTGTGTATCTTTCGCCTCCTATTTGTACTACACTATTAACATTACGAACTACATTTATGAAATAAAATTGAGAATGGAAATGGGGAATATGTCAAAGAGACGATAACCCGACCAAAGAGCAGACAACAGCTGAAGGCCACCAATGGTTCTTAAACGCAGCGAGACAATTCCGCACCCGGAGGTGGTCATCAGCTGATGAACAATGAAATAACCTGTAAATTACTTCCATGTACATTACAACACACTTAAAAATGCTTGATGAGTATCATGTGTATGTCACCTCTGCTAAAAATAGCATTATACTGGTACTATTCAATCATACGATAAACATAACCGAAACATCTGAAACATACGCTACGTTTGTGTTCAATCTGTGCTACACTCTGAACAACTTCTTTTATACGCTTGTGCCATTCGCTGAAAATGATCATTCCCAGTTGTAACGCACACATGGCATTGTGAACATATATTTGTATCGCATAATACTTGTTCAAGAGAAAACAATGAATAACAAAAGTTTCCTCCTTCATACAATATTTTCCTGGAACTAAAACATCATATGTTTTCATGATATTTGTTCCTTGAGAAAAGAGTCGTGTGATTTTTACACATTTCCAGTAGCTGGAATTTATTTTAGAAATTGTAATATATATTTCTAGAACGTGAGCATACCATAAATATTCCTAGAACTTTAATTATCTAATACCCATGATAACTATTCCATGAACGTTTATAAAACATGTATAACCAATATTCCTGGAATTTTTATATTATGACAAATATTCCTGTATATAAACAATGATTTGTATATACGATGTATATGTATTAAAATGTTTTACCTCATTTGTTGTTAATTATCCAATACCATGATATAAATCTGTGTAAAAGAGGGCGAAAGATACCAGAGGGACAGACAAACTCATAGATTGAAAATAAACTGACAACGCCATGGCTACAAAATAAACAGACAAACAGACAAATAATAGTACACAAGACACAACATAGAAAACCAAAGACTAAGCCACACGAACCTCACCAAAAACCGGGGTGATATCAGGTGTTCCGGAAGGGTAAGCAGATCCTCCTCCACATGTGGCACCCGTCGTTTCACTTATGTTATTACAAATTCGGTAAATAGTCTAATTCGGTAGGTCACATTCTTGAAAAGGGAAGGGTATTGTAGTTACGATATACGGAACATATCCGATATCATCTGTGAAACGGTTATTTCATAACGGTCAACCAACTCGTGATGGCGTCCGTAAAATTTACGAAGGATGATTTCAACTTCACCACTTGGAACTATTGGTTTAATAGCTTCCTTGTGAGCAGCAACCCTCTATCAAGGAAATCATGAGAGGAAATACAAGCCCGGGACTATCGTATCAATTGGAAGATATATACTTCGTATGCAGGCGCTGCTGGAATGTTGCTACATAGAAATGGAAAGTTCACAATTGGGAAGCTGAAATCATCTCTTTTCGTAAAGTTTTGTTTCAACCGACCCTCATTGTCAATTTCTAGGTGTAATTCAAGATATGAGGCAGACTTAACTGTATCTGTAGTATCCTTTATCTCTAGTTCGATTGGATAGATTCGTTCAACATAGTGACCAAATTTTGTATTATTAAGTGAAAGAACATCATCTATATAGCGGAACGTAAAGTTAAAGGATATTGCTAACTTCTTATCTTTCTTCCTAAGAAGTTCCTGTATGAAGTCAGCCTCATAATAATAAAGAAACAAGAGGGGCACAATTGGTTCCCATTGGAAATCCGATAGTCTGTTGAAAAACACGTCCTCCAAACGTAACAAATATGTTGTCAATCAAGAAATCAAGCATCTTGATAATGTCAGTTTCAGAAAAATTTTCTTTGAATCAGAGTGATTCTTTACAAAGTAGGATTTATCCTCCCAAGACAAGATACTTGTATCTACGTTCGCCATTTTTTTATGAAACACAGCAATACCAACTCTTTCAATTTGTCTTTTAGTTTGGAATGGGAATACTTGTGTAAAGTGTAGAAAAGTCAAATGTTTTAATACTATTGCATGATGAGAGTCTTAGATTGTATGTACTCTAAAAGATCTTTGGAATTTTTAGTATCCACATCGTAATTGTCATAGGAAACATTTGTTACAAAACAAAATTTCTAATTCGAAGTCCATACTTTTCAAAATGTCAAAACATTGTCCATAATATTTATTCAAAAAGTAAAATAACAAAATACCGAACTCCAAGGAAAATTCAAATTTTTCTTATATTTCAAAATGGTGGATTAACTCTGGTTCTATAGCTAGCTAACCATTTCACTTGTATGACAGTTGCATAAAATTCCCTTATATTGACAACAATGTGTGAACAAAGAACGTTTAGAATATAACAACAGTTATGTTAGGAACTTTCACTATGTATTATTTTATCCTGTGTGAAGGACATTTTCTTATAACATTGGTACTTATATTCTGTCACAACAGTACCAAATATTTGGGTACCACACGCTGTCCTAATCTTACACTCAATAATCTTAAGAATGTAAACAATAACTACATAAATGATATATAGCATGGCGTAATCTCTGTAGAATAACTACGTGGTAAACAGATTAGAGTGTAACAAAATCTTACATTATCAGACTGTGATATCAAATATGTTATTGAGAAAATCTAGGATGTTATATTAGTCGATTGTAAATAACAGAGGACTGAACTTTATACCTCATAGTTTACCGGAAGTTATCAATGTTCAAGATCTTAGTTCGAACCAATTAACAGCTATTAAAATGATTATTCCGTTAATAATAAGTACTTACAAGAACTGATTTGGGGAAAAATGAAGATTTATCTAGTGAGTCATGTAAAGGATTATATAATCTTTCTGCGCGTTATATGTCTCTCAATATGCTTGGTTCTTCTAATTAAAAACTTAACAAAATTGGATATCAGAAGTAACATGCCCCAGCCAATAGATTTTGAAAAGATTTAATTTATCCCGACCATGTTTTTGGTGTTCTGAGCGAGTTGTCTTTCTAATGATATAATGCCTGTGACACAATTTGGACGGGGATTAAGTCATATTACTAACCTTCAATAAGTGCACTTCCAAGCATGTTATTTTGTAAGCCCGTCTAATACAACATTCCAAATATTTACATATTTTGTACAGTGGCTCAACAATTTGTTAAAATTTCTACCTCTAAATTCATCAAGTAAGTTGTCAATAAAAACACCAGCTTACATACGTTATATCATTTGTTCTTGATTCGACCGAACGTAATACCTGTCAAAGTATAGATTTGCACAAATGTAAGTCACCATGTAGGTAGATATAAGAAGATGTGGTATGAGTGCAAATGAGACAATTCTCAATCCAAGTCACAATTTATAAAAGAGGCTCTTTTCTGCTCCTTCGACTTTCCATTAGAGATCATGCATATTTCAAGGTTTGCCTTATTGTAAAACACACTTTAGTTGGTTTTCATGGGTAATTCTTAAACACTAACGTGTATGTTTTACGACAAGAAAGACCATAGGATACTAGTATGCATTATATGACTGATATATCGTCAAAATCTTCTTTTTCTGCAAACAAATTGCGAGATAATTTTCCTATTTGCCGGGATATTCTTTCCGTATACGTGTAGGTTTAAATACGACCTACAGCTTATTAATAATGTGAGATGGAACTTAATAATTGACTACATATTAAACTTTATACTTACTGTCCATAATAACAACATATAATTGAACTTGTATATGAAGAAAGAAATAATGAATTGTTACGGTGTAGAAAAATAAAAGTCACTTGTTAGTAATTTATTACATCAATTTTATAAAGGGAGATGCAACCTATTTTGTCTTGTTTCATGACCAATAAAAGGCTGATAATTTATTTAACTATTCAGATACTTGTTTTTTCTCTTGTGTCTGGAATTTCATATTTTTCTTTAAAATTGAGAAGCAGAATATAATATTATCCTGTCCCCATTATAAAGTACGCGGCTGTTTCACAATAGAAAATTCAAATATTTGTTCATTTGATAGAGTAAAGGTAATTCAATTTGTAAAACAAGAACATGCATGAAGTCTATTCATGTTTATAATCAATATATTACCTTAAATAAAATAAAGTATTAATACATTTGTCCTTTATATTGAAAACAATTTGAGATGATTAAATTCCATTTGTTGACCTTAGTGTCCTAGATAAAGTGTTGTTGACTTACAAAGCAATTGATATTATAGAAACCATGTGACAGTTTTTGATATCCTTGTCAGAAAATGGTGAGGATTATAATTTACTCAGTAATTTATATAGTTATTCAGTGTGATGAAATCTCTCGATCATCAGATTGTGATATCAAATATGTATTTAATGGAAATCTCGGAGTTAAAATAGCTGATTGTAAAACAGAGGACTGCAGTTTATTCCTCAAGATTTACCCTGGGATATAAATGTTCTGGATATGTCTTCAAATCAGTTAAAGAGTATTGAAAACAGTTCGCTGATTAACTATACACATCTACATGAACTTAATGTAAGAAAAATCAACTTAAACATTTATCTGATAAGTCATTCCAGGGATTGCACAATCTTGCCGTGCTTGATATGTCTCACAATTTGCTTGATTTATCGTATACATATTCAGCAGAACTATTTTTCCAATTCAACACTTAACAAAATTGGATATCAGGAGTAATATGCCTCAACCTGAGAATTATGATAAGGAATTCGACTATCCCGATCATGCGTTCGGTGTTCTGAGAGAATTGACTTTCTTAGGAATTGATATGATGCCTGTGCCAATCTTCGGAAGCGGATTCACTCCAATGAAGAAACTTCGAAAGTTATACTTTCAATCTTGTTATTTAGTACGCCTATCAAATGAAACATTCCAGAAGTTTTCATCTTCTGTAGAAGAGTTTTATCTCAGAAATTGTCGATTAAACTTTGTAAAACAGAAGATGACGCTTTGAGTCCGTTTTCACATCTACGTGTATTAGATTTGTTTGGAACGTTTATGCACCTAACGCGTGCCTTACTTCTTTTGCATCCATATCGTTATAGAAATATGACTACGATTAATTTTGGCCATGTGGTGACCTAACTATTGATAGCGACGACTTCCCGTATGCTCTGATAATTACATCTGATATAATGAAAATCTGAAATCCATTTGCATAGAAAATCTAGATTTATCACAGAATGGAATTGTCGATTACAAACATGGCTCTTTATTTTCCTTTGATTACCCAGAATGTCTAAAACATCTTTCATTGAAAGGAAACAGGCTTTTACTAGCTTATATAAAAATCATGAAGAGATTAACACTTTTTCAGTAAAGCTTTACGATTGAAATCTTTGGATTATTCATATAATGTGGTCAACTTCGTTATTGATCATGAACATTCATTGACCTTCGATTCTAATGTTAAAAGTTATGGTGACAGTCATGTTATTTTGCCACCTTCATTAACAAAATTAGATATCAGTTTCACAATAGTTAATACTTTACCCCTACTGTTTATAGTTCCGAAAAACAATAATCTTACTTATTTGGATATATCTTATACAAATACAACTATTACCATGCTTTTGTTGAACTTCGGTTAGAGACATTTATATCTGCTGGAACAAGGTACAGTTTTGGTTGGAGGAATTGGACCGTTTTCAAGAGACCAACTTAAAAAATTAGTATTGAAAGACGCTACTCTAACTGATGGAATAGAAACATACGGAAACCGGTTTTCAATAAATGTCAATCAGTCGAGTCACTGGATATATCTAAAAATAGCATTTGGCATTTTCGAATGATATTTTAAACCAATGCCAAATTTGTCAAACCTTTATTTAACTGACAATTTTCTCCAATCTATTCCAGAACAGCTGAATACGCATACAGACATAAAGGTACTTGATGTTAGAAAAATCTCCTCACAAGTATAAATGCACTCAGTAGAAATTGGGCAGATCAGATGCATGAAATCCATGGAATGACTTTGTACCTTGATGGCAATGCATTTATGTGCAACTGTGACAATTTAGACTTTATACGGTGGATACATAATACAAAGGTCGATCTAGATAGTCGGTCTTATAAATGTCAACTATCAAATGGAACCGTTACTGATACCCTTACTGCCTACAACTCGTTTTCCGAATTATTCGCAGACTGCAAGAGTACTATGTGGTTAACCTTTGCATCAACGTTGTTATCTACATCTGGTACAATCTCGTTACTGCTTCTGTTGTATAGTAAGAGATGGAAATTGCCTTCTGTATCTATGGAGTAATTCAGCGTACTATTGAAAAAAAGTTCGAAAGACATACCAGTACGACGTGTATATTTCTTATGAAGGTGAGATAGTCATTTGGATAAAAGATGTCTTAGCACCAAGACTTGAAACCGAGTGGGGACTGACCATGTGTATAAAAGATCGAGATTTTCTAATTGGTGAGAGTCTGTTGAATACTGAGGCAGAATGTATCAAAAACAGTAGGTATATTATTTTCCTCATCTCTCCTGAGTTCAAATCGTCACGTGATTGCTTGTTTGAACTCGACAGAGCAAAATATGAGAAAGTAACAAAAATCTAGACAAAATTATTGTAATAACAAAAGATATTATAGTAACCGATATTCCCTATGAGTTTTCGTACATTTGGAATTATTCCTATGTTGTACAATGGCCGAAAGATCAAGAAGATTTAAATGATACTTGGAGACGATTGAAGATGTTGCTAACGGATGGCCAAGTTCAAAACAAACACGTAGCTCAATAGAGATTTCAACATTAGGTGATAATATTATTATCTTATATCATTCAAACGGAAATTTGTGTATCAACGTCATGAAATTAAAAGAATCAATGAGTCTGAAATTGAAGATTTGAAGATTTTATGACGTTAAGAACGTTTTCGTCAATTTTATGTGCTTTCTTTACAAATGTTCACCTTTTTGTTTTTAAAAGAACTCAATCATTTATATTCAGATCATAAAAGATATAAATGCTTAAACTGTTCGATTTTAATAATAGTTCAACGAGTCAAAGTTGTATGAAACATTAAACCAAAATCTGTAGAATGGCCTTTATTACAGGACCTTGAATGAACATTGCATTGAACAACAAATCGAAGGACTTACCTTGTTTGTATTGGATACCTAAACTTCACAAAATTCCGTACAAACAACGGTTCATTGCCGGCTCATCTGCATGTTCCACTAAGGAATTGTCCATTAGATTGACTAAAATTCTGTCCGCAGTGAAAGAGGGTCTTCAGAAATACTGTGAAACTGTTAACTCGCGTAGTGGTATTAACCATATGTGAATTCTTAAAAACTCTAAAGAACTTCTGGATAATTTTAAATCTCGGTCATTTTCTGAAATTAGTTCTATCAAAACTTTTGATTTTTCAACCTTGTATACCACCATTCCCCATATGAAATTGAAAAACCGTCTAAAACAAATAATCCACAATGCTTTTCAACATAAAAATGGTAGCATACGCTATAAATTTATTACTTTGGGATACCATAAGGCATATTTTGTTAATAGTGAACAAAAGGGTAAAACATGCTACACAGAGGAACAAGTGATCAGTATGCTGGAGTTTTTATTGACAACATATATGTTGAATTTAGAGGTAGACTTTTCAACAAATTGTCGGCATTCCTATGGGAACGAACTGTGCGCCTCTCCTTGCCGACCTCTTCTTATTTTCATATGAATTAGAATTCCTTCAGACACTTGTCAAAACAAGAAGATCAAAGAAGCCTGGTTATTTAATTTCACTTTCAGATATATTGATGATGTTCTTTCCATTAAAATTCAGAACTTTTCTGATTGGGTTCCATTAATATATCCACCAGAACTAGAAATTAAAGAAAAACAGACACGGCTTCCTCCGCCTCATTTTTAGACTTATACCTCGAATTTGACATACACAGTCATCTCAGTACCAGAATCTATGACAAACGAGACGATTTTAATTTTGAAATTATCAATTTCCCCACCTTAGTAGCAATATACCAACTACACCTGCATATGGGATATACATTTCCCAACTTATTCGGTATTCAAGAGCTTGCAGCTCCTACTCAGACTTTGTAAAACGTCACCAGTGTCTGAGCAGAAAGTTGATGAACCAGGGTATGGCAAAGAACGTCTCGTCCTTTTCTAGAAAAGTTCATCGGAAAATACCAAGACCTTGTTGATAAATATTCCGTATCAACTTCACAAATAATACACGATGGTCTTGAAGTATAGATTCTGTGTAATGACGTTGTTTATCATCTTAATAAGGTTTATAGTATTCTTTTATTTGTCTTTATTAATATTACTTTGACTGTTAAGTCTGTTTTTAAGATATCCATTTGACGTGACCCTATACATGTATCCGTCATACTTTGAACGACAAATCTATTTTATTTATTAATATTACTTTTCTGTTAAGTCTGTTTTTGTGATATACATTTGACGTGACTCTGTACTTATATATCCCGTCATACTTTGAACCACAAATTATTTTATTTATTAATATTACTTTTACTGTTAAGTCTGTTTTTGTGATATCCATTTGACGTGACTCTGTACTTATGTATCCCGTCATACTTTGAACGACAAAATTATTTTATGTCTACCTGTGCGAATTTCAAACGCGCGATTTTACGCCAGTACTTAAAATCTGCCATCCTTTATGGGTGGATTTTACATAGATAAATAAAATCGTATAATAAAAAGCAAAATGAGGATGTTAAATTTGATGTATGCCTTTTGTGGTCTTCGTTACATTTGTTTGTTTTATAGTGATTAAGATGATAACACAATGTTGACTGCTGTACCCTATTTTGACATTTTACCGATTGTGTCTGTTTGTTTTGTTCACGCATCGTTGTCAATATAATGGAATTTGATGCGACTGTCATACAAGTTAGAGGTTTAGCTAGCTATAAAACCAGGTTCAATCCACCATTTTCTACATAAGAAAATGCCTGTACCAAGTCAGGTATATGACAGTTGTTATCCATTCGTTTGATGTGTTTGAGCTTTTGATTTTGCCATTTGATTATGGACTTTTCTTTTAAATTTTCCTCGGAGTTCAGTATTTTTGTGATTTTATTTTACTCTAATCTGACTTTAATTTGTATTTTTCGAAACTGTTACTATTTCCCCATTACTATTTCATTGGAACACAATGATTCCATCCGATATTGCACAAAACACAGGTATATTGATATAAATAATATCATACTGGATTACACGTCGCTCAGGGTAAAAGCTGTCAATCGGATGTTGTCAGGGTCACAAAACACAAATTTTTAAGGTGTTCCCAAGATCATCTTAAATGATTATTGAAAACGACACATGCAGTCGTGTGATTCCTCATTGTACTATACATCTATACACGTTTAGAGAAGTTTCTTTATTTTCGGCCATGTACTGTTCCACTTTCAGATATTTTAGATTTTAATGATAGCTTACAATATTGCTCTATTTTAAAATGGGTCCGTAAATATTGTAAAACCTGTGATATACTAATATCTGATACCCACTTTCAAAGTTACTTGACCACCAAAAGTTACAATTCACATAGTAATAAGGATTTAAATTTTCCTGCTTCCAATATTGTGTATGGTTTTGAATGTGCTCTTTGTAGACTGGTCTACCTCAGGAAACTCGACAAAGACTCAATTTTAGAATAAATGACCATCGGTCTAATGTTAATGATCCTAATTACAGCAAATCTATCTATAAACATTTTAATCAGCCTGACCATCCCATTGTTTCAATGAAAATCCGGATCATAGAGAAAATATATCAGTCAACAAATGACCTTATATTGCGTAAACCATATCGCCTACAAAGATGTAACTTATGGATAAAAGTGTTGGGAACAGCCGTTCTCTATGGATGCAATGACAACATTGATCATGTTGATAGTGTAGTTATTGTGTCTAGTCCCAGGTGTAGAACTGTCAATAAATTACAATCATTTAACACTTCTGCTAGACGAAATAGGACTCACTGTCACAGAAATTATACATCACCTGCGGTTTACACAGAGACAATTGATAGCCTGTTGTCATCTTTTCAAAAACTATAGACATTCACCATATCAGAACTAGATTATACTCTATTCCATTATCTATACTTTATTTACTATTTTAAGAGGCCCAAAATACTTCCGTTATTGAATCTAATTCTGTTTTGTATAGATTTATATAATCAATGGACAATGCTTACCGTAGACTATTCAAACCCGTAACTGCTAACTCCAAAATGAGGAAAAACATTTTTCTAAAGTAGAATTTCGCTAATAAAGGTTTAGATACTATTAATATTAGCAATATTTTCCATCAGAAATATGTACAAAATTTATAACTAATTTCTTAAAAATAAAGCTATACCTGTTATTTCAAATACTTGCATAATTTGCAATACTAAGTGCACCCTTTAATTTCTGTTTATATAATTTACAGTAATTCAGCCTATTCTGAATACACTATTGTAGATAATAAGCAGTGTATTTATAAATTATTGTTTTTTTCTCATCTCCGAATCAATATCTTCAACTTTGTATTCACTTGATATTTTCCTTATAGAGAGAATGTTTCGTGCGGATCAGTAAATAGTTAACAACAACACACTTAATTCCATAGGAAAATGACCAAGAAAGACATATCTAAAACTACCAATACCCAGGTGCAGAATGATGTCCGTGATGGATAGACTGATTAAGACACTGGTATGCTGACTAAATGTCAAGTAAGCTGTGTCAGTGTTGTATGCGCTACCGTATCAAATATCTGCACGTGTATTTGTCGATATTTAAATACTGTTTGTTTTATTCATAAATTACATAACTTTAGCAGCCACTCATACAGCCATTGATATGTATGCTGATTATACAAATTTTCATACATATTGAACAAATAAGAAGGAGATAGAAAGAAAATTAATTACGATGCCAACACCATAAATAATTGGTGTTTGAACATTAGGATGGTTATAAATCTTTTAAAACTACTTCTATGTTAATTGGAACAAATAAGAAACGGATTTTGCTAGGAAATGATATGAATATATCAATATCAGATAGCCCAATCACATCCGTTGAAATACAGAAACTTTTGTTTGTTTATATTGACAAAAATTTTGACTGGAAATTTCAAATTGACTATGTACGTAAAAACTTTTTTTAAAGTTCTCGTATCGCACTGCTATCTAGAATTAAGAATTTGTTTTATATTAGTAGTAGAAAGCTGTTTTATAATGCTTATATTCTGCCCATATTTAAATTTTGTTGCTCAGTATGGGAAATTGTTATGAAGATGGATATAAAACAATTCACAAAATGCAGAAAAAAGCTGCAAGAATAAATTGATTTAAAGAGCTAAAACGGTTAAATTTCAAATCTAGAATTTCACATCATAAGCTTATTCTTTGTTCATAAAATTCTCAACGATAAAGCAACTGATTACTTAAAGGAGCTCGGTTGGCCAATTGTTAACCTTTATAGTAGAAATCTAAGGTCATCTGCAAATAATAATTTAGCTGTTGTGCGACCGAACACAAATTCAATCAAGAAATCTTCCGCATATAGCTCCTCAATACTTTGAAATAAACTATCAAATGAAATAAAATGTTGTGAAAACATGGACACTTTTAAACAAAAATGTGTAGATTTCTTGACTGTAAATGATCTATAACAATTGTATTTTATGTATATATATGAATTTAATTTTCTCTTGTTCTACAGACAATGCATAGTCAAAAATTTCCCAACTTATTTGGTATTCAAGAGCTTGCAGCTCCTACTCAGACTTTGTAAAACGTCACCAGTGTCTGAGCAGAAATTTGATGAACCAGGGTATGTCAAAGAACGTCTCGTCTTTTTCTAAAAGGTTCATCGGAAGGTACCAAGACCTTGTTGATAAATATTCCGTATCAACTTCACAAATAATACACGATGGTCTTGAAGTATAGATTCTGCGTACTGACGTTGTTTATCATCTTTATACGTGTTATAGTGTTCTTTTATTTGTCTTTATTAATATTACTTTTACTGTTTGGTCTGTTTTGGTGATATCCATTTGACGTGGCTCTGTACTTATGCATCCTGTCATTGTGTTGTTTGTATTATCTTTCATTCTTGCTTTGTCCGTGTAACTTTTGTGTTTTTTTTTTTTATACATATGACGTGGCTCTGTACTTAAACATCCCGCCATTGTGTTATTGTTCTATTATAATTGTTGTATTCTGGTCTTTCATATTTGCTAATGCTTTGTCTATATGCCTTTTGTGTTTCTTTTATACATAATGACGTGGCTCTTTTTAGAAGAAATACACAATAAGCATATAGACAAGCGGCAGGAAAGGAAAACTTCTAATTACATTCTGCAGAGGATATGCCTTAACTATAGACTATATTCCTTTCATACTTTGAACGACACAATTATTTTATATCTCTACCTGTGTGACGTTCAAATTCTGACGTCAATCCCGCGATTCTACGTCAAAGTCAATGTTATTCTAACCATTCGGTACCAGTACTTACAATCTTTCAATCGTTTTTGGGTGGATTTAACATACATAGATAAAATTCAAAATAAGAAAGCAATGAATGAGATTGTTAAATTTGATATATGCCTTTTGTGCTGCCTTGTTAAATATTTTTTGTTTTTATTGTGATTAAGATACTTGTGGTACTTGTACATCCTGTCATTATGTTATTAATGTTTATGATATTCTCTTATTCTTGTCTTTTATTTTTGCTAATGTGCTTTGTCTATATACCTTTTGGTGTTACTTCGATACATATAGCGTGGCTCTGTACTTAATCATCCCGTTAATGTGCTATTGTGAAACATGTGTGTATGCTTGTCTTTCATTTTGCTATGTGCTTTGTCTATATGTTTTTCTTTTTTTTTTTTTATGTTTCTTTGATACATATATGACGTGGCTTTGTACTAATACATCATGGCATTGTGTTATTGTCCTATGGTAAATTTGCGTTTTCTTGTCTTTTGCTAATATGCTTGGTCTATATGCCATTTTGTGCTTCTTTGTTACATATTTGTTTGTTTTTTTTTTTTTTTTTTTAGTGATTAAGATTATAACACAATGTTGACTGCTGTAACCCTATTTTGACAATTTTACCTATTATGTATGTTCGTTTTGTTCACGCATTGTTGTCAATAATATGGAATTTGATGCGACTGTCAAACAAGTGAGAGGTTTAGCTAGCTATAAAAATAGGTTTCAATCCACTATTTTCAACATAAGAGAATACCTGTACCAAGTCAGGAATATGACAGTTGTTATTCATTCGTTTGATGTGTTTGAGCTTTTGATTTTGCCATTTGATTAGGGACTTTCCGTTTCGAATTTTCCTCGGAGTTCAGTATTTTGTGATTTTACTTTTTGTAAGCTTTGTGATATTTGTACTGTTTGTTCTTAGTGAGGGCCTCACGGTAGATTAGTGTATGCTAATTGATTCACCCTCTTTAAATAAATTCATTACTTAAAATTAAGAATGGAAATGGGGATTATGTCAAAGAGACAACAACCCGACCAAAGAGCAGACAACAGCCGAAGGCCACCAATGGGTCTTCAACGCAGCGAGAAAATCCCGCACCCGGAGGTGGTCCTCAGCTGGCCCTAAATAACTAATTCAGTGAAAATGGACGTCACACTAAACTCCAAAACATATAAATGGACTAAAATTAAAAACATACTAGACTAACAAAGGCCAGAGGCTCCTGACTTGGGACAGGTGCAAAATGCGGCGGGGTTAAACATGTTTTGTGAGATCTCAACCTCCCTATACCTCTAACCAATGTAGAATAAAGAAACACATACCAATACGCACAGTAAAACTCAGTTTAAAAGAAGTCCGAGTCCGATGTCAGAATAGGTAACAAAAGAAACTAAGCAAATAGACAATGATACATAAATGAACAAAGGACTACTAGCAGTTACTGACATGCCAGCTCCAGACCTCAATTAAACTGATTGAAAGATTATGTCTTCATCATATGAAAATCAAGTACAATCCCTCCCGTTAGGGGTTTAGTATCATACCATCATAAAATATGAGAAGAACATAACCCGTATCATGCCAACAACTGGTTTTAGAATAAATGTGTTTATTTCCGATGCAAAGACCCTATGAGTGAATCAATATTAATACCAAAATATGCAATCCTTAATGACTTGACAACAGTATCGTAACTATATCCTTTCCGAATAAGTCTGTTTAAAGGTTTGGTTAGCTTTTGAGGTGAATGCCGACATTGTTGTGCCTTGTAAAGAATATTACCATAAAATATTGGATGTGAAATACCTGAACGTATAAGATGTCTGCATGTTGATCTATATTTACGAATGATGTCCTTGTACCGATGATAAAATCTAGTAAATGTTTTGACTAGTTTGTGATATCGAAAACCCTGGTGTAATAATTTTCAGTAATACAGAGATTTCTTTCGTTGAAATCAAATACGTTGTTACATACACGAGCGAATCGAACAAGTTGAGATATATAAACACCATAAGATGGCGACAAGGAACGTCACCATCTAAAATGGATAATTAACAATAGGAAATGAAAAGTCATCTCTTTTATCATAAATTTTGGTATTAAGCTTCTCGTTAAAGATAAAGATATCAAGATCCAGGAAAGGGCAGTGTTCATTGTTAGTATTAGCTTTATTTAAAATCAGTTCGGCAGGATAAATCTCTTTAGTGTACATACTGAAGTCGTCATTATTGAGAGCCAATATATCATCTAAATATCTGAAAGTGTTTTAAATGTTTGAATCAGATGTTGTTTCGATGGGTCTTTGCTGATTTTAGTCATAAATCGTAACTCATGACAATACAGAAACCGGTCCGCAATAAGTGGTGCACAGTTAGTCCCCATGGAATTCCGATAACCTGCCGATATACGGAATCTCCATAGCGAACAAAAATGTTATCTAGTAAAAATTCAAGGGCAGTTATAGTAACAAAGCAGGTCCAATTGACATAGTTCTTTTGTTTGTTGTTACTAAAAATGACCAAAATGAGTTTGAACATGTATATTCGCATTCCGACTTTTAAATGCCCATTTAATAAGGTGTGTGAATTTTTCTTAATAAGATTATGAGGCAACGTGGTATATAGGGTAGAAAAATCAAAACTTTGAACAGATTCGAAATCACCAATATAAGCAAGCGATTTATCAAGTACTTTCAACGAATTTTTGACACTCCAAAAGTAATTATTTCCACTATTTTCAAAGGCCTTACTTACTTACTTACTTACTAATGCGATGACCTGTATTTGCCTACATCGATTTAATATAGACTCTTGGGTAGTTGTTTCATTATCAATAATATCACATCTTCTTCGTTAAACTGGCGCGAAACTTTTGCCAATGATAAGTTATATTTACATATTTCAGGGTTAAGAAATCAAATCAAAATATTGTTTCCAGATAAAGAATTAGTTAACTACAAACCAACTAGCAAATAAAAAGAACGCAACAACAACAGACATGGTCCATATCAATGTCAGTATATTAAGTTAGAAAGGATCAATTTAGACCATGTAAGATATTATCAATACTTTTATTTTGTTGTTGACATCCGGCAATCATTCTGTTACAAATATGTTCTTATTTGACCTTTTATTCAAAGAACTTGATAGTAATATATGAAAGATAGGAACATCTCAAATGCCTAATAAGTTAAAAGAGGAATTGTTTAGCGTTTGGTTTCAATGTATTATTTAGTTATGTCATGCGTACGTGTTAATATGCCTGTTTATTGTCAGTGTACTGTAGCGTTCAGTGGATATCTAAACGTTGAAATAGTGTTTTCAGTGTAAGGTACAAGTGGAGATCGGTATTTCAGTGTCAGGTTTAAATGTCGATGGTTTTATCAGTGTCAAATGCAACTGAAGATGTTTTTAAGTGTAAAGTATACATATGGACTCTGGGGTAGTTCACTCTGTGCGTCAGTTAGATGTGTTTCTATTTGTATCTATCTGATGAGTTAAGACTTTTCAACTGATTTTATAGTTCTTTCTTATGTTGTACTGTTACATCACTATCTTAGGTTAGGGAGGTTAAGATCCCGTTCACATGTTTAACCCGCCACATTCTGTATTTATGTGCCTGTTGCAAGTCATGAGCCTCAATTCGGTGGTTGGCGTTTGTTGCTATGTTACATACTTGTTTTCGTTCATTTTTGTGCATAAATTAGGCCGTTAGTTTTCTCGTTTTAATCGTTTTACATTAGTCATTTTGGGGTCTTTTATAGCTGACTATGTGGTATGGGCTCTGCTCATTGTTAAAAGGCCGTACGGTGACCTATAGTGTTAATTTCTGTGTCATTTGTTCTCTTGTGAAGAGTTGTCTCATTGGCAATCACACCACATCTTCTTTTGATATATATTAATGGGTTTTTTCAATGTCAGGTTCAAATGAAGACGGTGTTTTAGAATCAGGTACAAATGTTGATTGTGTTTTAAGTGTAAGATAAACAGTAGGTTAAGTTTTAGTGTTCTGTTCAAAGGTAGATGATAGGGTTAGGCGTATGTTAAATATCATATTAACAGAACCAATGAACTGCACTAGGTGCGAGTTTGGGTAATAACTGTCTTTTCAATGAAGAATGAGGCTAATTAGTTATCAAAGGTACCAGGCTTATAATTTAATACGCCAGACGCGTGTGTCGTCTACATAAGACCCATCTAAACCATTTGAAAGCAAAAGTCTTAACAAGGACGTAAAAGAGCTGATAAAACCAAATAAGACAAAATAAGACCAAACAATGAAGCCAAATCCGGAAAATCAATGTGTGAGGAAACTTCCTTCAGTTTAAAATGATTTTACAAAATTTAAGACATATAGAATAATTGTCATCTTTTCCTGATAGTTCCGCAGTCACGACTTCTGAATTTTTATACTGAGCAGTGATTTTCTTCAAAATTGATGCAAAACATATTTCCGATTATTAAACATATTCCTCATTTTTATATACTGAGACGACGATTCATGAATCTTAGTATTATATTACGAGTTATAATGTGATGATGGCTTTGATATATGCATATTAAAATACTAATATAAACATGATTAAGATGCAAATTATTATTTAGAAGATGATAAAGAGGGAGAAAGATATCAGAGCGGCATTTAAACTCATAAGTCGAAAATAAACTGACAACTCAATGACTAAAACAGAGAAAAACAACAGACAAACAATAGTACACAACGCTCAACTTAGAAAACTACAGACTAAGCAACACGAACCCCACCTAAAACTGGGGTGATCTCAGGTGCTCCGGAAGGGTAAGCTGATCCTATTCAACATGTGGCACCCGTCGTGTTGCTCTTGTTAGTCCAACCCCGGTAATTAATGAGTCTAATTCGGTAAGTGACCTCAGTAAGGCAGAGTTCGAGGTGAATTAGACTATTTGTATTAGGTCCATCTTAGTCGTATTGCTCTTTAAATTTTCAACGTATTTATACATCTCTTGCTTTCAAACGGTTTGCTTTTGATTTCCTAATGAAAGTAAATTTATTTAAGCTCTTTGGACGCACGATACTGTAAATGTCATTTTCGTAATATTGTGCATTATGATTGGAGTAATTTTCCTGTTCTAGCTGCATGTTTTGGCATTTTTAATAAAATCCATTCTTAAGTTTTGATCTAATCAAGTTTGATCAATCTATTTACAAAGCAGTTTGTTAAATGCTTGTATCGATAGAATATCGGGGCTTAACTGTCGAAAGATGAATATCAGAAATTCAATGATTTATACGTTCGCAGTGACAATATTTGTTTTCTACTTCATGATAGTTATTACACTGCTTAACCATCACCATATAATCTCAATGTAGTATGGAAAGCAGTATCGGTGATCTTTATGTATACATGTATTATCATTTAATAATCTTCTTTAAATTGTATTAGATTCCTTAACTTTAAAAATATGTAAATGTTATTTTGGATGTGTTATCAACCCACAAAAGCTGGTTGCAATGAAATTTTTATATAAAAATTAACTTGATGTGTACTTTGTTCCATATATTCTAATAGTATGCATCGATGTATAGTTTGATGCATCTAGGTTAAACAATTGTTTCCATCTTTTAAATACATTTCCTGAAGAATTTAAACGTTTTAAGGTCTTGAAATGCGGAAAAATTCTCCAACAATTATATACCGACTAACTGCAATATATATATTATATCATTCAGGAAAGGTTCAAGGATTTGGGCTGATAACTGTGGTAGAGTAAAACAATTGATACTGACGCAACTTTGATGAAACATCACTAAATTCCAAAGAATTATAATAAAAATTCAGAAACAAAATCAATGTAGCAAATGCACAACTTCAGCATCATTATGTGTATCAATGAACTTTTATGGTATGTACATTGTCTTAATAATTTCTATCAATTTGTTTATTTTTCAGTAATTAAGCCATCTGTAAGCAACATTCTCAGTTTCCTCCAAGTATCATCCAAATCCTCTAGATTTTTCGACCATTGTATAATAAATGCATAATTCCAAATGTATGAAAGCTCTACAGGAATATCAGAAATTGTTACATCTTTTGTAATGATAATAATACGCTCTAGATTTTCTGTACTTCTCTCATATTTTGCTCTATCTAGTTCGAACATACAATCACGTGACGATATGAATTCAGGCGTGATGAGAAATATAATGGACCTGCTGTTTTGGATGCTCTCTGCCTCGCTGTCCGCTTGACTCGTTCCATATAAAAAACTTCGATCCTTTATGCACAGCGTCAGTCCCCACTCGGTCTTAAGTTTTAGTACTAAAACACCTTTAATCCAAATAACAACCTCCCCTTCGTATGACATTTAAACGTCATAGTGATAACTTTTCCGGACTTCACGTTCCACTGTACGGCGAATTATTCCATAGATAGAGAATAAAATCTTCCATCTCTTACTGTACACCACAAGCAGCAGTGATATTGTGACACAGGTAGATAATAGCGAGGAAGCTAAAGTTAACCACATTGTACTTTTACAGTCCACAAATAAGTCATGCAAATAGTTATAGGCCATAAGTGTATCAATAACTGTTCCATTAGATAACTTACATATATATGATCGGCTTATTTACTTTGGTTGTTTGAATCCACCTTATGAAGTCAATAGTATCACAGTTGCATTCAAATGCATTACCATCGAGATTTAATGTAATTCCATGAAGTTCTTGCATCCGATCTGCCCAGTTTGTAATAGTAGAACTTACACATGTAAGTAGATTGTTTCTAACATCAAGTGTGTTTGTATAAGAGTGACCAGTTAATTGTATAGAAACAGACGAATATAGGTTTTGGCTTAAGTACAGATATGTCAAATTCGTCATTGGCTTTAATAGCTCATCTGTAAAATACCAAATGTCATTTTGAGATATATCTAATGACACCACAGATGCTAGATCTTTCAAAAATCGATTACCGTACTTTCTTATCCCATTATTTATGTGCGTTTTTCTCAGAACAATATTTTTCAAACTGCTATTTTAAATTTTTTTTTAATTCATGCCAAGCGAAATCGTACCTCGTTCCGGCAGAAATAAAAGTCGTACGTTGAATATTAGGAAAAGACATGAACAAAGTTGTATTTGAATAAGATATATCTAGAAATGTAAGGTTGTTATTTTCAGGAACTATCAACCATACTGCAGGTACGGTGTTAAGTACTGTATAACTAATGTCTAATGTGTCCAGTGATGATTGTAAAAATACTTAACTTGCATCAGAACTTAATAAACTCATATTTGAAGTTACTGATTTTTTCATATTATAGTTAACAGCGTTAAATGAATAATCTAAATATTTCAATTGTATAGCTTTTTTAAAAAAAACAAATTAAGCTCATCACGCTTTTCCAAGTTATAAAGTATAAACCTGTTTCCCTTGAATGAAAGATGTCGTAAACATTCCGGGTGATCAATGAGAACAAAGATCCAGGTTCGTAATCAACTATTCCATTCTCTGATACATATAGATTTTCAGATGCTGGATTATGTCGGATGTAATTGTTAAAGAGAAAGGGAGGTCACTGGTATCTCTTATTGGATAACTTACAAAATTTATTGTGGTCATATTTGTTTATTTAAATGGTATGAATGCAGAAGCTGCAATGCTGGCTTCAAATGCATAAACGTTCCAAAAAAATCTATAACGCGAAGATTTGGAAAAGGAAGCAAAGCATTAACCTCCGATGCCACAAAGTGTAACAAACAATTTCTGAGAGTTAAAACTTCTACAGACGATGAGAATGCCAGGAACGTTTTATTCTCTCTAGACGTTTTAAGTAACAAGATTGAAAGTGTAATTCTTTCAGGTAAGTTATTCGACTAAATCCATGTCTGAATTTGGGATTCGACATCATGTCAATTGATAAGAAAGACAACTCTCTCAGAACACTAATTTCATGATCGGGATAATTAAAACGTGTAACATCATCTGATTGTTTCATATTATTACTGATATCCAATGTCGTTAAGTTTTGAATTGGAAGAAATAACTCTGCAGAATAATCCTGAGATAAATCAAGCATATTGTGAGACATGTCTAGCACAGAAAGTTTGCTTAATCCTTGAAACGCTTTTCTAGAAATAGAATTCAGTTGATTTTTTGTCAAATTGAGTACTTGAAGATTTGTATAATTCACAAAAGAATTGGTATCAATTTCACTTAACTCAATTTAACTCAGATCTAAAACGTTAATATGACTCGGTATATTTTGAGGTATAGACGTCAGTCCACTGTTATTACAATAAGCTGTCGTGACTGTCTCATTAATACAGTATTTTATATCGCATTCTAATAAAGTAGATAATTCAGCACACCTCATAACAATACACATTACTGAAAATAATTTGACACTCATCTTATATTTTTCTGAATATCAACGACAGTTATGTGTCTAATATCTTCGTTGTACTTCGTTATACAGAACAAATCCAGTTCAATAAATGAATTTAGTTAAATCAATATTCATCAAACATCAGCTATTCATTCGCTTAAATTTTAAGTTCAAGTTATAGAACTTTCTTATTTTAGCTCGTTTACATGGTGAACATACATCCCTATTCTAAAAAAAGAGGCGAAAAAAAAAAACAAAGAATGTTTTAACTCGAAAATAAACTGACAAACCCATGGCAAACAAAAAGGTAAACTGACCGAAAGACAAAACACAGTACACATATGCACAGTGTAGATACTATTCTGTACGCTATCCGGAAGTCGCGATTTTCGAAGCGATGATTTCCAACTGGCTAACAGGATGGTTTTGCCTACGGTGACTTTTCTCATCATTTGTTTACTCCTATATCTATAAAGTGCTTTGAACATCTTCAAGGTATGTGTAGCATCATAAATATGAGTAACTGTAACAAAAACATGCATTAGAATATAAAATATACGTGTGCATCACACCAACTTGATAGAAAAAAGTGAAATCGATGGACAATTTTGCTCTCGTAGTACAAAGCAAATAATCTTTTATTGTAAATATTTGCATCAGTTTACAGTTAAATATATACTGTTTCAATATTCTTTTCGTATTTAAGTAGAATATTCGTATTTCCCATAAAAAAATATGTTTTCCTTGAGGATCCCAAAATAAATTACTGTACGATCAGTCTAGAACTAGCGATTTCAGATTTGTTGACTGTATGACCAGTCGTGATTTTGAAAAAAAAAAAAACAACGACAATTTGAAGGTATATACGTGTCTATGTGATATTATGAACTGTCCAGGGAACTATAACGTGTAATTTCTTTCTTCAGACAATACAAATATATTCCTGATGATTTTTGTAGACGGCAAAATAATTGTATTTTTGTTCCGTCAGTCTTATTTAAAATCAAATGCCTAAAAAGCAATACATGATTCGCTTGTGGACTTTGTAATAGTGTATCTTTGCAGTTATCTGTTTAGCTATTACATTTTTAAAGACTATTTACACCGTCCGCCGTTGACCAATAATTGATGATAACATAATTCAAGGTATTGAGGAAAGAATTAACGAAATTATACCCGCCACTTCTAAGGTCCATGTTTTGGAAAAAATAAACCCCCAAAAAACTAAAATATAGGTGCACAGTGGCATCATTTAATAAAGAATCTGAGAAAGTTTTATTAATATACGGTAAGTTTAGGAAAGTTGCGTATAGTAAATGGGTACCACCCAATAGGGTAGTGGAAAAGTCCTTATCACGAAAAGAGAAAACAGTGATTTTTCGAAAAATCAAAATAAGAGGTGCACAATTAAATTAAATGATGAAGAATCTGAAAAAGATTCATTAAGTTATGACAAGTGTCTGAAGGAAGTTATGGATATAAAATAGGTACACCCAATATAAGGCTATAGCAAAGTCCGTATTTTAGATATAGAAACATCAAAAATATTTTTACCAAAAATTCGAAATAGAAGGTCCATAATGCAGTAATTGATTAAAAATGGAGCAATTTCAGAAAACTTTAAAAATTGGTTTAGGAGGTGTTGGAAATACCTGATGGGTGCCCCCATATAATGCAATGTTAAAGTCCGTATCTTATATAAAGAAACCCCATAAAAGATTTTTACTAAAATTCGAAATAGACGGTGCACAATACAGTCATTATCATTTATGATAAGGAATCCGAGAAAGATTAATTAATAGTTATATCAGTGACGGATCCAAAAAAAAGGGGATCCGGCGGTTCGAAACCCTTTTAACTATCAATGCATTTGTATGGGAACATATATTTGGAATCCCTTTTCTCCTGGATTGGACCCTCTCCATTTAAAATGGCTGGAACCCCAATGTATATTAAGTGATTTATGAGGAGATGCGCTTACAAAACCGGCGAAACATATTGTACCGGTCCAACGGACGAACGGAAAGACGGACTTCATTATCACTAGAAACCCCGCTTTACAAAGTGTGTACAATTGAGTGTCAAAGAGACAGCTCTACATCCAAAACAAAGCGAAGGAACTGTGATCAATTATAGGCTACAGTACGGCCTCGAATGTGTGTAAATACATGCATTTTTATATAACAATTAAATCTGTGTGTTTGTACAATTTTAAGTATAACGGAGGACATTTCTGAAACTTATATATACAACAAACCTTCCTCTTAGGGAGCTACCATTTGATTTTTATGTCCTGTCTATTTTTTTCAAATTTCATCCTAGCCCCCCCATAAAAATCAAATGATAGCTCCCTTATTTTAGCAACATTTAAACATCCTTTTACTTAATGTAGTAAGTCGAGTACACCCTATCAAGCTAAAACATGTTTCATAAGTTTTCAGGATGTGAATTTATTGAAATATATTTGTGTTATTTAGAAAAATGCCACCTTCTAATGTATCGTAAGTAACTTTGAAATCACCACTAGAATACAGTGAAATAAAGACTGATCATACAGTTTCAAAATATACAAGCGAGACTGATCGTACAGTGAGAAATTCAAACAAGTGTAATTTTCTTATTTCTGGCTTCAAAGATCTGGTTGAAACTTTTACCACCACTTGAAATATACTTCATTTAGTTAATTAATTCTGGTTTTTACGTTAATTTGTACACTAAGAGGGTAAAAAGATTGTTTTTAGGTTCACCGACTGATTTTCCTTAGTGATGCACTTGAAAATCTCTTGATTAAGGCAAAGATACGAATAATGAATGTGCTGAATTTAATTCTAAACCATTTGCGAATATCGATGTCAGCTGAATTAATCATTAAACAATGTACAGATGATCAACTTACCGTTTAATTCAGTATATCCATCAAATTTAAAATGTGATCCAAAAACTTCTCGCTTCGAAAATCGCGACTTCCGGATAGCGTACAGAATAGTATCTACACTGTGATATGATAACATAGAAAACGTAAGACTGAGCAACATGTACCATAGAACCTGTGGTTATCACGTGTTTTCTGGTAAGCATGTCCTTCTGTTCATGTCGAATTGATAAGTGTAATAAGTTCTTGAATAATGCGTTTGCTAAGTTGGACCTTAATTTTTTTAACATGCATAAATGGCTTTAAAATTGTTATCTAATATTTTTATGTGGGATGGCTCTCATTCTAAATGCTCATGCGAATTTTATTTTATATTACTTCCTAATTTGTTTGAAGATTATGAACATAACTTACTACTGAAAAATACAATTTAATGACGTTACGTATCGGTGCAGCATATTAGTGTGTTCTTGTCTATCCGTCTCAATTTAGCAATGAAATGCACGAGACGTCATTCTTACAACCGAAAAACTGTCATGATATATATGTTGTATGCGTGAACGAAGTTTTACTACTAGTAACTAAATCATTTTATTTCATATTCTTAATAAACAAAATAATATTTTGTTAAGATACGACAATACAAATAATAAAAGCATTTGATATTTTGATACTGTCTTCATCAGTTATAAAAACATAGCGGGTTCGCTTGATATTCTTGCTAATAATAAATGTCTTTGAATGAATAGTTTTGACTTTACCAGACTGAATTTTTATTTTAAGAGCTTAATTGTAAGCAACAACTCGGTATCAAGGAATTCGTGATAGGAAATACAAGCTCTGGAATATTGCATCAACTGAACGATTCTGAATCTATATTTTTTTATATTTCAGGTTCGATGGGATAAAAATATTCAACAAATTTTTGATTATTACGTGACAGGATATCTTTTATTCATACGAGCGACACATGATATACATATCGGTAAATATACAAGGAATATTTCACTTTCAACTTCTTTATATTCATTGCAATGCTGTGTCACCCTGTATATCTTCATTTGGTTACGTACATGGAATAACCGTAAAAATTGGATTTAACGATTTGGGGAAATTCAAGATGAATTGTTATACATCGAAATTTGGATTGTTGAAACCGTATGCATTTTTTTAAAACAAAATTAACTGATTTGACGAACAGGAATATGACAGTAGTTTTCCAATCTTTTGATGTGTTTGATTTTTGATTTTGAATTTGACACCACACTAAATTTTGAAATATGCGAATGAACCGATGACTCCTTACTCAAAACAGGGCTCTTAAAATCTAGAAAGATGCACTAAATATTAATCTGAAAAAATAAAACCAAAATGATCCCACGGCTATAATAACATAGAAACCAGGACGCATTATTATACTTAGTATACTTAGTATAATAAGGCCAACATCCTTTCAACCAAGCAGTAGAGATAGCAAGACATCTACTACAAGAAAGCAACACCATAACGCCACAAAATGTCAAACAAACATTCCAAAAAGATGGCAAAGAATATGTGACATATCAGGAAAAAAGCTAAATCATATATGAAAAGATACCAACAATCTTGAAGCATCCCATCTTTTATAACCACCCAACCAAAAGATACTTAGTAGTATTTGACCAGGTAAGAGTAAGATACTCAGAACTCAATTACTATAGAAAAAGCTTCAGACAAAAAAAAAACACCGATTAATACTGTTAATAAGGATACACTTCACCTCATCGCGAATACAATAGTATAAGTTTTCAACTCTTTTAGAAGTAAAAAAACTTTTGCAGCTTCATATTTCTAGCAGGAAGTTTATATGATACATTTTAGATTTAAAAAAAGTGTCATCTTACATTCAAAAGGGAAGACTTTTTTTAAATAGTGTTAGTGATGTGGATTATCAGTACTCTTTCAGAACGAAAATATATATCGCGTTGAATGATCCTTTCGGTCAATTCAATTACTAATAGTTAGAATGACGTGTTATAAACACATCATTTTCAAAACACAATTGACATTTAAAACAGTCGTGCTCCAAACAATGATAGTGTTTCCTTTTTTGTTAAAAGGATAACGCCACTTATGAATCCCACACAGACAAAACTAACATATTGTGTTTTCATTGATTTTGCCAAATATTGACTAGTTGCTTTTCTTTCCGTCCCTTTGTTTTTTTGTTTAGTCTTTTTTAAATTGTTATGATTATATGTTTCTTAATTTGACTAATAGCTATCGATTGTTCTCTGATTTAACAGGGAAACAAGTTTAATTTGTTCAATATATTTAATAGGCGAGTGACATCATTTACTAATTTCTAAGTATACTGTTGAATTCATTTGTTGCGCATACTGTATCATCCGCGTTCAGACGGCAAAGACAGTGCCAACGTACTATCATTTTTGTACCTAATTTACAAATGGAAAACTCAGTCAATCCAAAATCTGTTTAGCATGCATACACAAGGAGTGCTGCATTGTTATACCTTAATAATGTGGCTGTGTGCTGCAATTCCGGATCACGACTGTTTTATTTATCTTCTGTGTATATGAAATATTTCTTTTTTTGGGCAAATTTCGCAAAACAGAGGGTAAATAATTTTAGAATAAATACAGACATGTTGTTGATGTGGTTCGTAAGTATTTTTCTTTTCCCGTTTGTTATATAGATTAGACCATTGGTTATCTCGTTTTACACTAGTCATTTATGGTGCCCTTTATAGCTTGCTGTTCGGTATGAGACAAGGCTTCGTGTTGAAGACCGTACTTTGACCTATAATGTTTTTTACAAACTGTGACTTGGAACAGTTGTCTCCTTGACACTCATACGACATTGCGTATATCTATTAAGTTTATAACACAAAAGACAAAAAGAACCTTTGAAAGGACGAAACTTACGTTATGAAAACAAAAGATGGACCAGTGACACAAATCGTTGAATTGGGAAGACTATTTCTAAACAGCAGCAGATTGGTTAAAACTGAACATATTAAAATATGTATTTGGCAATATAAAGTATAAAAACCGAAATTATGTCTAAACACAACTGCATAAGTGAAAGTGCACAATCTATATAGTTTTACACAGTTTTTGTGAAGTTCAAATGAATAGCGAAAGATACCAAAGGAACACTGAAAATATATGGATCAAGGTGAAAATTAAAACGACCTTTTTGCATATATAGCATGAAATATTATATGACATATCAAAAACATTCCAAAAAATTCCATTAATTACTTGCAAAACAGAAATGGATAACATATTTGGGTTGAACACTGTGTCACTAATTGATGTAATTTTTTATTCGTGCAAAAAAAGGTGTACAAAAACACCACGACTTGACAGCGATGACGAATGTGAAACAAAAATAACAAACTGAACACTGTCACATTCGATCTGTTTATTCGTAAGATATTTTCTGCTTTGTATCGATCAAATGAGTTAAGCTCTTTTCAAATGATTTTTATAGTTTGTTCTTATGTTGTATTGTTACATTACTGTCCAAGGTTTAGGACAAAGCAAACTAGTTAACCTCACCACATTCTTTGTGTGGCTGTCCAAATCATTCGCAAATTGGTTGATACAAAGCAGCCGTTAGTTTTCACAATTGAATTGTTGATCTTTTTTGCACTTTGGGGTCTTTTATGGCCGACTGTACGGTATGCTTTTTTTTCTCATTGTTGATGACCATACTGTTTCCTATAATTGCTTATATCCACGTCTGGTCGACTTTAAAAGATAGTTGTCCCATTGGCAATCATATTAAGTCTCCTCATTTTATATTGCTACTGTAAACTCGGTATGAGTGCAAGGCCTTCAATTGTTTTAAAATAATCGTCATTTACTACATTGAATTAATTATCAACAAATTTCTTCGTTAATCTATTACACAGCTTTGCTTTTATAATCTCTTTAAAACAAGTTATTTGTGAGGAAGTAAGGCATCTTTGAGCAACATCCGTAACTTTCTCCAAGTATCATCTACATTACCTAGATCCTCCGGCCATTCTACAAGGTATGCATAATTCTAAATGTACGAGAAATGAACATGAATGTCAGTTATTGTAATATATTTTGTAATGACAATAATATGCTGAAGTTTTTTTTGTATTTTTCTCGTAGTTTGCTCTGTCAAGTTCAAACAACCAATCACGCGATTATTTAATTTCAGGCGTAATGAGAAATATAATGAACCTGCTGTTTTGAATACTCTCTGCTTCAGTATCTGCAAGACTTGACCCCATCAAAAAATCTCGATCCGTTATGCACAGCGTCAATTCCCACTCGGTCTCAAGTTTTGTTACTAACACATCCTTGTTCCAAATAATAACCTCCCCTTCGTATGACATACTAACGTCATATTGATAACTCTTCCGGACTTTACGCTCAACCTTACGTCGAATTATTCCATATATAGAGAATATAATCTTCAATCTCTTACTATAAAACAAGCAACAGTGAAAATGTGAAGGAAGTAGATAAGAGTGTTGACGCTAAAATTAACCACACAGTGTTTTTTAACTGTCCGCAAACAAGTCATGCAAATAGTTGTAGGCAATGAGTGTATCTATAACTGTTCCATTGGATAACTTACAATTGTATGATCGGCTGTCTAGATCAACTTTTGTAGTGTGTATCAACCTTATGCAGTCAATAGTATCACAGTTGCATTCAAATGCATTACCATCGAGTTTAAATGTCATTCCATGAAGTTGTTGCATCCGATCTGCCCAGTTTGTAATGGTGGAATTAACACTTGTAAGGATATTGTTTTTAAAATCAAGTATCTTAATACTAGTGTTACCATTTAGTTGTACAGGAATTGACGAAAGTAATTTTTTTGATATATACAAATTCGACAGATTGGACATTCTATTTAGTAGTTCGTCTGGAAAATACCAAATATAATTCTCCGAAATGTCCAACAACTCGATAGATCGTAGATCTTTGAACAACCGATACCCATGATGTCTGATTCCATCATTAAGACTTGCTTCTTTGAAAATAGCAGATTTCAGGTTGTTATTCTGCAAATGGTTTAGTTGATGTAACGCAAATTCGTATCTCGTACCAGCAAATATAAATGTTTTAAGTCGAAGTTTAAGAAAAGTCATTGTTAAAGCTGAATCGGAATACGATATATCCAGATATGTAAGGTTGTTGATTTTTAAATAAGGGTAAGGCAGAGGGGTTTACTACTGTGTAACTAATATCTTATTGTTCTAGTGATTGTGGTAATATCATGTAACTACCACCAGCACTTGTTAATTTATGGTTTGAAGGCAATGCATTTGGAATGCTGAGGTTTACAACAGTATATGAATAACCCAAAGTGTTAAATCATAGAGCTTTTACAAAGAAAGAATTGACCTCTTTTTGATTTTTCCAATTGAAAAGCAAACATCTATGTCAGGAGTCTGTAATACAGTGGTTGTCGTTTGTTGATGTGTTACATATTTATTTTTCGTTCATTTTTTGTACATAAATTAGGCCGTTAGTTTTCTCGTTTGAATTGTTTTACATTTGTCATTTCGAGGCCTTTTATAGCTGACTATACGGTATGGGCTTTGCTCATTGTTGAAGGCCGTACGGTAACCTATAGTTTTTAATTTCTTTGTTTCTGTGTCATTTGGTCTCTTGTGGAGAGTTGTCTCTCTGGCAATCATACCACATCTTCTTTTTTATATATCTGTTTCCTTTGAATGACATTTTCTGTAAACATTTCGGTTGATCAAAAGAAAATAATGATCCACGTTTTTAATCGACTATTCCGTTTTCTGATAAATCTAGATTTTCTATGCAAATTGTTTTCAGATTTCTTACAATGTCGGGTGTGGTGGTCAAATCATACGGAAGTTCGTCACTATCTATACTTAAGTCACATATATGACAAAGATTGATTGTGGTCATATTTCCATAACGGTATGGATGTAAAAGTAATATTGATTGATTGTTGGTTGCTTAACGTCCAGTGGAAAATATTTCATGCATGTTCAGGACGACGTAAAAGTAATAAGGCACACGTTAGGTGCATAAATGTTTCCTGAAAGTCTAGTACACGTAGATGTGGGAACGGACTCAAAGCGTCATCTTCTGTTTGATTAAAGAATTGTTTTAATGCTGGTAAATGCTGCGGTATGAAATTTAATCCTCTATTTTTACAATCAGCTATTTTAATTCTCTGCTTTTCTCTAATAGCGTATTTGATATCAAAGTTTGATAAGCGATTTAGCTGATCACAGTAAATAACAATAAACCATACGAAATTAATAATAATCCTGAACATATTGCGATTTCTTTAGAATTATTGTGATTAACCAAGTATTACACAATAAGGTTCACCATGCATGATGTCACACAAGAAAACTATTTGTTGACTTCCTGGTGTTTTTCCGTTTGCGTTTGATCATTAATTTCAGTATTCAAGTTCTGAATAACTGTTTGTCATAGATACTTATTTTTTAGGAGTGAAGATATATTTTACTTTCTTAACTTTAATACTGGATATCATGTGAATTATATATAACGCATATTGCAAAAAGTAAAATTACAAAAAATACTAAACTCCAAGGATAATTCAAAACAGAAAGTCCCTAATCGAATGGCAAATCAAAAGCTCAAACACATCAAACGAATGGATTACAACTGTCATATTTATGACTTGTTACAGGCATTTTCTTTTGCAGAAAATGGTGGATTAAGCATGGTATTAAAGATAGCCAAACCTCACACTAGTATGACAGTCGCATCAAATTCCAAAACTTGCAAAACACTTCAGTGGCTCTATAAACACTTGATTTTTTGCAAAGACCCATCTTGCCATTATGAAGTATGTGTTTTATCCAGGCACAAAAATAAAAACCAATTAGTATCGTTTTGTTTGTAAAATATATTATAAATGCATCATTTCTCTTGGAAAAGCACCATATTTTCTTTCGGCAACTACCAAAGAGGAAATCCGTACAAATCACATTTCCTTTATAATTTTAATGATTAAAAAAATGGATGTACGTCGTTCTACTCATACAAGAATTCAACATATAAATTGGTCTTACAAACAACATCATACCACTGGTTATGTCAAATTCTAAAAAAAACTTATTTGCAAACTATTGACATGTATTTTATCAGTTTTAATACGGATTCAGATTTACTGTAAAACTATCTACTTATATATATATATATATAAATCCGATGTTGATATTAACAAAATCATTGTTAATATGATCATTCGAAGAACAATTCATGTTTGTCTTGCTTCATGCAGTGACAATAATGCTCTTTAATTGTAAATGGATAATGATTTTTAAAAGTTACATCTAAATTAATTATTGGGTTTTATTTCACAATATGATCTACATGTAGTTTTCAAACCAGGAAACATCAGGAAATAGTATCCTGCTTTAGTTTGATCGGTAAAATAGGATGCAAATCTGTGCAGAAAAATAATATTTGTTGAGGGTATTAAAGTTGTTCTTGTCTTATAACCCACCACAGAATTCCTCAGTGTAATTAGGTGTAAGAAGATGTCCCAAAAGCGTTTCTGTGTCTGCTGTATTTATATCACTTGATATTTAACAAGCGTTCATCTAATCAATAATTAATTGCATTTTGAATTGAGGTCATATTCACCCTGTAAGACAAACATGTATATTTCACTCTTGTTCTATATACTGGATAAGTTCACCTTACTTATGACATGTTAGCACAACTAGTCTCTAGAGTGTAAATATGTTCTTCGATGTTTTTTTTGGTATGTAATTTCCATCTTATTGCTTAACTTGATTACAATGTTAAAGATTACGGTTCAGGGTTTGGAGGATGAATCTTATATTGTTAGTATGTATGCTAGGTCATATCCCTTTTCTTGATCTCTATCTTAATTTGTATTATTTACACTTTCACGTGCATTGAACTTGAGGATACAATGTTTTCCTGGTGCTCCACATTTATGGGACTCATTGATTTTTGTTTGGTGTAACCTTTTTTGGAAGTGATTTAGTTCTGAATTTTCGGATGGTAAAATAAGGTGAACGATCCTTTAGTTGGGTGTTCTTCTCCTGAAGGTATCTGTCTTTCTTCAATTGTTCAAATAGTCTCACTTTTTGCAAAGTTTATTTGACATCCTGGAAATGTATGATGTATAATGTTATTCCTACTTGAAATCCATAGCATACCATGGTAGACGTCTATTGCTACGTATCACCCGGTGAGAGTCTTTTCGATTTTAGTAATAGTTCAACGAGTCAAAGTTGTATGCAACATTTAACCAAAATCTGTAGCATAACCCATTTACTGTCATCTGACATCAATTCTTACAATTCTCCGCCAAAACTTTTAGTATTTCCCTCCAATTACTATTTTATTAGAACACAAGGATTCCATCAGATATCGCACACAACACAGGTAAATTGACAACGTGTTAACAAAGGTTACGGAATAGTTTACGCAAAATTATCTTTCAAATGTAAACAAAACAAAAAAAAAGAACTCGTGAGCATTTGAATATCTATAGATATGTAATGTTTTAAAGAATTATAAAGTACTATTATGTCTATTTATGTAATGTTGATATTTAATCATATTGTATTAGTTAAATGTATGTATGTTACGGGGAGGGTTGGGCGCCAAAAAACATGTTAAACAGTTCCACATTCTGCATGTGCATGTACTAACTCAGGAGCCTGTAAATCAGTGGTTGGTGTTTGTTGATTTTTATCATTTTATTGTTTTGTTTATTGTTTCGTGCATAAATAGCTTTCGCATTTGAGTTGTTACAATTGTCGTTTCGGGGTTTTTTATAGCTTGCCTTGTTGGATTGCGTTTGATCATTGTTGACGGCCGTAAGGAGACTTATAGTGACATACTTCTACATCATTTAGTCTCGTGGGGGGAATTATTTCATTGGCAATCATACCACATCTTCTTTTTTCTATATTTATCTGATAACTTGTATTACTTGAAAATTATGGTCTGTACTGCATGCAATATTCAGTATCGTTTGTTTTCTACTAAGTATCTGAACGAATATATTATTTGAACGTTGCATAATACAAACACTTTTTTAAACTTATCTTGATCTTCTGTCTCGTCATTTAAAATTTTAAAAAATGATGACAGTAATCGATTTACACTAGAGAAAGAACATTTTAGATGTATATTGGCACCATAATTAATTCCATCTTTCTTTTAAATCTATTTTCGTTCCTCTCTCACTTCAAGATGTTTAGGTTTTTTAGTTTTGTTTTGTCTGATATCGAAAAGATGTTTGGCACATAATACATGATATTGAACAATTAATATGCTTATGCAGTTGCTCTTGTGTAATCAAACAAGTTGTACTGTGAGTATTTTCTCCCTGCCCTCTGTTTTTCATTACTCGTTCGCATCCATAAAAAAAAAAATCGACAATTGATTTCCCAAATTTCTCGTTATATTCTCAGAATGTTCTGTTTAATTTTGACCAAAGCGATCTGGAGATTCCGTATGAGAGTGTTTTATTTCTTTTTTTCTGTATTTATGATAAGAGATATAAGTAGATCATCAATCAAAATTAATAGAGACCCAAGTTTTCTGACTTGAGGTTCATTTTTTATCAAAAGGAATTCTAGAACAAGGTCAAAGGTGTATGTTACTTTTTTTAATTTTGAAGTTTGCATGTTATCGTTAACCATCAGAAACCATAAGAGTTATGGACAAAAGATTTTGTATATCAAATGGTTATTCACGATATCTCACAACTTCATACATAGCGGTCGAAGTGCTTTGGTAACTTTTAATAGAAGTTTTCTCCACTAAAATATTTGAAATGTTCTGTTTGGTAGTATATCGCCTGACTCATAAATAATCTATCATATTTTTTAATTCATCTTTTTATAGCAACTCCTCAGTAAACCGTAAAAAGCTATGAACATACGGTTTTAGGTAAATTTTAAGTTGCGACACGCAAATGCATTTGATTTGAAGTGCTCTTCTTACGTTTACAAGAAGTTTTCTCACTGGAAGTTTTAAAAATAATGTGTTGTTTGGTAGAAATACTTCTTATATTATGAACCTGGGATTTTAAAATTGCGTTCTATATTTCGACCTTTGCTATATCTTAATGTTGTTACATGATCAGGTCGTATAATCCTTCGCATTAGAATGGATGTCATATGACCTTCAAAAACGCAAGCAAAATAGAACGTTCGTAAATTTTAACTTGAATTTTTCTTTACTTATTTCATGTAAAAGTACCTAGTTACAATATATCTTCAGCATCAGTATAAATCAATATTTCATATAATCCGGAAGTATCAAATTTTCTCCCTTATTGTAAGCAATAACATTAAGAAACTATATTTTGTTTTCGGAGCAGTGTAATGAAAGTTATCATATGACACCGAAAGTGAACAGCTAATTTTCTTCTTATTTCACATATATATATTTGTAATGAGAGAAAGTACGTTTTCAGATGACACATGTAGTGACTATTTTAAAGCGGAAATAGCTGATCATCTCACTTATTCAAAGGAAAGAACCACAAACCATATATTTTTGGAATCTGTGTAAGATAACATTATATTCTGATAAATTAATTTTAGTTTACACAAGCTACTTTTGTAATTTATAAAAGAAAATACATCACACATAAAACATAAAAGTGAATTGCTAGTGTAATTTACATAATTGTATAAAAATCCGGAATGGATGTAAAATGTTATGCATGCATAATCTCTGTAAGATAACATTATATTCTGATAAATTAATTTTAGTTTGCACAAGCTACTTTTGTAATTTATAAAGAAAATACATCACACATAAAACATAAAAGTAAATTGCTAGACGTGTAATTTACATAATTGTATAAAATCCGAAATAGATGTAAAATGTTATTCATACATGTAAACATATACTTGACGTCTACCTCATACTAGAAAAATGTCAAATGTTTGACAATCAAAATTATTTGTTAAGTCGTTTTAAATTTTTAAGACGATAACATAAAAATTCTAAGCAAAGAAGAAATTTCCATACATAAATATAAATAACAGCATAGACTAAAGTCTATCAGTGCATTAAAATCCATATCTTTCTATCTTTAACAATAGCAAAGTGATCATACTGTATACTTAAACAAAGTGTTTCATACAGACTACTATAGATAAAAACATGTTAATTTGATCCATGTTTTGACAGATAAAACGACAGTTCAGTGACACTAATATTTGTACAAACACATCTATAAACATGTAACAGTAAAGGTAGTAGAGGAACTTTGTTGATTGAAACTGTCCGATATAAATAACATTAGAAATATCAATAAAACGTTCAAACTAAAATTTTGAAAGAGTAAGTTCATATTGGAGGCGGTTTTATACAATGAAAAACGACAAATCATGCCAAACGAACTTCAAGTGATAACGATACATTCATGAAAATGCTGATGTCTTAGGATTACATAATAATCAATTAGTAATCCGCTATTGCGTGATGTTTTATAAATCACTTGATAAAACTTAGTAACGCCATTTATAGGAGTAACAAGACAAATGTAAGTGCAGCAAGTTATGTTCACCCTTAAGGAGCACATGCGACCACCCTCGGTTTTTAGTGGGGTTTGTTTTGTTCAGTTTTTAATTTTCTATGTTTTTTCGTAGACTGCATCTTTTGGATTTTTTTTTTGCAATGGCATCGCCATGTTGTTTTCAATTTATGAGTTTGAATATCCCTTTCGTATCTCCCGCCTCTTTTTCACATAATAGACAGATCAGTTGAGATTTAAATAAAAAAAAGCGCAAATACATGTTCATGTGCCTGATTCTAGTAAATATTTGTCAAGTAAGGCTTTTTGGTATAATAAATCTCTGTAATTAAGTTCCATTGTTTCTTGATCCAATTGTATATAATGTATTACCTTGTACTTATCATGATTTGATTTATAGAATATATATTCTTTAAAACCAAGTTTGATCGCTCGGTGTGTTTTGTTATCGCTTAAGGGCATTGGTGTTGGCCACACCTATGTAATTGTGGAAATGAGACAAAACCTGTTGAAGAAAAAAAGAAGACAGGGATCACTTGTATATACAAAAACTGGAAGCTGTAACTAATCAATGTAGAAATCTATGAATCAGATCTATACGATAACCCTTGCGAAGCATATGAGATAACATCCCCTCCCCTCCACCTTAATTGAGATCTTGTTCATCTTGCTTTGCATTTAGTTTTTTATGTTGTGTTTTGTGTACAGCTGTTTGTCTTTTGGTTGTTTTTTGCAATGGCATTGCAAGTTTGTTATCGACTTATGAGTTTGAATGTCCTTTTGGTGTCTGTTTTATCTTATTTTTCTCTTTTAGAAGACACAAAACAATTAACACAATAATTTGCACAACAAATAAAGCGTCCCAGGGGATTGACAGGAGAGAACCTGATTTGTGATGGAAACGTAAAAAAACTAATTCATGAAGGGAATGGAGTAATTTATAACGGACTAAAAAACAATGTCATTCACAGATATGCAGGCCATGCATATATTGCAGGAGAGGGTTACCCTGTCAACGCTCCACGATACTTTCAGAGTGTATGCGATTCCTCCAGTTTTTGGTGTTTAAGCTAGAAATGTAGCTTTATATATGTTTTATGATAAAGTACGGATACCTTTAATAACCGTTTTATACAGTAAAGAAATAGAACAAATTACTACGGTTAAAGTAGTGATCATTGAGGCTTAGCATATCAATTTAAAGAGATGAATAGTAATGTGAGTATATATATATGAATTTTAAAATACATATAACGTCAATAGTTTTTTTAATATAGTGAGATTATATCGATGCGTTAGAAATAAAAAAAGAAATTTGATAAAATCAATATTCATCATTTGAGCTCTTTTGCTTGGTTTAAGTGTTTTAAACTGAAAGAGCCATTTTTACTTAGGACTGCTGTAAAATTTAGTATTTGAGATTCATGCAATAAAAATGGTAAGGATTATTATTTATGCAGTACTTTAATTTTGTATTGTAGTTCAGTATGATGAAATCTCTCGATCATCAGATTGTGATATCAAATATGTATTTAATGGAAAACTCGGAGTTAAAATAGCTGATTGTAAAAACAGAGGACTGCAGTATATTCCTCAAGATTTACCCCGGGATATAAATGTTCTAGATATATCTTCAAATTATTTAAGAAGTATTGAAAACAGTTCGTTGATTAATTATAAATATCTAGAAGAACTTTATTTGAGCTCAAATCAACTTGAAGAACTATCTAATAAGTCATTTCATGGATTACACAATCTTGCCGTGCTTGACATGTCTCACAATTTGCTTGATTTATCTTATGCATATTCAGCAGAACTTTTTTTTCGATTCAAAACTTAACAAAATTGGATATCAGGAGTAATATGCCTCAACCTTACAATTATGATAAGGAATTCAACTATCCCGATCATGCGTTTTGTGTTCTGAGAGAAATGACTTTCTTAGGAATTGATATGATGCCTGTGCCAAACTTCGGAAGCGGATTCAGTCAAATGACCAACCTTCGGGAATTGCATTTTGAATCTTGTTATTTAGTACGCCTATCAAATGAAACATTCCAGACGTTTTCATCTTCTGTAGAAGAACTTTGGCTCAGAAATTGTCAGTTACACTTTGTGACAACAGAAGTTGGCGCTTTGTGTCCGTTTCCTAATCTTCGTTCTTTAGACTTTTTTGGAACGTTTATGTATCTTACGCGTGCATTACAGCTGTTACCTCCATACAATAATGCATCTTTAACTACAATCAATCTTGGCTATGTAAGTGACCTAAGTATTGATAGCAAAGACCTCCCGTATGCGTTGACACTGACATCCAATATAATAAAGTATTTGAAAACAATTTGCATAGAAAATCTGGATTTATCACAGAATGGAATAGTTGATTACACACATGGATCCTTATTTTCCTTTGATCACCCAGAATGTTTACAACATCTTTCAATGAAAGGAAACAGGCTTTTACTTCCTAATAGAAAACTTCTGAAAGAGCTTAATTCTTTTTTTGGAAAAACTTTACGATTGAAATCTTTGGATTATTCTTATAATGTCGTTAACTTCATCATTAAAAGTTCTTTAAATTCCAATTTGAATTTTACAAGTTCTGGTGGAAGTTACGTTATATTGCCAAAATCACTAGAAAAATTAGATATTACTTTCACAATAGTAAACCCATTACCTCTACCTTTGTTTATAGTTCCGTTAATCAATAACCTTACTTATTTAGATATATCTTATTTCAATGCTTTTTATGACACTTCGGCTAGAAACATATATTTCTGCTGGAACCAGGTACACTTTCGCTTGGGACCAATTACGCCTTTTTCCGAAAAACAACATAAAAACGATTGTATTGAAAAACGCTGTCCTAAATCACGGAATAACCAGAAAAGGAAACAACTTATTCACAAATCTTCAATCTGTCGAGACACTTGATATATCTGAAAATAATATATGGTATTTGTCGGACAATATATTCAAACCAATGCCAAATTTGTCAAACCTTTATTTAACTGACAATTTACTACAATCTATTCCAGAACAGCTGAATAAGTATACAAAAATAAAAGTGCTTGATGTTAGAAACAATCTCCTTACAAGTATAAGTTCATCCATTAGAAATTGGGCAGATCAGATGCATGAAATCCATGGAATGGCTCTGTACCTTGATGGTAATGCATTAGAGTGCACTTGTGATAATGAAGATTTGATAAGGTGGGTACATGCAACAAAAGTTGATCTGAACAGCCGATCATATAAATGTAAATTATCAAATGGAACAATCATTGATTCACGTATTGCCTACAACTGTTTTTCCGAGTTGCTTGCGGACTGTAAGAGTTCTATGTGGTTAACCTTTGCTTCGACATTACTTTCCACATTTGTCACATTATCACTGCTGCTTGTGGTGTATAGTAAGAGATGGAAGATTATATTTTTTACTTATGTAGTTATTCGCCGTGTTGTTGAGCGTAAAGTTATTAAGAGGTACCAATATGACGTGTATATATCATATGAAGGGGAAATAGCCATTTGGATTAAAGATGTATTGGTTCCAAAACTTGAGGACGAGTGGGGATTAAACATGTGCATAAAAGATCGAGATTTTTTAAGTGGAGCGAGTCTTGCGGACAGCGCAGCAGAAAGCATCCAAAACAGCAGATCCATTATATTTCTCATCACGCCTGAATTCAAATCATCACGTGATTGTTTGTTTGAACTCGACAGAGCAAAATACGAGAAAATTACAAAAAATCTCGAGCGTATTATTGTCATTACAAAAGATATAACAATTACTGATATTCCTGTTGACTTTTCCTTCGTTTGGAATTATGCTTATCTTATCGAATGGCAAAAGGATACCTACAATTTAGATGACACCTGGAGAAGACTGAGGATGTTGCTAACAGATAGCTTAGTTCCTAGCATATAACAGCTTACTTAATTACAAAGTGACTTGTATTTTTCATACATCCTAACAATGCATATATTTCATGCTTTATGCAACTACAGTAATATTTCTATTGTAACTGAACAGTGATATTAAACGTTTATATCTTGATTAATCAGTTTATTTCACATTATCAATGAGCCATAGGGTGTTTTTTAACCTTAACGCATTGAAAAGGATATCACATTTCAATGTGATCGGTAAAAAAAGGATTAACTTCCTGCAGAAACTAGATAATGCATATTTTAATAGGGTTGTTTTGGTCGTATAAACACCTTGATGTGTCAGGATTGGCAAAGAAATACATCTCTACGGTCGGTCAATCCTGACACCTTCTGTGTGTTATACGACAAAAAAAACCTTTAAGTACGCCTCATTTATAACGGAAATCACATGACTCTTCTTTTATGTAATTTATATCAGATACAGGTTTGCCTTTCATTTGTGCAAAATTATCAGGGTAATTGACACCTGTGATAAATTGCGACGGACCTTCTCATAAATTGGTATAACAAAAACGGTGTTAATTTTTGTCTTTGATATTCAGGTAAAAATATGCTGAGGAACATCATTTATACAATATTAATAAGTGTTATTTACTGTGATGAATATTTACGTTCATCAGACTGTGATATCAAACATGTAATTAAAGGAACACAAAAAGTTAAAGTAGCAGATTGTTCAGATAGAGGACTTACTTTTATACCTTAAACTTTACCAGGGGACATAACTGTTCTTGATCAGCGTTCAAATCTGTTAACAAGAATAGAAAACAACTCTTTCGTCAACTATAAGTATTTACAAGAACTGTTTTAAGGCACAAACAAACTAAGTAATTTATCAAGTGAATCATTTAAAGGTCTATGCAATCTAACTTGACATGTCTCACAATTTGCTTGACCTATCTAAAGTGTATTCGGCAGAACTACTTTTTCCAATCGGAAATCTAACAAAATTGGATATTCGGAGTAATATGCTCTAACCAGAAGATTTTGTCACGGTTTTTAACTAACCTGATCATGCTCTCGGTGTTCTTAGAACGTTGTCTTTCCTAGCAATCGACATGATGCCTAGGCCACATTTCGGAATTGGATTCAGTCGAATTAGTAACCTTAAAGAATTACATTTCGAATCATGTTATTTAGTAATCTTGTCAAATAAAACACTTCAGACATGTTCAACTTCTATAGAGGAATTGTCGGCTACACTTTGTAATTAAGGAAGCATTTGCCTTGTTGCCGTTTCCACGTCTACGTAATATAGACTTTTCTGGAACGTTTATGCATTTGAAGCCTGCATTGCAGCTGTTACGGTCATTTAGTAATGCTAATATAACCACTATTAATTTTGGTCAATTAATGACGTCAGTATAGATAGCAGTCGTCTATCTTCAAATAACCTTAAAACATTAGTGTGGAAAAATAATGGTCTAAGTGATGGAATAAAGTTTCAAGAAAACCGATTGTTTCAAAATTTTCGATCCGTCGTATTGTTGGATATATCTGAAAATGATATTTGGTATTTTCCAAACGGTCTTTTACAGCCAATGCTTAATTTGCCAAGCTTATTTTTAACAAAAAAATTTCTCCAATCTATTCCTGAACAGTTTACTGGTCTCATTAATATAAAGATGCTTGATATAAGACATAATCTTTTAACAAGTGTGAGTTTAGCCATCAGAAACTGGGCAGATAAAGTGCAAGAACTTCGTCTGTATCTAGATGGTAATGCATTTGAGTGCACTTGTGATAATGTAGACTTCATACGGTGGATACAGACTACAAAAGTTTATCTGGACAGCCGGTCATACAAATGTAAATTATCTAATGGAACCGTTATTGATACACTTATTGCCTACAACTCTTTATCCGACTTGTTTTCGGACTGTAAGAGTACGATGTGGTTAACCTTTGCATCAACCTTAGTATCTACATGTGTTGCATTCCTCGTTCTGCTTGTTTTGTATAATAGAAGATGGAAGATTATCTTCTCTTTATATGGAGTCATTTGCCGTGTTGTTGAGCTTAAAGTCCAGAAAAACTATCAGTATGACGTGTACATATCCTATGATTGAGACAGCGTTTATTGGATAAAAGATGTCTTAGTACCAAAACTCATGATCACTGATATTCCTATAGTTTTCATACATTTTGAATTATGCATATCTTATACAATGGCCTGACGATACAGCAGGCGATTCAGATGATACTTGGAGGACATTGTGTATATTGTTCACGAAAGGCTTGGGTCGCTAAAAATCATACAAATCACCATGGATTTCAAGATTACAGGAAGCTTTCATTTCAGCTCTTAAAACAAGGCTGTAAGTTGTAGACTTTACGTTTTGTAGGGATATTTCACAACAATGTGAAAATCAGTAATGTTATCAACAACGTGTACTTTTCGCTATCATATGCAATAATTTGATATCCTGTCGGGACCTCGTGCTATTTATAGAAATGTAAACAGACATCAACATTTGCATGCATCAATCAGAAGTTGAGAACAACAAAATTTTGTATATATAGCTCAATCCAATTTTGTCAATAAGGTATCTAATTTTGAAGAAAATCGACAAAAAATTTTGTGTATTCAGCGAAAAGATACCGCGTGTTTAAAATGTTCATCAAGGATACATCGCTCCTCTTCAAGATATCATCTTTACAATAGTGTCCAGTTTATGTAATTGTGTTAAGAATTGGTGAAGCACTAGTGCATGGAATTTGGCATGGTTCAGTTTCAAAAGATTTAAAGAACCACATAAGCGCCGTGACGGTACTGTTCACATCATCATGCAGTTAAACTTTCAATTTCTGTATATGCATACTTGTGCAGCAAATTTACACTGACGAAGGTATTGGTTGCATTAGTCATGATTTAATGTTAACTAATCAGATTATAGCTTGGAATTCATTTCTACTTGCACAAAGATTCGCTTGAACACGAACGTACTTTCAGATACCTGTAAAGTATAAACAATTTCAAAATATTTTCTGAACCATGTAATACTTTCCTCAAAAGAAAACCTCAAAAGAAAGATATAATCAATGAAAACAAAATTGCAATACAATCGACGTTGAATTTAGCTAGTTTAAAATTAGAATGATGCAGTATTTATAAAACATGTTGGAAGAATAAAAGTAAAGTCAAAATAAAAATAAAAACATAACACAACGAAACAGAAGCAAAAATAGAATAAAGAAAGAAACATAATTTTTAGATACATGAATGTTTTAGCTAAGAATAATATGAGTACAAATAAAGCTTGTTAATATAATTTGCCTTAGTTATAATCATTCAGTTTTGATTAAATTTGAAGGAAACCAGTATAATCTTTATAATAAGCATTTGATTCCACATTGAATGTGTGTCACGGAACACATACTGTCTATAACACGTCTTCTTAAAATATCAGTTATATTTATGCTTCCAATTAAAATTGTATTGTTTTGTCCTATTTCTTAAATTTTTGTCTTGCTCTTTTCATTTTTGGTTTACTTCTTCAATTTTATCATTCATTTTGAATACCTAATACAGGAATGTGTAAGTGTGAAGGATACCTCTTTTCATAACACATTGACAATATATGTGAAGACAAAGTCATGTATTGAATATCAGGAAGTTGAAAGAACAATATTTTTTACAGGTAAATCTTATTTGTGTAATGAGATCTTTTAGACTGTTAAGTGCTATTATCAATTGATGCAAACATTTAAAACCAGTCTGTGTTTAAATATTTGCACCCATGATAAAGAAGAAAACGCTACAATCAATTACAAAGTTTGTAAGATAAGATCAGATACCCATGAAATGAAATAAACGACAGTTTAAGTGATATTTACAAATTTTTGTAATCTGATTTCGCTGATTTTTTATTATTAAAGTTTCTGTCCATCATTTAAACAATTATCATAAAGAATTCATTCATGGAGTCTTATTATATTTAATTTTGTGGCATAAAATGTCTCAATATATGTAAAGTCTTTGTAGCCGTTCTCAATTGTCGTAACCACAATCCCGTCCTCTTTTTTTTCCTACCGCATTAACTCTACGGGTGTCATATATGGAGCATGATCTGCTTGGACTTGTATTTCCAATCATTATATTCTTGGTAGAGGTTGATGCTAACTAGATAGATATTAAACCAGGAGTTCCAAGTCGTGAAGTTGAAATCACCCCTTCGTAAATTCTATGGACGCCAATATGAGTTGATTGGCCGTTCTGGAATATCTGTTTCACTTGAGATCATCCCCGGTTTTTACTGGGATTCGTTTTGCTCAGTCGTTAGTTTTCTTAATTTCTGTAATTTTGTTATTTTACTTTTTTATGATGTTTTTTGTGTACAGTTGTTTGCCTTTTTGGTCTTTTCCTTTTTTGCCATGTCGTTGTTAGTTTATTTTCGACTTGTAAGATTTAGTATCGTTTGCCTCTCTTTTATTGTTGAATGGTTTTCTAGACATACATAAAGTTTTATTTATAGTTGGCATAAGCAAGACAATCGAAAAATAATTCTTGACATTATATAAAAAAGCAAGAAGAAACAAACAAGAAAATAAAAGACCATATTTCGAAAAGATATTAGCAAAATCCAGGCAAAAAAATGAAAAAACGACGAAAAGACCGTCTGAAAATATCAAAAAAATAAAAATAAAAAACTGGGAAATAAAACACGTTCTAAAAAAATAAAAGGCCAAAATCAAAACCAGAAAACAAAACTAATTGTTGGTATTGTTGGAACTCCAGCAAAATCAAAGTGAGCCCACATGCTGAAACTGTAATATTTCATGATAAGTAAACCCAAAACTCTGATACAGCATTATTTCGTGATTACTAAAATGAGTTGATGGCGATCCTTGAGACTCCTGAACTCACTTCTTTGAATGAATAAATTTAACGGAGACTTATAAAATGCTCCAATCAGCATTTAGTTCCTATTCAACAACAATAGCAAAAAAAACATCCTAGTAGTATCCATAATTTCAAGTTCACTGGGATATATGAGATGCAATTAATTACTGAAATAATGGTTTTTCAGTAATAGGACATCATCAATATATCTGAAAGTAAAATTAAAGAATTTCGCATGGTGCTTTTTCTTTTTGTCTTTTAGAAGGTTCTGAATGAATTCTGCTTCATTCGAGAACAAACACAAATCGGCCAGAAGGGATGCACAATAAGTACCCATTGGAATATCGACTGTCTGTTGAAATATAAATCCTTCATACTCAAATATATTGTCGATTAAAATAAACTTATTCTAAAAGGTTACCAAGTCAGCACAAAAATAAGACCTTTGAATATTGCTTTTATTGGTATTAACATTGATTTTGTTATCAGTAAATTAAAAGCAAACTAAATATTATTGTTTGATACATATGCACATTCATGGATCTACAATCTGTCAATACCTGTTTCTTGGCATTGCACAAGGTCATTTATTTCTTTGACTGTTTATGACGTCTTTACACTAAATCAATTGGATATTGGATACGTACTGATTGAAAATTTAGTCTTAGATGCATGATTTTTTTTATAAGTTGTTATCGGTTTTGAACTAGCTGTCAGTAACTGCGAGTACTCTTAGATATGTAGTTACTTATCTTGTTAAGATGTACAAGTACCAGACCATGTCCACTCTGTGTTTTTGTTAGGTGTATTTCTATTTGTATCCATTTGATGAGTTAAACCTTTTTCAACTGATTTGTATAGTTCGTTCTTATGTTGTACTGTTACATCACTGTCCCAGGTTAGGGGAGGGTTGGGATCCCGCTAACATGTTTAACCCCGCCACATTCTGTATGTATGTGCCTGTCCAAAGTCAGGAGCCTGTAATTTAGCGGTTGTCGCTGTGTTACATATTTGTTATTCGTTCATTTTTTTGTACATAAATTAGGTCGTTAGTTTTTTCGCTGGAATTGTTTTACATTTGTCATGTCGGTGCCTTTTTTTGATCACTAATGAAAGTTTGATGCGTACGTTAAATCAATAAGAGGCCAAAATATTTGTTTTGTGTGTTCAAATCTCGCTAATCTAATAGGAAGATGCATTAAAGTACAAAACTAAAACTTGGGAAAATACAGTAACTTACAACAGCACGAGACCAGGTGCGTGGACGCGTTTTGCGTCTCCGTCTATGCATGCATCTTTCGTAAAGCTAATGTTCATTTAGTCCACATTTAAAAATTAGAGGTAGGATAGATCGTATGATAATTCTACCATCAGAAAATCTATATGACGAACACACGGTGGTATGGACTTGAGACACGGGATTTGTTTTAAACAAATTCAAGAAGACTAAGCTAAATCGCAAAATTTTCGAAGGCAATCTGATACATTGAATCAAGTATATATACTACATGGTAATCAAATAAACTTTCATAATATAAATATAAAAACAAATTGTTTGTAAATATATAGAAAAAGCAATTCGTTTGAAAATGAATTCAAAATAAAGATGATTTTATAAAAAACAATATTGCAAAATACACAAAGTAGATGAAAGAACACTACATTCGTATGAGAAAACAATTCACTTTAAAACAATTATGTAAAGAAAAGAAGATATAGGTTATATGTCTGGAGAAAAGAGATTTGGATAATACATATAAAGAGAAGAAAATATGGGTAATACGTCTAAAGGAAAAGTAGAAATGAGTAATACATCTAACAAATAGGAGATATGGGTAATACATCTAACAAAAGGAGAAATGATTAATACATCTATCAAAAGGAGATAAGGGTAAAACATCTAACAAAAAAGAGAAATGAGTTATACATCTAACAAAATGAAGATATGGGCAATGCCTCTAAAGAAAAGGATATGTTGGTTATACATCTAAAGAGAAGGAGATATGGATAATACATCAAAAGAAAAAAAGATATGGGTAATACATCAAGAGATCAGGCGATATGGGTTATACATCTAAAGAAAAGGAGATATGGGTTATACATCTGAAGAAAAGGAGATTTTGATAATACATTAAAAGAAAAAGAGATATGGGTAATACATCAAAAGAAAAGTAGATATGCGTAATACACAAAAAGAAAAGTAGATTTGGGTAATACATCTAAAGAGAAGTAGATGTGGGTAATACATCTAAAGAAAAGTAGATATGGGTAATACACAAAAAGAAAAGTAGATTTGGGTAATACATCAAAAGACAAGTAGATATGGGTATTACATCTAAAGAAAAGGAGATATGGGTGATACATATAAAGAAAAGGAGATATGGGTAATACATCTAAAGAAAAGTAGATATGGGTAATACACAAAAAGAAAAGAAGATTTGGGTAATACATCTAAAGAGAAGTAGATGTGGGTAATACATCTAAAGAAAAGAGATTTGGGTAATACATCAAAAGAAAAGGAGATATGGGTAATACAATCAAAGAGAAGGAGATATGGACAATAAATCAAAAGAAAAGGAGATATGGGTTATACATCTAAAGAAAAGGAGATATGTGTGTGTAATGCATCTAAAGAAAAGGAGATATGGGTAATACATCTAAAGAGAAGGAGATACGGGTAATACATCAAAAGAAAAGGAGATATGGGTAATACTTCAAAAGAAAAGGAGATATGAGTAATGCATCTAAAGTCAAGTAGATATGGGTAATACATATAAAGAAAAGGAGATATGGGTAATACATCTAAAGAAAAGTAGATATGGGTAAAACATCTAAAGAGAAGGACTTTTTGATAATACATTAAAAGAGAAAGAGATATGGGTAATACATTAAAAGAAAAGGAGATATGTGTAATCCATCAAAAGAAAAGGAGATATGTGTAATACATTAAAAGAAAAGGATATATGTGTAATGCATCAAAAGAAAAGGAGATACGGGTAATACATCTAAAGAGAAGAGGATTTTGATAATATATTAAAAGAAGAGGAGATATGGGTAATACTTCTAAAGATATGTAGATACGGGTAATACATCAAAAGAAAAGGAGATAAGGGTAATATATCTAAAGAGAAGGAGATACGGGTAGTACATTTAAAGAAAAGGGGATATAGGTTATGCATCAAAAGAAAAGGAGATATGGGTAATACATCAAAAGAAAATGAGATTTTGATAATACATCAACAGTAAAGGATAAACGGGTAATAGATGAAAAGAAAAGGAGATATGGTTAATACATCTAAAGAGAAGGAGATACGAGTAAAACATATAAAGACAAGTAGATATGGCTAATACATAAAACAAAAAGTAGATATGAGTAATACATCTAAAGAGAGGTAAATATGGGTAATACATCAAAAGAAAATGAGATATGGGTAATACACCTAAAGAGAAGGAAATTGTGATAATACACCTAAAGAGAAGGAGATTTTGATAATACATTAAAAGAAAAAGAGATATGGGTAATACATCAAAAGAAAGGTAGATATGCGTAATACATCTGTTGAGAAGGAGATATGGGTAATACATCTAAAGAAAAGGAGATATAGGTAATACATCTAAAGAAATGAAGATATGGGTAGTACATAAAAAGAAAAGGAAATATGGATAATACATCAAAAGAGAAGGAGATACGGGTAATACATCTAAAGACAAGGAGATTTTGATAATACATTAAAAGAAAAAGAGATATGGGTAATACATCTAAAGAGAAGAAGATTTTGATAATATATTAAAAGAAAAGGAGATATGGGTAATACATCAAAAGAGAAGTAGATTTTGATAATATATATAGAATAAAGGCCTTTTTGTTTTTGATACTGACTTTATCACGGCGAATATCAGGTGAGCCCGAAGGGCAAGCCTGATATTCGCCGTGATAAAGTCAGTATCAAAAACAAAAAGGCCTTTATTCTTTTTATCGGTAATTTTTCAAAATTGTTAAAAAAAATAAACGAAAACCTGTTTAATAAAGCAAATAACTTCTGGCACTATTTTGTGGCGTATTTTTATAAGTAGTGCGTCGTCCATTCATTTCGCGCGTGACGTCATTCAAGTTTAAACTGCAATGCTGACAAGATGGAAGAAGCGCTGTCGGAGATTTTATCTAGAAAAAAACAAGATTTTATCCATTGAATGGTAATGTCATGTAACGCAAGATGAATTAAAAGGAAGAAGAGCATCAATGTAAGTGAACATAGTAACCTTTATTCAGTAAATATCACATTTAAAGCACACAATGTCAAATTACCACTCTGAGCTGACCTACTTTTCATCGGTTAATTATTTTTTGCCACCGAAATGTACACATGTGACATGTAGGGCGATAAAGATTATTTTTTGAAGAATTTGAAAATTCGCATTAAAAATCAAACGAGAGACACAGACTTTCCCTTATTATTGGTTGTATTTAATCATGACTGCTGCCTAGTGCTATATATAGAAACACAAGTTATTTCAGTGTAAATATTAATAAAAATGAACTCTTTTAAGTTTTAAAATTTGAAATCTTTGTTTTCCTTTTCAATTTACAGTAATCATATGATATATTTGCAACAGAGATATTGGTCTCTAAAATTACATAATTTTTTTATTCATCATCACTGTCAGGGTTATAGTTCATTTTGGCTAGTATTTGTCATAGTTGAACTTGACATAGTCTGTTGATAATTATTGTTATTTGAGCTGTCCACAGTATGGGCAACATTTTGTCCGGTTTGTTGTACCTTTAAAGTTGTATTATCTTGAATTGGAATAAGAACAGCAGTTTCATTTTCATTAGTTGCAGTACATGGTTTATTACGACTTAAGACTGGTCCAGTTTGTTGTACATTTGGATAAGTTAGCTGTTCAGTTGGAATTGACACAGTATTTTCATTGGTTGAAGTACATGATTTATTTCGACTCAAGATAGATGACATTTTCTTTTGGGTTTTAAACTGTTCTTTGCATAATTATTTAAACTTTGCACAGACTTATGACCAGTATGTTGTTGTACAGAAGTTATTGGTACACCTTCATCTAAAAGTCTTGTAATCGCAGTTTTCTGACAGAATGATTTGTTAGTTTCTTATTCTTTTCCACATTTGATTTTGCAACAGCTTGTTTCATAAGATTTTTAAGGGATTTTTCACCCAAAGGTTGATTCGATTCTTGTACCAATGTTTTGCATTTTCGGATCTGTTGACTCCTAAATAGAAGGGTGAATCAGGTTGGCAGGTTTCTGTTGGTCTATTGCTACGATACTGAAGAAGAACGAATATTTATAAGTGGACATTCAGTGATACATGAACATGTAATATATCTTCATTACTTGCAGATTTCAGATATATTACATGTTTATTTGGTACATAAGTAATATAATGAATAATGTTACTGGTATATTTTAGATTTTCGGAACTTGTCTTAATTGTTATGATAAATAATTTTCGCGGAATTATATTTAATACACCTAATCGCTATTTGTCCGCCATCTCAAAGGTTCCTGTAAATTTTGAAGCCACAATAGAAAATAACTGACGCCCCAATTGAAAAACGATTGTTGTATGACAGCAATATTTTAACCGGCGCATATTTTCAAATAGAGATAAGGTGTATAGACCATTGGTATGCATGTTTACTGTAACATGCTGAAAAATATAGGGTAGGAAGGTAGGGAATTTTTTTCTTATTTTTAATCCTTTTTTCAGACTATGGGAGCAACATTGTTTCTTTAACAGCGCTTGATCTCAACTGGCACAGATTTCCAAATAACGATAAGGTGTTTAGGCCAAACAAAGAAGTATATGTGTTTACTGTTACATGCTGAAAAAATAGGGTAGGTAGGGATTATTTTTTACATTGAGACTATGGGAGCAAAGTTGTTACTATAATAGTGCTTGATCAAAAATGGTAAAAAAATATTTACGGTAGGGGATAAAAATAAGGTTACAGTAAACATCCATACATTTTTGGTCAGCGATACATGTATCACAGATCTGCTAGTAATGGAAATACAACAATGAATGAAAAGTGTCAAATTAAATCATTGTGTTTGTTTTCTAAATTTCTTCTGGGTGCATAAATTATTTAACATGGAATATTGGTTTTCACAAGTTTGTGGCAAATTTATACAATTGTCAATTCTTCCTGGTTACTGTTTATGTGCTGCATTTATATTTGATTGTAGTACTTCTCAGTTACTGGATAGATTGCAATTTTTCATCAGAGGAGTTATATGTTGATAATAAATGCACTATTTCAATTGTATTGGTTCAAATAATAGGGCGTGGCGACAGGTCTTTTTCATGTAATTTCTATTTGATATAAATTTGCTGTCTAATGGATATGGATATTCATATTTTGTTTTAGTTTACAATATTGATACTTTGACGACTAGTTGTCTCATTTGCAATCACATAACATATATATCTTTTTGTTATTGATATTTATGAATGTTTTTTGTGCATAAATACCTTAGCAAATACAATTTATACTGAAATATATTGATAATGACCTTGCGATATGTTGATATGTGACATTTCCTCTCATCTTGAGGATTGCTCCATGATTTAGGAGCATATGCTCTCGTATTTTTTGTATTTGATCCGTCTCTTGTTTTAGTAAGTCTCTCGTTGTAGGTTAAGCACTGGTTTTCATTCCTGTCAGTTTCCAGTTTTAAATCTCCCCACTTTAATTGTCTATGTTCGTGTGAACCACGTAGTCCGAAATGTATGGTATTCATATACCAAATGGTACTAAGCAAGCTGTCCGGATCATCTGTACCAAAGCCCCCTGATCTGTAGAGTTCTTCCTCGTCTTCAGACTCTAAAGCTTCTGCAGCATTTGGATGGTTCCCAAGGCCTAGCTGTTTTAAATGCTTTTTTTTTGCTGTTAAGCAATCCCGAGATTTCTTGAATTGCTCATCTTTCATTATATCCAATGGATATTCCTTCATCCTTAAGTGTTTATTGATCATGGACTGAAAGCCATCAAGACTTCCAGGTTGATATTCTCTGTCAATATTTTGAATGTCATTTTTGTTTTTTACTTTAATATCTTTCCGTATCCCCACAAAAAATTCTTGCAGGTACTGATCCAACTCTTGTGGTTGCATGGTATGTATTTCCCTGAATTCTGTTTTGACATTTATTAAATATTGTTGGAAAGTTTTTACAGCCGAGTTCATTTTCCTAATAGTGTTTAAATTTTCCCTTTGTTCTATAAAAGTTGCCCTTTCATTTTCATCATTTGTTACAAACCTACTGTTAAATTTTGCATTTTGTTCAGCCATTACGTTAAGATTTCCTTCCGATATAGTGCTTAAAAACTTTTCGAAATCACAATTTGGTATTTCTGAAATTTGTGTGTTAAAGCTATCATCCAGGAAATCTACATCTGGTATTTGTGGTATTTGTTGAGTTTCTAATGTTTGTGGCTGGGTTTCAGTTTCAGCACTATCAACTTCATTTTCTGTATTTTCATTTGTTTTATAGGTGAGGGGGATTTAGCTGGTTTGAAGGTGTAGTAATGCATATTGAACATCAAATTGTGGGACTTCATAGTCATCTTCCAAGTATAATGGGTCTAAATACTCATTAAAGACGGCAGAGTAGGGATCCATGTTTATGAAAGCAGACGAATTTTTTGGAACGTGACTTTCAAAACTATTTAGATTTGTTGTTAATTATCAGTTTTTTTGTGTTTAATCTTAAATAAAACATCTTTTTCATATCATGAATCATTTTATTTAAATACTTTGAGTCTTCGTTTGAAATAACACGTTGTTTCGATTTGTTTACATTAGTTACGAGAACGACAGAACTTTACAGTTTCCGTCACAGCGGTTAATGATATGCGTGACGTAACGCGTTTTCATTGGTTAACAAAAAAATCATATCCTTCCGCACTACTTTAGCGCATGTCAATTACGAACTGACCCAATAATTTTCATATCAAGGACAGTACACTGATACTGACAGTACACACTATACTAATATATGGCAAAATATCTCAAACACAATTTTACAATTGCCGATCGCCCACAAGACTAGAAGGACACCGGATTTTATTATAATCTATCATTAATACACATACTAATTTTATGCAAATAATATCTATATACATATAAACAATATTCAAGCTTTCAATACGAATAGAAAAAAATTTACTCTGTCATAAACGAACCCGCCGGCCAGGAAAACCAACAACCAAGTTACCTTAGTCGATATGGAAACCTGTGTCCAAACCCTAATGCTCGGAAGATCGTCTCGTAGTCTCGAGAGGTGTACATTGGATAGTACTGAAAATTGGCTTATGTTTACATAAACAAAATACAACAAAATGTATACTGTTAAGCAATATACCTATATATAGTACAAAACAAGAAAAGATCAAACAATAATGAACCAACATTATATCTGAACTTGACCAGTTCGAAGCTGGCGAGAGAATGGTCTAATTGGGAAATTAACCCGCGAAAAATGACCACTCACGTGATACTACAATTAATATCACGTGTCCATATATATATATATATATATATATATAAAGAACCGTTAGTACAATAATTTTCTTCTATACTTCGAAACGCAGAAAATTATAAGTACACACTATACTAATATATGGCAAAATATCTCAAACACAATTTTACAATTGCCGATCGCCCACAAGACTAGAGAACTCAAAGAAAGGGCTGAAACGTAAAAATATATGTCTATAAACCTAAATTCTTAGAAACTGAAATTCTATTATCAAATGAATCTGCAATGTACCCGTCTTTACTTAAATCAGATTTCCAACGTCCATGCCTCTTTATACATCTCTCATTAACATCTGACTTAGCTGCAGCCGAAGCGCCACCTGAACGTAATGAGTGTAAACCTAAGTTAAGCTGAGGAGCAACCATTTTAACCTTTAAACGATATTTTGCCTGGCCGCTGTATAACTAAGTTTCTTATTTTTATAAACTTAGCTGTACCACCCGATCTAAACATGGGTCTGAAAACAAAATGATCAGAATGAACGTCCAAACCAGATAAACCCAAATAACGCTTATACATCAAAAGGGAACTCCCTTTATGAATCAAAATTTCGTTGCCTTGTCTATATTGATCAATTTTGCTATGTGACAAAAAAATAGACATGTATTCATCATATATCTTAATGTCCTTACAAGTTAATGAACTTAATTCGTCAAAACGTAAAAAACCTGCATAAGCTATAAGTATCGTAGCCAAATCCCTAATCACTAATAAGTCACTAGAATACTGATGCATAGTACATAGTTCTCTAAGCATAATGTTGTCAACTGGATCTTTTTTCACGACTGGTTTACCGTTCAGCCTTTTGCAAGATTCTAATAGAAATGTAATGAATGAATTGCTTGTAGGGTCTATGTAACCGTTTAATTCGTGAGCCCATTTTATAGAATAAATTGCGGACTGCAATGCACTTGGTGAAGAATGTTTATCAATAAGAAATGTTAAATATAACGCTACATGTACAGGTTCGGCTGGTAAATCAGAAAAACCATGTTCAGTAATGAATGACTTCCAACGATTAAAGCCGGCGAAGTACTACTTTGACGTATTTTCACTTTTCGAATCAACTATATACAAAGCCATCTTTCCTGCCAAAGATCTCAACACATTGTTTTCTCCAACACCACTGCTCACAAAGCCATTCTCAACGTTCTGTCTCAGTTAAACCTAAAAAACGCAAAAATCCTTATTAAAATCTGATAACTAAAGCAATCATGCTAAATCTTAGAGGATTTTCACCAAAAATCCCATTTTTTCCGGTACCCCTTACTATAATGTTGTCTCTAGGCAAATAAATAACCTCTTGTATAAAATCTCTAAATCCGCCGTCTTTATATAAAAGTGGCCAATAAGGAGCAGATTTCCATTCGGGAATAACCAACATGCATTTGGCCTTGTCCTTAATGATCTTGTTTATTGTCATGGCAACTAACGATGGAGGTGGCACTAACCAATTAGTATCACCTCCCCAAAATTGACTGAAAGCGTTTATTGCCTCAGTACCTGTGCACCAAATTCTCGAATTAAAACGTAAGCTCTGTGCATTGTAATGAGTAGAAAATCTGTCAATAGTAAAAGGACCAAATTTACAACTAAGATCATGGAAAACATTCCTTTCAATACTCCAATCATCGGGATCAGTGTGTCTACTTAAACAATCAGCAATGCTTATTCTCAGTTCTCGGTACCCAATTGGTTTGTAAACCTATACTCTTCTTCGAGCAAGATTTATGAATATCTGTTACAACCTTCTGTAATTTGTAATTTTTGCTACCAACATTCAATATATGTGTCACATTATTATTATCAGAATTTACTTTAACTGTTCTGTTTTCAAGGAATGAATCATATGTGTACAAAACAATTCACGCCAGGTAGAACTTTCAAATTGTTCACCCGCAAACCAATTTCCATAAATCTCATGATTTTCACTCTGAAAATCCAAAACTGTGGAGAAATATCCACCAAAGCCTACATCTGAGGCATCACAAAATAACTCAATATCATAAATGTCAGTTAAACTAACCGAACAAATATCAACACCTACAAAATTAAGTGTTCTGCAAGAGTTTTTCCAAAAACCAAGCTCATCAATAGCCTCTACTGTTATTCGAACAGGTGCGTTCCAACTAGCACGCGCTTGAACACAATCATATAAAAATCTTGTGTTCAGTCTTACAATATCACCCAAAACGATTTGCATTGAAATCAGCTGACCAATAATACTAGCCAATGTTCGAGCACTGAACAAAAGTACCCTTTACCAATATCGCTTAAAACACGATTCGCAGCTTTTTCTGCTTTGTCAATTCTCTCATCACTCACACAAATGTTTCCTATCTTTGTGTCCCAAATATAACCTAACCATTTCACATACTGTGATGGGAACCAGCTACATTTTTATGTGCAATCAAACATCCAAGAACTTCCAATTTTGTTTTACCTCTTGACTAGTTTTAAGACACGAGCTCAAATCTCGATCACCACCTAAACCATCATCCAGAAACATGATGATCCTTTTGCCTTCAGATCTCAAATGTTTGACCAGTTCTCGTAGTATTTTTGAAAAAATGTACCCAGCCGTAGCTAAACCAAAAGGCAGTACATTAAAAATAAAGTATCTAACTTTGCCTTCAAAATCCCATGAAAATCCTAAAAAACTTCTATGTATTTGACAAATCTCAGTATGATGATAAGCCGACTTAAGATCAAAAGAAAACAGAAAATCATCTTTCTGAAACATTTCTCGGGCTATTTTTGTATCTTCATACTTAAATCTGAATTTGAACAAATGAATGTTTATATGTCTACAATCTAGTACAAGTCTAGGTTTGCTCGATTTGTTGTATGCGACCGTTAAAGGGTTAACTACCTGTGGAACCTGTTGTACCTCAGAAATACATTTTTTGTGTAAAAGATTGCTGATCTCATCTTGAACAAATATCTTATTGTTTAATGACGATCTGTTGTTTTTAATTACAGCGTGTTGAGGTACGGTTTTGAATGGTATTTTATAACCGTTTTCAATAACGTCAATAATGTGTTTGTTTTTTCGGTAATCAATTTCCATTGACCTATATTGACCTTGAGTCTACCTACTGGCGAGACGCATTCATGCTGAGCGGTTGTATTCGTATCAATACACTTCACCGTCTGAGTATTTTTAACAGTATTCACTTCTGTAACAAGATTATTACTTGAATTATTGGCTACAGACACAAAGTGGCCTTGTATTACATTAATATTATCAAAAACTAAAATTTGTGAATAAGAATTACTTATCTTATTTTTCATATCTGGACATTCGTCTATCCAATGACCCTTATTTCCACACCTGAAACATCTTCCAGGCTTAACCGATTTGGTTTCTTTCTCTGGGTTCCTGCTATAAGGTGTTGGTCTTGGTTTGCCTTTCTTAACTTTTTCTGCCTTACTCTTTCTTTCTGCTCTAGACTGAGCCCTCATCATTTTCTTTTCGTCTTCTGAGTCGTCAGCGATAGGGTTAGCTACGTACTCACTGACGACTTTCCATCAAGTTGGGAAGAGTCTGCCAGTTTTATGAGTTTTGCCTTTCACGCACTAAGTCAATACCTTCAATAATCTTCATCTTTGCTATCTGCACAGAATCAATTCCCAATTCTGGAGCCTCCAGGTTAGCTTTAGCTTCCTTCAGCTTGGTTAACACTTTCACCTCATGACGATACTGGTTTTCATTTCCTTTACGCTGAAAACTATAATTGTCAGTCATTGTTTCTTCAAGCTTGGCTATCTGAGTTTGGGAAATCTCCTGCTGTGACTGTTGCAGATTTGATTGGAAAGATGTAAGTCTACTATCCATCACTGTAGTTATGCTGTTTAGAAGATCTTGCTGTGAAGAGGAAACTGCATTTTTCACCTCGCGTAGAATTACTGCCTTAATTGAATCATCTAACTCGGTGTCCATCTTGACCAGTTCGAAGCTGGCGAGAGAATGGTCTAATTGGGAAATTAACCCGCGAAAATGACCACTCACGTGATACTACAATTAATATCACGTATCCATATATATATATATATAAAGAACCGTTAGTACAATAATTTTCTTCTATACTTCGAAACGCAGAAAATTATAATTATTAGCGAGTACACATCAAAGGAAAAATGCACAAATTACCGATAAATTAAAAGAAAAGGAGATATGGGTAATACATCTAAAGAGAGGTAGATATGGGTAATACATCAAAAGAAAAGGAGATATGGGTAATACACCTAAAGAGAAGGAGATTTTGATAATACATTAAAAGAAAAGAGACATGGGTAATACATCAAAAGAAAGGTAGATATGCGTAATACATCTGTTGAGAAGGAGATATGGGTAATACATCTAAAGAAAAGGAGATATAGGTAATACATCTAAAGAAATGAAGATATGGGTAATACATAAAAGAAATGGAGATATGGATAATACATCAAAAGAGAAGGAGATACGGGTAATACATCTAAAGACAAGGAGATTTTGATAATACATTAAGAGAAAAGAGATATGGGTAATACATCTCAAGAGAATAAGATTTTGATAATATATTAAAAGAAAAGGAGATATGGGTAATACATCTAAAGAGAAGTAGATATGGGTAATACATCAAAAGAAAGTAGATATGAGTAATACATCTAAAGATAAGTAGATATAGGTAATTCGTCAAAAGAAAAGTAGATATGGGTAATACATCAAATGAAAAGGAGATATGGGTTATACATCCAAAGAAAAGGAGATATGGGTAATACATCTAAAGAGAAGGAGATTTTGATAATACATTAAAAGAAAAGGAGATATGGGTAATACAACAAAAGAAAAGGAGATATGAGTAATACATAAAAAGGAGAAAAATGATAATACGATGAAGGAGAAGGAGATATGGATAATATATCAAAAGAAAAGAAGATATATCTAAAGAGAAGGAGATTTTGATAATACATTAAAAGAGAAAGAGATACGGGTAATACATTAAAAGAAAAGGAGATATGAGTAATACATCAAAAGAAAAGAAAATAATAGTAATATATCTAAAGAAAAGGAGATATGGGGAATACATCAAAAGAAAAGGAGATAAGAGTAATATATCAAAAGAAAAGGAAATATGGATAATACATCAAAAGAAAAGGAGATAAGAGTCATATATCTAAAGAGAAGGAGATAAGAGTAATACATCTAAAGAGAAGTAGATTTTGATAATACATTAAAAGAGAAGGAGATATGGGTAATACACCAAAAGAAAAGGAGATAAGAGTAATATATATAAAGAGAAGGAGATTTTGATAATACATCATAAGAACGGGAGATAAGGGTAATACACCTAAAGAGAAGGATTTATGGGTAATACATCTAAAGAAAAGGAGATCTGGGAAATACATCAAAAGAAAAGGATTTATAGGTAATACATCTAAAGAAAGGAAGATATGGGTAATTCATTATAAGAGAAGGAGATACGGGTAATACATATAAAGAAAAGGAGATATGGGTAATATATCTAAAGAGAAGAAGATAAGGGTAATACATCTAAAGAGAAGTAGATTTTGATAATACATTAAAAGAGAAGGAGATATGGGTAATATATCGAAGGAAAAGGAGATAAGAGTATTATATCCAAAGAGAAGGAGATTTTGATAATACATCAAAAGAAAAGGAGATATGTGTAATACATCAAAAGAAAAGGCTATATGGGTTATACATCAAAAGAGAAGGAGATATGGGTAATACATCAAAAGAAAAGGAGATAAGAGTAATATATCTAAAGAGAAAGAGATTTTGATAATACATCAAAAGAAAAGGAGATATGTGTAATACATCAAAAGAAAAGGCTATATGGGTTATACATCAAAAGAAAAGGAGATACGGATAATACATCTAAAGAGAAGTAGATATGGGTAATACATAAAACGGAAAGTGGATAAGAGTAATACATCTAAAGAGAAGTAGATTTTGGTAATACATCTAAAGAAAATGATTTATGGGTAATACATCTAAAGAGAAGGAGATATGGGTAACACATCTAAAGAAAAAGAGTTATGGGTAATACATCTAAAGAAAAGGAGATATAGGTAATACACAAAAAGAAAAGTAGATTTGGGTAATACATCAAAAGAAAAGGAGATATGGGTAATGCATCTAAAGAGAAAGAGATATGATTAATACATCTAAAGAAAAGGAGATAAGGGTAATACACCTAAAGAAAAGGATTGATGGGTAATACATGAAAAGAAAAGGAGATATGGGAAATACATCAAAAGAAAAGGAGATATGGGAAATATATCAAAAGAAAAGGAGATATGGGAAATACATCAAAAGAAAAGGATTTATAGGTAATACATCTAAAGAAAAGGAGATATGGGTAATTCATTATAAGAGAAGGAGATACGGGTAATACATATAAAGAAAAGGAGATATGGGTAATACATCTAGAGAAAAGGAGATATGGGTAATAAATCTAAAGAAAAGGAGATATGGATAATACATCTACAGAAAAGGAGATATGAGTAATACATCAAAAGAAAAGTAGATATGCGTAATACATCTAGAGAAAAGGAGATATGGGTAATACATCTTAATAAAAGGAGAAATGGGTAATACATCAAAAGAAAATAAGGTATGGGTAATACATCAAAAGAAAAGTAGTTATGGATAATACATCTAGAGAAAAGGAGATATGGGTAATACATCTTAATAAAAGGAGAAATGGGTAATACATCAAAAGAAAAGAAGATATGCGTAATACATCTATAGAGAAGGAGATATGGGTAATACATCTTAATAAAAGGAGAAATGGGTAATACATCAAAAGAAAAGAAGATATGGATAATACATCAAAAGAAAAATAGTTATGGGTAATACATGTAAAGAAAAGGAGATATGGGTAATACATCTAAAGAGAAGGAGATATGGTTTATACATCTAGAGAAAAGGAAATATGAGTAATACATCAAAAGAAAAGAAGATACTGGTAATACATCAAAAGAAAAGTACTTATGGGTAATACATGTAAAGAAAAGGAGATATGGGTAATACATCTAAAGAGAAGGAGATATGGATAATACATCAAAATAAAAGGGGATATGGGTAATACATCTAGGGAAAAGTAGATATGGGTAATACATCGTAAGACATGTAGATATCAGTAATACATCAAAACAAAAGAAGATATGGTTAATAAATCAAAAGAAAAGGAGATATGAGTAAAACATCAACTAGACAGTCATCCAAAGACACAATTATTCAAAAGAAATCTTCAGGACAACAGTTGCCATTCGGATCATACTATTAATTAGTTACACTTTTTTCCTCCGAATTTATACAAACATAGGTGTAGCTAAGACATTGTCGATAACGTTGCATCAAAAGAAATTAAGAGTGCGAAGAAAAAAATAGATCTTTCTATTCTATTTTCTCATAAAAAACGTTCATGGTTAATGCCTTAAAAAGAAGAACTTATTATATTTAGTATATTAGTATATTTTAGTATTATATACTTATCGAAAAATATTCCAATAACCCGTATTTGTATTATCTTAATCGATTTATGACTTTTGAACAGCGGTATACTACTGTAGCCTTTATTTACAATCGACATTGAATTTCATGGAGTCATCGTAGGTTTCTCAAAGCCAATGTAATAACATAAACGGTACCAATTTTTTCTGCACCAGATGCGCAATTCGACAATCAATGTCTCTTCAGCGATGCTCGAGGCCAAAATATTTGAAAATGCAAAGCGTATAAAAGATGAAGAGTTATAAACCAAAAGGGACAAAAACGTATAGCCAAAGCCCGGCAAGAGATTAGAGCTTTCCGTCGTGAAACACCTATAAAATAAACTCGTTTCTAATACTAAGACATTACCAAATTCGTAAACCATCGGTTATGTAAATTTTCTAACTCTAAAACTTGACCGAGTGTGAAATTTTAAATTGAAATGCTTTGCATGACAAAAGATAGTGTTACTGGTACAAAACCACACAGATCTTGAGAAAATAAAAAAACACAAGCATCAACACTTAATACTAAAGCAATAGCATTACGAACCCCTCTAAAACAAAACTTGGGGTGATCGTAGGTGTTCCAGCGTGCATAAAAGGTTTGAATTAATGATTTCAACTTCATCACTAGGAACTCTAAACCTATTCGAAATATGCTTTAAAACAACCCTTGTATGATTACATACTTTATTACTATATTACAACAGACACATCCAGCATATTAGGCCATCTTCAACGGATACATATCATAACATTTACTGCTCATATTTTTTTTACCTTCACTTGTTTTAAGTATAAATAAGTTAAATTTATCTTAAATACTTCGGCTTATTCATTCAAATAAATATTTTCGAAAAAAAACATAGTTTACTACTTACATTTGCACTTATGACATATTTGGATTGACATACTTACTTACCAATTATCACATGCTAGTGTTGAACATGTTAGTGTTAAATATGTTTGTGCAGATAGATTTATCATGACTCTTATCATACAAACGGCAATATGAGCAGATATCATGTTTCTATTTACCTTGTTCGGAACCTGTAGCGTTAACATTACCAGTCAAAACCTTATATAGATTTCATACAACGTTTATTTACTTCTACAATATAACTCAATAAAAACTTTGAGCCATGATTTATATTCACCATTTATAACTCTAACGTTTGACGTTAACAACCGGATTTGTAAGATACAATCATGATATTTCCACGAGTTAAATGAGCTTGATTCTTTCATATTTCGTAAACTTTGATCATTGTAGTCTTTTAAATGACTACATGATTCGTTTTTTGCTTGTTTAATGCAAAACAAAATATACAGTCCAGAGAAAGGCAAATATTTTCATCAAGTTACAGGGCTCTTTTCTAAAACTTATTTATGATCAGAGTGATCGAATGTTACCCCTAAAAGTTATAAGGTATGAATATTGTTTCTCGAAAGTAATTTTTATGATGTTAACTGTGTGTAGTAAACTTTTCCCGATTAGTTGATGATATTGTCTCTCATTATTTATTATTCTATCAAATAAATTAATTAAATTTGATCATATAATCAATGTATTCAAAAAAAATTCCTATTAACTTCTAAGCAAAACTTTTGGAATTTAAATATTACAATTGTGTACATTTGAATTGAAAGTATATATCAGAAGATGTGGTATGAGTGCCAATGAGACAGCTCTTCATCCAAGTCACAATTTGTAAAAGCAAACCACTATAGGTCAAAGTACGGCCTTCAACACGGAGTCTTGGCTCACACCGAACAGCAAGCTATAAAGGGCCCCAACAATGACTAGTGTAAAACCATTCAAACCGGAAAACCAACGGTCGCTAATCTATATAAAAACAAGAAACGAGAAACACTTATGAACCACATCAACAAACGACAACCACTGAATATCAGGTTCCTGACTTAGGACAGGTGCAAACATATGCAGCGGGTTTAAACGTTTTAATAGGCTTCAACCTTCCATGTATACTTTGTGATAAATCGATCGTCAGTGACACAAATGTTATTGTTCGATAATAAGAACATAATATTAGGCAAGCTCCCCTTAGCTTTTTCATATTTCATCTTATAATTAAATAAAACAATACATTTTTTTTTTTTTTGGATAACACATTATTCAGGAGCTGAGGCACATACTTGTACTACCGCTTAGTGTCACATCTGCGTCGACGTCTACACCAGCGCGGTAGGATATGTATTGGGAGATTTGATAAAATATAGTCTAGTTAGATTTTGTTTATTATTCTTGTTATGGTATTTGCACACTTAAGATTGCTATATTGATAATATATGTATGTGTCATACACATCTTATTATACCTCATAGAAAAATGAGGAGATGTGGTATGCTTGACAAGTATGATGCCAATCAGGAGTCGGTTTCACAAATAACTTGTGACTAAGAGTGATCGTGAAACCGATGTTTGTATGTTTTTTTCTACATAAAAAAGAATAAAATATTTTTGCTATTTAATTCCGCAGATTACTTGCCGATCAATAGTATCAAAAAACTATTACCCTGGTCAGATTATTTTTTATTGACAACAATGACGACATTGGACTTTTGCGCATGGTAGCGTAAAACTATGTAATATCTAACGCAGTATATTATGTATGTGTCTGTCATCGTATCTCAAATCAATATAAAATTTATCAAAAGGATTTCTATGATAGAAATACAAACTACGCCACATACTTTATAACGACAACATTCTAAATGTACGGTATGTGTCTGTCGTCGTCAGCATAACCTGTTATTGGTTTGTTTTGTGCACGGTCATATATTTTTGTTAGCTTTATTTATAATGTGGAATTTTACATAAGGAGTGCTTTGTGTTGAATACAGTAAATAAATAATTACATAAATAAATTAAATGCACAGAGCGTGAATTATACAGATATTCACTGTTTGATTTACTCAAGTTAAATTTCTATCTGAATCCAAAGTATTTGATTAAAATATTTTCTGAGTTATCTCCCCTAGATTAGATAGTGATTTTCCTACACATTTACAGTGAATATCTCAGAGTGCAGATTTAAGATTTGATTTTAAAGATGAAACTGCCTTGTTTAATTCTATGTGTTCATATATAAATATATATATGTATTTATTGTACAATAGACAGTCCTTGCCATTATCAAAAGGTGGCAGACATTATTGAGGAATTTGATAACCAATCTTGTATTCTTTATGATGATTTAAACCTGATTCAAAGTTCTTGACACTCATAATAATGTTAATATAAAGAACCCAAAGTCTAGAGAAAAATTACTACGGATAATGGAAGACTATAATCTAGTTGATCCATTTAGAGAATGGTGCCCAGATATGGACAGATTTATTTGGCAAATCTTTGGAATTCCTAGTTCTCAATAATCTTCAAATTAGAATTTTCTTCAAGTGTCACTTATAAGTCTTCTGAAGACGAATAACAAGGCGGGCACACAAAATGCAAGGTTTAGTCGAATTTTAGATTTGAGATTGGGGTGAAATGGTTTATATGAAAATAACTCATAATACATTCCGTGGTTCAGAAGAGAGTCTAAAGATACCACAGGACTAATAATCCTCATCTTGCAAAAACCTCTCTGTAGACAAAAAAAACTACTGGATTCGACAATTTAGAACCGCGAACCATATGGTGGCAATGACAAAATTGATGGTATAGGTATTCTATGTAGTCATTTTGTTATGTCAGAAAATCGCCTTTAATTGTAGCCAACAAAAGACACAAATCAATAATAAAATTTAACAAGATTTATTATACACTAGTTTACAAAAGTATTACACAAAAGAAATGTCAACTTAACTGTCAAAATATGAGTCCAATCTTTTATCTTTTCTTTATCCGGAAATCTTCAAGGAATCCACAGAATATTATATCCAATTGGTCACAATCTAGTATGATGTAGTTTGTAAATAAAAGTGTCAATCCAACTGCAGAGAATGTTGATGTCTATCGATGTCTAAGTCTATCTATGTCTATGTCCAAATCTCTATATATTTTACTAACTTTTGGGTCTGCATTTAAATACTTAAACGGAAACTTCTAGACAACGCTAGAAATATAAATTACGCATCTTTTGTTGTGATCATTCTGGAAACATTATGTAAGTGAAATAGAAAGTTCTAATCATTCCATGAGTATTAGTGATTGTTCCAGTGAATTCTAAACTGCATAGTTATAACACAATGTGTATGTAAACATTCTTAGGCCACACAAAACAAGTTAGGCCAACTAAATAAATATAATATTTACAATATCATAACACCTCCCCTTAAAAAAGTTTGAGTGTAACAAAACATGAATAATATGTACAAAATACATAGTAATATATAGTAAGTATTTTCAAAAATACACAGTGTTTTAATAAGTTCTAGATAAAGCATCTGCTATTACATTATCTTTACCTTTAATATGTTTTACAATAACATCATATTCCTGTAACAATAAACTCCACCTAGTCAATCTCTGGTTTTTATTTCTCATTTTATGTATGAAGGTAAGAGGATTATGATCAGTATAAACAAGAATAGGATGCACAGTGGGATTTAAATAAACATCAAAATGTTGAAGTTCAGATAACAGTGCAAAAAACTCTTTTTCAATAGTCGAATAATTTTCTGATGTTTATCTAATTTCTTAGAAAAATATGATATAGGTTTCTCAACATTATCACCTGTTTCCTGATATGAAACAGTTCCAACTCCTACATCGCTTGCATCAACGGCAAGTTTAAATTGTTTTTCAAAGTCTGGAGTGATCAGAACTGGACTATTAATTAAAAGTGATTTGCTATTTTCAAAAGCGTTTTGACAATTTTCACTCCAGATGAATTTAGAATCTTTCCGTAAAAGATGAGTCAATGGTTGAACAACAGTAGCAAAATTTGAACAAAATTTTCTGTAAAATCCAATCATGCCTAAATATCTCATAAGTTGTTTTTTATTTGTAGGAGGAGGAAATTTAGTAATTGCATCCACTTTAGCCGTAATAGGTTTCACTTGACCTTGGCCAACTGTATGCCCTAAATAATCAACAGTGGCCTGGCAAAATTCACTTTTACCAAGATTAACAGTCAAATTTGATTGTGACAATCTATCAAAAGTATCATATAAATGTGTTAAATGTTCTTCCCAGCTATCACTACATACAATAAGATCATCAATATAAGCATAACAACAGTCTAAATCTTTTATAACATTATTGATCATTCTTTGAAATGTAGCTGGAGCACTTTTCATGCCAAACGGCATTACAGTATATTGAAATAAGCCATCTGGTGTGACAAAAGCTGATATTTCTCGAGCTCTCTGTGTCAATGGGACTTGCCAGTAACCTTTCAATAAATCAAATTTGCTCACAAATTTTGCTTTTCCAATATTATCAATGCAATCGTCTATCCTTGGAATCGGATAGGAATCAGATTTTGAAACAGAATTTACTTTTCTGAAATCAGTTACGAAACGAAAGGTTTTATCTGGTTTGGGCACAAGCAGACAAGGAGAGCTCCATTCACTGTTACTCGGCTCAATAATATCATTGTCAAGCATATATTTAATTTCTTGTCTCATAAATTCAAGTTTGAGTGGATTGAGCCGGTAAGGATGTTGCTTAATTGGAGAAGCATCACCAACATCGACATCATGACAAACAGCAGTGGTTTTGTTTGGCACATCTGGAAAAAGATTTTTAAAAGAAAATACCAAGGCTTTTAATTTTCTCTACGATCAAAAGACAGATGTGCAAGTTTTGAATCTAAATTTGACAAAATTTCTGAATTTTTCAATCTAACTGTCTCTTCCATAGTTTTAGAACTAAAAGGTGGTTCAATTACACCTGGTTTGTCATGATTGTTCTCCAATTTAACCATGGCTAAAGTGGTAACTGGTTTATTCTCACCTTCATTAGTACGATCAAAATATGGTTTTAACATATTAATGTGACACACTCTATTTTGTTTACGCCGACCTGGTGTTTTTACAATATAATTCAAATCATTGATTTTACTCTCTATGGTATAAGGACCACAATATTTAGCTTGTAATGGATGTCCAGGGACTGGCAAAATACAAGTACCTTATCACCAGGCTCAAAAATCTGACCCTGGCATCTTTATCATACCATATTTTCATCTTACTCTGAACAGTTTTAAATTGTTCTGAGCAATTTGACAAGCAGTATACAATTTTCTTTAAATCTAGATACATAGTCTAGAAGATTCAAGTCAGTGTGTTCAGTAAGCCACTTTTCCTTTATCAATTTTAAAGGTCCCCTTACAGTATGACCAAATACCAACTCAAAGGGACTAAAACCAAGGGATTCTTGAACAGCCTCTCGGACCGCAAAAAGTAAAAAGTGAACACCATCATCCCAATCCCTGTCAAATTGAAGACAAAAAGTTCTGATCATGTTCTTCAATGTTTGATGAAAACGTTCTAAGGCACCTTGAGATTCTGGATGATAAGCACTTGACCTATACTGAGCAATCCCTAACTGGTACACGACTTGCTGAAATAAACCTGACATGAAATTTGAACCCTGGTCAGACTGTATAGACTTTGGAAGTCCTACTAGCGTGAAAAATTTGATCAGAGCTTTGACAATAGTAGGTGTCTTGATATTCCTTAACGGAATAGCCTCAGGAAAACGAGTGGAGGTACACATAATCGTCAATAAATACGCATTTCCGGTCTTGGTCTTCGGTAAAGGTCCAACGCAATCAATGAGTACTCGGCTGAAAGGTTCTTCAAAGGCTGGAATAGGCAGAAGTGGTGCTGGTGGTATTTTCTGGTTAGGCTTACCAACAACCTGGCATATATGGCATGATTTGCAGTATTCTGCGACATCATTTCTAAGTCTTGGCCAGTAGAAATGCTGCAAGATCTTAAGGCAAGTCTTCCTTATATCTAAGTGTCCAGCCAAGGGGGTGTCATGAGCAAGACCAATAATGTCTTGCCTATAGACTTTAGGCACCACCACTTGGTATACCACTCTCCATTCCTCCTCTGGGGTAGCATCAGGGGGCCTCCACTTTCTCATTAAAATGCCGTCTTGATGGTAATAGCATTCGGCCACTTTGTCTGCTTCTTCCTGTGGTTGAGCCCTCTGGCGGAGCTGAAGAACCTCAGGGTCTTTATTTTGTTCTTCAACAAATTTCCTTCGGTCTAATGAATGGCTGTTTACGTCTGGCCATGGCATAATTACATTCTTGCTTATACTAGGTGGTCTTATTACGGCCTTCTCTGAGCTACTGGGACCTTCAATGTCGGCTAGAAAGGTGTCAGAAAGGTCCATGTAATCAAACTGGTCTTCTTGCAAATCCTCATTTTGCTGTTTTCTAGCCATCGCCCTAGTAACGACACAAGCTGGATACAGTTCAGCATCATCTTCAGGTGATTTAACATCCACCACCGGTTCACTGGTAACAATTGGTTCAGCAACCACTTTGTTCCTAGCTAGATCATTTCCTAGCAATAATGAAACACCCTCAACAGGAGATTAGGACGAACACCCACAACAACTGGTCCAGTTATCAAATCTGACTTCAGATAAATACGATGGAGGGAACATCTATACAACCTAACTCCACACCTTGTAACAAAACGGAGGCACCAACAGAAGTCTCCTCGGACAAAGGCAACACACCTTCTAACAATAAAGACTGAGAAGCTCCAGTGACCTGTAAAATCTTAATAGGATGAGGAGTAGTATTATCAACAATAAAAAAACCTATCAGACATAAAGGGTTTATAATCCTCCATGTAATCACAAAAACTGGACTGAAAAGCCTGACTCGCAGGACATTCCAACGTATTGGTAACACGGGGTGTCGTACAAGCACTGGTCTTGGGCTTATTATCTCTTTCATTCTTCTTCTGGAGTCTAAAACAATCAGCCATCAGGTGACCATTCTTCTTACAATAAGCACAAGTCAGTGACTTCTTCTCAAAAGTATCAAATTTCGGACTAGACATATTATAACTAGACTGACTCTTATTCTGTGCAACAGGCTTACTATCAGTACGCTCAGTGCTTTGATTCTTGTAATTTCCACTCAAGTATTAAAATTTTGACCTTTGAAACTTCTCTTATGTGAAAGGGTATAATTATCGGAAATAACAGCTGCATCTTGTAATGTCTCAACAGTTTTGTCATCTAAATGTGTTTTAAGTCTAAATGAACACATTGCTTGAACTCTTCTAATAACATCAGTTGTCTTAGGTTCTTAAAATTGTTATCTATTTTCTTTGACGTAAGCCATTTATCAAATAGGTCTTCTTTTCCTAGCAAATTCAACATAGGTTTGTGAATCAAACTTTTATAAGATCTAAACTTCTGTCTATATGCTTCTGGCACTAGCTCATAAGCTTTCAAAACTTCCTTTTAACCGTTTCATAATCAGAACTTCGTTCGGATGAAAGTGCTGAGTAAATTTCAGCGGCCTTGCCCTCAAAAACACTTTGCAGCATTGTAGTCCAAAAGGCTTCGGCCATTTCAAATTATGAGCAATTTTCTCAAACTGTGGAAAATATTTATCGACTGTTTTTCACAAAATCTGGGAACCAAACGTATATTTTTGCTGCATCAAAATGTTCTGATTTCGACTGTACATTAGTGTTACTTTCTCCTTTGACCATTTCAATTTTATTTTCTCCATCTCTAACCTTTCCCTCATTTCAAGTTCTGCCTGTTTTAATTTAAATTCATCTTCTTTTTCTTTTCTTTCATCTTCTCCATCTCTAACCTTTCCTTCATTTCAAGTTCTGCCTGCCTTTCCTTCATTTCAAGTTCTGCCTGCCTTTCTTCTTTTCTTTTCCAATTGTTTTAATTTAAGTTCATGTTCTAATTCAAGCTGTTTTAATTTGATAGCGTCAACATTTTCGACCTTAAGATCAAGAGCCTCTTCACCTAAAATTTCTGCGTCAACTAATTTGTCTATTACCAAATTTTTATAATTTGTTTTCTCATAGATACTCTAAAGTCTAATTTCAGATGTTTAGCAAGCAACACTAATTCCTCTTTCTTTAAATTATCAAACTTCTCCAGGTCTGGCGTTTTCAAAAATTTACCGGCTTCAAATGCCATTTTGTAGAATTTTGTTGGCTATTTCTAATAAAAATACTGAACACATATTTTTTAAAATAAGATATTAACGTTATCCCGGACGAGCCCCAATTTCTGTTATGTCAGAAAATCGCCTTTTAATTGTAGCCAACAAAAGACACAAATCAATAATAAAATTTAACAAGATTTATTATACACTAGTTTACAAAAGTATTACACAAAAGAAATGTCAACTTAACTGTCAAAATATGAGTCCAATCTTTTATCTTTTCTTTATCCGGAAATCTTCAAGGAATCCACAGAATATTATATCCAATTGGTCACAATCTAGTATGATGTAGTTTGTAAATAAAAGTGTCAATCCAACTGCAGAGAATGTTGATGTCTATCGATGTCTAAGTCTATCTATGTCTATGTCCAAATCTCTATATATTTTACTAACTTTTGGGTCTGCATTTAAATACTTAAACGGAAACTTCTAGACAACGCTAGAAATATAAATTACGCATCTTTTGTTGTGATCATTCTGGAAACATTATGTAAGTGAAATAGAAAGTTCTAATCATTCCATGAGTATTAGTGATTGTTCCAGTGAATTCTAAACTGCATAGTTATAACACAATGTGTATGTAAACATTCTTAAGCCACACAAAACAAGTTAGGCCAACTAAATGAATATAATATTTACAATATCATAACAATTTCTATAGCTCGGTGAATTGAATGTGATGAATATTTTAACTCTACTCCTCGTTTTAAACGCATGGTCATCGTCATTATACATATCCTACTCTCCATGATCTCTCCTATTGACCTGCTGCCATTTATACAAAACCCGTAAGGTATTTACCACATTCGCACAAAGCTGTTTTCATTTCTCCTTTCAAAACTCCATTCTCTGTGCAACTTATGTTTCGAAACCACAGTTCCAAATCCCATTCAAACCAATATAAACTTAGAGTTATCATCTCGTATATCGCAGGTCACAGACTTTTCAAACCAGTTTGCATTGAAAAAGATGAAAAGGAATAAAGATTCTTTCTTAAATTTTCCATTGCCAACAAAGGTCTCGATGCCATCAACTAGAGCAAGATCTTTCGACATAAATCAGTTCACTCGAAAATACCTCCCTATTTTTAAGATCGGTCTGTACCTATGATTTCGTATACCTTTACCAAACATTGCAACTAAGCGTTTCAATTACAAGAGGGTTGCATGGTCTCAATATTGACGACTTCAAATCTAAACCATTGATTGCACCTGTGCTAGTTCCACATTCATATATTATCGAGGTGGTCACGTTATTACTAGTGACCTAAACATTGTCAATTACTCGTCCATGCCAAATGTGTTATCCGAAAGCCTGAAATATGGTGAGCCTAAATCCATCAATTGGGAACACAACTTCAAAATATTGGTGAATTCAGTCGAGGATTATGCCATGCAATGGGTTAAACGCGAGAACGAAGACGTAGATACTCTTTCCGAATGGACTAAGGTTGTGGGGTTGCTGATACAAATCAGAATTAAAGAACTGAATGGGTCATTGAATACCCAAGCTACACCAACTTTACAAATCATACTGTTGCAAAACACCTGTCCTACTTTCATGACAAATCTGTTGTCATCAGCGCAGATAAAGTCCAAAACGACATCGTTTGTGTGTAAATCACAATTCATAAACTGCTTGATAAATGAATTAGGTTTTTGATTTTTCACTTGGGTTTTCAACATATACCCCCACGACACTTACCAAGGAGTAAATCCTGGATAATCAAAGGTCTGTTCTATGTTCCTTTGAAATTTCAACCGAAGATGAAGAGCTGACCCTTCCATCACTGTACTGGATACCCAAACTACATTATAAGTGTCTTTACAAACAACGTTACACTGATGGTTCTTCCAAGCACCACGAAATTCCTTTCTAAAATATTAACATCAATTTTATCAGCAATGAAAGCCGGGCTGCAAAGTTATTGTAATACTACCTATTCTAGAGTTGGAGTGAATCAGACGTGGACACGAAAAATTCTAAAGATCTTTTAGAAAACAAACAATCTTAGTTTCCTTCATCTCGCAAAAGTAACAACATTTGACTTTTCTACACATTACACAAATATTCCCCATTTCAAATTTAAAGACAAATTGAAAGAGTTGGTCCTGCTTTGTTTCATAAAAAGGATTGGCCAACGTAAATACAAGTATCTTGTAATAGGGAAGGATAAACCGTATTTTGTAAAAAAAAAAATCATTAACATTCAAACAAGAAATTCTCTGAAACTGACATTATCAAATTTCTTGATTTCTTGATTGGCATCATATTAATTACGTATTGAGGACGTGTTTTTCAACAAACAATCGGCATTCCCATTTGAACAACCTGAGCTTCTTTTCTTGAAGACTCGTTCCTTTATTCATTTGAGGCTAACTTCATATAGGAACTTTCTAGGAAGTTAGAAAAGAAGTTAGCAGTGTCCTTTACTTTTTTCCGCTATAAAGATGATGCTCTCTCATTAAATAACTCAAATTTTGGTGAATATGTTGAACACATCTATCCCATCGAACTTGAGATAAAAGATACCATAGATACAGTGAGGTATGCTTCATATCTTGACTTAAATCTAGAAATTGACAATAAGAACCGGCTAAAAACAAAACTTATCGACAACAGAGATGATTTCAGCTTCTAAATTCTATGTAGCAACATTTCAGCAGCGCAGGCATACGGATTATATAGCTCCCAGTTAATACAATATTCAACAGCTTGTATTTCCTATAATGATTTCATTGATAGAGGGTTGCTGCTCACAAAGAACCTGTTAAACCAAGTGTTTCAAATGCTAAAGTTGAAGTCATCTCTTCGTCAATTTTACGGACGCTATCACGAGTTGGTTGACCGTTATGGAATATCTGTTTCAAAGATGATAGCGAATATGTTCGAATTGTCGTAACTACAAACCTGACCCCCCTTTTTCCCGAATGTAACCTACAGAATTAAACTTATTACATTTATTATCGGATTTGTACTCACTTTAGAATCACGACGGGTGTAGAGCAGGATCTGCTTACATTCCGGAGATAATGCATTCAGGAAAAGTATGGAGTGTAATGATAGGTACACAGAAATAGATGAACTTGAACAAGAAATAAAACAACTAAAAAGTGACAAGTGTGGATTAACTAATGAATTCACGACATGGAAAACAACCAGATTCAAATAATACAACAGACACTATAAAGCCAAAGAAGTAACAAACCATCAACATTTTCACTCGAGAAAAAGACAATATCCACGATATTGAACTCTTGTTGAACATTTTATTTTACTATTATTCATTCAATGACTTAAATTTATAAATTCGGGACGAAAAAGGGAATAGTTGTCACACATTATTTTTGTACTTAATTTTATATTTCAAACTGTCTAATGATGTTGATTTCTATAACAGTTTATTAACGTGTACATTTGTATGCAGTAGGCGTATTTAGTTCATTCAATAGTAATGATCTCGAAATTCGCTATGAATTTAAATGTCCGAAATAATTGTTTACACCTGAAACATGTTAGATTATTAATTTCTATTTGTCAATATCCTTTTAAACTCTAAGCGTATGTAAACATCTTACAAGTTCGTTATGCAACTTTTATTCGGTCATATCAAATACACACATAATTTAATTGATTGATGGATTGATCTTTTCCAGTCAAACCTATCGTAATTCTCTTTGATGAATTAAATCACCTAATTATATAATTTCTGTTTACAACATGACCCCAGTAAACTGTGTTGTTATAGCAACTTTATTTGGTATTTAAATGGACAATATTGTAAAGTTAGGGACTCCGTTTGGATATGCCAACGAGAGCACATGAACTGCGTTCGGATTTTCCATCGCAATCATATGTATTATTTTTGGTTTAAAATAACTAATTTGTAACACTGATATTTTATATTTGGACTTTATTAAAGGAATTTGGACTTTACCAATGTGTTTATGTTTATTGTATTGAACTGCCGAATTGTGTGTGAATAAAGAGCTAGTACCCCGCATTGTGAATCGTTCCCATAGACGGGATCCCCTCAAAGCCATTCCGGCAATATTTATTATGGAAAGTGATAAATACTTCCTAATACATGTTGTACAAATTGCACTGAATATTCAGTGAACAGTTAAGATTCATCAAAAGGATTTGAAAAATATGGCCGTGTTTACACTGGGAACAGTATGTCAATATACATGTTCCTGGTTTACACCACACAATCTGTACTCGGAGTAAAATTTGTGGTGTAAATACGGCCATATTACTAATAGCCGAAAGGTTATGATGAACCTTAAATCAGTTAGTATTGTAGATATATATGGAGAGAACAAACGTTATGACAAACAGACACGAGAAAAAAAAGTATTTCAATGCGAAACATGTAGTCTATTTCATTGCTTTTTAATTGTGAACTCTAATTTTACCTGCTCCTAGAAACCTCTTTTCATACAGTATGTCAATTTCCTCCTTTGTCAATGGTTCTGCTTTTTTATGTTTATTTCCTTTCCCACTCTGACGTAGTAATTTTCTTTTTGACATAAGAACATCTCCCGAGTGCTTAAATTCCTTATCTTTGATGAGGTCAATATTACAATGTTTTTCACTCAAATGTCTGTTTATGCTGCCTTGTATTGATTTTAAAGTATCTGGTTCATAATCACCTCCATCGCACTTCTTGGCAGTCATGAACAACCTTGCAAGTAAAAGGTCAAGTTCCTGAGGAGGAATCTCATGAAATTCCCGTAGTTCATTTTGATCGGAAAGCCATGTTTTCAATTTGCTGACATCTGAATTTGTCTTTCTACTTGTATTCCTATTTTTCATTTGGTCGATGAACTCATCTGTTGTCATCTGCTCAGCAGCACGATCGCGTTCCTCAATCCGATCTTCCACCTCTAATACATCCTGAGCCAAACGATTCATCACTTCTTCCCCCCATTTGAATGATGTGTGGGCTCCTTGGCCTTGCCATGGCCATCAATGTCGTCTGCTTATTCAAAACTGTCCGAGAGACTCCGTATAGAATACGAACGAGAAATCTGAGTAGGGGTGCGATAAAGGGGTGTGGTAAAGGGTAGACATGCGATAAAGGGTGTGATAAAGGAGTGTGATAAAGGGTGCGCATCAAAGGTGAGCGATACGGATTAAACAGCAGGCTATTTATCAAATATTCAAAACTACTGTATTTACTACTAAATATATGATAAAAGAAAATAATGAATATAGTATACTCCTCATCCTATTGTGATATGAATATTTGAAATACTGTTCTTGAAGTACTAGATGTTCAGGAACTCATTCGTACTGTGAATTGCATTTTATCATATACAGATAAGTTTCAAGTAGTTTTAATACTTTTTCAAGCATCAATAAAACACCTTTAATCAATGTATGCTCAAACATACATGACAACGAAATATTATCAAGAAAAACTAAAATCGACAGTACAGTACGATAGTTTAATGGTCACCATAACAAATTAATTGTCCGATTCGAAACTCAGTAGATACATGTGTTCGATGTTTACTGGATCTTTACTTGCCTTAATAACTGTCTGATCTGTACATGTACAGATTATGTTCTATTCATGGTTGTGACATTTTGGCTGATTGTAAATGCACATAGCGGGTGATGCTAAGCAAGAGACGCCTTCCATATCCATGTACCAAGTGTTTCTCCCTTTGGAGTTCAAGAATTTGTTTTTGTCTTGATTTGTATCTTCTGAAAGGATTTATGAGATCTCGACATCAATCACCTTCTTTTGTCCCTAATGATGTCCAAAGACACATGGCGTCTTGAGAAAGACTCAATCAGTTTCTGTATATTTTTCCTTTTTCTATATCCATGTAAAAACATAAACAAGTCTAAATTGAAAACAACGTTCAAACCTATGATTGCGTTGGATAAAAACCGCAATGTTTATGCAAAACAAATTTCTTGGTAGAGGGGTATAAATACAGCACAAACAACATTTTCCAAAAGACCAAAAAAGTGAAAAAGTATATTTTAACAAAACGCATTTGACTAGCAGGTCGAACAACGGATGTTCTTAAACCCTGCTGACTGCCATTGGCGATTGCCAAATAAACGGATCACCAGATGTAACAAAATGGATCTTAACTATTAATTTAATACCAAACAGAAAACAATAAACTTGCGGAAAAGATGGTATATCGCAAACAAAAGGTGCAAAAATTAGTACACCATATCCGGATTTCGACAATTAATGTCTCTTCAGTGATGTTAGGAATCGAAACGGTATTTGAATATTGCGGTTTTTATCCAACGCAATCATAGGTTTGAACGTTGTTTTCAATTTAGACTTGTTTATATTTTTTCGTTTGGGCTTGTATTATATTTGCCTTCGGGTTTATATGATCCGTTCATCCTATTTCGACTCTTCAAAATTCAAGAGTCTATCCTAAATTGAGGTAAATTATATGGCCTTCTAAATACCGTTTCGATTCCTAACATCACTGAAGAGACATTAATTGTCGAAATCCGGATATGGTGTACTAATTTTTGCACCTTTTGTTTGCGATATACCATCTTTTCCGCAAGTTTATTGTTTTCTGTTTGGTATTAAATTAATAGTTAAGATCCATTTTGTTACATCTTGTGATCCGTTTATTTGGCAATCGCCAATGGCAGTCGGCAGGGTTTAAGAACATCCGTTGTTCGACCTGCTAGTCAAATGCGTTTTGTTAAAATATACTTTTCACTTTTTTTGGTCTTTTTGAAAATGTTGTTTGTCATGTAAAAACATATACATATTATGACGTTTTATATTTGTTGACACTGTTTTTAGCATGTTTATCTAGAGAGCATTATCAATGATATCAGCAAATTTTACCAAACCGTATTTTTTTAAATACCGTTAATGTTGTATACTGGACCATTAAACAGATGTATTCATACCCCTTTGATATTTAGAATTTTTTGTAAGTTGTACATTTTTTTCTTAACAAATTTTATCCCATCATTATCCTTGTTTTTATAGTTCATTTTCCTTTGTTTGATTTAATTATCTGATCAAATAAGTAAACAATCATTGATTTATTGGACAGAATTATTGTAATGTGATTGGTTGTCTGGCATTAGTTATCTCAATTTATGAACCATTGTTCAATGTAAAGTTATCATAAAAACCATAAAAATACCTTTTTATTCATTATCATAGTTATTAACTCGTTTTGATGAATAAAATTATTTTTAGGTGCATATGTTTGCCTTGACTCCTATATAATATAAAACAGAGCAACACCACCTGTGTCAGGAAACCACGATAGATATAATAGGGGACTGTAAAGAGGAGCAAGCACTATCTTTTAACAATGGATCCTGCCTTGGATATTTTTTGTTCCAAGTGGACAGGTGTACTATAATATATCTACTGTACGTCTGCATTGACCTGTGGCACAAAGGGGGTCCCCACTTTTGGCAGAACTAATTGCTTTACTTATGGTCTTTGGACATTGTCCCTCTGAAAACCTACACAACGCTATACAAGTACTCATGATATTCTCAGGCAGACAAAGCGCCGTAAGACTATTTTCTCTGACATTTGCGCCTAATAACTTTACAGACGTATTAAGAAAGAAAATATTGAAAATCCTAAGCTAAATGTCTAGCGGTAATGACTTCAGGACATACCAACATATCTAGTAATAATGAGGTCGACATTCAGCAGCACAGGACGACAACTAGGAAACAACTTCATACCTTTACAGGATGTCAATCAAACACTGCAAAAAAAGGCAGAGACTATGTGACCTATCGGACAAAGACAGAGACCTACACGAGAAGAATACCCATATAAAGAATCCTTCACCACATTTGACCAGCTTAGAACGGGATATTCAGAACTACACTACTACAGAATAGGGTAGGCCAAACAAACATGTGGAGCACCAGAAATATATCTTCATCTTACCCTGGAGTTAAATGCACGTGAAATAATGTATTATGAAAATTATGAAAGAGATCGTGATAAAAGATATCAACCTATCATCTTTACAAACAATATAAGGTTAATCCTCCACACCCTTAACCTAATTCTTGAACTCAGCAACACAGTTAAGCCTTAAGATGTAAATTTAACCGAATAAAGCAACAGAGAGCATATATCTACCTTACAGAGACTAGTTGAGCTAACAAGCCATACGTTCAAGGATTCAAGTGACCCACATACAAATAGACCAATAGCTATAACATCTAATTTTGTAAAAATTATGGAAAAGAAGATTAATAACAGACTGCGATGGTACCTTGAGAAAAAATTTACTCACCTAATCAGAGTGGATTTCGTCAAAGTAGAAGTACAATAGAACGAACAATTAGACTTGATAACGATGTACAAAATCAGTTTTGAAAAGGAATGTTTAGCTGGAATATTTATTGACTTCCATACAACATTTGATATGATATGAAAAAAAAAGGAAGTTGTATCAGCTCGACATTTTTCAATATTATGGTTAAATGATCCCCACATGTATTAATCATTGTTCTATTTCCAAATTTTTAGACGACAGTGCTTTATGGTTGTGTGGTAAACATATTGGTTATATTCAAAGGAGAATACAAAAAGATTTTGACAACAAATGGGTATTACTTTTATAAATTGTAACTTGGATGGAGAGTTGTCTCATTGGCACTCATACCACATCTTCCTATATCTAATTATTTCTTATTTCCCCATCGTAAAAACAAATACCAACGAACCAACACCTTTCCATTGGGTCACTCTTTCATATCATTCAAATTGAATAAATAAAAAGTCAACATATGTTGCTTACTTTCACGTAATTTGATCTCCGGTTGATAGTTGTCTCATTTGCAATCAAATACTCTTTTAATATTGATCTAGGAATCTCTTTATTTAAATGTACCTTATTGAATTGAACCTTTCCATACATTTGTTTTACTTCCACTTGGTCGTTGTTGCTGCTGTTGCATGTCAGTTGCTTACCTTGTCATCATTACTGTAATACTCTATTTGTACAACTTTGTCATTGAGGCTGCTTGTGGACTGACAATACCTCACGATATTTTTCTAGCAGTAATTTATACAGTAATAACAGTAGGTCCCTGTCGCTGCTTGTGGACTGACAGTCCCTCAAGATATATTTCTAGCAGTAATTTATACAGTACTAACAGTGTGTCGCTGCCACTGCTTGTGGACTGACAATAACTCAAGATATTTTTCTTGTAGTAATATATACAGTACTAACAGTGGGTCGCTGCCACTGCTTGTGGACTGACAGTCCCTCAAGATATCTTTCTAGTAGTAATTTAAACTGTACTAACAGTGGGTCACTGCCACTGCTTGTGGACTGACAGTCCCTCAAGATATCTTTCTCGTAGTAATCTATACAGAACTAACAGTGGATCGCATCCGCTGCTTGTGGACTGACAGTCCTTTGGGATATCATCCTTCTAGAAGTCAAGAATCCAGTATTACCATTTGGTCGATGACCTGGTTCTTAAACCGTCAGTCCCTTGTGCTATCATCTGTTTACTAGCCAGGTCTTCAGTATTAAAACTGGGTCGCTGCCAATGCCGATCAACTTTCAGTCTCTAGATTTATAACTTTCTAGTAGTCTTAACTCCTATACTTCTTCTTAATTGTTGCCGCTTCTATTGGACTTTTGGTCTCATACAATGTTAATTTGTACTGAAATCGAAGTGGCAACTCTCGAAATCGATATTAGACAATTTTAGATATATATTCATTATGGAGAAAACCATTAGTTCAAAGCTCAATTACAACTTGTTAAATTCTGCACTTTCGAGCATTCATAACTATTTTGTCTTAAGTTTATAAAAGTAATAGTCATTTTCTGTCAATAACCTGATCATAGCTACCAGGTTTGAATTTGTGTACCCCAGACGTGCGTTTCGTGTACAAAAGACTCACCAGTGACGGTCAAATCAAAAAGTAATTAAAACGCCTAATCAAGTACGAACTTAACCTGATATCCAGGATTGAGCTTTACAATGGAATATACCTTTAACTGCATTTAAGTGTGCGCTAGTTCCCGGATGTTCGGTAGTACAAACAAGGTACGTCTGATCTCTTATTTCAAGAAGATAGTTTAAGGATATGCGTTTCAACTTCATCAAGCCCTGTTGACTTGTTTATATCTAGTTTCACTAGTGCTTTGAATACTTCAGATAATGAAACAGAAAAGGGGTAAAAGGAGACATGTTCGCCTATCCTGCTCTTCACAAACATTACTTAACAATCTGAAGAGAAAACGGCTTTGGGATTAGGCACTAATGTATAACCTATAGAACTAACGTGATTAAGAGATGCAAGATGTTGAACAATATCTGTCAAATTCGTAATATAAAAGTTGCAGATTATATTCATATAGTTATGTCGTGTCATAATACCATCGTATTTCAATTAAATTTTATTTGCACTGCCTTAATAGTAAGTAAGTAATTATATATTATAGTGATTTGTGTATCATTACATAAATTATACAAATATGTACAAAGCTATTAAATATATACACCCGGCCAATTGGACCTTTATGTCACTTTAGCATTTGTGTGTAATATCCGCAGAACGTAAGAGTTTACAAAATAATAAAATAGAATTACACGTTTATCTTTTTTCATTGAATTAATACTGAATTAACACAATTTTGAGGTTGGGATTTGGTGGTGTTTCAGTAAATGAATGAGTCAGTCGCTATCGTCACTTAGATTGTCTAATTCGGTTATAGGCAGGTAATTGTCTCAAAGATTATCATAGCATGGACAGTTTATTAGAAAGTGTTTCTTGTCTTTGACTTCATAGGTCTCACATGTTTGCCCTCGGTAGCCCATCGTTACGGAACTTTTCAGTGTCAGTGCGTATTGAAAGCATCCATCTACTCAATAGGTCAAATGTCCATCGTTCTTATTTAGACACGTTTGACGTGATGTGTTCCTCATGTCCATAATCAACTTTGAAGGTCACAAACGACTTAGTTTTAGTGATAGTGCGACCTTTTCTTTCCACTAACTTTCAGTAAAATTTTTGTGTCTTGTATGTTCACTGTTTGTTGGCTACTTCTTAGTTTCTAAAAATGTCGATTAATTGTATGCACCATTATCTGTTAGATCTGTACTCCTACTCAAAACTTTTTCGTAAGCCTCTCGTCGTCCATAAAAATGAGACGGTTTCAAGTTCAAGGCTACAGTAAGTGTATTGCGACGTAAGTCACATTAAAAACGCACTGCACGGTTTTTTTTACCATATCAATGAATAGGAAATGTATCCAGAACTGTTATCTAAAACAAGGTTATACAAGAGTTAAATACTGATTTAAAGATTTTGATAAGCTCTATAAGCTGTTCAATTTTTAGCAACGAAGCCATCTGTGAGCAACATCCTCAGCTTTCTCCAAATATCGTTTAAATCACCTTGATCCTCTGGCCATTGTACGAGATAAGTATAGTTCCAAATGTAGGAAAACTCGATTGGAATAGCAGTTATTGTAATATCTTTTGTAATGACAATGATACGCTCTAGATTTCTTTTCTCATATTTTGCTCTATCGAGTTCAAACAAGCAGTCACGTGACGATAGGAATTCAGGCGTGATCAGAAATATAATAGACCTGCTGTTTTGAATGCTTTCTACCTCGGTATCCACAAGACTCGTTCCAACTAAAAAATCTCGATCTTTTATGCACATTGTCAGTCCCCACTCGGCCTCAAGTTTTGGTATTAATACATTTTTTATCCAAATGACAATATCCCCTTCATATGATATATACACGTCATATTGGTAGTTCTTCCGGACTTTACGCTCAACAACACGACGGATTACTCCATAGATAGAGAAGATGATTTTCCATCTTTTACTATAGGCTACAAGTAGTAAAATGAATGTGACACAGGTAGATAATAATGTTGATGCAAAAGTTAACCACATAGTATTCTTACAATCCGCAAACAAGTCATATAAAGAATTGTACGCAATAAGTGTATCAATAACTGTGCCGTTGGACAATTTACATTTATATGATCGGCTGTCCAGATTAACTTTTGTAGTCTGAATCCATCTCATAAAGTCTATATTGTCACAATTGCACTCAAATGCATTATCATTGAGATGCAAAGCCATTCCATGAAGTTCTTGCATCTTATCTGCCCAAGCTCTGATGATTGAACTAACACTTGATAGAAGATTCTTCCTTGCGTCAAGCATCTTCACTTTGGTTTGACCACTCAGTTGTACCGGAATAGATTGAAGTAAATTCTGTCTTAAAGAAAGATATGTCAAGTTGGGCATTGGCTTAAACATGCCATCCGGAAAATACCAAATATCATTTTCAGATATATCCATTGATTCGATAGATGATAAATATTTAAATAAGCGATTTCCGTGTAGCCTTATTCCACCACCTATGTTGCCGTTTTTCCATACAATCGTTTTCAGAGTGTTATTCGGAAATTGCTTCAATAGATTCCAACTAAATTCATAGCCTCCACCAGTACAGATAAATGTTTCCAGTCGAAATTGAAGAAAATCTAGGAACGTAGTTACCTTTGTATAAGATGCATCCAAGTATGTAAAGCTGTTGTTTTTAGGAACTACTAAAAATAATCTGGGGCCACTATTTGCTATTGTGTAACTGATGTCTATTTTTTCAAGTGACTTCGGTAAAATCACGCAACTGTCAAATGAACAATTAAGATCTGAATATGAAGTAACTGTATTTTTTATAACATAGTTGACAGTATTATATGAATAGTCGAACGATTTCAATCTAACGGTTCCATGGAAAAACAGATTTAGCTCTTTTCGATTTTTTTCATTAAGAAGCAAAAACCTGTTTCCTTTAAAAGATAGATGTCGTAAACATTCCGGGTGATCGAAGGAGAACAAAGATCCAGGTTCGTAATCTACTATTCCATTCTCGGATAAATCGAGATTGTCTACGCAAATTGTTTTCAGATACTTCACTATGTCTGATGTAATTAGCAGAACATACGGGAGATCTTTGCTATCAATACTTAAGTCACTAACATGACCAAAGTTTATTGTCGTTATATTTGCATTACGGTATGGGTGTAACAGCTGCAATGCGCGCTTCAAATGCATAAACGTTCCGGAAAAATCTATCACATGCAGGTTTGGAAACGGAAATAATGCGTTATCTTCTGTAGCAACAAAGTGTAACCGACAATTTCTGAGAGTAAGCTGTTCTACAGAAGATGAAAACCTCCGAAAGGTTTCGTTCGACAAGCGAACTAAATAACATGAGTCGAAGTGTAAATATTTTATAGTTGTCATTTGACCAAATCCACTTCCAAAGTGTGGCAAAGGCATCATATCGATTCCTAAGAAAGACAGCTCCGTCAGAATACCGAAAGCATGATCGGGATAACTATAATATGATACAAAATCTATTGGTTGAGGCATATTTCTCCTGATATCCAATTTTGTTAAGTTTTTAAGTGGATGAAATAGTTCTGCTGAATACACTTTAGATAAATTAAGTGTGTTTTCAGATATGTCAAGTATTGCAAGTTTATGTAATCCTTCAAATGATTTATAAGATAAATAACAAAGTTGATTTTTTCTGAGGTAAAGTCCTTGTAGATATCTATAAATAACGAAAGAATTGTTCCCAATAATTTTTAATCGATTTGAACTCATATCTAGAACTTTGATATCTCCCGGTAAATTTTGAGGTATAAAAGTCAGTCCTCTGTTTTTACAATCGGCTATTTTCACTTTTTCTTTCTCTTTTAATACATATTTGATATCACAGTCAGATGCATATACGAATTCATTACAGTAAAGGATAACAGAAAATACTGCATAAATTATAATCCTCACCATATTTTGATATCAATATATGAAAAACAGTTTTTGAAGTACTTGATTTTAAGTTAAACCTCCGAAATATATATTACATTCAATCCTTCACAGATACGTTTCAAACAAAACCAACTTTGCACGCATGAATAAAACACTGTTATCTGATTTGAATAAGGATATAAGAAAGAAAAACTAAAAACGACAATTCATAATTTCAATGGTCACAATAACAAATGTATTGTCCGTTTCTGTGTCTCACCTCACTAGATTCACGTTTCCGCGGTTTATAAGATCTTAAGACACAATGATTATCGTCTGATCTGTTGCGATTATGTTCTTCTCATGGTTGTGACATTTTGTATTTAGTTTTCTATGTGGTGTGTTGTGTAGTGTTGTTTGTCTTTTTGTCCTCTTCTTTTTTTACGACCTTGTCTGTTTATTTTCGCCTCTCTTTGAGTGGTTGTAGATTGGCATGGCTCTGATGCATGCGTAGCAAGAGGCGCCCTACCTGTCGATTTACCCTGTCTCGCTCCTTTCGGTTTCAGACTTTTGTGCTTACCTTGACCTGAATCTTCTAAATAAGTTAATGAGATTTGAACATCCGTAAAATAGTTTTGCCTGTATGATATATAACGGCATATGGCTTCTTGAATCTCGGATTATTTTTGCTTTTCATATATCCATGTTAAAACATGTACATATTATGAAGTTTTATATTTGGTGACATTGTATTATCATGTGCTGTTGAATGCCTTGTCGTTGATGGCTGTTGATTTTACAAATACATACTTGTTGAAATACCCATAAAGTCGTGTACTGGATTTTGAAAACTAATTCACTCATCTTCCTAGTACATCTTTAGAATTTTTGTCAGGTGTACATTTTCATCTTACAGATTTCAATTTGCCTTAACTTAGCTTTTATAGTTCCATTTTCAATGTTCGATTTAATTTTCAGATAAAAAAAGTAGAAGGTTACTGTTTTATTGTATAGATTGTAAGGTGAGAGGAAAACCCTCCTTTTTAGATCAAATGGTTCTTTCTTAATTGATATATATATATTTCTCTAATTCTTCGTGAATTTATCCCTTTCTGTACCCATTGTATAAAACAAATTTAATCAACGTGTGGTTCGTTTGATCTCAGTTCATCATTGGTTAAAATCCGATTATGACGTCGAATTTTCTTACTTTCCTCTGAATTTCTTATTGTGACGGCATGAAAAAGGGCGACCATGCCTGATGACGTCACATAGAAAGAACACATCTTTTTGCAGATCATTCGAAAAGAAGGAATAATTTTGCCTGCATATTGTTTGAAAATCATTAGAGAAACAGATTCCACCACCAAATCTCGTGTAATACGATATTTATCCACTCTCGACAGTTAAATTTTAAATATTTAAAACGCTCGGGCAAGCCTCGCGTTTTAAATTTGAAAATTTAACTGTCTCGAGTGGATAAATATCGTATCACACTCGATGCAGTGGTAAAATCTATATATATATATATATGTTTGAACGTTGTTTTCAATTTAGACTTGTTTATATTTTTTCGTTTGGGCTTGTATTATATTTGCCTTCGGGTTTATATGATCCGTTCATCCTATTTCGACTCTTCAAAACTCAAGAGTCAATCCCAAATTGAGGTAAATTATATGGCTTCCAAATACCGTTTCGATTCCTAACATCACTGAAGAGACACTAATTGTTGAAATCCGGATATGGTGTACAAATTTTTGCACTTCATTTTTCCGGTATACCATCTTTTCCGCAAATTTATTGTTTTCTGTTTGATATTAAATTAATAATTAAGATCCACTTGTTACATCTGGTGATCCGTTTATTTGGCAATCGCCATGGCAGTCAGCAGGGTTTAAGAACATCCGTTGTTCGACCTGCTAGTCAAATGCGTTTTGTTAAAATATACTTTTTCACTTTTTTGGTCTTTTGGAAAATATTGTTTGTGCTGTATAGACCCCTCTACCAAGAAATTTGTTTTGCATGCACACGTATGAAAATTGCGGTTTTTATCCAACGCAATCATAGGTTTGAACGTTGTTTACAATTTAGACTTGTTTATATTTATAAATATCCGTGACAATTTAGTGACATCTGTATTAACAAAGCAACCTACTCCACCTCCCAGTTGCTACAAACAATGTGGTCGAAGGAATTGCTTATGTTGCAAAGCTGCCAATACAAGCAGTTCTTTCATCAGCTCCGCCACTAAACAAAGTTATACCATCTACTCGAATTCCAACTGTAAAACGGAGAACTCAATTTATATATTAACATGTAACACTTGTGGCATTCAGTATGTGGGAGAAACAATGGATAAATTCAATATTCGGCTCAATAACCATCGTTCATGGTACAAAACCAACAAGAACTGTCCTTTCACAAGACATCTTCGCACAAAAAACATCCTTTTGATAATGTTACTTTCCAAATCATAGAAGTCAACACCGAGTAGGACACCACGGCGAGAAGGAGTAGAGATAACTTTTGGATCCACCAGCTCCACACTTTAGAACCTGATGGTCTTAACGAAAAAGACGAGAAAAGATGCAGGAAAGATAAAGAATAATTTAGTACACAGCTTCGTCCTTTTTATCCTGTAATATTGGCCAATGGACGTTGCAAACTTCAACCACCAATTTTGTATATAATCTTGAACTTCATTCAAATTGTGTATTATTTACAAGGCAGCTAAATTCATGTGCAACATGTACATTGACCTGTAAAAGTTTCTTATCATCTACATCCGATTTCACCTGGATAGATGCACGCTTGATAAAGCTAGTTGGTCTAGCGAAATATTGCGTTTATTTTTATCGTTTTGTGAATATTTTAACATTCTTATATTTACATACTAAATAGTGTGTTAAAATTACATTGTTAGGCAATCTATATATATATTTATATATATATATATTTATATTTATATATATATATATATATATATATAACGTCTGAATAATAGTCAACGATTTTTCCCACGAGGGCGAGAGCTGATTTATCCTCTCAAGCAGGCTCTTCGTCTGTGGGCTCTTGCAAGGGTTGCGGAAACAAACGATGTTTGACTTGCAAACAAATACTGGTTACCCAGACTTTTAACAGTCACTCCACTGGTACAGAATACACCATATATATATATGCAAAACTACAAATGTTGTGTATCTCCTACAGTGTAAATGTGGTAAACAGTATGTTGGCGAGTCAGAACAGCCGTTTCACAAACGAATGAACGGTCATCGTAGCGACTACCAATGCAAGCCAGACCTCCCTCTCAGTCGACATTTGAGATCCCCTAGCCACACTAAGGCAGATCTCAATCGACTGACCATTACAATCATTGACCACAACTCTGCTTGGTCTAGGGAGGATAGACTCACTCGGGAAAGATTTTGGATAAGAAAATTAACAACTTTTTTTGGCACCAAATGGGATAAATGAAAAGATGTAGTTCGACTCCATGCAGTGCTTCACATTTGGGTTATATTATATTACTTATTATTACAGTCTCTGTTTCTATTTCTTTACCTTACTCATCTCTAAAATAAATCTGTTGAATATACCAATTTAAATTGCTTAATTTTTTGAAGGATGTAAAAGTACCAAGCCACGTTCAACTAGTTAACCTTAGTCAAAATTTATTATTATATTTTAACGGCCGTTTGTTTGCGATGTTTAAATACGCAGACTCTGTTGTAACTACTCTACCGTTGTCAAATTTGAAATATTTACAAATTTAGATCGTTCAGTGCTGTTTATTTGGAATTCTTATTGACGCAATCGTTCTTGTAACATCATAATTGTCGTCTCCGTTAAAGCTTTAGAATTGTGCTAGTTCATATCGCACATTATTATTTTTATTTAAAGCATATATTTGAACTCTCTGTTGTAATTAGTCATATAACCTATGTCGTGTTTAACACATATTTAGAATTGTGCAAGCGTCTTACCTAATGTTCGGTTTGATTTTTTATTGTATAAATTTCAAGATTGTTATAGTTTAATCTAAGTAGACTGATATATGATTCATTCAACATCACAATCATTTTTACTGATGAAAGATATCTGTTATCCGAAATATTTATAAATAATTACATTTATAGTTCCTTTTTTTTTTTTGTTATTGGTGTTGTTGTGTACATACACTTTTTAGGCGTTTAATACATTTAAATAGGATCGGATGATATAGCTGTTCACGCAATTTTATAATGTTTTGTTTTATTTTGTTGTTGGTTGCAGTCATTCGGAACGCATATCTAGCCATTGGAATGATTTAAAACATCTAATTAGCATGCATTTAAGTATCTTTTGTAGACGAAACGCGCGTAAAATTTCAATCCCGGGATCTATGATGAGTTTATTTACATCCACTGGGTCGATGCCACTAATGGTGGAGTTTTTCTCCCAGAAGGTATCACCAGCTTAGTAGTCAGCACTTCTATGTTGACATGACTTATTATTAATATGGTAATAATAAATTAACTGTTTACAAAATTTCTTTTTTTTTTTCGAAATACTAAAGATTTTCTTCCCAAGGAATAGATTACTTTAGCGATATGTGGGTCCTCATTGCTCTTCCACTTCGTACTTTATTTGGCCTTTTTAACTTTTTTTATTCGAGCGTCACTGATGAGTGGTAATCAAAGCTCACTTTGAAGTTAGGAGTGATGATCAAAGCTCACTTGGAGTTCGATATCGCAGAGTGATAATCAAAGCTCACTTGGCAGTTATATATCGCAGAGTGATAATCAAAGCTCACTTGGCAGTCATATATCGCAGAGTGATAATCAAAGATTACTTGGAAGTAAGATGACGCAGAGTAATAATCAATCAAAGCTCACTTGGAAGTTATATATCGCAGAGTGATAATCAAAGCTCACTTGGAAGTTAAATAACGCAGAGTGATAATCAAGGCTCACTTGGAAGTTAGATATCACAGACTAGTAGTGAAAGCTCATTTGGAAGTTAGATCTCGCAGAGTAATAATCAAAGCTCACTTGGAGTTAGATGACGCAGAGTGATAATCAAAGCTCACTTGGAAGTGAGATGACGCAGTGATGATCAAAGCTCACTTGGAGTTAGATATCGCAGAGTGATAATCAAAGCACACTTGGCAGTTATATATCGCAGAGTGATAATCAAAGCTCACTTGGCAGTCATATATCGCAGAGTGATAATCAAAGATCACTTGGAAGTAAGATGACGCAGAGTAATAATCAATCAAAGCTCACTTGGAAGTTAGATATCGCAGAGTGATAATCAAAGCTCACTTGGAAGTTAAATAACGCAGAGTGATAATCAAGGCTCACTTGGAAGTTAGATATCACAGACTGGTAGTGAAAGCTCATTTGGAAGTTAGATATCGCAGAGTGATAATCAAAGCTCACTTGGAGTTAGATGACGCAGAGTGATAATCAAAGCTCACTTGGAAGTGAGATGACGCAGTGATAATCAAGGCTCACTTGGAAGTTAGATATCGCAGAGTGATAATCAAAGCTCACTTGGAAGTTAGATGACGCAGAGTGATAATCAAAGGTCACTTGGAAGTTAGATATCGCAGAGTGATAATCAAAGCTCACTTGGAAGTTAGATATCGCAGAGTGATAATCAAAGCTCCCTTGGAAATTAGATATCGCAGAGTGATAATCAAAGCTCACTTAGAAGTTAGATGACACAGAGTGATAATCAAAGTTCACTTGGAAATTCGATGACGCAGACTGATCATCAAAGCTCACTTGGAAGTTAGATGACGCAGAGTGATAATCTAAGCTCACTTGGAAGTTAGATATAGCAGAGAGATAACCAAAGCTCATTTGGAAGTTAGATGACGAAGAGTGATAATCAAAGCTCACTTTGAAGTTAGATGGCACAGAGTGATAATGAAAGCTCCCTTGGAAGTTAGATATCGCAGAGTGATAAACAAAACTCATTTGGAAGTTAGATGACGCAGAGTGATAATCAAAGCTCAATTGGAAGTTAGATGACGCAGTGTGATAATCAAAGCACATTTGACTCAAATCCGGGTCGCAAACTAAAACCGAGGGAAACACATCAACTATAAGTGGAGAACAACGGAACAACAGAAATACTGAACTGCTACAAAAATAAACGCCAACATATATAGAAACGGACTATTTGAAAAGAAACTTCCATATTGCTGACTTGGTACAGGACATTTTAAGAAAAAAATTGTGGGTTGAACCAGACATGGCTAGCCAAACCTCTCTCTTATACGGCAATGTGAAAATTCCGCTAAAATGACAATATTACGTGACAGGAATACAGTACAAATAAACGCAAGAACACTCAGGACAGAGAAATACACAAAAAATGATATAATAGTGCATTACAACATGTATACAACAGAATAACAACGAACACCTCCCATTAAATTTACGACAGTACATCAGTACACCACAATAGAATTATAAACTGTGCGTCACACGAATGTATCAAGAATGTATCAACGACACAAAAAGTGACGTATTTTTTGTGACGTTCATCTTATCACAGGTAAATTTCGGAAAATAGAATGTAACATTGGGATTGAGTCTCCAGTGGTGTTATTTTATGTATTTTCTAACCTTTACAAAAATATTAATATAGAATTGTGTTTGTAATGGTGTAATTATTTGTATTTTCTAACCATGTCAGTTTTTCTTCTAAACCAACACAGTGTTAAAACAAATAAATCCTGCGCATATAGATGCTTTAAACTAAAAATCTTATAAATGAATTAGCTGATTAATTATCTTAACCTTTACATAAATATACAAAAATAAAAATAGAATTCAAACCACAAACGATAAGACATAACACAATATCAAACCAGACTTACAAAAGAAACATCATAACTAAATACATGAATTTTGGATGTATAAATACCGGAACACGTCTTATAGCAATGAGAATTCATACTCTGCAAAACAGTTATATTCGGGAATAGGTCATGTAATCAGACCAAAGAGAACAAAGAAATCAAAAATTAGGCGTAGCTATGTATTATAAACCTGGGTTATGGAATATCTGTGAAACAGATGACCACGAATACATTCTAATTGTCGTAACCATAATCCGGGCCACTGGTCCTCGATAGTGACTTTACCGAATGTAACTTATTACCGAATTTGTACTTAAAATGAGCAACAAGAAGGTTAAATGTGAAGTAATTGTTTTGAATGTGTTATTTGTTTTTGTTTTTAAAAATACTTCGTTTGATGTTGTTTTTTTTTTTTCATTTTTTTAATGTAAATTTCTCATTGGCAATCATACCACATCTTCTTTTTTATATATAATAGATTACATTTTAATCTGTAGAAATAAAGTGTATTCACTCGACAAACCTAGACGCTACTAAACAGAAATGCTCTGGAAAAATCCCGGACATATTCTTCTTAATACAAGTATTTCTATTGAGTTTCTGTAAATGTAAGGATATATTGATTCTAGCAACCTGTTGTTTGGTTAATACTGACTTTGTTTCACCTATACTGAAATACCTTTCAAAAACTAAAATGTCTGATTGTTTACAATTGTATCATATTATACGAAAAGATCTGGTCACACTCGAAAAAAACCGATTAATTCAAAGTAAAAATAAACAACGATCCCAACCGTGTACTATACGTCGGACAAATAAGGCCATATCTAAATCGGGAACAATATAGTTATACTCTTCCCATTTGAAGTTTGTGGCAGTTTTGTTAATTTCCGAAATTAAGTTTATCCGGTAAAGTAGAATAATTAATAAAGTATATAGGTGTTGTGTTTAGTATTTTTGAGAACGCCGCTTTAATTCAAATTTGTGTTTTTTCAAATGTTTTACAACATATAGGTATGTGACATGTTGGAGCCACTCGTTTTTTTTTCAGTAAATAACTTATGCAAGTCATTTTCTATTGTATCTTATAGGACAGGAATGTGTATAAATGATTTGATTATTATCACAATAAAATATTGTTTATACTTAATAACTTTACCCAAACAAAAACAAAATATGTGTCGGATACCAACTGTGAGAAACGATATCATTACTTATATTTTTTCTGTGTGACTTATATAGAATGCCTAGCACTATAGCTGCATGTATAACATGTATAACTCGTAGATTAATAATTGTGTTGTATAAACCAAAATGTCTTAAACTTATTCCATGTCTTATCAAACACCGAACATTGAAGTTATCATATATATATGCAATTGTAGTACTGTAGTTAAAATACCATTATACAAATATGTCCTGATCTGAATCTAAGTGTTGTTAGGGTATATTACTAACATTTGATTGTAAATATTGCAGTTTAACTGACACTACATAGACCTGCCTTAATCTGGCGCTTTTATATTTTAGACATGCGCCATGACAGTGTTGGAAGTTAAATTCATTTTACAGCGACGTATCCTCTTTATCTTCTTCGTCAGCTTTCTCTAAAATTTTCCTTAATCTGGTTCCAGATTCTATATAGTTCCCGGCTTTGCGCCGCTCACTTGCTAGTTCAGCCAGATTCAGTTCGGCATCTTCTAATTTATGCCATAATTTCCCAACAAATATTTCTGAGTTCGTAATATTATGTACATGTCTTCGATGAAAATGACCTTCGGACATCACCAAAGTGCAGTCTATGTCCTTTTTGTGGACCCGCCATTCTAGAAAATGTGCTAGCTTTTTCAGCGTAGCAGGTAAATTAGTTTTTAAATCCTCATAGTAAAGTAAAAACACGGGTCTCTCGGCTTCGAACCATTCGGTGTAATAACGCTCCCAGAGTGTTGTATGGTCTCGCACAAATTCATACCATCCTGGAAAACAAAAATGCTTATCTAAGCAAATAATTTATCCCAATTATTGTCAAATTAACTACTTATGTCTGTTCGGGTTGCTCACTCGATTTTGTCAATATAACGGAAATTTATATAAATACAAATGGGAGGTTAAGCTAGTTATAAACCCGGTTTAACCAACCATTTTCTTCGGAACCAGTTGTTTCCATGCGTTCCGTTGGTTGATATAGTCTAACGTTTGATTTTGTCAGCTTTTTGGACTTCCCCCTTTTTGAATTCAACTTGGAGTTTCATATTTTGATTAATACTTTTTATATATTAAGATGTTATTCGGATAAATAAAGTCGTACATGTACAGAAATGAAAATAATGATCAAATAAGTCTTATAAACGGTAACTGTATGACATAAATGCTCTCAAGTTTACATACTACAATAAACAAATGTAGCAAGGTATGCTGCCATTAGCTGGACAAAACGATATACACTATTACTCTATTTACATGTATATATACAATATATGTCCTCAAAATGGAAGCAGGATAAGAGAAGACTTTATTTGTACGTGTACGTCATAAATAATGGAGTATTTGAGATATGCCATCTTCAGTATATTGGGGATGAATTTCATTATCTTTTTTAATTTAAATTGTTATAATGAAAGAAGTTCTCTATCACCAAAGTTTATTTGCATTAACCAAATGTCTTAAAATATTGTGAATTATTGAATAATGATGTTCTTGATACTGTTATCAAAATCGTTAAATTTTGTAAAATTATTCCATCTGTGGTTTATTCAAAATATTTGTCTTTACAACAAAATTAGTGTTGAATGTAGGTAGACAGTGTACATTGTATCTGAATATTCCATGCCATATATGTATGTATTATAGATCAGTTTACTTTTTGTATTAACATACTCCTGTAAAAGTTTTTGGGTAATAAAATTTTCAAGTTTCATGTACAAAGAAAGTGAATAAATATTTGTATATGCGTTATCTGTACAATAGTTGGGAGAGAACTTATAAGCCGAGAAGAAAAGAAGTTTAGGTAAGGATGCACCTTCAAATGTTCAATGGAGGCCTTAAACTGAGTCTCTTGTGGACAGTTGTCTCATTGGCAATCATACCACATCTTCCTCTTTTTTATATTTGGTAGTGATATGATTCTCTGTTATATGATTCTATGTGGGGCACATTGCCTTGAATGCAGAACAATTTATTAATCATGCAAACGTATACGTAAGCATCACCCCAGATAAGAACAAAGTGTTACTTTTGCATGTCGTGAAAGCATTCAGATTTGCATATGTCAGTTATATAATATTTTATGTGCTTAGGGCATTGGTTGCTATGAAATCCTAATTACATACACGTACCTCTGACATTAAAAATTTCTGAATCAACAGATTCAGAATGTCCCGGATTTTTCGAACTATAAACTGATCTGAGAGTGTCAAATGGGTCTCTGTACAAAATAATAAGTTTGTCAAATCTTTTCTCAAACTTTTTGTGTCTGTATCTGTCGTTTGAGTTAATTACAATGACCTTGCCGTTGTTAACACATTCCCCTACTGCGAATGATTTGGAGGTCTTCAACTTCCTTCTACAAGCAGGAGATCCAGTAGCTATACCTGTAAGTAGAAATAATTGAGATTATAAGGGAGAATTGTAAAGCATCCTGCATCAGGCTCTGAATGGGGTTTACATGATAGAGAATAATGTGCCAATATTCGGGGGGGTTGAGAGGGAAAGGGAGGGTTAATGAAAAAAAGAATAAAGAAAATAGAAAAATGGACCAAAAACTATAAAATGGAGAATAATGGGATGCTAAAGATTAATGAATAGAGATTAATGCATACCCTGTTGTTCAGTGGTTGTCGTTTGTTGATGTGGTTCATAGGTGTTTCTCGTTTCTCGTTTTTTATATAGATTAGACCGTTGGTTTTCCTGTTTGAATTGTTTTACACTAGTCATTTTGGGGCACTTTATAGCTTGCTGTTTGGTGTGAGCCAAGGCTCCTTGTTGAAGGCCGTACTTTGACCTATAATTGTTTACTTTTTACACATTGCGACTTAGATGGAGAGTTGTCTCATTGGCACTTATACCACATCCTCTTATTTATAATAAATAAACACAAGAAAAAATGGCCTGCAATTTAAAGAATACAGAAATGAAGACTCCCATCCAGACCCTCTTGTATGTATGGTTCTCAGTTTAAGTAGAATTGAGAATGGAGACGGGGAATATGTCAAAGAGACAACAACCCGACCAAAGAGCAGAAAATAGCCCAAGGCTACCAAGGGTCTTCAACAAAGCGATAAAATCGGCGGGATTCAGCTAGCCCCTCAACAATAATGTATATATATACTTATTCAGCGAAAAAGACGCCACACTAAACTCCGAAACATTTAAATGAAACCAAAATTTAAAAAGAGCACAAGACTAACAAAGGCTAGAGGTTCCTGACTAAGGACAGGCGCAAAAATGCGGCGGGGTTTATAGATATCAGAAGATGTGGTATGAGTGCCAATGAGACAATTCTCCATCCAAGTCACAATTTGTAAAAGTAAACCATTATAGGTCAAAGTACGGCCTTCAACACGGAGCCTTTGCTCACACCGAACAGCAAGCTATAAAGGGTTTTGTGCGATCTCAACCCTCCCCTATACCTCTAGCCAATGTGGAATAACCAACACACTGCAATACACACAATAAAGCTCAGTTTAAAAGAAGTCCGAGTTCAATGTTAGAATAGGTAATAGAAGAAACTAAGCAAAATGACAATGATCAACATAAATTAACAAAGGACTACAAGCAGTTACTGACACGCCAGTTCCAGACATCAATTAAACTGATCGAAAGATTGCGTCTTCATCAATGTCATGCTTTTTTGGAATAAATGTGTTTATTTCCGATGCAAAGACCCTATGTGTGAATTAATATTAATTCCAACAAATGCCATCTTTAATGACTTGACAACAGTATCGTAACTATATCCCTTTTGAATAAGTCTGTTCAAAGGTTTTGTTAGCTTTTGAGGTGAATGACGACAGTTTACTTTGTGTAGAATATTACCATAAACGAACGTATAAGAACGTTGATTTATATTTACGAATGATGTCCTTGTACCGATGAAAAATTTAGTAAAAGTTTTGACAAGTTTGTGATATCGAAAACCCTGGTGTAATATATTTTCAGTAATACAGAGATTTTTTCGTTATTCGATAGGTGTTTGTTTTCGGTATTTTAGTTCTCGTAATGAATACATTTGTTCTGAAGATTACAATTACAAATGTTAATGAAAGAAAGAGGCTTTTAATTGGGGTCTGGTTATCACACAATCACAATAAAAGTGAAAAATTGAAGCAAATAATCATATGGTGGACGTACAATTAAAGACCGAATAAGTTTATATTCAAAAACTGCTATCAAAGGGCCCAAGAAGCATAATCAAGAGTGAAGGTCTAAACAACGTACTAATATAACCAATAGATCAACTGCGCCACCCAATGAAGACAGGATTTTCTGGGCCAACAAATCCTTCAATATATGATCAAATGCCTTCAGCTTTCTTTAATATTTTTTCATTAAATGTTGTGTAGAGCTAGGAAAGATAATATCGAATAGTTTCATTTATACTTTTGTTTTGAAATAACTAAAAATTAGGCTTATGCAGAATGCCTTTATGCATGTTATACTTGCAATCCTAATGCACAATCACATTTCGAGATAAGATTGAACGTGAATCGCTCTTAATTATTACTAGATGTTTTCCGTCATATTGTAGAACAGTTTGTGTGCATGTTTTAAAGATAAACCAAACAAAAGTAGAAGAACCAATATTTCTAAAACGTTTACATATATGTAATAGTTATTTTCAATAAAAGTACAATTATAGTGGTTATTTCATTCGGTAGCTGTGTTTATATGCGTTCAGGGGCCTCGGTGGCCGAGTGGTCTAAGTAGTTGCTACTGTAATCACTAGCCAGTCAACACTGAGGTTGTGAGTTCGAACCCCGCTCGTGCGGGTGCACTCGACTCCAATCTTAATTGACTAGGATTGTCAGTTTTCCTATCGAAGGTCGGTGGTTTTCTCCGGGCACTCCGGCTTCCTCCACCAATAAAAACTGGCCGCCATGAAATAGCCCAAAAGCGGTGCTTAAAAGTGGCGTTAATTATATGAGTTCATTTGAATATTTTTTATTGTCCGACATTTTATCTCTAACGGTGAATTGAGATACGATGTTTTAGACCACCGATAATGATTGTTGCTTTGATCAGTGCAATAATTCAGATAAACAAATAAAACTAACATAAGAAAAAGCACCCCTTTTGAAAAAATAAAAGATGATTAACATGATTAAAAGACGAAGAATCTAAAACAAAGTTTTACAGAGAAAATACGAAATTAATATGCATAATGATTCATGGTAATGAAAACAAAACATGCATTTAATTCAAGATTTTTTAGTCAAAATAATATGTAAATTAGTCATGAGCTGAAAATAAAATGCTTGAAAAATACAAATAAATGTATTTTCTTTCTCAGGTTTGATCGAATAATGTCTAAACAAGATGTCACAGTCAGCAAATTCAGACTCTACTGAATACGAAGAAGAATGGACTTGTTTTATCTGTCATCTTGTAGCAAATGATAGATTTTCTTTAGATACTGAACTACTAAGTGCTTTATGTGTTATATTGATTGAGTCAAATGGAACCAGATGGTTAAAATGTGCTGGATGTGATAGACGATACCACATGAATTGTGTCAAAAATATACCTAAAAACATAACTAACGACGGTTTTCCTGAGGGTGTTTATTTATGTGACGAATGTAGATGGTTTGTATATGGAGCTTATGATTCTGACAACAATTCAAATTGATCAATGTCCTAATATGAATGGCAGAGAAACACTCCTTTTGACACTGATTATCGTGTATATAAAGATACAAATATATTGCAAGCATTTTTAAAGAGGGAACGTGGACATTATTCTTCAAAAGGACGGCATTTTGACTTCATTCCGACAGTATATTACACTTGGTTTAAAGTAAATTCACCTCGATATCAGATCATCGATAGAAAACCAAATAATTTTGACCAGTACCAGAGCATAGAGTGGAAATTTCACCCAAATTGCAAAAATGGATGCTTATAGATTATCACGAGGACAACAGTTAGGTGAACATGCATTGAAAAGCAAAGATATCGAAAACAGAATCTTCTCAGTCTATTTCTATGTTAAATGCATCAACGTTTCTTCGCATTCAAGGAGAAACACTTCAAAATTATCGTCAGATCAAAGAAAAAGACTTGGAATGTGATGAATCTGACAGTTTTGATTCGGAAAAAAGAATTTCCTGAGCAAGATTTAGATGATTCCACAAAAGACCCAGACTGGGGACCAGAAAAAGATTCAAATAATAATGATGCAACTTATTCAGAAAATGAGGATTCAGACTTGGAAAAGAACAGTCAACAATCAGAGAAATCAGTTCTGGAGCCAGAGAATAACATTATCCAAACAGATGATGCAAGCCTTGAACACACAGGACACACTAGGAATAAAAGAAAGAAAAAATCACCAGCCGAGTGGTTGAAGAACACAAATAAAAAACTAAGAATGGAAGGCAAAAAATACAAAGGAGTCCTAAAAAATGAAAAAGGAATAAGAACCTACTGTTTTTACCGAGAGCAGAGAATAATGGCTCCTAGTGGATGTACCAATAAATGAAAGAAATCAGAGAAAAGAAAGTGTAAAATATTTGAAGAAAAAGAAAGAGGAGAAATATTTAACCTTTCTGGCAACTCATATGGGAGGAAAAGAAAGTATTTGTGTGTTATCTAGTTGAGAAACATGATGTGAAACAAAGAACAACTGTTGACGCAAGCAGAAGGAAATTTTCGTACTCATATTTCTTGACCAAAAACGGTTCAAAACTTCCTGTGTGCAAAAACATGTTCCTAAGTACACTAGGTATCGGAGAAAAGATGATGTATGAATGGATTTTGAACTCAAAGAATGGAATTCCTCATAAGTCAAATGTCAAAAGACGTGCCAAACAGTATGACATTGACAGAAAACAATATGCAAAATCATTTATAGAACGCCTACCTAAACTTCCTAGTCACTATTGTCGTGCCTCTAGTTCTAAAGTTTACCTTGAACCTGTGTTCCAGTCAATATCAGATTTGCATAGAGAATACACAGAAAAGAGGCCCAAAAAGATGACAGTCCTGTAATAAGTCTAACTCTTTTCTACAACATACTTGACGAATTAAACATTTCATTGTTTCAGCCTAGAAAGGACCAATGTGACACTTGCTGTGGGTATGAAGCCGGAAACATTGATAAGTCATTTATGACCAACACATAGTTAAAAAGGAAGAAGCCAGGGCGGAAAAGAATAAGGACAAAGAAGCAGCATTGACAAACGATGACATGAAAGTCATTACTTTAGATCTACAGGCTCTTTTAATGTGCCCTTTATTAAAAGCGAGCGCAATGTATTACAAGACAAAACTGTCCTGTCATAACTTTACAATATTTGACATGAAAACTAAAGATGTTATTTGTTATTTTTGGACAGAAGTCGAAGGTGACCTAACATCAAATTCATTTTCATCATGTGTTGTCGATTACATCATGAGTTTGGACAATAGCATTAAAACTTTAATAATATACAGTGACGGTTGCACATATCAAAATAGGAACGTTACTTTGTCTAATGCACTATTGAAAGTTGCCTGCGATAAAAAAAATACTATTTTTCAAAAGTACCTAGAAAGGAGTCATACCCAAATGGAGGTTGATAGCGATCACAGTGTCATAGAACGTAAACTGAAAAACAAGCCAATTCATGTGCCACAGAATTATGTAGATATCTTCAAAGTATCCCGCCTTGAACGTCCATATGACGTAAAATATCTCTCACATCAGTTTTTCAAGAAGTATTCTGATCTAAATTATTACAACACTATTCGGCCAGGTTCTAAGGTTGGTGATAATGTTGTCACTGATATCCGTGCTCTTATGTTCTTACCTGAGGGAGAAATAAGAATTTAAAAGTGTTGTTCCTAGAGATTTCCATGCATTCTATGATAACTTACCACATGCATAACAATGCCTGATATGTTTTATGTACATGTATACAGAAAGGATATTTTGTAGTCTGATGTTCTTTGACTTTTTCGTGTGTTCATTTAATAATAACAAAGAATACTAAATGACTTAGGATAAGTCATTTTTTGTTTAAAAAATGCATTGACATTTTCAATGTTATTTTTTATTATCATAATTTAGATACAATATCAAAGGATCGGTGTTGAAAGACTGTTTTGGAAATAAACTGACTTTCTGGTTTTTGTTTTATATTGTCGAGATAAAAAAAACATGTCTATTTTTTCTGCTATCATTCTATATTCGGCATTAAGAATTGTAAGAATTGTGTATGTACGTTTGGTTTTGTTTGTATGTTTTTTTTTACAGTTTAAAGAATAAACATTAGGAATATGTGTTATCTATGTGTTTATTCAAACAATAGCAAAATATAATTTGCATCAACCATAGCAAAGGTCACCTCTGTTTTTTTTGGGGTTTGTGTTGCTCAGGTTTTAGTTGACTGTGGTGTGTTTTGTGGACTGCTGTTTGTTTTGTTTTTTTTCGTCTTTTTTCTTCATTTTTTGCCATGGCTTTGTCAGTTTGTTTTACACATTTGAGTTTTTTTTATTGTCTCTTTGGTATCTTTCGTCTCTCTTTTATTGTAGTCAGTAACAAGCCATCATTTTATATGAATCAAACAAGACGCCTTTGAATCACTGATTTTCTTTTCAAATACAGTCCAGTTAATAAACCAATCATTATCAGGATTGATATTTTTACCATATAAATGTCAAAATGCCTTTTGTGTATCTATAAATTATAAATTGTCTTTAAATCTAAAGATTGTGTCCTCTATGTTGCTCTATTTTATATTGAAAATAAATCTAAAATATCGTAGATTTTTATGGTCCGAGGATATATAAAGAAAAAATATCGTATCTCAGCTGACAACCAATGGGATTGCAGCAGGAAAGAAAAATTACATATATCATCAATACTTGATTAAATTTACAATTAAATTTCAAATTTAAGGTTTATATAATTAAAGAGATCGATTTGAGTCAGTTTTTACTGCCTGGTGTAAAATTATCAAAACCTTATATACGAGGTTTTTGCATAACAGTGACGATATAAGTTGGTGACTGTGTGTATGTTTATTTGTCTACCAAGTTGTAAGTTGTTTACTGTGTGCATGTTTACTTGAATATCTACCATAAGTTGTTGACTGTTAGTGTGTATGCTCACTTGTCTATCTACCTGTAAGTTGTTGATGCATGTGTACTTGTCTATCTACCCATAAGTTGTTGACTGTTTGTATGCATGTATACTTGTCTATCTACCTGTAAGTTGTTGATGCATGTGTACTTGTCTATCTACCCATAAGTTGTTGACTATTTGTATGCATGTGTACTTGTCTATCTACCTGTAAGTTGTTGACTGCTTGTATGCATGTGTACTTGTCTATCTACCTGTAAGTTGTTGATGCATGTGTACTTGTCTATTTACCTGTAAGTTGTTGACTGTTTGTGTGTATGTTCACTTGTCTATCTACCTGTAAGTTGTTGATGCATCTGTACTTGTCCATCTACCTGTAAGTTGTTGACTGTTAGTATGCATGTGTACTTGTCTATCTACCCATAAGTTGTTGACTGTTTGTATGCATGTGTACTTGTCTATCTACCTGTTAGTTGTTGACTGTTTGTGTGTATGTTCACTTGTTATCTACCCATAAGTTGTTGACTGTTTGTATGCATGTGTTCTTGTCTATCTACCTGTAAGTTCCTGACTGTTTGTGTGTATGTTCACTTGTCTATCTACCTGTAAGTTTTTGATACATGTGTACTTGTCTATCTACCTGTAAGTTGTTGACTGTTAGTATGCATGTGTACTTGTCTATCTACTTGTAAGTTGTTGACTGTTTGTGTGTATGTTCACTTGTCTATCTACCTGTAAGTTGTTGACTGTTTGTATGCATGTGTACTTGTCTATCTACCTGTAAGTTGTTGACTGTTTGTGTGTTGTTCACTTGTCTATCTACTTGTAAGTTGTTGATGCATGTGTACTTGTCTATCTACCTGTAAGTTGTTGACTGTTAGTATGCATTTGGACTTGTCTATCTACCTGTAAGTTGTTGACTGTTTGTGTGTATGTTCACTTGTCTATCTACCTGTAAGTTGTTGACTGTTTGTGTGCATGAATACATGTCTATCTACCTGTAAGTTGTTGACTGTTTGTGTCTATGTTCATTTGTCTATCATCTATTTGTAAGTTGTTGACTGTGTGCATGTTCACTTGTCTATAAACCCATAAGTTGTTGACTGTTTGTGTGCATGTTCACTTGTCTATCTACCTGTAGGCTGTTGAGTATTTGTGTGTGCATATTTACTTGTCTATCTACCCATAAGTTGTTGACTGTTTGTGTGAGTGATCGCTTGTCGATCTACCTGTAAGTTGTTGACTGTTTGTATGTATGTGTACTTGTCTTTCTATCCATAGGTTGTTGACTATTTGTGTGCAGGTTACTTGTCTATCTACCCATAAGTTGTTGACTGTTTGTGTGCATGCTTACTTATCTACCTACATATAAGCTGTTGACTGATTGTGTGCATGTTTACTTGTCTACCTACCTGTAAGTTGTTGAATGTTTGTGTGCATGATATCCCTGTCTCCCTATCTCTAAGTTGTTGACTGTTTGTGTGCATGTTTACTTATCTATCTACCTGTAATTTGTTGGCTGTTTGTGTGCATGTGTACTTGTCTATCTACCTGTAAGTTGTTGATGCATGTGTACTTGTCTATCTACCTGTAAGTTGTTGACTGTTTGTGTGTATGTTCACTTGTCTATCTACCTGTAAGTTGTTGATGCATGTGTACTTGTCTATTTACCTGTAAGTTGTTGGCTGTTTGTGTGCATGTGTACTTGTCTATCTACCTGTAAGTTGTTGATGCATGTGTACTTGTCTATCTACCTGTAAGTTGTTGACTGTTTGTGTGTATGTTCACTTGTCTATCTACCTGTAAGTTGTTGATGCATGTGTACTTGTCTATTTACCTGTAAGTTGTTAACTGTTAGTATGCATGTGTACTTGTCTATCTACCTGTAAGTTGTTGACTGTTTGTGTGTATGTTCACTTGTCTATCTACCTGTAAGTTGTTGAATGTTTGTGTGAATGTTTACCTGTCTACCTACCTGTAAGTTGTTGACTGTTTGTGTGCATGTTTACTTGTCTACCTACCTGTTCGTTGTTGTCTGTTTGTTTGCATGTTTACTTGTCTACCTACCTGTAAGTTACTGACTGTTTGTGTGCATGTTTACTTGTCTATCTACCTGTAAGTTGTTGACTGTTTGTGTGCATGAATACATGTCTATCTACCTGTAAGTTGTTGACTGTTTGTGTCTATGTTCATTTGTCTATCTATCAGTTGTTGACTGTGTGCATGTTCACTTGTCTATATACCCATAAGTTGTTGACTGTTTGTGTACATGTTCACTTGTTCATCTACCTGAAGGTTGTTGACTGTTTGTGTGCATGTTTACCTGTCTATCTACCTGTAAGTTGTTGATGCATGTGTACTTGTCCATCTACCTGTAAGTTGTTGACTGTTAGTATGCATGTGTACTTGTTTATCTACCCATAAGTTGTTGACTGTTTGTATGCATGATCTTGTCTATCTACCTATAAGTTGTTGACTGTATGAATGTGTACTTGTCTTTCTACCCATAGGCTGTTGACTGATTGTGTGCAGGTTTACTTGTCTATCTACCCATAAGTTGTTGACTGTTTGTATGCATGTGTACTTGTCTATCTACCTGTAAGTTGTTGACTGTTTGTATGCATGTGTACTTGTCTATCTACCTGTAAGTTGTTGATGCATGTGTACTTGTCTGTAAGTTGTTGACTGTTTGCGTGTGTTCACTTGTCTATCTACCTGTAAGTTGTTGATGCATGTGTACTTGTCTATCTACCTGTAAGTTGTTGACTGTTAGTATGCATGTGTACTTGTCTATCTACCCATAAGTTGTTGACTGTTTGTATGCATGTGTACTTGTCTATCTACCTGTAAGTTGTTGACTGTTTGTGTCTATGTTCATTTGTCTATCTATTTGTAGGTTGTTGACTGTGTGCATGTTCACTTGTCTATATACCCATAAGTTGTTGACTGTTTGTGTCTACGTTCATTTTTCTATCTATTTGTAAGTTGTTGATTGTATGCATGGTCACTTGTCTATAAACCCATAAGTTGTTGACTGTTTGTGTGCATGTTCACTTGTCTATCTACCTGTAGGTTGTTGACTATTTGTGTGCATATTTACTTGTCTATCTACCCATAAGTTGTTGACTGTTTGTGTGCATGATCGCTTGTCTATCTACCTGTAAGTTGTTGACTGTTTGTATGAATGTATACTTGTCTTTCTATCCATAGGTTGTTGACTATTTGTGTGCAGGTTTACTTGTCTATCTACCCATAAGTTGTTGACTGTTTGTGTGCATGCGTACTTATCTACCTACATAAAAGCTGTTGACTGATTGTGTGCATGTTTACTTGTCTACCTACCTGTAAGTTGTTGAATGTTTGTGTGCATGATATCCCTGTCTACCTATCTCTAAGTTGTTGACTGTTTGTGTGCATGTTTACTTATCTATCTACCTGTAAGTTGTTGGCTGTTTGTGTGCATGTGTACTTGTCTATCTACCTATAAGTTGTTGATGCATGTGTACTTGTCTATCTACCTGTAATGGTTGACTGTTTGTGTGTATGTTCACTTGTCTATCTACCTGTAAGTTGTTGATGCATGTGTACTTGTCTATCTACCTGTAAGTTGTTGGCTGTTTGTGTTCATGTGTACTTGTCTATCTACCTGTAAGTTGTTGATGCATGTGTACTTGTCTATCTACCTGTAAGTTGTTGACTGTTTGTGTGTATGTTCACTAGTCTACCTACCTGTAAGTTGTTGATGCATGTGTACTTGTCTATCTACCTGTAAGTTGTTGACTGTTAGTATGCATGTGTACTTGTCTATTTACCTGTAAGTTGTTGACTGTTTGTGTGTATGTTCACTTGTCTATCTACCTGTAAGTTGTTGACTCTTTGTGTGCATGAATACATGTCTATAGACCTGTAAGTTGTTGACTGTTTGTGTCTATGTTCATTTGTCTATCTATTTGTAAGTTGTTGACTGTGTGCATGTTCACTTGTCTATATACCCATAAGTTGTTGACTGTTTGTGTACATGCTCACTTGTTTATCAACCTGAAGGTTGTTGACTGTTTGTGTGCATGTTTACCTGTCTACCTACCTGTAAGTTGTTGATGCATGTGTACTTGTCTATCTACCTGTAAGTTGTTGACTGTTAGTATGCATGTGTTTGACCTGTTGATACTAATTGTAATGCTTTTTTGTTATTTAATGTTATTCAGGGTTATATCTGGTCTATATACCAGCTTTGATAAGTGTTTGGTACTAATATAAATTTCCCTTCGTACTATGAACATCAAAATATTTATTTTGTAAAAATATTTCCTTTCTCTATTGTAACTGCACGTAATAACAACAAAATTATTTTCATTTACCTGTGTTTAAAGTTATTGCAAATGGCTGATATTTTGTTCGAGCATATTGTTTTCTTAAATTGTTTAACATTTCATACCGATATAACATGTTACTTTTATTATTCTTCCTTAGTTTATTTATTTTGTATTTGCATTGTATCATAGGTCAAATTCATTTGTTCAGTGTATGTTCAATGGTGTTAATATGCCCATTGAGTTAAGCTATTTCAGTTGATATTTTATAGTTTGTCTTTCTATGTCGTGATGTTACACTATTGTTTCAGAAAAAGGGTGAAGGTTTGGTACCATTAAAACGTTTAAACCCGCTGCATTTGTTTGCACCTGTCCTAAGTCAGGAATCTGATGTTCAGTAGTTGTCGTTTGTTGATGTGGTTCATAAGTGTTTCTCGTTTCTCGTTTTTTATATAGATTAGACCGTTTGAATGGTTTTACACTAGTAATTTTTGGGGCCCTTTATAGCTTACTGTTCGGTGTGAGCCAAGGCTCCGTGTTGAAGACCGTACTTTGACCTATAATGGTTTACTTTTATAAATTTTGACTTGGATGGAGAGTTGTCTCATTGGCACTCATACCACATCTTCTTATATCTATGTGTACTTGTTTATCTACCCATAAGTTGTTGACTGTTTGTGTGCATGATCGCTTGTCTATCTACCTGTAAGTTGTTGACTGTTTGTATGAATGTGTATGTGTCTTTCTACCCATAGGTTGTTGACTGTTTGTGTGCAGGTTTACTTGTCTATCTACCCATAAAATGTTGACTGTTTGTGTGCATACTTACTTATCTACCTACATATAAGTTGTTGACTGTTTGTGTGCATGTTTACTTGTCTACCTACCTGTAAGTTGTTGAATGTTTGTGTGAATGTTTACCTGTCTACCTACCTGTAAGTTGTTGACTGTTTGTGTGCATGTTTACTTGTCTACCTACCTGTTCGTTGTTGTCTGTTTGTGTGCATGTTTACTTGTCTACCTACCTGTTAGTTATTGACTGTTTGTGTGCATGTTTACTTGTCTATCTACCTGTACGTTGTTGTCTGTTTGTGTGCATGTTTACTTGTCTACCTACCTGTAAGTTGTTAACTGTTTGTGTGCATGTTTGCTTTTCTACCTACCTGTAAGTTGTTGAACTAAATGCCTCACCCAGGTACTTCCTGATCCTGGGTAACTAATCAAAGCTGTCAATGGAAGATTATGCTTATGCAACACTGGTCGTCTTTCTCTACATGTACTATTCTGTGGAATTGTCATCTTGTAATATGGAGATGCTATCCTCAGTGGATCCATGTCAATATCTGATGTCCTATAGACTTTTGGCTTTCGTCCAGTGAACGACCGGACATTTTTGATAGGAATTGTTTTAGACAAGGACCGTTTCGTCAATCCACCATGAGTTCGAAGAAACACTATGACCATGGCTATGCATCCTGCAATTAACAGTAATACTAGTCCTTTTGGAAGTTTTCTGCATTTTTTAAACATGAGCTTATTTGGTACATGATATTTTATTTCTTCGTATTTTATCATTGTGTATTCGGCTAAACAGATTCTAATACTTAGTATCGTATGGAGCTTACTGCTTCCAAGCTTCTGGCTATAAAAGTATATCCTTTGTATTGGGGGTTTATACTTCCAACTCCAGAACTATAAGAATCTGTTATTTGTATTCAGTTTACCTCTAGACTATAAGAGTGTGTCCTGTGAATGGGGCTTTCTGTTGGCTTCCTGTCTATAATAAAAGCCCTTTGAAACTATGACACTAAATTTCACTAATTTAACCAGACCAAACTGAATGATCCGAATATAAAGCTATAATATTTTATATGCCCATATCTCCATTTGGTAAAATTAAGCTGACCCTTAATAGTCTCCATTTCAAAACATATGGTCGAATTTATAAGTCATGTTGTAAGTTCTGTTATACGTGGATTGATACATAACCAAAAATCTAGTATGCTTATTAGAAGAAGTCCACACGTAATTTCACGATACTCAAGAAAGAGTTACTTCACAACTATCCGTTTGATGAAAGCACAACATCCATATTATAATGTTATAATCCGTGTTTATAGTTTTACAATGTATGTTAAGGTGCATGATGAATTAATAAAGGAGACGACAGCTTGAGAATACATGTGACATGGGACTGACATTAGTATGTACAGTATAATATAGCTACAGGGCATTATATCAAATCATTGTCATTGTAATTCTACTAATTGTCAAATTGTGTATTACATTTACATTGTTTTATTTTAATTTGATCAACCGGATTTATCTCAAGCTTATAGCTTTTCTCAGTTAAGATTCTTAAAATGTAAAACTTGTCACTTAATATACAATTTTAAAATTGACAGATTTATCGATATATCATGTATATTAAAATATTATTACACGTTTATCAATTTCATTCCACCAGTATTTTAAGGCATGCGTTGGCAATGAAACTCAACATACATTTTATTTTTTTTATCAAAACACTCTACTTTTTTATAAAAAAAACTAACTTTTTTTTTGCTTAATTTAAACATTATATCAGAGACGTATAATCTCTCTGATTAGATAAATGTTAAATTTTTTTAGTCTTACATTCTTATGTACCGTACACGAAAATAAAAAAAACGATCGGATGTGACCAGGGAACAATAGCAATCAATAAACCACGTATGACCATGGGACAGTACCAATAAATAAACCACGTGTAACAAAACACTTGTTGTTAACTGTAAATGTAAATTTCAGTCATAGATTTTCTCAAGTGTACGAATTCTCATTAGACACGTTTTCAGTAATACCGTTTACAATCGTCCGATTGAGCGACATTTCAAAAACAGAACACATGATTAAAAGGAATAGCATTTAAAAAGTTTGTTTGCAGACAATTTAAATATCTTTTAATTATTCGTTGCGTTGCGAATGTGAGGTATTTATATATATGGTTGAAAAGTTTAAATATAGAGTCATAATTAATAGAGCGCTCCCGGCAAAATGTAAAAAGATATGAAGTTGTAGACGGTACTCCACGTATGATCACGTGACGTAAACAAAAAATGATCGAGACGGAATTACCTAAACCAGTATTTTCTAAGCCTATCACTAAAACTAAAAAAAAATCTTCTTTTCCAGACAAGCACAATTAAGTTCATTAACAAAATAATAAAATCTCTTTGATTAAAGTAACTGTATTGCGAGTCATATCAATTTGTCATTCAATTATCTCATCAGTTTCAATATTTGTTCTTAAGCTTCACCTAGACATTTCTGCTGCAAAAGAAATACAGATGAAAGGCTACAAGAAATAATTTTGGGTTTTATCTATGACGACTGCAGTTACTGTAGCTAGTACGAAAGTGTGTAATCAGTAAAATCGAAAATGCATGTCCTCTTAAAAATGCTTTAAACGACAAATGTAATATGCCCACAGTAACAGAGAACAGTTAGTAAGATCACCAGAGGAAAGTATGACCTCAATTGTATGGTTTTCTTGCAATCAGATGAATGCAATCATTATTGTGAGATATTACACCACTTTCCCAGGTTAGGGGAGAGTTGAAGTCCCCGAAACCCTGCCACATTCTGTATGTCACTGTGCCAACTCAGGAGCCTGTCATTCAGTGGTTGTCGTTTGTTGTTGTATATTATGTTTGCTTTTCGCTAATTGTTTTGAACATAAATCGTTTGTTTTTTGGTTTACATTGTTTTACATTGTCATCTTGGGCCTTTTATAGCTTGTGGTATGATATATGGGTTTTGCTCATTGTTGAAGGCCGTACGGTAACCTATAGTTGCTAACTTTCGCGTCATTTGATCTCTGATGGGGAGTTGTCTCATTGGCAATCATACCACATCTACTTATATTTATACCGGAATCATTTCAAGCTTTATTTATTGGTTAAAAAAACTATGACAAAAATAATTATTTTAGTCTGAGTGGGAACGAATTTAAATTTGAAAAAGAAGTTGAATAACGAGGGGTATCTGCTGATCTCGAATCAAAATTTAATTTTCATATGTCAAACATTTGCATGAAAGCTTCGAGGCAGCTATTTAATATCTTAAAAAAGACTTCGTTGCTTAAAAGTACTTCATTTCGTCTTTTAATTAGTGAGTAATTGTCTCATTGACATTAATACAGCATCTTCTTATTTTCATATTGGTGAATATTCAAACAGACTTTGTAAACTAACAATTTGTCATTCGATTATCTCATCAAATATTTGTCATTTATCCTGACAAAAGAAATACAGATAAAAATCGAAAGATGACAAGAAAGGGCTTTGTGCTTTATCTGTGATGACTGCAGTAGCTCATACAAAAAATATAATTAGAATCGAAAACTCTATGCTGACAGACCGACGTATTTGCACAATAGATATTGAGGTTTATAGAATTATTCAAGGAGAGAAAGCCCTTTATACTTACATTACATAATTTAAATTAAAAAAAAAACATTGTTTTAGATACCAGAATTTAGCAATTATACAATAAGTATAAGAACTGGTGCTATATTATGTACACTAAGTATATGATATGGTGTTATATTATGTACACTAAGTATAAGAACTGGTGCTATATTATGTACATAAGTATAAGAACTGGTGCTATATTATGTACACTAAGTATAAGAACTGGTGCTATATTATGGAACGAGGTATCAAACCATTTTTTAACAGACATTTTTCAAATAATTTAAAAGTTTGATAAATTTGTGGTATGGTGACTTGTGCCACTGCAATGCCTGCTATGAACTAACGATGTACAATATTCAATTAGTTTGTTGCTACTACAACTTTGAATGCTTATTTAATGATGTCTGTACAATTTGAAGACTTTCTAACAAATTGTATGTGAATAGATTACCTTAGCTGTATTTAGGCAGCAACCATTTCATTTTCTGGGGGGGGCTATGGATTTTTTTTCCGGACAAACTTTTTTATCGCCTTTGGCGAAAAGCAATCTACTTTTTTGGCGACAAGTCGAAAACAATTTTTTTCTTTCAATTTTAGCATTACATATAGTGGCAGCTGAGGGTGAAACAAACATTTTTTTTTTCTCAGAGTCAAAAACAAATTATTTTTTTCTCCAAAAATTGGAAAAAACTTTTTTTTCCAAAAAAATCCATAGCCCCCCGCCCAGAAAATCAAATGGTCGCTGCCTTAGCAAAACTTTTTGGAATATTAGGTCCTCATTGCTCAGGAACTTCGTTCTTTATTTGGCCGTTTTATCTTTAGATTCGATCGGCCTGTTGAGTTTTTGAAGACGAAACAAACGTCTAGCGTACAAAATTTTGTGGTATCTATGATGAGTTTATTTTCTGATTGTGCTTACATAGATTAGCTATTCAAACTTGTTTTATGTAAATTTGAATTGTTTCAAGTGTCTTGCCTGCATTGAATGTATTGCGTATATTCACTATTGTATTGTATGTTTAATATGTTATTGTCGGTTTTAAAAGCTCTATGTACTGATAATAGATAATTGTATTGTATTGTATTGTATTGTATTGTATTGTATTGTATTGTATTGTATTGTATTGTATTGTATTGTATTGTATTGTATTGTATTGTATTGTATTGTATTGTATTGTAAGACATGCAGTAAAGAACAGGTGCTTGCATAAATTAAAAATATGGACATTTGTGTCCCTCCAGCACAATCAGTGTGGACACATGTGTCACACCAGAAGCAAGAAGGTTAAGTGAACTTATACTTTAGCTTGACCTTAATCATCTTTTCAAAATGAAAATGAACCATTCTCTCTTCGTGGAAATAGTGAGTTTAGTTTTGATAATAATTGATAAAGAAACCAGTGTCACATTGGCAATATTAAGACCTAAAGTCTTTGCCTACTGAGTTTGAAAACTGATTTCCAGACCTTTGTTTATTGGAGAGGGTTAATTTTAAGCAATACATGAGAGTGTGGATGGGGATTTACAGAATAGAGAATAATGGGCAAAAATAATAAAGAATAGAGAAAAATGGACCAAAAAAATTAAGAATAGAGAATAATGAGGTGCTAAATATAAAGAATAGAGAATAAAATGGCCATGGGCGCAGCTTGATACGACCGCAGAGGTCGAACCCTGAACAGTTGGGGCAAGTATGGACACAACATTCAAGCTTGATACAGCTCTGAATTTGGATTGTGATTAAATATTTGACACAGCATAGGTTTCTGACACAGAATGAATGTGGTCTAAGAACTTAAAAATTTTAAATTGGACGTTCACCTATTATGGTCCAATATCCAAAATCTAAATACATGGTTAGATTCAGCATATCAAAGAACCCCAAGAGTTCAATTTTGATGAAATCAAACAAAGTTTAATTTTGGACCCTTTTGACCTCAATGTGGACAAAGTTGATAACGGGCCCAAAAATCAAAATCTAAATACATGGTTAGATTCAGCATATCAAAGAACCCCATATATTCAATTTTGTTGAAATCAAACAAAGTTTAATTTTGGACCCGATTTGGACCAACTTGAAAACTGGGCCCATAATCAAAATCTAAATACATGTTTAGATTCAGCATATCAAAGAACCCTAAGAATTCAATTTTGTTAAAATCAAACTAAGTTTAATTTTGGACCCTTTGGACCTTATGTAGACCAATTTGAAAACGGGACCAAAATTAAGAATCTAAATACATGGTTAGATTCAGCATATCAAAGAACCCCATATATTCAATTTTGTTGAAATCAAACAAAGTTTAATTTTGGACCCCGATTTGGACCAACTTGAAAACTGGGCCCATAATCAAAATCTAAATACATGTTTAGATTCAGCATATCAAAGAACCCTAAGAATTCAATTTTGTTAAAATCAAACTAAGTTTAATTTTGGACCCTTTGGACCTTAATGTCGACCAATTTGAAAACGGGACCAAAATTAAGAATCTAAATACACGGTTAGATTCGGCATATCAAAGAACCCCAATAATTCAATTTTGATGAAATCAAACAAAATTTAATTTTGGACCCTTTGGACCTCAATGTGGACCAATTTAAAAACGGGCCCAAAATCCAAAAACTTAATACACGGTTAGATTCAGCATATTAAAGAACCCCAAGAATTCAAGAATAAAACCCCATTGAAATTGGTCAAGAAATAAGCAATTTATACAAAGTATCTTCTTTTGCACAATACTGTGCAATTGAATATTTCTTGCAATTGCGCAATACTGTGCAATTGAATATTTCTTGCTATTGCGCAATACTGTACAATTGACAATTTCTTGCTATTGTGCAATATTGTGCTATTGGATATTTCTTGCTATTGCGCAATACTGTGCAATTGAAGATTTCTTGCTATTGCACAATACTGTGCAATTGAAAATTTCTTGCTATTGCACAATACTTATTATATAATAATTTACACATCCTGTTTGGTGTGTATCTTCTGCCATATCATTATTATTTGCTTTTAAATATAAATCAGAAATAACCAACTTCAAAAGGAAAATTTTAAAGAAAAAAAAGGAAAAAGGAAAAAAGGAACCCCCGAAATTTTTGAACCCCTTATGATTCATCACCCCAAACTCAATCCCAGCCTTCCTTTGAGGTATGGTACCTTGCAGTACAATTTCAGAGATCCATACACTTGAACACAAGTTATTGTCTGGAAACTAGAAAATGCTTATTTTGGCCCTTTTGGCCCCTAATTCCTAAACGTTTCAGGCAATTACCCCAAACTCAATTCCAGCTTTCCTTTGTGATATGGAACCTTGTACTACAATTTCAGAAAGATCCATAGACTTACACACAAGTTATTGTCATGAAACTAGAAAATGCTTGTTTTTGCCCTTTTCCTGAAATTTTGAGGCAATTACCCCCAAAAATCAATCCCAGCATTCCCTTTGTGATATGGAACCTTGTGGTACAATGTCAGAGAGATCCATACACTAACACACAAGTTATGTCTGGAAGTTACAAAAATGCTTATTTTTGGCCCCTTTTTGGCCCCTAATTCCTTAACTGTTGGTACCATAACCCCCAAAATCAATCCCAACCTTCCTTTTGTGATATTGAACCTTATGGTAAAATTTCATAGAGATCCATTCACTTAAACTAAAGTTAGAGTGCGAAAACCAATGCGTCTTCGGACGACGACGACGACGACGACGACGCCAACGTCATACCAATATACGACCACAAAAATTTTTTGCGGTCGTATAAAAATGGCCTAAAAATTAAAGGACCCCCCATGCAGACCCTCATACATAACCATTTATGCTATAAACTTTAGTATAAAGAATTAGATACTAATTTTGTGTGGTGTGTAGCATTTTGCTATATAAGCAATGTAATAAGCATTATGGTATCTCCATTGATTGTTCTGGGTGTAGTTATACATAGCAATATGAACTAAAGTAACTTGAGTGGGCAAGCTCCCATACCCATACCCTCCAATATAAAAAGGAAAAGCTTATATTAATCTGGTGGCACTGGTGGCATAGTTTTTCCTGTTTACTTTAAGAAATCATTCTTTACAGTTATGATTTCAGACAGTTATATTACACATATGAATTTTGAATTACCATTACCTTGACCATATAGACCTAGTGACTTAAAAATTCAATGGGGATCTTCCTCTTTACTTATTATATTTGATTTGGCATCTGAAACCACTTTTCTGCACAAATTTTATCTTTTAGTATGACATTGACTGCTCTTGTGGAAATCTCTCAAGATTAATATGGGATTTTCATCCTATTATATGCGACCATATATCCAAGTAAGGTGAAAATCTCATATTAAGTATTTGATTTAGCATCCAGAAACTAAATTTCAGCACAATTTCAGTCTAAATATCTACTAACTATGACCTTGATCTTAGATGTAGCAACCTAAAAATTAATAGTGATCTTTCTCTTATTTTATATAACCATATATACAAGTAATTTTGCAATCCAATTTGTATTATTTGATTTAGTGACCAAAAAACATTTTCTTAAACAATCTAAATCTAATTTAAGTAACATTGACCTTTACCTTTGACATAGTGACCTAAATATCAATAGGGTTCTCCCTCATATTATATGTGACAATATACACAAGTATGGTTGCAATCTGATCTAAAAAAAAATGGGAGTAAGTTTCTGTAAGCGAAAAATATGTGACAGACTGACAGACATACAGACTGAAGGATGGGTCACTATATAACCATTGCTACTTTGTTGTGTGGGGTATAATTAATCAGTAGTAGTTAACCAAGAAACAAATATAACTTCAATGACCATCAAACAAATTGAAGGTACAATGAAAACATGATTCATCCAACCACTGTCATTTGAAGGTGCCTAAATCAAATCAGGACTATCATAGTCAGTTGTCTTCTGTCAACATCAGTATTGTTGGAAAATATGTTTTCCTGAATCTAGTCACTATACAGGGACAACGAATTTTCAGGATATTAATTGAAGTTTAGTATATATGTAACACTCCCAAACGTGTCCATCCCCCCCAAACGTGTCCCATTCCCCCAAACGTGTCTATTTCGCCCAAACGTGTCCTTAAAATAATAAATCGCCCAAACGTGTCTGATTTCACATCCCCCAAGCATGTCCGATAATTGTTATTCGCCAAAACGTGTCTACTTTAAGGCGCCGGAACGTCTCAAAACTTTTAGCACTATTATGTCCTCAGTGTCGTCAATAATGTTTACGGCAATTCAATTTTAGGATTGTAGATGTTGGGATCCTAAAAAAAGATTAAAGCTGCATTCAAAGGACATAAATGCTGAAGTTTTTGGCACAATTACCGGAAATTGCAAAAGGAACAGAGTTGAAAGAAGAACATCCAAAATTTATTAGCACTAATTTGTTCAACGCCGGTTGTTCATATTTAGCATAATTACAAGTTTGATTTGCAACATATAAATTAACTCTTTAATGTTGATTGCTTAATGTCCAATGACAAATATTTCATGCATATTTAGAGCGAACATAAACAAATTGCAATTAATTAGTTTTGTACAGTTAAATTCATCGCTTACTATGTGAATTCTTTTGTACCAATATACTCCGGTGATGTCTGACTACATGCATATTAATGATGTTTAGGAATATTGCACTAATTTTTTTTTATCAGCTCTTCAAAGCATGTACTGGTATTAAGTTTTTGGGTTCGAGCATCACTAAAGAGACATAAACAAGAGGAATAAATTTGCATGTATCACTATCATCCCTGATACCAACCTTATAATTCATAACCGTTATGACCTAAAGGTATCGTTAAAATACGTTAAAAACTGTATGCGTAAATTCCAATATTAAATGTAAGTAATTTTGAATGTGCATCATCCTTTTAACTGTCACATTATGTTAAATCAATTGTGAAAGAGGTAATAATTGACTAGGAAAAAGTAAAAGATTAACTGATTGTTGCTTGTGGCAATTATTTCATGCATATCTAAGACAATAAATTGATTGATTGATGGTTGCTAAGCATCCAGTGGCAAATATGTCATGCATATTTAAGACAAGAACATATTAACAATAAATACAGTAGGTAGGTCTATCTCTTCCTACACGAGGTTTCAGGTTTAACATCCCCATTCTGACTGAACGTGGCTACGTACTTATACATCCCACATAGCCAAACGGACGCCCAACTTTCGCAAGGATTTAACTGTCGGTTGGAAGAAGACCTTATTAACCATTTTTCTGTTCTCCAGTCACGCTTGGAGGTAGGACGATATGAGGGGTAAATTAAAAGGAGAATACGTCAATAGAAGAACAATAACAAAATTATATATTTAATATTGGTGGACATTTTATTGTTACTTGAAGGCCAAAAATTAACTTAATTAAATTGAGTGGTTAGGCTTTATATGGACACGTTTGGGGGAATGGACACGTTTGGGCGTTCTTTGAAAAATGGACACGTTTGGGCGTTCTTAAAAATGACACGTTTTGGCACCCTTTAGCACCTAGACATGTTTTGCAGTTCAGTGACGTCATATGGACACGTTTGGGGGAATCGGACACGTTTGGGGGGATGGACACATTTCTGAGTGTTACATATATATAATTACCTATTACTAGCACAGGAAACATGTTATTCAGGTGAGTGCTGATTGTAGAGGACATAGATGGTCCAACAGATGTCTACTTTTGAAGTGTTGTGCAATAGGTTACCATGTACATCTATATAATCATTAAAACACTAGATCAAACTAAAACTTTTATTATTATCACAGTCTTACACAATTCACTAACATAAACAGTTCAAACAAATTTTCTACTTTTTAGTTACAAACACTTCTAGCTAATTTTTTAGTACTATAAATCAATACTAGTCATTACAGATAACTACTTCATAATTCTGATTCTTACTTCTGTTCCCTGATAAGACATTGATTGTCAACTCCACGTTTGTCTCTCAAGTAGGAAATCACATTATGTTCCTTCTTATATTAAACATCACTTAGAAAACCTTTTGGTTAGTTTATAATACATTCTCCTGCAATGTTTTTACTTGTGTCATTAGATAACTAACTTTCTCATTCATTATTTTTTTACTCTTTCTGACTAAAATTTTTCTGAAAAAAAAAGGACTAAAAAAAATATAGCTGCCATACTTGTTTTAAAATATCATAAGAAGTCAAATATAAATATAATGGACAATATTTATGAAAATAAATGGAGACTAACTTCTTATCAAGAGGAAGCGAGTTTAGGGAGGCTACAACAGGACAGATTGTACATGAGACCCTAAACAGAACCACCTCAAGGCTTAATTTGTTCCTCTCAAAATTAATCATGGTTGATAAAAAAATGCAACCCCTTTTAGGAGTAAAACAAATGACATTCATCACTATGGTTATGAAATTGCTTTTCTTGAAATACACTATTTATATTACAAATTAGATAAAGATAATTATTCATGCAATAGGATATGTATATTTATATTTTCAATTTAAATTAATGTCATCTTCAACAGTGACAAATGTACTTGTCTGTTATAACATTGTTTCCTATAAATTATTTGAAGGATGTAAATTAATTACAGTAAAACAAGTTCATTTATTCTTTTAACAGACAAAAGGTATTGTTTTCTGTGATAATAAACAGGACGATGAATTTTAAAACAGCAAATTTATACTGCTATAGTGTACTGAGATAAAATTGAAAATAATGATCATCATTAACATTTACACAAAAATCTATAATGTACTGTTTTTTTTAATACCATATTATACTTTTCAAATATTATTTGCTAGTTATAATGATTTTTTTTTTAATTTAATGGATGTCTTTGAGGAAGCAGTTTGATTCGTAAAGCCAGCAGTACATATTTGCCAGCAGAACATTTAACTTATCCTTGTCTTCAGTTATACATGAAAATAACAAAATTAACAAAAAATAAATCTAACAAAATAAATAATTTAAAAACTTATAAGAGAATTAAAAAAATGTTCAACCATTTGTGAATAATCAAGTAGAACAATGAGCTATAGCTCACCAACAATACCTCTGCTTTAAATATTCTGTAAACAGGAAGTTGATGAGCAATGAACCTGAAACAGTGTCACAGGGTAAAGCATGCTGACATGAAGGTTGATATCAAATTTCAGGAAGCTTTTATTTGTAGTTCCTGAGAAAAGTCTGATAAATATTTAATTGGACATACAGACTGACGACAAAGACAGGGGTAAAACAGTATACCATGGGGGTATAAAAAATCATTTTCCAGCCATTTATATAAAGGTTATAAAAATATTGTCCTTTTTATTCCCCCGCTTTAAAAAAGTGGGGGTATACTGTTTCACCTCTGTCTGTCCATCCGTCAGTCCATCCATCAGTCAGTCCATCCGTCAGTCCGTCCGTCCAATGAATATTTTCATCGCATTTTTCTCAGGAACTACTTGACAAGGATTTCTGAAATTTGGTTTCAGGGTTTATATAGGTAAGTTACACAGTTTGATGCGTTTTTAGATTCATCACTCAACAACTTCCTGTTTACCGAACACTTGTATTATTTTACACATGATAGCTAAGTTGAAAATTTTCGTCACATTTTCTCAGGAACTACTTGACAAGGATTTCTGAAATTTGGTTTCAGGCTTTATATAAGTCAGCTATACTGTGTGATTGGTTTTCAGATTCATCACTCAACAACTTCCTGTTTACAGAAATATTTCGGCGGGGGTATCATCAGCTCACAGTTTTACTTGTTTAAACAAATGTAATAACCTGTGTGTTAAAAGTGTAATATTGGCAGCCTATTTAATATTAATTGCTTTAGTCTGTTTTAGATTTGAATCTAGATTTTTGAGATTTTATATAGCATTTTACCACATACTTGTTCTACTAAAGGCATGTCTTCAATACAACAATGCTTAAATAATGAAAAAAATTGCTTACCCTAAGATTTAAACCTCAAAATATTCAACTGTTTTTGTAAACTACATTAAACCAGAACTTTAACCCTAAAAGAAATAGACAAATGAATGGATGAACAGACCAGACGACACAATGACCCTCTAGAGGTCGAATATTTTATTAATTACATGATTGTGTTGGTCATATCCCAATATTATTAGAATTTGGCTATGTAAACTCCATTAAAATTAATAAGTTTCTATATCCTATATCACTACACCATGACATCTAATTCTTCATGTAACTTTATATTTGTCAGTAGATAAACAAGTTCTCTGTATTAAACACTGCTCTAACCATTTCTCTGTTACTATCTGTGTATCATGGTTCTCTAGTTTGATACCCTGTAAGAAATTACACAAATTTCAAAGTACCAAACATCAATAAATGTTGCAAACCTAATAATAAAAAAATATTTAAAAAATAACATTCAAATGTCACTATATATGTAGTATGAAGATAACAACTAATAGAAAAAAAAATTCCAAGAAAAAATAATCATAAGCTATGAACTTCTAATAATTTTTTTTTTTTGTGAAAATAAATTGTAGCTCAGTGTATCATTTAGAATAAAGGAGAACTTACTTTTGTATCAGCATCAGGATGGACCAATACAAGTTTTGTGGTTTCAGATATCACAGGGTGTATATCGCCATCGTACGCTATGAAATATCGTCTATACGTCTTCAACTGATCAGCTGTAAACTTATCAGGATGGATATATATGGATAGATCAGAAAATAAATCCAACAGACCCAGACTGGATTTCACTGACGAATTTGAAGATTGATCAGAATGTTTCGGTTTCTTGACTGAAAAAAATAATTAAAATAATAAAAGATGTTAGATATATGTTTTTGAGACAGCTAGGCAGTACTAGTCAAGTGTCTTTACATTATATATAGCCATTAATCAACAAATCTAGAAAAACCAGTGATTATTTTTGTTTTTGGGTTGATGTCTCATTGGCATTTATGGGAGAAGATACCAAGAGGGCAACAAAAACAATAATTTAAAAAAAAAAAAAAAAATACCATAGCTAACACCAAAACAGAAAACTAACATGTGACCTGTTTAAAATCTGTTGTGAACTCAGGTGCTCTTGAAAGGTCAGCAATTCCTGCTTCACTAGTGACATCTGGTGTGCTACTCCTGTAACAACGTGTCAATGAGATGTATCCAAGATAAACTCTTATTCAATAGTGAATTGGTACATATCTCTTGTCTATCCCTATGACAACACCAACATAGTAAACTATTGGTATATGTAAATTCTCTAACCCTAAAACTCTACCAAATGTGAAAGTTTGAAAGGAAAACATGGTATCTAGGACAAGAGATATTTAAAGGGTTGGGATTCAGTCAAAGCATAACAGTGCAGTCACATCCCTCTACATTTTTAGTGCAAACTTGTATCTACATTACCTTGCATATCACTGTCTGTACCTAGTGATGTTTTTCTTTTCAATAATGTCTGTCTTCTTGGGTAATAATATCTACTCTAGTTCAGGAAATTATTTGGAGATTTTTTTATTGCTGTGTATTTAAGCAGAAGTATACAAATAAGAACATGTGGTATGATTGCCAATTAGACAAATATCCACCAGAGACAAAAGAACAATAGATATATGACTTGAAACATTGTTACTGTATGTTGAATTCTAAATATCTTTAAGTTATTTGTGTTTGTTGTTGGGTTAGATAATGTTCTGATAGTTCTGACAAGGATACATATAGGTAGGAATCCCTTTAGATGCTAGATGTTTCTTAATCAGCCTTTCTGTACCATACCAATTAAATCCTGGAGTGTCATATCCTATACGTGGTAAATGCACACTAGCTGGAAAAATAAAAAAAAACTAAATTTAAATTTTTAACCAATTAAATCCTGGAAATAAAAAATACACAAAAGTGTTTGAGCATTATTTTATAAACATGGCAAAGAGATAACAGCTTGAAAATGAAAATAAAAATAAATTACATCATTTACCAGTAACATCCTGGAGATATATCCAATACAGGTTATGTGGAAGCCAATTGGTAATGAAAATACATCTGAGCATAGTTAACGGTAGCATGGTAAACTGACTTTAAATAAAGCTAATACTAACAATGAACACTGCCTTTTCCTGGATCTTGATATCTTTATCTTTAACAGGAAGCTTAATACCAAAATTTATGATAAAAGAGATGATTTTTCATTTCCTATTGTTAATTATCCATTTTTAGATGGTGATGTTCCCTTGTTGCCATCTTATGGTGTTTATATATCTCAACTTGTTCGATTCGCTCGTGTTTGTAACAACATATTTGATTTCAACAAAAGAAATCTCTGTATTACTGAAAAATTATTACACCAGGGTTTTCGATATCACAAACTAGTCAAAACATTTACTAAATTTTATCATTGGTACAAGGACATCATTCGTAAATATAAATCAACATGCAGACATCTTATACGTTCAGGTATTTCACATCCAATATTTTATGGTAATATTCTTTACAAAGCACAAAAATGTCGGCATTCACCTCAAAATCTAACCAAACCTTTAAACAGACTTTTCGGAAAGGATATAGTTACGATACTGTTGTCAAGTCATTAAGGATTGCACATTTTGGTATTAATATTGATTCACTCATAGGGTCTTTGCGTCGAAAATAAACACATGTATTCTAAAACCAGTTGTTGGCATGATACAGGTTATGTTCTTCTCATATATTTTATGATTGTATGATACTAAACCCCTAACGGGAGGGATTGTACTTGATTTTCATATGATGAAGACATAATCTTTCAATCAGTTTAATTGAGGTCTGGAGATGGCATGTCAGTAACTGCTAGTAGTCCTTTCTTCATTTATATATCATTATCATTTTGCTTAGTTTCTTTTGTTACCTATTCTGACATCGGACTCGGACTTCTTTTAAACTGAGTTTTACTGTGCGTATTGCTATGTACATTGTCTAGAGGTATAGGGGGAGGGTTGAGATCTCACAAAACATGTTTAACCCCGCCGCATTTTAGCGCCTGTCCCAAGTCAGGAGCCTCTGGCCTTTGTTAGTCTAGTATGTTTTTTAATTTTAGTTCATTTATATGTTTTGGAGTTTAGTGTGACGTCCATTTTCACTGAACTAGCACACAATTTTAGTTAGGGGCCAGCTGAGGACCACCTCCGGGTGCGGGATTTTCTCGCTGCATTGAAGACCCATTGGTGGCCTTCGGCTGTTGTCTGCTCTCTGCTCTTTGGTCGGGTTGTTGTCTCTTTGACATATTCCCCATTTCCATTCTCAATTTTATAATGTATGAAATTTCAATGCATTTCAAAGCATATTGTTGGAGAAATGGTGTTCCCAAATGAAAGATTGTAGACATTTTGTGAGTTTTAAGGATTAAAGAAAAAACTCTTGTCCGTACATTCCAAAATTAGTTTCCGTTCTCTAACTTAAGTAAAAGTAAAGCTTTACAAAATTTCATCCAAAACAATCTTTGATAGATCTAGTACCCACAAAAAAATGTTTTTTTTATTTTAAACTGAAGTACAATGTCTCTAGCAGGATTTATAAAAATCGTCAAAATAAAACATAATAAAATGCTCCGCAGGGTGCAGCTTGATACGACTGCAGAGGTCGAACCCTGAACAGTTGGGGCTAGTATGGACACAACATTCAAGCTTGATACAGCTCTGAATTTGGATTGTGATTAAATATTTGACACAGCATAGGTTTCTGACACAGAATGAATGTGGTCTAAGAACTTAAAAATTTTAAATTGGACATTCACCTATTATGGTCCAATATCCAAAATCTAAATACATGGTTAGATTCAGCATATCAAAGAACCCCAAGAATTCAATTTTTGATGAAATCAAACAAAGTTTAATTTTGGACCCTTTTGACCTCAATGTGGACAAAGTTGATAACAGGGCCCAAAATCAAAAATCTAAATACATGGTTAGATTCAGCATATCAAAGAACCCCATATATTCAATTTTGTTGAAATCAAACAAAGTTTAATTTTGGACCCGATTTGGACCAACTTGAAAACTGGGCCCATAATCAAAAATCTAAATACATGTTTAGATTCAGCATATCAAAGAACCCTAAGAATTCAATTTTTGTTAAAATCAAACTAAGTTTAATTTTGGACCCTTTGGACCTTAATGTAGACCAATTTGAAAATGGAACCAAAAATTAAGAATCTAAATACACGGTTAGATTCGGCATATCAAAGAACCCCAATAATTCAATTTTGATGAAATCAAACAAAGTTTAATTTTGGACCCTTTGGACCTCAATGTGGACCAATTTAAAACGTGGCCCAAAATCCTAAAACTTAATACACGGTTAGATTCAGCATATTAAAGAACCCCAAGAATTCAAGAATAAAACCCCATTGAAATTGGTCAAGAAATAAGCAATTTATACAGTATCTTCTTTTGCACAATACTGTGCAATTGAATATTTCTTGCTATTGCGCAATACTGTACAATTGACAATTTCTTGCTATTGCGCAATATTGTGCTATTGGATATTTCTTGCTATTGCGCAATACTGTGCAATTGAAGATTTCTTGCTATTGCGCAATACTGTGCAATTGAAGATTTCTTGCTATTGTGCAATACTGTGCAATTGAAAATATCTTTCTATTGCACAATACTTATTATATAATAATTTACACATCCTGTTTGGTGTGTATCTCCTATCATATCATTATTATTTGCTTTTAAATATAAATCAGAAATAACCAACTTAAAATGGAAAATTTTAAAAGAAAAAAAAAAAAAAAAAAAAAAAAATCCCCCAATTTTTGAACCCCCTTATGATTCATCACCCCAAACTCAATCCCAGCCTTCCCTTTGTGGTATGGTACCTTGCAGTACAATTTCAGAGATCCATACACTTGAACACAAGTTATTGTCTGAAACTAGAAAATGTGTTATTTGGCCCTTTTGGCCCCAAATTCCTAAACGTTTAGGGCAATTACCCCAAACTCAAACCCAGCTTTCCTTTGTGATATGGAACCTTGTAGTACAATTTAAGAAAGATCCATACACTTACACACAAGTTATTGTCCCGAAACTAGAAAATGCTTGTTTTTTGCCTATTTTTGGCCCCTAATTCCTAAAATATTGAGGCAATTACCCCCATCATCAATCCCAGCCTTCCCTTTGTGGTATGGTACCTTGCAGTACAATTTCAGAGAGATCCATAAACTTGAACACAAGTTATTGTCTGGAAACTAGAAAAATGCTTATTTTGGCCCCTTTGGCCCCAATTCCTAAACATTTCAGGCAATTACCCCAAACTCAATTCCAGCTTTCCTTTGTGATATGGAACCTTGTAGTACAATTTCAGAAATATCCAGACACTTACACAAAAGTTATTGTCATGAAACTAGAAAATGCTTGTTTTTGTCCCTTTTTTGGCCCCTAATTCCTAAAATTTTGAGGCAATTACCCCCAAAATCAATTCCAGCCTTCCCTTTGTGATATGGAACCTTGTGGTACAATGTCAGAGAGATCCATACACTTACACACAAGTTATTGTCTGGAAGTTACAAAATGCTTATTTTGGCCCCTAATTCCTTAACTGTTGGTACCATAACCCCCAAAATCAATCCCAACCTTCCTTTTGTGGTATTGAACCTTATGGTAAAATTTCATAGAGATCCATTCACTTAAACTAAAGTTAGAGTGCGAAAACTAATGTGTCTTCGGACGACGGACGACGACGACGACGCCAATGTCATACCAATATACGACCGCAAAATTTTATAAAAACTGGTGCTTACAAAATTATTGAAGTTTTTGTGGATCAAAGTCCAGTAACTCTGTAGAATATTTGAATATCTGGAAGGACAAATCATGAAAACTAAAGGCCATCAACATTATCGATGTGGAAAGCTAACAAGAATTGTGTGACCTATTAATCCCCAATACATGTACCTCACTTCCCAAACAAAAAAATAATATTCCTACCTAATTCTACTAACATTCATACCTGACTCATAACAATAGGAATATAATACTCTTTGACAATAAATTCATGTTTTCCCTCACTATAGAATCATAATAATATCTCTCAGCAAGATAATAATATTCCAACCTGATCTAGTTTTTGCAGCATAGTAAACTGCTTGTAGTCCTTCTCTCAATGCAGGCAGTTTGATACCAGATAAGTTGTTCCTTTTATCTCTATGTTGAGCTATCAATAATGCTAGCTGTAAAATATACATACAGAAATCAACTGATCTCCAATTATTTGAATCTGATGCCCCCTGTAAGGAGAGTGCCATGTTTTCTGTATGATAATGAAACCTATCCAACAACTCTCTAAAGGATTAATTTCTGTTCTTATCAAACATATCCTCATTTTCTAGTGGCAGCTCAAATTTTTCGCCCTTCTTCCTAGTCTACAAACTTTGTATAACCTACACATTGTATTAATTTTTAATTTGTTCATTTCCTTAATATGTATGAAATATTTGCCACTGAATATCCAACAATCAATCAATTAATCTGTTATCAAAGGTTCACAATAATTAATAGATATCAGAAGATGTGGTATGAGTGCCAATGAGACAACTTTCCATCCAACTCACAATTTGTAAAAGTAAACCATTATAGGTCAAAGTACGGCCTTCAACACGGAGCTCTGGCTCACACCGAACAGCAAGCTATAAAGGACCCAAAAAATTACTAGTGCAAAACCGTTCAAACAGGAAAACCAACAGTCTAATCTATATAAAAAACGAGAAATGAGAAACACTTATAAACCACATCAACAAACAACAACCACTGAACATCAGGTTCCTGACTTGTGACAGGGGCAAACAAATGCAGCGTGTTTAAACGTTTTAATAGGCGCCAACCTTCACCCTACCTGAAATAATAGTGTAACATCACAACATAGAAAGACACACTATAAAATATCAATTGAAATGGCTTAACTCAATCAAAAGACACATTAACAAAAACAAGTAAACTTACACTGAACGAATAAATTTGATCTATGACACAATGTAAATACAATGCACATTTAAAATTCTGAATTTATAAAATCCAGTTGACACAAAGTTTCATAAATTTCACTTGGATCTATAGATTGATTGTTGTTTCTTAACATCCAGTGGAAAATATTGCAAGTATGTTCAGGGCAAGAACAAATAAACAATTAATGCAATAGGTAGGTTGTGTAATAGGATTGAACAGGATGAATTAATATTTAGCCTTTTCTTTTGAAAAAAAAACCCAGGTCTTATTCATCCTTAATCTTTTATCTTTAAGGCAAAATTTACTTAATCATTTGATGTAGTGTACCGGTAGATTAAAAGTAAAAGCTAAATTATCAAATCAATCATTCCTATATATATCAAACATTTAACATTGTAAATTTGTGTATTTATTATTGAGGTCAATAATTGAGTAATTAGTTGTGTAATAAAGTGTCTACTTAATCATGTAAGATTGAAATTAACAAGTAATTTGGTCTATAATGATTGACATTTAAGAGGGTTGGACATTTTAATCAAGGTTCAACCTTGTCGGATTGTTTGTTGATCATGACAGTTGTCAATCATACAAGTATTGTATCTGTACTCTTACCTAATAAAAATTACTAAACTAGACAGAAAATTGACAAAAATAAAGACATAAATACTTGAATGAACCCCAATGTTTCACAGTTCACATGTTCATATGTTCACAGACATGAGAATAATTAGAATTATTAATATATATTTCAGTGTGTTTAGATTAAGTAGCTAATCTGTCTACTTTCTGTTTGGGAGGCTAGTGCCTCAGGAAAGAATTGGAACAATAGTTCCAATCATTCAAAAAAAAAAAAAATAAGGCCAACCAAACAAGTAATATACTTCTTAAAACTTTCTTTGGATGTTTACTCAGAGACACAAATCTTACCCAGTTTTTAGTCTTAGATAAACTTTCCTTGGATGTTTACACAGAAATAAATCTTACCCAGTTTTCAGTATCAACTTCATCCATATCTTCATCCAGTGGTATTAAGTGACAGTCTCCTAATGCTAAATCTAACAATAAAAACAGTCGTAATGAATACCTTAGTGTCAGATCAACAGCATGAAAAACTCTAAAAATGGTCTTAAACAAACCATAAATTACAGACTACAAGTAAATTATTTTTTTTAGAAATTTGGTATGCTCATCTTCTACTCCAGATTAACCTATATAAGTCTTTTTTTCTAAAATCCGGTTGCAAAGTATAATAAAAATTCCAGACTTTTGTTAGTTTATCAATGATAACTATATTATATTTGTAAGTTTTGGAGAAAAGCAGAGTCAGTTTTGTTATTTAGGATTTTTTATTGTTTATATAAACCTGATGCCAGCTTGTTTTTGTCCTGTTCACAGCTTTGGTACTTATCTCTAAAAATTCTGGTTATGCTTTTTAAATGTAACATATGAATTTTAACTTCATAGTAAACAAATTAAAGAATAATAAAGAGCTCCATAGACCATATAGCACAGTTTTGATTATCTCTAAAAATTCTGGTTATGCTTTTAAATGTAACATATGAATTTTAATTTCATAGTAAACAAATTTAACAAGAATAAAGTTCCATAACTCCTCAATGTCATATCAGAAATTTATAAAAACAAAAGGCAGGTTATTTTAATAGATATAAAACAGTCACCATAGCTTCATGAAAACTGCTCAAAGAACTTGTGATTTATTGTCCGAAAACTGGAAAATCCCCCTTTTTTAATGAATAAAACCCCATAACGAAAACTGGAAAATCCCCCTTTTTTAATGAATAAAACCCCATAACTCAGAAACGTAAAATCTTAAATTTATAAAACTCGAAAGGGAGCTCATGTCAATAGATATAAATAATTCACCAAAGTTTCATAAAAACTGCTCAAAGAACTTTTGAGTTATTGTCTGAAAACTGGAAAATCCCCTTTTTTTAATGAATAAAACCCCATAACTCATAAACGTAAAATCTAAATTTTATAAAAATCGAAAGGGAGCTCACATCAATAGATATAAACACTTCACCAAAGTTAAGTTTCATAAAAATTGCTCAAAGCATTTTTGAGTTATTGTCCAAAAACTGGAAAATCCCCCTTTTTTAATGAATAAAACCCCATAACTCGTAAACGTAAATCCAAAATTTATAAAAATTGAAAGGGAGCTCATGTCAATAGTTATAAACAATTCACCAAAGTTTCATGCAAATTGGTTAAAGCATTTTTGAGTTATTGTCCGACATGTTGACGATGGACAGAAGGACAGACAACGGTATACCATAATACTTCCCATAAACGGGCGTATAAAAAGTTGCATTTCCTTATAATTTTGTGTTTCAGTAGTAAAAATGTTTCATTCTGAACGATCTTTCTAAACCTAACTTATCAGTTACCAGCCAGTTCGTACAACCTGCCTAATAAGTTACCAGCCAGTTCATATTGTTTTTTTGTAACCTCAGATCTTTGTATGTTACCAGCCACCTAACCTCAGATCTATGTACTACCTAATAAGTTACCAGCCAGTTTATATTGTTTTTTTTTTTGGAACCTCAGATCTATGTACAACCTACCTAATAAGTTACCAGCCAGTTTATATTGGTTTTTTTTGGAACCTCAGATCTATGTACAACCTATCTAATAAGTTACCAGCCAGTTTATATTGTTTTTTTTTTGGAACCTCAGATCTATGTACAACCTATCTAATAAGTTACCAGCCAGTTCATACTGTTTTATGGAACCTCAGATCTATGTACAACCTACCTAATAAGTTACCAGCCAGTTCATATTGTTTTTTTTGTAACCTCAGATCTTTGTACAACCTACCTAATAAGTTACCAGCCAGTTCATACTGTTTTATGGAACCTCAGATCTATGTACAACCTACCTAATAAGTTACCAGCCAGTTCATATTGTTTTTGTAACCTCAGATCTATGTACAACCTACCTAATAAGTTACCAGCCAGTTCATATTGTTTTTGTAACCTCAGATCTATGTACAACCTACCTAATAAGTTACCAGCCAGTTCATATTGCATTTTGTAACCTCAGATCTTTGTACAACCTACCTAATAAGTTACCAGCCAGTTCATATTGTTTTTCTGGAACCTCAGATCTATGTACAACCTACCTAATAAGTTACCAGCCAGTTTAAATTGTTTTCTGGAACCTAGTAGTAAAATGTTTCATTCTGAACGATCTTTCTAAACCTAACTTATCAGTTACCAGCCAGTTCGTACAACCTGCCTAATAAGTTACCAGCCAGTTCATACTGTTTTTCTGGAACCTCAGATCTTTGTACAACCTACCTAATAAGTTACCAGCCAGTTCATACTGTTTTTTTTTGGAACCTCAGATCTATGTACAACCTACCTAATAAGTTACCAGCCAGTTCATATTGTTTTTTTGTAACCTCAGATCTATGTACAACCTACCTATAGCTAATAAGTTACCAGCCAGTTTATATTGTTTTTTTTTTTGGAACCTCAGATCTATGTACAACCTACCTAATAAGTTACCAGCCAGTTTATATTGTTTTTTTTTTGGAACCTCAGATCTATGTACAACCTATCTAATAAGTGACCAGCCATTTCATACTGTTTTATGGAACTTCAGATCTATGTACAACCTACCTAATAAGTTACCAGCCAGTTCATATAGTTTTTTTTGTAACCTCAGATCTTTGTACAACCTACCTAATAAGTTACCAGCCAGTTCATACTGTTTTATGGAACCTCAGATCTATGTACAACCTACCTAATAAGTTACCAGCCAGTTCATATTGTTTTTTTGTAACCTCAGATCTTTGTACAACCTACCTAATAAGTTACCAGCCAGTTCATATTGTTTTTTGTAACCTCAGATCTATGTACAACCTACCTAATAAGTTACCAGCCAGTTCATATTGTTTTTTTGTAACCTCAGATCTTTGTACAACCTACCTAATAAGTTACCAGCCAGTTCATATTGTTTTTCTGGAACCTCAGATCTTTGTACAACCTACCTAATAAGTTACCAGCCAGTTCATATTGTTTTTTTTGTAACCTCAGATCTTTGTACAACCTACCTAATAAGTTACCAGCCAGTTCATATTGTTTTTCTGGAACCTCAGATCTTTTAGATATTGCTGTAAACACACCTCCTTTACCCCAGCCTCCGGAATCATCTAAAAATAGATTTAATTTCTTAATACTTTAAATTCAAAAATTATTGCATGCATTTATTATTGCAATTTTTGAAGAATGGACAACAATGCTAAATTATTGCAATTTTAGGAAATTCTACATACAGATATATGTATCAATTTTAAAATGCAAGTTCTTATTATTGCAATACTCATTCAGTCGCATTATTAGCAGTAATAAAAACCTCGCAATCGTTTCTGAATTTACAGTAATCAAGCGTCAAATGCATTAAGATTTTTCCTGTTATCTGATGATTGGTGAATACTATACTGTAAAGTAAAAAATCTTTTGCAAAGTCCCCCCCCCCTAAATTAAATACGGAATATGTCAAATGAATGACTAGGAGACAACTACTAGGACTATGATGTATGTTGATAATTGTAGCATAAATTTGATAAACTTCTTATTTCTTTGGCAAATTTCTTAAACAGCATACACACAGTATAATTCTGTACAACAGGAAAATCTGATTTTATGACGTTCTGATGAAAATTCTTAACACCATATTCTCACGATGGTACAGATACTTTAATGTGACTATGATTGACTTCCCCTTATCAATAAAATATCCTTAAAGATCAAATAAGACTGACCTGCACAATGTACTATCAAGTTTACTGATGACCCAGTATCAACAGGTTTCATGACATCACCACTAATGTAATGGATTGCTCGTGACTTTGGTTTGTTCTCATCATCCTCCTGGTCAAAGTCAATTTGAGAAAGATCCTCTTCCTCATCCTCCTCATCGCTAGGGACCTCTACACGGGCTGAGGTGTAACTGTTGGCCTTCCATAGTTCTTCTCTGAAAGGAACAGATAACTTAATATAATTAACAACTTTTACAATGATTGAGGTGTAACTGTTAGTCTTCCACAATTTCTCACTGAGAAGGAAAGATAACTCTTCACTACAGTCATCAAAGCAGATTGAAGTGTTACTGTTACCCCTCCATTGCTTGCTGTTTTCTTATACGACAAAATATCTTATGGTAAGGTACTTTTAAATGAGACTTATCCTTAGCCTAAGATAGTTCCAATCTGACAAAGACAGATAACCCGTCATAGTGAATAAATTAGTTTTCAAAGTGAGGCTGTAACAAGGTAATTTAGATATTGTTATGGACTTTTACAGACTGAGGAACGACTTTTTGATTCAAAAATGTGTCTATGAAAAACAGTGGCAAGAGAATCTAATACAAAGCATTGTTCCCCTCCAAATATTTGGAAGATGACAACAATAAAACTTGACTTATGATGGTCAGGTTGGCAAAAAATAAAACAGACACATTTGAAAAAAAACCATGTTATTTACGCCGCAATACTGGAGTGATATGAAAATACCCTACTTTTTCTTCCTTCTTTCCTGTGCTCTTCTGATTTCCTGTTCTTCCGCTAATTTTGCTCTCTTCTCTGCTGCTTCCTTTTTCTGTAAAGGAAAAAAAATTGTTGTTTTTTTGTGTTGTTCTTTTGATATGGCACTCATCTATATCATCATGTCTCCTTTTACTCATACATAACATTATATAAATTTCATCAATGTATTTAGTATAATATTATAATTCTGCAATTGAGACTGTATTTGCAATTCTAAACATTCTAGGCCCTTTTAAATATCTTTTTTTTTTTTGAAATTGGTTGCAATGAAATACCGTGATTTCTCAATAAAATTAAATTAGATAATTTCCTTGTGAAATAAATCCCATAATTTAACTCCTCTGACATCATACAACAATGGGTGTTATCAAGACATTGTCCATGATGTAACATTAAACAATTGAGAATGAATAGAACAAGATATAGTTCCTTGTATTTTCTACTTTATTCCATAAAAAAGTTCATGGTCAATGTAATAAAAGAATAACTAATCCAAAAATTCAAATATCCATAAATATTAAATTTATGACCCAACAACACAATAAAACCATGGATTAAAAAAAAATGCTAAAATAGTAATTTCAAGGTTGAAGCATAAAATGTAATCATAAGATTGAATGCTTCTTTCTATAATTTTATAGGGTTGTAAAAGCATTGTTAGTAAGAACACCCCAATAAAATTACAAAAGAAGCATTCAATTCTTAATTCTTATGCAATTCATTTGGAACGATAATTTTCATTGGACATTGATAAATATTTTGAAGGGTTAGATTCTACCTAAATACAAGATTAGATTCAGCATATTAAAGAACCCCAAGAATTCAAAACCCACTTTTCTCATTCTTTCGGCCAGCTCTTCAGGGTTAGCTGTTTTCTTGGCTTTCTGCCACCTTCTGCTAGAGGTCCCATTAACAGTGAAGTTTTTCTCCGCAATGATCTTTCTCCTAAATCTTCCTCTAATACAACTCTAGAAGCTGCAAAAACCAACAAATACATGTTATTCTTTATATCATCAATTTTTTAATTGTTAAATGTTGACACTCACCCTGTAGGAAGTAATTTAAATAACCAATTTCTAGAGCTGGAAATAAAACAGAAATTATACTGGAATGTGCAGATAATGTGTGTCAGTTTTCCAGGCCTCAGTTTTTTAAATTGGAAAATTTATCTGTCTCTTTTTTTAAGCAATTTTAGAGGAGCACTGTATGACTGAGTTTTCACCAATGAAAAACATGAATCAAGATAGCCACATGCTAATTATTTTACAAAAAAAGGTAATCAGCAAATTTCACTTTTTTCTTATAGGCATGCCTTTTCATATACTTTAACAAAACTTCATGTGATTTTAAACTTCTCCCAAAAAGTACATTTCATCTGATATCACAAGGTAGAATGGAATGAGTTCTATTTTACCAATGAAACAATTTAAATTTAATGTGTTTATATCAAAATGCTAAGAAATCTTAATTCAAATTGTTTCATGTTATTGAAAAATACCTTCTATTAATTCCTCAAATGCCTTTTGATCAGCAGTAGACGGTTCTTTTGAGTAATCTGTTCCCTCAAATACATACATACTCTGGGGTCCCTGATCATCTGGCATCTGTCACAAATATATAGCAATATTTTAATAATAGCTGTAAGATTAGTGTATGTATTCAAATGTTTCAGTATCAATCATATTCATGGTTAATGATAGACTAGTTTTATACTGAAAGTGTGCAATGATTATTTATAATAATAAAACACAATACAAAAATAAAATTCTTCTTCTAAGGCAACTTTGAAATTAACTGTTAAAATCTTCTCGATTTAAAACTTGAAATGATACCAATAATTCATACAATACTCCAAAGGGGTCAGTCTTTTATTTGATATAATGACCTGTTTCACTGTTGTCAAATCAGAATCTATATATTATAATTTGTTCATTCTTATGTTATCATTCTTATATACTGAGGATTCACTTATTTTTGTGGGTACCAATTTTAGAGGATATATGATTTCTTGGTTTTGCCAAAATCTGTATACAACCTTATAGAAAATGTGCATTTCGTTGAACATTAAATTCGTGATTCACCTGAACCCATGAAATCCACGAAAATTGGTATCCAAGAATAATAATGAATTCACAGTAATCATAAAAATATTAACATGGTAGTCAGCCATTATGGACTGATAAAAAATATTTCCTACACAAAAGGATTTTTCTGGACATAGTTGTCTAATTCAGGTTATTTTAGTAAATTTTCTGGTATTATTAACAAATATTCAGAGAAAACTCTGAAAATTTCATTGTATGCATAAAACAATTCCTCAATATTCAATTTCCTATATATCTGTAAATGGAGTAACTTAACCATGCATTGATCTGACATAAATGTCTGTTTCAACAATGCCTCCTACCTTTTCCTCTGACAACAAGCTTGTCCTGAAATTGCCATATACCTCCCATAAAAGACCTACAATCCTGACTAACCTCCTCATCCCTTTGGTCTGCCTTCTCTTCCTCAATAACTTCTTCCTTGACTTGCCATTCACCTTCCACAGTAGGAACTAACAGTTACCTCCCTACAACCCTAACATACCTTTGTCATCACTTTGGTCTGCCTCCTCTTCCATAATAACTTCTTCCTTTACTTGCCATTCACCTCCCACAGTAGGAACCTAACAGTTACCTCCCTACAACCCTAACTAACCTCCTCATCACTTTGGTCTGCTCCTCTTCCTCTATAACTTCTTCCTTGACTTGCCATTCACCTCCCACAGTAGGACCTAACAATTACCTCCCCAACAACCCTAACTAACCTCATCATCACTTTGGTCTGCCTCCTTTTCCATGATAACTTCTTCTTTTACTTGCCATTCACCTCCCACAGTAGGACCTTACAATTACCTCCCCTACAACCCTAACTATCCTCATCATCACTTTGGTCTGCCTCCTCTTCCTCGATAACTTCTTCTTTTACTTGCCATTCACCTCCCACAGTAAGACCTTACAATTACCTCCCCTACAACCCTCACCTCATCATCACTTTGGTCTGCCTCCTCTTCCTCAATAACTTCTTCCTTTACTTGCCATTCACCTCCAACAGTAGGACCTTACAATTACCTCCCTACAACCCTAACTAACCTCCTCATCACTTTGGTCTGCCTCCTTTCCTCGATAACTTCTTCCTTTACTTGCCATTCACCTCCAACAGTAGGACATTACAGTTACCTCCCTACAACCCTAACTAACTTCCTCCTCACTTTGGTCTGCCTCCTCTTCCTCGATAACTTCTTCTTTGACTTGCCATTCACCTCCAACAGTAGGACATTACAGTTACCTCCCTACAACCCTAACTAACTTCCTCCTCACTTTGGTCTGCCTCCTCTTACTCGATAACTTCTTCTTTTACTTGCCATTCACCTCCCACAGTAGGGACCTAACAGCAACCTTCTCCTACAACCTTACTAACTCCCCTACCTCATCATTACTTTGGCCTGCCTCCTCTTCCTCGATAACTTCTTCTTTTACTTGCCATTCACCTCCCACCGTAAGACCTAACAGTTACCTCCCCTACAACCCTAACCACCTCATCATCACTTTGGTCTGCCTCCCTTTCCTCAATAACTCCTTCCTTGACTTGCCATTCACCTCCCACCATAGGACCTAGCAGATACCTCCCCTACAACCCTAACTAACCACATCAGCACTTTGGTCTGCCTCCTCTTCCTTGATAACTTCTTTTACTTGCCATTCACCTCCCACAGTAGGACCTAACAGTTACCTCCCCTACAACCCTAACTAACCTCCTCATCACTTTGGTCTGCCTCCCCTTCCTTGATAACTTCTTCCTTTACTTGACATTCACTTCCCACAGTAGGACCTAACAGTTACCTCCCTACAACCCTAACTAACCTCCTCATCACTTTGGTCTATTTACGCTGCAATACTGGAGTGATATGAAAATACCCTACTTTTTCTTCCTTCTTTCCTGTGCTCTTCTGATTTCCTGTTCTTCCGCTAATTTTGCTCTCTCTCTGCTGCTTCCTTTTTCTGTAAAGGAAAAAAATTGTTGTTTTTTGTGTTGTTCTTTTGATATGGCACTCATCTATATCATCATGTCTCCTTTACTCATACATAACATTATATAAATTTCATCAATGTATTTAGTATAATATTATATTTCTGCACTTGAGACTGTATTTGCAATTCTAAACATTCTAGGCCCTTTCAAATATCTTTTTTTTTTGAAATTGGTTGCAATGAAATACCGTGATTTCTCAATAAAATTAAATTAGATAATTTCCCATAATTTAACTCCTCTGACATCATACAACAATGGGTGTTATCAAGACATTGTCCATGATGTAACATTAAACGAATTGAGAATGAATAGAACAAGATATAGTTCCTTGTATTTTCTACTTTATTCCATAAAAAAAAGTTCATGGTCAATGTAATAAAAAGAATAACTAATCCAAAAATTCAAATATCCATAAATATTAAATTTATGACCCAACAACACAATAAAACCATGGATTAAAAAAAAATGCTAAAAATAGTAATTTCAAGGTTGAAGCATAAAAATGTAATCATAAGAATTGAATGCTTCTTTCTATAATTTTATAGGGTTGTAAAAGCATTGTTAGTAAGAACACCCCAATAAAATTACAAAAAGAAGCATTCAATTCTTAATTCTTATGCAATTCATTTGGAACGATAATTTTCATTGGACATTGATAAATATTTTGAAGGGTTAGATTCTACCTATATACAAGATTAGATTCAGCATATTAAAGAACCCCAAGAATTCAAAAAACCCACTTTTCTCATTCTTTCGGCCAGCTCTTCAGGGGTTAGCTGTTTTCTTGGCTTTCTGCCACCTTCTGCTAGAGGTCCCATTAACAGTGAAGTTTTTCTCCGCAATGATCTTTCTCCTAAATCTTCCTCTAATACAACTCTAGAAGCTGCAAAAACCAACAAATACATGTTATTCTTTATATCATCAATTTTTTAATTGTTAAATGTTGACACTCACCCTGTAGGAAGTAATTTAAATAACCAATTTCTAGAGCTGGAAATAAAACAGAAATTATACTGGAATGTGCAGATAATGTGTGTCAGTTTTCCAGGCCTCAGTTTTTTAAATTGGAAAATTTATCTGTCTCTTTTTTTAAGCAATTTTAGAGGAGCACTGTATGACTGAGTTTTCACCAATGAAAAACATGAATCAAGATAGCCACATGCTAATTATTTTACAAAAAAAGGTAATCAGCAAATTTCACTTTTTTCTTATAGGCATGCCTTTTTCATATACTTTAACAAAAACTTCATGTGATTTTAAACTTCTCCCAAAAAAGTACATTTCATCTGATATCACAAGGTAGAATGGAATGAGTTCTATTTTACCAATGAAACAATTTAAATTTAATGTGTTTATATCAAAATGCTAAGAAATCTTAATTCAAATTGTTTCATGTTATTGAAAAATACCTTCTATTAATTCCTCAAATGCCTTTTGATCAGCAGTAGACGGTTCTTTTGAGTAATCTGTTCCCTCAAATACATACATACTCTGAGGTCCCTGATCATCTGGCATCTGTCACATATATACAGCAATATTTTAATAATAGCTGTAAGATTAGTGTATGTATTCAAATGTTTCAGTATCAATCATATCCATGGTTAATGATAGACTAGTTTTATACTGAAAGTGTGCAATGATTATTTATAATAATAAAATACAATACAAAAATAAAAATTCTTCTTCTAAGGCAACTTTGAAATTAACTGTTAAAATTCTCTCCATTTAAAACTTGAAATGATACCAATAAGTCATACAATACTCCAGTCAGTCTTTTATTTGATATAATGACCTGTTTCACTGTTGTCAAATCAGAATCTATATATTATAATTTGTTCATTCTTATATGTTATCATTCTTATATACTGAGGATTCACTTATTTTTTGTGGGTACCAATTTTAGAGGATATATATTTCTTGGTTTTGCCAAAATCTGTATACAACCTTATAGAAAATGTGCATTTCCTTGAACATTAAATTCGTGGTTCACCTGAACCCATGAAATCCACGAAAAATCTGTATCCAAGAATAATAATGAATTCACAGTAATCATAAAAATATTAACATGGTAGTCAGCCATTATGGACTGATAAAAAAATATTTCCTACACAATAGGATTTTTCTGGACATAGTGTTGTCTAATTCAGGTTATTTTTAGTAAATTTTCTGGTATTATTAACAAATATTCAGAGAAAACTCTGAAAATTTCATTGTATGCATAAAACAATTCCTCAACATTCAATTTCCTATATATCTGTTATTGGAGCAACTTAACCATGCATTGATCTGGCATAAATGTCTGTTTCAACAATGCCTCCTACCTTTTCCTCTGACAACAACCTTGTCCTGAAATTGCCATATACCTCCCATAAAAAGACCTACAACCCTAACTAACCTCCTCCTCAATTTGGTCTGCCTCCTCTTTCTCAATAACTTCTTCTTTCACTTGCCATTCACCTCCCACAGTAGGACCTTACAATTACCTCCCCTACAACCCTAACTAACCTTGTCATCACTTTGGTCTGCCTCCCCTTCCTTGATATCTTCTTCCTTGACTTGCCATTCACCTCCAACAGTAGGACCTAACAGTTACCTCCCCTACAACCCTAACTAACCTCCTCACAACTTTGTTCTGACTCCTCTTCCTCAATAACTTCTTCCTTGACCTGCCATTCACCTCCCACAGTAGGACCTAATAGTGACCTCCCCTAAAACCCTAACTAACCTCCTCCTCACTTTGGTCTGCCTCCTCTTCCTCAATAACTTCTTCCTTTACTTACCATTCACATCCTAGAGTAGGACCTAACAATTACCTCCCTTACAACCCTAACTAACCTCATCATCACTTTAGCCTAACTCCTCTTCCTTTATAACTTCTTCCTTGACTTGCCATTCACCTCCAACAGTGGGACCTAACAGTTACCTCCTCTACAACCCTAACTAACCTCATCATCACTTTGGTCTGCCTCCTTTTCCATGATAACTTCTTCCTTTACTTGCCATTCACCTCCCACAGTAGGACCTTACAATTACCTCCCCTACAACCCTAACTAACCTCATCATCACTTTGGTCTGCCTCCTTTTCCTCGATAACTTCTTCCTTTACTTGCCATTCACCTCCCACAGTAGGACCTTACAATTACCTCCCCTACAACCCTCACCTCATCATCACTTTGGTCTGCCTCCTCTTCCTCAATAACTTCTTCCTTTACTTGCCATTCACCTCCCACAGTAGGACCTAACAATTAACTCCCCTACAACCCTAACTAACCTCATCTTCACTTTGGTCTGCCTCCTCTTCCTTGATTACTTCTTCTTTTACTTGCCATTCACCTCCAACAGTAGGATCTTACAATAACCTCCCCTTCAACCCTAACTAACCTCCTCCTCACTTTGGTCTGCCTCCTCTTCCTCAATAACTTCTTCCTTGACTTGCGATTCACCTCCCACAGTGGGACCTAACAGTTACCTCCCCTACAACCCTAACCACCTCATCATTACTTTGGCCTGCCTCCTCTTCCTCGATAACTTCTTCTTTTACTTGCCACTCACCTCCCACCGTGGACCTGCAGATACCTCCTACAATCCTAACTAACCATCATCACTTTGGTCTGCCTCCTCGTCCTTGATAACTTCTTTTACTTGCCATTCACCTCCCACAGTAGGACCTAACAGTTACCTCCCTACAACAACTAATCTCATCACTTGGTCTGCCTCCCTTCCATAACTTCTTCTTTTACTTGCCATTCACCTCCCACAGTAGGACCTCAATTAACTCCCCTATAACATCATCACTTTGGTCTGCCTCCTCTTCCTCGATAACTTCTTCTTTTACTTGCCATTCACCTCCCACAGTAAGACCTAACAGTTACCTCCCCTACAACCCTAACCACCTCATCATCACTTTGGTCTGCCTCCCCTTCCTCAATAACTCCTTTCTTGACTTGCCATTCACCTCCCACCATTGGACCTAGCAGATACCTCCCCTACAACCCTAACTAACCTCCTCATTACTTTGACCTGCCTCCTCTTCCTCGATAACTTCTTCCTTGACTTGCCATTTACCTCCCACAGTAGGACCTAACAGATACCTCCGCTACAACCCTAACTAACCACATCATCACTTTGGTCTGCCTCCTCTTCCTTGATAAATTCTTTTACTTCACATTCACCTCCCACAGTAGGACCTAACAGTTACCTCCCCTACAACCCTAACTAACCTCCTCATCACTTTGGTCTGCCTCCCCTTCCTTGATAACTTCTTCTTTAACTTGCCATTCACCTCCCACAGTAGGACCTAACAGTTCAGTGAAGTCAAGATCCAACTCAGAACTGTCATCATCTTTCAGCAGATCATCTACTCCAAATTTCAGTATGTCTGTCAGCTGGAAATAAAATGAGAATTAAAATAGCTCTTCAGCTATCTACCCTAAACTTCAGTGTTAATTTGTTTTACAATAAAATAAACACAACCACTACCTATAATTCCAGCATGATCATCAGCTGAAATTATAATATGGTATCAAATATTTTATAGGTGCTAATCTTTTCTGGTTATATCTTAGCATTTTAATGATGTACTAGCTTGTTTTTTTTCTACATTTTGTCCACAGTATAATTTTTTCTATGTCCAGTAATAATATACATTTTATTTAAACTCCCTCCTGAAGAAATTGAATTTGACCTAGTTTTTTGTGGAGTTCTTATTGCTAGATCTATAGTTGTCTGTTTTTTGTTATAATTTTCTTCTATCGTCTTATGGCCAAAATTATAGCCAAAATGTATCTGGCCTTCTTGGATTTACTATTTTTGTTTTTCCCTGATAACAGGAAAAGTCAGTGAAATTTGTAAATGTAAGAAGATTATTATCTTAATAATATCTTAGTTTTAAAATTATGGAATGCGAACATTAAAAGCAAACAGATCTATACAGAACAGCTAAAAACCATCGCTATCCATACCTAATGGCAATGTACCTTTAGTTGTTAATTTTCTTGCAATTATTCTACAATGGACAGTTGTAACATTGTGTTCATTATTTAGGAGCCCCATACATACCTTAACTTTATCATCAGTAAATAATTTCTGTTTAGACAATCCAAGGGAGAATTCTCCTTCCTCTATAACTTTCTCTGTTAGTTTAAGTTTGTCCTCTGCCCTCTTCAGTATTATTTCCTCTACTGTGTTTTTACCGATAAGTCGAACTATCTTTACAGGTCTGAAATAAAAAGTAGAAAAGTGCCATATCAAAATTAGCCACATAGATGACACTGAAAGACAAAAGACACCTAGAGTATAAAATCTACATACATGGATACCATTAGAATATATTATTAACAGACTGTTTACAAAATTCAAGATGTATTCGTAATTTTTTGCTGTTTAGATCATGATTCTCTTTGTCCTTCATGTAGCCTACTTTCAAGGGACTAGTGTCAGCATATGGACCTTAATCTTATTGTTAATTAATCCAATGGGCTATTTACATTAATCTATAGACTTTATCTTGTTTGACCAATTTTATGAGCCCTTGCTTCCAGTATGTAAGCCTTCTCATTTTTTACCAATCCTATGAGCTCTTGCTGCATCCTTACCTTGTTTGACCAATTGTATAATGAGCCCTTGCTTCAGTATGTGGGTCTTACCTTGTTTGACCAATTGTATAATGAGCCCTTGCTTCAGTATGTGGGTCTTACCTTGTTTGACCAATTGTATAATGAGCCCTTGCTTCAGTATGTGGGTCTTACCTTGTCTGACCAATTGTATAATGAGCCCTTGCTTCAGTATGTGGGTCTTACCTTGTTTGACCAATTGTATAATGAGCCCTTGCTTCAGTATGTGGGTCTTACCTTGTCTGACCAATTGTATAATGAGCCCTTGCTTCAGTATGTGGGTCTTACCTTGTTTGACCAATTGTATAATGAGCCCTTGCTTCAGTATGTGGGTCTTACCTTGTTTGACCAATTGTATAATGAGCCCTTGCTTCAGTATGTGGGTCTTACCTTGTTTGACCAATTGTATAATGAGCCCTTGCTTCAGTATGTGGGTCTTACCTTGTTTGACCAATTGTATAATGAGCCCTTGCTTCAGTATGTGGGTCTTACCTTGTTTGACCAATTGTATAATGAGCCCTTGCTTCAGTATGTGGGTCTTACCTTGTTTGACCAATTGTATAATGAGCCCTTGCTTCAGTATGTGGGTCTTACCTTGTTTGACCAATTCTATGAGCTCTTGCTGCAGCTTGTAAATCATTCTGTGGGTTAAAATCACTGTCCACAAATACCACAGTGTCTGCTGCTACCAAATTTAACCCCTGACCTCCTAAAAACAAAGTTTTTTTTTAATATTATGATGCAAATGGTGGTAAGACACAAAAACTTTCATAAATTACAAAAAAAATAATGATTGTCCCTTTCATTTATCCTGAAAATTTATATACATTTCTTTTTTTAAAGTATCCTGCTAAAAGGAAGGTTTAGCTATTTACCTGCTCTAGTACTCAGCAGAAATACAAAAGTATCTTCATTTTTATTGAAGTTCTGAACAGCAATAAATCTTTCTTCTCCCCTGACAGATCCATCTAACCTTTCATATGTATAACCTACAATATACAGGAAAACTCTACAAGCTACTTTAAATCAAGGATATTTTTGTCTTTCACTGCAGTATTTTCAATATTTTTCTTTACTACATTATGTCTTTTTTTTTTATATATATTCCATATCCCACACTACTCCCAATTGTTTTATTTCTAATATTTTGGTATATGACCTGACATATAATTTTACATATTTCCTTTTCCTTGGATATTGTAGTGTTTTTGAAATTTTACTCCATTCTTATAATGAAATACATAAATTAATTCTAAAGTTAACAGGTCAAGATCTTGTGTTACTTCGTAATAAGTGAAATATATAATTTTAAGGTAGATTCACTGAATAGCGCCATCTTGTATTATACAATAGCAGTATGTATAAAGAAAAATAGGTGACTTATTGCTATATCTAACATGTCTAAAATGTTTAAACAAATACCAAATATTTGTGTTTTTAGAATCAATTTTTCGACTTAAAGGCAGATAACTCTTATAGTAAAAATTTTATACTGGAATGATAGTGAAATTTCTATTATTTACTTGTAGCAAGAAAACAAGTTGGGTGACACTATTTTTTCTTTTTATTTTCTTAAAGCATAAAACCTATCTTCCCATATTTTATTTCAAAATTCTATTTCATAGATTTCTTTTTATTCACAAAAATGTGTTTTCATGAACAATCATGCAAATTTGGGCAATTTTGCACGACTTGTAGCTTGAAAAATAGCGCGGTGTCCCGTACTTTTCATTATATTTTTGAAAAAAGCATAGTAAAATCTTTATTTTGGCAAAGTATAAGAAAATTCTATCTGAGAAAATATATACTGATGATCCACCTTAAAATAAGTCAGAACTTCCTCAGGATTATGTATCCCAGATATTGACTAAAAATTTTAAATGTCAAAGAAACAAAATTGGAAGCAAGAAGTAGCTGGAAAATGAATTAGTTATGCTTTTATAGTCCAATATCATGAACTCTTTCTACAAGATAATATGAATAACTTCCCTTGCTCCAGTCTCCTAGATACACATGTTTGTATTTATTTCAATTCAATTACACCAAAATGAGCCAAAAAGTACATTTCAAAAAAATTTACATGAACCAAATTAGGACCCTATTTTCACAATGCTAACAACTGTTTTTTTTTAAGTCACTGGCACACAAATATAGGAACAAAAGTTTCTTGTATTTACAAATTAAGTCATTGTGTCAAAATTTAGTACTGTTTTTCAAAATTCTCTTAATTTTCTATCAGAAAGACAATAAAGGAGGAGTGATATTCGTCTTCAACTTCATTACAACTATAAACTTGGTGTTCCCTTGAAATATTTTTTTATCATCCTGTATATTGGAAATTTAGAAATTTTTGCAATGTTTTTATTATATATATGTGTCGCAAAAATAAAAGCTCATATTTTAAAATTTGATAACATAACTTGTATGCAGCATTTCTAGAAATCACAAAAATTTTACCTGCATTTGTGTCCTTTTTTCAACAATCACAATAATAAATGCATGCAATAATTTCTGATTTTACAGTTTATACTGACCTCTATAACCAAGATAATCCTGTAGAATGTCCAACATGTGGGTCATCTGTGAGAACAGTAATACTTTATGTCCCACTGACTTCAGATAAGACAACATTTTATCCATCAACGCTAGCTTTCCACTCACATCTATCAAATGGTCTCCAATCATAAAAGGTTCTGGTTCAACACCTAAGGAGGAAATAAAAATATCCGGTAATTGGGTGTCTTATCATTCCTTAACAGCCCAATAGATATCGTTAGCCTGTTTTTGTATACTATACAGATATCGCTTTAAAGCTCCGCCCACTGCCAGACTACTTTTGTGTATTGCTGTTGACGAATGTTGTATGAACGTGTGATCTCAGAATGTGTATTGCAGTTGCATTCCAATGACGTATTTCTTGACCTTATGTGAACTATAGATTAATTTATGTTTTGTTTGTTTTCAAGCATTTCTTTAGAGCAATAAAATAAAAATGAAAATATTTTGTCTTCCATTCTTTTATTTAATATTTTATATGTCATAAATACATTATTGTCATAAATGCATTACATGTAAAACACACAAAATCAACCATGCAACAATGTCAATAATCAGTGAATGCCACGGTCAGTTTGAAATTCTGAAGCGTAGAACAAATCATACACTTTTGTCTTAAATCGGACAATGATATGTTATTTCTGTTTACTGTTGAAATTAATTGTTATGTTATAATAAATAATTATTAACTTTGAGCGATGTATTATTGTTGACCCTGCGAGATTCTTTTCGGGGTACCGGTCATCAGCTGATTGTGTGATTTTTTTTTCTATTATTACTACGCAGGCATCAAAGGTAAAATAAACAAAATCTAATATATTTTATATTGAAAATAAATGCAATAAATATGAGTTTTTCTGTCTTTCAAAGCAAAAGCAATGTACAAAATTAATTGCAGGATAAAGACAATAACTGTTTAGTGTCTTTAAATATCAGCTGTATTTGTACTCGGCTTGAAACAGGAGTAATTATTACAGCTTGCTGAAGCTCTCATTACACCTGTTTCTTAGCCTCGTACAAATACAACTGATATTTAAAGACACTAAACAGTTATTGTCTATTTCCTAGGCTTCACACTAAGATAAAAATAAAGATGAAAATATCTTCTTCAAACCATATATTCAAGGATTGGAAAGTAAATTGTGTATATAGTTAATAAGATTATAAGAATTTTCTACATATTAAAGTATAGAAAAACATGTTATAACTGGCCACATTCTTTGTGTCCTTGTCCCAAGTCAGGAGCATGTTATTCAGTGGTTGTTGTTGGTTGCTGTCTGCCATGAGTGTTTTTACATTTGTTGTTTAAGTATTAATCAGGCCATTGGTTTTCTCATTTAAATTGTTTCCCATTTCATCATCTCAGGGCTTTTTATAGATTTCTATTTATAGCTACAATGATATTGTCTCTTTTTTTCAAGGACGTTTGCTCATATATCAAAATTGAAAGTTGTTTTTTTTTTAAATAATATCACTATAGAACATTTTGATTACTTGATGTTAGAAAGGGTGATTTAAACCACAGAACAAATATTTTGATCTATTGATTGAAGCTGGATCACACTCAGGGCTTGAAAAAAGGATAAAATCCTGAAAACAAGTTTTACCCTAGAAGTCATGAAATAAACACTCTGAAAATAAAACTACTTTACAGTAGTAAAAGATGTCTATTTCGTTTAAAAAGCTACTTAGAAAACTAGATGTCTTTTTTGTATTTGTATTGTTGGGTTGTTGTCTCATTGAATTTATACCCCACATCTCCTTTTATAATATTCATAACCTTTAAAAACTTACCATCAAATAAATAAGGATGATTAACACATTTTCTTAGCTGCATTAAAATGTTCATCAAATTTGGTGCACTTGTTTCTCCACGATAATTTACTGTTTCAAACGCACCTATACAGAAAGACGAAACTTATTTTTTATTTGAAGTTATGTTCTTTACAAATATTTTTATTTAGTAAACTATTCTGCAGTCCCTATTTTTCAGATAACATTATATTCTTTAACAACTTTTTGAATTAGCTAATTGTATATATAATAAATAAATGAAAAACATTAATTTCTCCAAGTATAAAACTTGAGGGTTTGAAAACCACAAATTTTCACAAGGGATGATACCCCTTTGAAAAATGCACTGTAATATAAAAATGCAATTAATGTAAAAATCTTAATATACTGCATCTTGTTTTAAATACCAATATATTTCTATAAATAGACATCTCTAGAAATTTGCTTAAGGACAATAAATATCTTACTGATATCTTTGGTAAGTATTGCCTTATACAATTTTTTCTGTAATTTAGATATTCCATGAAACATAACAATCTCCGACTTTTTAGGGAGATCCTTTAAAACTTCATCTTTTGTTCTCCTTAATAGGTAAGGTTTTAACAGACTGTGAAGTTCCTTCATACCTGTAAAAGAAATTAATATAAAGACGTTATTTTCCATGAAGAAGTTATCTAGACAACATATATATTTTCAATATTAAAATTATTTTTGATACTGATCACAGGTGCATTATTTCAAAAAGTAGGGACTGTACATTAAGTACTGACTATTAAACATGTATGATGAAATGTATGTGTCAGCTTATCACACCTACCCTTGTCAAAGACATAAAAGTAGTTTTGTAGATAACTTTAATGCAGACACCAGGGGATTACAACTTTAGAATATATTTACATTTCTGATAAAAGGGTATTCTAATTCTTTTGCAATCTTACTACATGTTTTAACATCCATTCACAGGAATTTAGATAATACCATTATGTTTCATCAAGGGTTAAATCTTTTTAAAGGCACTCAGTATAAACAAGTATCACCAAACTTACCATTCTTATCCATATCACTGAATTTATCTACAAATTTGTCTTGCCCAGATTTTCTGAATTTTCTTGGTGCTATAAAGCTCAGTAGTGAATACAATTCCTGGAGGTTGTTTTGCACAGGTGTACCTGTCAACAACACACTGTGTGGTATGTCCCACTGTAAATACATAACATTTAAAGGTAATATACATGTAATTTATAAAGCCAACAACTATAAAAACTGTAGTTCATAGCTTTTCAGTGGACATACATGACATACTACCTTATTGATAGAAGTTACATGTGAAATCATTGCAACTCTTTTTTAAATGATATCAAATTATACATTTACTTTTCCCCAAACCTATTAATTTTCACTTTATTTCTTTTCTGTATTGGAATTTCCACAAATTAACTTTCTGCAATGCACAAGAGCCTGTTTTAGTACAAAAAAGGAGTGAGATCTCAGAGAACATAACTTACTTTTCATTATTTGTATTCAGATAAATACTTATCAACTGAGCTATTTAAATTCAAATTTTTCCAAATTTGTGGAAATGTCTCAGCTTTGCAACGAGCCACCCTAGATATCCAAGTTTAAGATATGGGCAGAGGACCCTAGATATCCAAGTTTAAGATATGGACAGAGGACCCTAGATATCCAAGTTTAAGATATGGGCAGAGGACCCTAGATATCCAAGTTTAAGATATGGACAGAGGACCCTAGATATCCAAGTTTAAGATATGGGCAGAGGAATTGACAAAAATGCTACCATTACTATTAGTGCCTACCTGTAATGAATTGCCTATTTTTGACTCATTTACAAACCTCTTTCAGTGTCAGATGAAGTTGTGATTCATTGTTCTTTAGTCTGTGAGCTTCATCCACTACTAAACAGGTCCAAGTAATAGATGATAAAAATCCACTGTCTTTCAGACATAACTATAAAATGTATTAATAAAATATCAAAAAGTCAGTCGGTCTAAATGCATTTTCTTGTTGGATAATTTTTTTTAGGTTCTTCTCTATGTCAATCAGGACATGTATAATGTATAGAAGAAAAGAAGACGTCACTGTTTTTCAAAAAATTCTAACAGGCATCCAATTGGAAGTTCGTATATTTTTGCTGAAATTGAAAAAAAAAACTAATGTTGTTTTGGAAGTTTAAAACAATATTTTTTATAAAATATCTAAATAAATTAATCTAATGTGGAGTATAATAAGGGTATCTGTTGGATAATGGGGAAACATAGTACTTCCTTCAGGTCCAATTTATTGAAATATTTGTATCAGATATTACTTTTTGTGGTAGTCTCCTCAGTTGGCACCTAAAGACAACCTTTGTGAATTTTTGACAATGACAACCATGAGTATAGAACATGTATTATCATAATTATTATAATGATTAACAACAAACTTTAATTTTGATGATTTAAATACTCCTTTAACTAATTATTGTATTACTGGTAAATATTGGTATTTTTTGTTACTTGTGTATTGAAATAAAAACAAACAGAATTTTGATTGCTTTATATCTTCTCAACACAAACATGAAAAAATAGGTGATTAGAAAAAATTAATGTCTATCAGGTATATAAAGTCTTAACAGTTGCTTCTTTAAGTCATATCTTAAAATTAAGAGACAAGTAAATGGATATTTGTGACAGTAAAACTACCGATGGACGTCTGCAAAGCTTCAAATACAATACAGTTATCTCTGTTCTAATGCAAAATAAACAAATCATTCAATTTTAGTCATTATTTCATTGTAAAATTTTCATTAAACAAAAATCCCGCGAAATGATGTTATTTTAATTGGTGCCTAAACTAGGTGACATCATAGGTATGCTTCCTGCGTCAAACGTAAACACTGCTTCTTGTCCGCCTCAAAATGTAATAAAATTTGATAAAAAGAAGATTTTTATGTGCAACATGTGAGTTTTTTGCTTATTATTGGAGAAATTACATGGCAATACATTCCAGAATTCAAAATGTCGGCTTCCTTAGTTACAGACAGGGAGATAGAGAATTTTACGCTTATTGTCATCCAATCAAAACCATTGCTACACAATAATTGCATTAGAATACTTTATCTTTGGCTCTGTTTCCATTTTCGCAAAAGGTAAAACAATGTATGGCAGTGTCCTAGCTAGCCCCAAATAGAGGGGCACAACTCCCCTCTACCATTTTGTGCACCTCTCTGCCATTAAAGTTTAGGCCTATGCATGATTTGTTTTCATAATGACCAAGCATTATTTGTACATGTATTTGAACTCAGTTTTCAGTTTCCCTAAATTTTGTATGATCTATGACAAGCCCTGATTTGTACAGTTTGAAAAGGATTAATACATAATCATAAATCATAAGACCTTTTATAAATGCAAGACATAAGAACAGCCATATATAATACCTCATATGTTGTAACCAGTATATTGATATTATGGGATTTATTCTTCATATGCTGAGCTAACTCGTTCCTCTTTTCTTTGTCTCCTGTATAACATAGGACCTTCAAAGTTGGTGCAAACCTACAATTTTAAATAGACCAACTAGGGTGCTATACTCTGAAATAAGTTTTATTTATAATTTTTTCATGCCTGAAAATATCAATAAGTCAACTGATAAGATTCTGTACTGGTGTTCAGACAAGTAATTATGTTGATGGCAGAGTATGTTAAATTCTTATCTGTAGAACCTAATTATACTACAAAAGACACAAATAAGAGGTTTAATATATTGAATGTTTATTTCAATTTGATAAGAAAAATTGTTTGAAAATATTTAAATTCCTGTTTTAGAATTTTACGGTCACATACTGAATTTTGAAGACACAAAGTATACAAAATCGAAAATTTCATAATCAACCTATTGAATCATATCAAAAACCTTAAAGTGGTAGATATTTTGTTTAAAAAGGCATAAACCTCTGTGAAAATTTGAAAGAAATCTCCAAATGAAAATCAAATTTGGAGTATATAAAAAATTAGATTTGGTATGAATGCCAATCAGACAAATATCCAATACAGTACAAATGATGTAGATGTTTGCAACTATAGATCTATTTAAGCAACTATAGAGTATGTCTATTTTAATTGTACAAAGTCCTATTATTAATATCAAAATAAGTAGGTGTGGTATGATTGCCAAGGAGACAACTATTCACCAAAGTTCAAAGAAGTGGATGTAAGCAATTATTGGCAACCGTACAGCCTTCAACAATGAGAAAAACCCATACCGTATAGTTGGCTATAAAAGGCCCTGACATGAAAAATATGAAACAATTCAATTGAGAAAACTAACAGCCTAATTTATAACAAAAAAAATTACGAAAAACAAATATGACAGACAATGAACCAACGACAACCACTGAACTACAGGCTCCTGACTTGGGACAGGCACATAATGTGGTGGGGTTAAACATGTCCCCTAACCTGGGACAGTGGTGTAACAGCACAACATAAGAAAATACTATAAAAATCAGTTGAAAAAGGCTTAACTCATCAGATCCATACAAAGTACCATGTTAACAACAACAAAAGTCAAAATGGTAAACAATACATATGGATCTTCTGACAACCATTTAATAATCATATGTCTGGATGGATGGATTTTAGGGAGAACAAGTGAATCTGTGAGCTACTGCTCACTAATGATACCCCTGCCCCTCTAAAAGTTTAAGGTAAACAGGAAGTTGTTGAGTGATGAATCTGAAAACGCATCACACCGTATAACTGACTCATATAAACCCTGAAACCAAATTTCAGAAGTCCTTGTAATGTTGTAGTTCCTGAGAAAGATGTGACGAAAAATATTCATGGGATGGACGGACGGACTGACGGATGGACGGACGAACTGATGGATGGATGGATGGACTGACGGATGGACGGATGGACAGACAGAGGTAAAACAGTATACCCCCACTTTTTAAAGCGGGTGTATAATGAAGGTTATCACTTGACAACTTCTACTATCATTGGTTCTTGTCATATGAATATCTACTCTGTCTTATTGTTAGACTTTTTCAATTTTTGAATTACCTCTTAATTTCTGCATCCCAGTTTTCTAACACGGACCGTGGACATACAACTAGACTTGGTTGAGCTTTCTTCTTTGATCTCTGATTATGCAGTATAAAGGCTATGGTCTTAAATAAATTAAAACTCATGTGAACAGTGTGCACAACATGTTTAGTAAAATACTCAACAAATGAAGATGAGGAAAATCTGAGATATTTCACTGTTTTGGTTTTGTTTACCAAAATTTTTAACAAGAAATAAACATTGATTGACTTTAAAATAATATTCATTTTAAGATTCATTTTAAAATTAAAATTTGGACACACATGTGAGTAAATAAATTATAATTTTGGCATATAATTGTCATGAATGAATGTTTTCTTCTGAGTTGTTTCGATATGAGATTGTAGCAGAGAATTTTTACTCCCTCTCATTTGGAAATGAATATACTTGCTTGGTTATAACTGGATATAAATAAATCTTCCTCAATACAGGATGAAAATAAATATTCTGCACCACAAAGAAATTATTGTGTACAAAATAAAAATATACTGATATATACAGAATATTTGATATAAATGAGCCCTTCTAGCAACAGGTGAAAAATTCTCACACCCAACCCATAGCTCTGGAAATCAAATGTTCATCCCCATAAAGCTATCAATTGTAGCATCTGGAATTACCAGCATATTGTCATTATTGTGAGAGACGATTTTACTCACACATATTTCAAATTAATTTTTACCATTTGGATGGGATGTGTACACATTTTGGTTAAAAATATTATGAATAATTTCAGCAGATCCTATGTGTTAATACCTGACAGGTTTTACCAAGACCCATTTCATCTCCTAGAATGGCTCCATGCTCCTTCTTGTAACAGTCAATCAACCAGTTCACTCCAGCTAACTGGTAAATTCTCAGGGGAATACTCTCTGCAAATATTAGAAAACAAAAACACTCAAATTCATGGTTGCACAGTTTATTACATCTCTACACTTAGTCCATTGAATGCATACTGGTTGATATTTGAGTCTCTGATACATGATTTTAGTAGCTATTGACTTTTAGACTAGCTTTCAGTAAATGCCAGTACTCTCAGATCGGTACTTTGCAAATTTTAAGTCTTTTTGTTAGTTGCTTTTTGTGTACATTGTTTTGATGATATGAACAATGATTCTTATAGTTTGATCCTTTGTTATAACACTACTGTCCCAGGTTATGGGGAGGACTGGGTACACATAAATATGTTTAACCTGGCCACATTAGGTACGTGCCTGTCCCAAGGCATCAGCTGTATTTTTTCAATGGTTGTCGTTTCTTGATGTATTTCATGTTTGTTTTTCTATTATTGTTTTGTATATATAAATCTCATATAGTTTTTGTCATTTAAATTGTTTTACATTTGTCATGTTAGGTTTTACATTTGTCATGTTAGGTTTTACATTTGTCATGTTAGGTTTTACATTTGTAATGTTAGGTTTTACATTTGTCATATTAGGTTTTACATTTGTCATGTTAGGTTTTACATTTGTCATGCTAGGGCCTTTTATAACTTGATTTTGCTGATTGCTTAAGGCTGTACAATGACCTAAAGTTGCTAACTTTTATGTCACTTGGTCTCTGGTGAAAAGTTGTCTTGTTGGCAATCATACCACATCAGAAAAAAAGAAGTTATAAAAATAGAAGGATTATATATAGTTTCAAACTAGAAGAATAGACCTTTATCAAAATTGGGAATTTTTGATAATCATACTTGTCAACTTTTGAAAATCATCATGATGTCCATGGCTCTTGAGGTGAGGGAAGTGTGACAGGATTGCTTCCTTTGATTTGATTTGATTTTGGTGTTTTAACGCCACTTTTAAGCACCACTTTTGGGCTATTTCGTGGCGGCCAGTTTTTATTGGTGGAGGAAGCCGGAGTGCCCGGAGAAAACCACCGACCTTCGATAGGAAAACTGACAATCCTAGTCAATTAAGACTGAGTCGAGTGCACCCGCACGAGCGGGTTCGAACTCACAACCTCAGTGTTGACTGGCTAGTGATTACAGTAGTAACTACTTAGACCACTCGCCACCGAGGCCCCTTGCTTCCTTTGAGGAGTAGATACTAAGCTTATATTTTGTTGAGAAATACTAAATAAACATTAACAATTTAAAAAAATTACCCGTATCAATTATATTGAAAGCGTTTTCCTCTTCTGATGATATAAATACAAATATTATTTTTGTCAGGAATTTGCCACATAGTTCAACCAAATTGAATTGTAAAAAAAATATATACTTATACATGATAACATCAGGATAAAACAAAACAAAACAAAAAAGAAGACAAAGTTATGACCAAATAGACAAATACACTTCAAACAATTCTTTTTTTTTCGAACTCATAGTTTGTTAAAATATAAGCTTAAATTGTACCAGCTTTCAAGATATTTTTTTTTTTAAATGTGTTATTATTTTGAAAGATTTAGCAAAAGTTTGTAGATGACGAACACTTACTACAAAACATTAAAAAAAAACATGTGACAACCATGAGAACGGTGAGGGCTTATAAAACAAAAGTAATGATCACTGCGACTGCAAGGTATTTCACTCAAACCTGAAAAAATTATCATCATAAGACATAACATACACATTGTAAGTGGCCAATCTAATTCTAATCTTGGTATCCGGCGTTTAAACATGTTAAAAATAAACAAAAAATCTAATTAAACAAAAATAATGGGACAAAAGAACAGAAAAATTAAACATTAATTGAAAGGGATTTAATGTCTTTACAAAGTACACACGTTTGTGAAATTACGAATTCAAACTATTTGATCATTGGCTACTAAACGTCCAGCGGCAAATATTTTATTCTCCAAGATTAAATGTCGATTATATGCACATGGACGAGTCAATAGGCAGACACCAATCAGGATCGAAAAATTATATATGTAGCTGTTTACTTTCCGATATGTATAGCAAAAAATATCTGGAAACCTCAGGTACGAAAGTATAGAATTCATGTAAATATTGCAAAAGAAATTCAGCAACTTTGACTTTAAATAGATGCAGAAGATACCAAAGGTACATCCAAAACTTATAAGTTCAACATGTTCAAAGAGAAACTGAAAACGCTATGGCAAAATCCTGTTATCAAATAAAACAAATACATTTGAGGATGCATACCACAAAAATGAATTCACTAGCCCTCTGTAAAATATATATCAATAAAACAGAAATTTTAGTGACAATGAAATATAATATTAAAAAGAAAATTCACAGTACACGTTTTGAAGAAAAGTCAATTTTAAATCAAATTATTTAATAGTGTTTGCGGTATTTACGTGCATCCTAATGTATGTGTACTTCGTTTAACAGAATATTCAGATTCCTTTATCTTCGAAAGTCTAAAATGTGCTTGCATACTTCTTGAATATTTATTTGTGGTTCAATTTGCCATCAAAATTTCGTAAAAATCCATTAGAATGCCCATTTACATACCTTGTGCATTGTTAAGCTTCTTTTATGGTGTTTACCGTTCAAATTTCAAATCTAGGCCCTATCCCATGGCACTCAACGGTATTTTAACAAAATAAGTCATGGAACTCTAAGGGTTAAGCCCTGATTTGTTACACAGATGTCCTGGGTTCGTGTCTCGGAGGAGACCATGTGATTTTCTGATAAGAATCATGCTCTCCAGTTACACATGAAACAAGTGTTTGTGCAACACAGCAAGAGCAAGGTTCTGAATAGCCTGGGATCCTGAATCACTGCTCGACAGTAGAACTTTCGATGAAGTATTAGATTGCGTCAGGATGCCAGGCTAGGTTCTGAAAGGTTGATTCACTGATTAGTCAAGTCTTGAATTTACCTGCCCATCCTATCGCATTCAAATCTTTATTAGATTTAATATATTTCTCTGTGACATTTTCATCCTCACTGTCGCTTATGTCCATCTGGATTTTGTTGAAATATTTCTTAGCGTTCAGAATTTTATATTTTGTTGAGGTTGCAATTTCCCGGGACTAATATAAACAAAATGGGGTATCAAAACTGCATGGGACCTGAACGGAGAATTAAAAATCTGAATGAGCCTAAAATTCCGCTAATATTTTTTTAAAACGAAAATAAAAACATAGACGAAAAATATGGTTGTTAACTTTTCATGTTCGATGTCATTTGGTCTCTTGTAGAGATTTGTCTCATTGGGATCACACCACATCTTCTTTCTAATTTTTATTTATAAACTAGGATAACCCCGTCACAATCTTTGTGTGCCTGTCCCAAGTCTGGAACTTGTACTTCAGTGGTTGTACTATGTAGCTCATTGTTGAAGGTCTTATAATGGTGACCTACAGTTGTTAACTTCTATGTCATTTGGTCGCTTGTGAGTGTAGTCTCATTGGCAATCATACCACATATTTTTATATTCATATTGTATGTTTGTAACAAAACTCGGACCTGCTGAATGAAAATGAAAAGTCCTGAATGAACCTGGATATATAAAGTTAATTCAACATAGCGTATAAAACATTTGCAAGAAGAGTCAAAAGTAACTTGTGATAAAAATATTTAATTTTAATGATTAGCATAAAATGAGCTTGCATTATCGTTGTTATCAGTTACACATTATTACATAATTATACACAATTAAAACACATTAAACATAACAATGAAAACACTAATTGAAACAAATATTATAGAACAAGCTAATTAATTGTCATGTAATTACGCTTATATAAACAAAATGATAATACAAATCTAAAGGTTTAATCCTTTAATTTCATCAAGAATACTTTAAAAAGACTTTTGTTCATAAAAAAATTTGTGAGTCAACATACTGTAAAAGTGTTTATATTGAATAAAAAAATTGGCGTTAGAAAATGCGTTTACATACTAAAATTTTCAATATAATAATTATATACAGTACACAATACTATAAAACATTAAAATGTGATATTATTCACAGTCTACTTTAATCACATATATATTTACTCTTGCTCTAATATAAAAATATGTATATACATGTAGTTAAATACACTGTCTATGTTCATCACAAAACCAATCACTACTAACTCCTGCACATGTTTGATGGGTCCATTTGCTACACGTAACTCTTCCTCTTTTAGCTTCGCATCCTATCATATTTTCGTATAAATCGGGCTTCCCACATAAGCAGGTACATTCAATCTTTCTCTGGTGTACTTTCACATGAATATCAGAAGAAACGTCTAACATCTTAGGAAATTCAATTAGATATCCTTGTTCCAAACAACTTACAAGATGAGTTCTCATTGATTGTTCGTCGTAATCTATCTTTAAACGAGGGTTAAAATTTTGATTCACACAAAATTCCATTAAGTTAGCCAGATCATATAATCCACAGTCATTACCATTAGATTGTTGTTGCACTTCTGGTATTTTCACGTTGAAGCTTTTCTTCTTATCTCCATATATTGCAGCCAACTGTATTTCTAGACTCGCTGTTATAGTGTGTAAAGAGTTTAGACTGTCTAGATCGTGCACTGTGGTGTCTCTTGTTTGCTGAAGTGACGTAACCCAGTGTGATTTTCCTGTGTGATGTATCTGCACACATGGAGCTTTTTTTGACTGAAATGTTCCAAAGTCTTGAGTCCAACTCTTTGTATTTTCATTGAACCTTGGTGCCAATATAGTTGCCTGAAAGCCAGAAATTCCTGGAAACTGTGTTTGTACAATATCGGTACAAGTGTTAATGATGTCTGAGCAAAGCCATGTATTAGTAAGTATCTTATTTTTGTGCTCGAGCGTAAGACCACTTACCCATGGTGTTTTATCTGAAAATGTTTGCATCGACAGTTTCCTCTTTTTTACTGGTAGTGGGCATGTACTTCGAGGTGAAATGGCGCGTATGTCTGCTTGTTTGTCTGCAAAACGTAGTCGCTTTCCTGTACATGGAGTTTTTACCGTAGGTGTTTTAAGCTGTTTAGGTGTCCTTGGTGACAAACTAACCGGGCTGCAAGGAGGAGATGAAATTTCTGTCGCGACTGCCTCAGAATCTGGAGCAGGTACCACATCAATGTCGTAGTCATTTGCTCTAGGCTTCTTCCTTCCTGACTTTTTATCGTTCCTTTTTAAATATTTCCGTGATAACATTCGTAGGTTGATAATTTTTGTTTTGCTGTCAATTTCATCTCCTATAAACAACTTTGCTGCAATAATGTGATAGCAATGTGTGGTTGACGGACACTGGCATGTTTCCTTCGGTAAAAGTGTTACGGCGTAGTTTGTTCCCTGTGTTCCTTTCACCATGAAGGCTCGCTGCTGTTGTACAAAAGTAACGTGTCCGCTTTCCACTGCCAATCTGGCTAGAGATTTCTGTGTTAGGTCTTTATCCTGCAGAGTTTTCTCATTTGAAACAATTATACCTTCTTCACTTTGTAATATGGTATCTGTATTCGTTACCATTTCAGTGTCAACCGGTTCATTAGTTTGAATAATTTCAACGGGCAATCTTCTTTTTTTTCTCTTAAGGTCCAGGTTTCATCATCAACAAGGTATTTGGTATTCAAATATGTTCCTGTATAAATATAAAGTCATTCGTTCTCTTCAATATAATTTTATTTAAAATAAAACAAATAGAACATAATGTTGTGTCAGTTTAAAAGCATCTACCCGTATGATCCATTCAGGTCTTGTCCTTTCAGGTCTTTTATTTCCCCGACAAGGTCCGATTTTGTAACTCAACCATTATTTTTCGATCAAATTCTTTATCATTTCAATGATATATTATACCTTTCCTATAACAAAATTCATATTTCAAGGAGATTGATTGAAAACAGTTAAAGAACTTGAATAAATCTGACGGCAGATTTTCAAGTCAATTTAGGTTATTAATTTAGTTTTCCGTTCAGGTCCCAGTTTTCACACCCCAACGATATTTTCATATTTTTTTTTAAATATTATCATTATATTGAACTTTTAGTTTCACAAAATCTAAAGTTGAAAGATATCCATCGAATATTAAAAAAGTTATTGAAGTAAGAATAAGTCCGATCATAGATTTTCAGGTCCGTTCAGGTCTTTTCATTTCTCCGTTCAGGTCCAACTTTTGGCATCAAAAAATTGTTTTTTATCTAAAAAAAAATTAATCTTTAATGAAATATGGATATTAACATTTAATAAAATTGTAACTTGAGGAAATTCCATTGATTAATAAAAAAGTTATTGCAATTTGAATAATTTGAGTTGTATGTCTTCAGGTCTATTCAGGTCTTTTCAGGTCCACTTTCAGGTCTTTAGTGTAACCCACAAAGGGAGGAAACTCTTCATAAATTTTCGGTTACGCCCCTTCTTGATTTCCGGTTGGATGACATCGAAAATGTTTATTTACAAAATTTTAGATTTTATTTGAAGAAAACATTCAATATGTCTGCATTAAGTTTAGACATAAAGAAAAAGTTTAAATCTCTGATTGGAAAACAGGTACACTGTGTGTCATTGTCGTTTTACGCAGATAAATAGGCTCTCTTTTACTTTACTCTAGAGGTCCCTCAGCTGAAGGGTTGGGATTCATTTATGACATTATGGGTTTTGGTTAGGGTTAAGGTTATGGTGGGTAAATTATAGCTCTATATGAGATAGAACCCCATACTTAAAAGATTAAAAACGTGTGCAATTTAGAAGACTATAGCGTGTAGATTAGATTAACATCACATTACACCGTCATTAGGCACCTACCATTCATGTTTTATGCCCTTGAATTTGTGGGGACATGGGTTTTTTCTTGGGAAAAACAATTTTTTTAGTGAAAAAACAAACTAATTTGTTATACATACGCCTAGGACCAATAGATAAAGGGACATGCAAAATTTTGTTTAACAGGTCATTGTCATCCTGGGTACCATAAGAAAGTACCTTGGAAATTTAAAATATTGATTAGTTGAATCCATGACAGCTTGCCCCACTGCCAAATCACCCCACACCAAATTGCCCCACTTTTTCACCAACTCACCCCACATTCTAAAAATCACCCCACTCTTGATTACCAACTCGCCTCACTTATGAAAAAGGTTAAAATCCCGCTGAATAAAGATCTGCCAACTCGCCCCACTTATGAAAAATAGTAAAATCCTGATGAATTTAGTCCTGCCAACTTGCCCCACTTATCATGTTTACAAAAAAAGTAAAATACCATTGAATATTAGTTTTCCAACTCGCCCCACTTATGAAAAGGAGTTTAATGCCATTGAATAAAAGTTGGCCAACTCGCCCCACTAATGAATAAAAGAATTACACTGTACTGGATTAAGGCCTACTAACTCCCCCCACTTATGAATTAAATTAATACTGTTGAAAACCTAAGAAATGCATCTTGTTTTTTTAACTCTTTTCTTTTGGTTGAAATAAAGCAGAAAGAACTCTGTGACGTACGATGTTATTGACTATTGTAACTGTTTATGACGTTTGTTTTCTGGTAAATGTAATCACTGTTTTACTATACATGTAGATAAGTCATGAATCATTGGTGTTTATAATAATAATAAAGTTATTCTCCAATAAATGCTAAAATTACATAATAATAAATAATGTATCTACATTTTATTTTAAGAAATAATTCAATCATAATCATATATTAAATTTTCGATTTTATTAGCATCACAAGTGATTTTTTTATTCTGTGTAGATAAGTTTTCATAAGTGGGCGAGTTGGCAAACCTTTATTATATATTATTGGGGTTTTACCTTTTCATAAGTGGGTGAGTTGGTAAACCAGAGTGGAGCGAATTTTAGAAAGCGGGCGAGTTGGTAAACAAGAGTGGGCGATTTTTAAAAAGTGGGCGAGTTGGTGAAAAGTGGGCGATTTGGCAGTGGGCGAGTTGTCTTGCTTCCGATTAGTTAAAGAGAAAATTGTATTAACCTTCAAGCATTGAGAATTATGACATTATTTCCAAAGGAAGTGATGCTAGCTCGGTCTTTTTAATTTCATGAAATGAAGGCATACATGTGATTCTTCCAGCGGAGTCAAAATCTCCGCTTTTCCGACCCTCTTCCGTCTCTCCCATTAAAATTTGAAATCTTCCGCTTTCTAAAATTTCAACCTCGAAAAATATTCAGTAGACATTTTGTTTACAAAATCGATATGGACAAACTCGAATTTGATATGGTAAAACTCCGAGAAATCGCGGAAGTCGCCATTTCCTGTTATTGATTTTGTGTCAAAAGATAAAAATGGTAAATAGGTAATCATGGTAATTAGGATCGAGTAATCAATGAAGGTGTTTAGGATTAGACTGTATATACAACAATAAAAGATGATTTGCAATTACCTGGTGTTCAACTAGCTAGTTTAAGACACACGCCTGGATGATTAAAAGTGAAAGACCAACAATGGATTAAGTAGAACAACGACTCAGCGATCTTTGATGCTGTTGAAAACATGGAACTGAACCTCAAAGAAATAATTTGATATTTATGGCTTGTTTTCTATCCAAGCCAATGGAATACCTATATAAGAATGTGTGTTATGCTGACACTGAAAGAACATTCTCAATGCTTAAGAAGATCCAGTCTGACTCCAGAGACAACCTTGCTGATAAGACCATAAGACCATCCACAGTCTTCTAAGTGTACAGATCAACAACCCAACAGACTGTCACTATCTTGAACAATATACAATGAATAAATATTTGAAAACCCTTATCTTCTATTTCTATCAAGTAAAATGGCTATGCAGGTGTTTAAAGGTATGGAATCATTGTTCTTTAACAAAAAAGGAATATATGCAGTTTCAACACACAAAAAAACCATTGTGTACGTCGATAAAAACGTTGATAAAAAATCTCCAGTTATGAGGCTCAAACTCCAGCTGAAAATTTCCAAATCTCCAGTTGTGGCTTGACAACTCTGTCACAATGTCTGTGAAGACGTTACCCAATTGTATAAAAAATATTGGAGTTCAACAATTGGTAATTGGACTGGTATAGAAAAAATTATTATATTGAATCTAAACTTGATTTATCTAAGACATAACAAAATGGGAACAATTTTGATTATTTCATTTTTCCTTTACCTTTGTTGATGTTTTGTCTCATGAATTTTTATATTAATTAAAAGTATTATTTTTTTTACTAATGCCTACTTTGCATGTAAGGTTGACATGACACTACATTCACATTCGATATGATTTAAGGCCTTTTTGTGATAGATTTATTTGTTTTAGGATTCATTTACATCACCAGTTGATGAACAAATCGATCGTGATTCTTTCCCTGGAGATTTGCCAGCAGTTGCTAAATACAAGGTAAATTGTTTAAGTATTTAGGGATTATTATTATATGTTTTAAGAAAAGTAAAACTTTCTCTTAACTTGTCCAATAATTAGTAACTTTGTAAAACTGTATGTGTAAACAAATTTTACTTGTTGGAGTTGATGAATAGTAGAGTTTATATAGTATGCCCTGGTAACCATCTCTTATATTTATAATTTAATTTTCCATTGGTGTGTGGAATAAGTTTATGGCAGGACTACTTGATAGTAATAAATGGCAAAATGTTAACACATTTATTGGAACAATTCCATACTGTTTAGAATATTCAAGTCCCTTCCTATCAATTCAGTAATGCACTCAGGAATGATAAATAATTGTTGTTTGTTAAAAATTTCAGAGTACAAAATGAACAATCATGATAACAACAGACTGAATGTCAACCATAATTAAATAATTGGAAATTTAACTGCTGTGTGATTATGATTTTCAATGTATTAAATCAATCTGAAATTTTAAAGCAATAAGGATTGTATTTGACTAGAGCATATAAAAAGGGGGTGTGGCACACAATTTTGTATCATAAATTGATATTTGACAAAAAAATGTTTAGTTGTGTAAACATAAATTTATGCAGTTATAACCCTTTTAAGGTTGTTATTAATAGATATGAGTTGGGGATACTTTAACTTTAAATTATATGACTTCTATGCATTTATTGTCAGTTTTTTTTATTACAGCATACTGTACTTGCTAATCCTCATGAAGAGCAGGAAGTCTTAGAAGGCATAGAAAATATATACTACAGTCATACAGATACTAGTTTGTATGAACTAGAGGTGAGATAAAAACAGAAAACTAGTACAATTAAAAATAGATCTGGGGTATATATCAGTACAACAACAACCTAACAACATAATAATAAAACAACATCAAAAGGGTGAAAAACAGACTTCAACAATAGACAAGTGTCTATACAATATGTCAACCTTGTAATTGCTCTGATTGTTTCTTGCTACAGATCTAAAAAAAAAAGTGTTAAAAGCTAGGAGACATTTTTATTTTTGATTCATTTAATCCATTTTCTGCAGGCCACATGTTCTGACTATAGAAGTGTTTGTTCAAAGTCATTATACAATTATATTTGTTTTAAATTGAATAAACTATACCGTAGCCTTTAAGGTTAGAGAGACCAGTATACATGTATGATAGAAATATGTCAAATACCACAAGTCAAGTCAAATTTAAAAGAAATTTTTTTTGTATTTAGAAACTTCCAGAAGTATTAGATTTACAGGATATAGATGCAGATAGAAACAGACTTAGAAAACAGCTGAATGTGGTATGTAAACAAATGAGAATATATATTGTCTCCCCTTGTTAGTTACTAGATCAGAAAAATAGTTTGCAGTAAAGATATAAAGTAAACACTCCTGTAGTAATGCTAGAATTTGGTCAAGATATTACATTACAATAAAACTAGAGTGTTTGCTAGATGTGAAAAAAAGAACCATAAAGAGGATATGTATTAGTGGTATTGTAAACCTTAGGGGAGTTGATAGCCAGAATATTTTAAACCAGATACCATTTGGAGATGGGGGTACATGTAAAATTATTCAATATCAATTAAATGGGGTATGTAAAGTATTTGAGATTCCTATTAAATTTTTCATATTTCTAATGTTTCCATGACAAGTTAAAACATTAAATAATGACAATAGATAACAACTCACTTAGAGTTTAGTAATGCTTACTTAAACATAAGGATTTCCTCTTAAATAATTTAAGTGTGCATCATTTTGCTTTTTAGGTGTCAAAGAAAGTTTCTGACCTTGTCCTTCAAAACCATCCTGCTTATGCTAGGGAATTACAAAGGGTTATGGAGCTTGAAAAGACTCTTCAGCTAGCTAGTGTTATTTGTGCCAATGGCAGAAGGTAAATATATATAATTTGACTGATTGTCTCCCTTGTTAGTTACTAAATCTGGAAAATAGTTTGCAGTAATGACAGTAAAACTCCTGTAGAAATGCTAGAAATTGGTCAAGATATTACATTTGAATACAACTTAAGTATTTGCTAGATGTGAAAAAACCATACCAAGGATATTCAAGATGTGACAGTTGGGAAAATGGGAAAATTATTGAGGAGTCATTATTATTCATGTGATCCTAATTAACTTGGTTTTCAACAAAATACAAGTTTCCTATGGATTTGTATCCAGATGTATGAAAACTTCAATTCTTCTTCAATCATGTTAATCAGAACCCACAAAATAATAGAATCCACGGTATAAGTATGTAAGAGACCAGATTTAAAGTTCTTGATTCTGATTGTATTTGATTTATTAAAGGATACATCTTGTTTTTAACTCTTTTCTTTTGGTTGAAATAAAGCAGAAAGAAGTCTGTGACGTACGATGTTATTGACTATTGTAACTGTTTATGACGTTTGTTTTCTGGTAAATGTAATCACTGTTTTACTATACATGTAGATAAGTCATGAATCATTGGTGTTTATAATAATAATAAAGTTATTCTCCAATAAATACTAAAATTACATAATAATAAATAATGTATCTACAATTTTATTTTAAGAAATGATTCAATCATAATCATATATTAAATTTTCGATTTTTATTAGCATCACAAGTGATTTTTTTTATTCTGTGTAGATAAGTTTTCATAAGTGGGGCGAGTTGGCAAACCTTTATTATATATTATTGGGGTTTTACCCTTTTTCATAAGTGGGGTGAGTTGGTAAACCAGAGTGGAGCAAATTTTAGAAAGTGGGGCGAGTTGGTAAACAAGAGTGGGGCGATTTTTTAAAAAGTGGGGCGAGTTGGTGAAAAGTGGGCGATTTGGCAGTGGGGCGAGTTGTCTTGCTTCCGATTAGTTAAAGAGAAAATTGTATTAACCTTCAAGCATTGAGAATTATGACTTTATTTCCAAAGGAAGTGATGCTAGCTCTGTCTTTTTTTAATTTCATGAAATGAAGGCATACATGTGATTCTTCCAGCGGGAGTCAAAATCTCCCGCTTTCAGACCCTCTTCCGTCCCTCCCGTTAAAATTTGAAATCTTCCGCTTTCTGAAAATTTCAACCTTGAAAAATATTCAGTAGACATTTTTGTTTACAAAATCGATACGGACAGAGAAAAAGTCTGAGAAACTCGAATTTGATATGGTAAAACACCGAGAAAAACGGAAGTTGCCATTTCCTGTTATTGATTTTGTGTCAAAAGGTAAAAATGGTAAATAGGTAATAAGCGTAGAGTAATCAATGAAGGTGTTTAGAATTAGACTATATACAACAATAAAAGATGATTGGCAATTACCTGGTGTTCAACTAGCTAGTTTAAGACACACACCTGGATGATTAAAAGTGAAAGACAAACAATGGATTAAGTAGAACAACGACTCAGCGATCTTTGATGCTGTTGAAAACATGGAACTGAACCTCAAAGAAATAATTTGATATTTATGGCTTGTTTTCTATCCAAGCCAATGGAATACCTATATAAGAATGTTTGTAATGCTGACACCAAAAGAACATTCTCAATGCTTAAGAAGATCCAGTCTGACTCCAGAGACAAACTTGCTGATAAGACCATAAGACCATCCACAGTCTTCTAAGTGTACAGATCAACAACCCAACAGACTGTCACTATCTTGAACAATATACAATGAATAAATATTTGAAAACCCCTTATCTTCTATTTCTATCAAGTAAAAATGGCTATGCAGGTGTTTAAAGGTATGGAATCATTGTTCTTTAACAAAAAAGGAATATATGCAGTTTCAACACACAAAAAAACCATTGTGTACGTCGATAAAAACGTTGATAAAAAATCTCCAGTTATGAGGCTCAAACTCCAGCTGAAAATTTCCAAATCTCCAGTTGTGGCTTGACAACTCTGTCACAATGTCTGTGAAGACGTTACCCAATTGTATAAAAAATATTGGAGTTCAACAATTGGTAATTGGACTGGTATAGAAAAAATTATTATATTGAATCTAAACTTGATTTATCTAAGACATAACAAAATGGGAACAATTTTGATTATTTCATTTTTCCTTTACCTTTGTTGATGTTTTGTCTCATGAATTTTGATATTAATTAAAAGTATTATTTTTTTACTAATGCCTATTTTGCATGTAAGGTTGACATGACACTACATTCACATTCGATATGATTTAAGGCCTTTTGTGATAGATTTATTTGTTTTAGGATTCATTTACATCACCAGTTGATGAACAAATCGATCGTGATTCTTTCCTGGAGATTTGCCAGCAGTTGCTAAATACAAGGTAAATTGTTTAAGTATTTAGGATTATTATTATATGTTTTAAGAAAAGTAAAACTTTCTCTTAACTTGTCCAATAATTAGTAACTTTGTAAAACTGTATGTGTAAACAAATTTTACTTGTTGGAGTTGATGAATAGTAGAGTTTATATAGTATGCCCCTGGTAACTATCTCTTATATTTATAATTTAACTTTCCATTGGTGTGTGGAATAAGTTTATGGCAGGACTACTTGATAGTAATAAATGGCAAAAATGTTTACACATTTATTGGAATAATTCCATACTGTTGAGAATATTCAAGTCCCTTCCTATCAATTCAGTAATGCACTCAGGGAATGATAAATAATTGTTGTTTGTTAAAAAATTTCAGAGTACAAAATGAACAATCATGATAACAACAGACTGAATGTCAACCATAATTAAATAATTGGAAATTTAACTGCTGTGTGATTATGATTTTCAATGTATTAATTCAATCTGAAATTTTAAAGCAATAAGGATTGTATTTGACTAGAGCATATAAAAAGGGGGTGTGGCACACAATTTTGTATCATAAATTGATATTTGACAAAAAAATGTTTAGTTATGTAAACATAAATTTATGCAGTTATAACCCTTTAAGGTTGTTATTAATAGATATGAGTTGGGGATACTTTAACTTTAAATTATATGACTTCTATGCATTTATTGTCAGTTTTTTTTTATTACAGCATACTGTACTTGCTAATCCTCATGAAGAGCAGGAAGTCTTAGAAGGCATAGAAAATATATACTACAGTCATACAGATACTAGTTTGTATGAACTAGAGGTGAGATAAAACAGAAAACTAGTACAATTAAAAATAGATCTGGGGTATATATCAATGCAACAACAACCTAACAACATAATAATAAAACAACATCAAAAGGATGAACAAACAGACTTCAACAATAGACAAGTGTCTATACAATATGTCAAACTTGTAATTGCTCTGATTGTTTCTTGCTACAGATCTAAAAAAAGTGTTAGTAGCTAGGAGACATTTTTATTTTTGATTCATTTAATCCATTTTCTGCAGGCCACATGTTCTGACTATAGAAGTGTTTGTTCAAAGTCATTATACAATTATATTTGTTTTAAATTGAATAAACTATACCGTAGCCTTTAAGGTTAGAGAGACCAGTATACATGTATGATAGAAATATGTCAAATACCACAAGTCAACTCAAATTTAAAAAGAAATTTTTTTTGTATTTAGAAACTTCCAGAAGTTTTAGATTTACAGGATATAGATGCAGACAGAAACAGACTTAGAAAACAGCTGAATGTGGTATGTAAACAAATGAGAATATATATTGTCTCCCCTTGTTAGTTACTAGATCAGAAAAATAGTTTGCAGTAAAGATATAAAGTAAACACTCCTGTAGTAATGCTAGAATTTGGTCAAGATATTACATTACAATAAAACTAGAGTGTTTGCTAGATGTGAAAAAAAGAACCATAAAGAGGATATGTATTAGTGGTATTGTAAACCTTAGGGGAGTTGATAGCCAGAATATTTTAAACCAGATACCATTTGGAGATGGGGGGTACTTGTGTAAAATTATTCAATATCAATTAAATGGGGTATGTAAAGTATTTGAGATTCCTATTAAATTTTTTCATATTTCTAATGTTTCCATGACAAGTTAAAACATTAAATAATGAAAATAGATAACAACTCACTTAGAGTTTAGTAATGCTTACTTAAACATAAGGATTTCCTCTTAAATAATTTAAGTGTGCATCATTTTGCTTTTTTAGGTGTCAAAGAAAGTTTCTGACCTTGTCCTTCAAAACCATCCTGCTTATGCTAGGGAATTACAAAGGGTTATGGAGCTTGAAAAGACTCTTCAGCTAGCTAGTGTTATTTGTGCCAATGGCAGAAGGTAAAATATATATAATTTGACTGATTGTCTCCCCTTGTTAGTTACTAAATCTGGAAAATAGTTTGCAGTAATGACAGTAAAAACTCCTGTAGAAATGCTAGAAATTGGTCAAGATATTACATTTGAATACAACTAAAGTATTTGCTAGATGTGAAAAAAAACCATACCAAGGATATTCAAGATGTGACAGTTGGGAAAATGGGAAAATTATTGAGGAGTCATTATTATTCATGTGATCCTAATTAACTTGGTTTTCAACAAAATACAAGTTTCCTATGGATTTGTATCCAGATGTATGAAAACTTCAATTCTTCTTCAATCATGTTAATTAGAACCCACAAAAATAATAGAATCCACGGTATAAGTATGTAAGAGACCAGATTTAAAGTTCTTGATTCTGATTGTATTTGATTTATTAAAGGAAATGAGATTAAACCAAAAATGATTCATAATTGAAAGATTTTTTGAAAATTTATTTAGGAGAATTTCAGAGAAAGGTTGTTAATATTTTTGTATATTTAACATCTTTGTTTATTTATAGAAATCTGTCAGATGCCAGACAAATATTTACTTCTGCCAGTCTGAAGATGCTGGCCAATGTTAGAAAAAGGCAACAACTAACAGGTCTTCTGAAGTCCCTTAGGACAATTAAAACTCTGGTAATCCTATTAAATGATAAACATAAATCTATATGCAAACACATACATATACATACATGCTTACACTAGCCAATAAAAGAAAAAAAGTCAACAATTTACAAGTTTCTTAAAATACAGGTATTTGGTTAAAATTCACATTTAAAATTAAGATTGCATTGATTTTATGAAGCATTTCTTGACATTGCCTTACAAGGATCACAAAAACTACCATTGCTTTTCTTCACACTTTATCTTCCTTGCCATTTAAATTCTGAATACATGTCTGGTAACAGTTTAAGAAAGACTTTTTTATAAATTCCTAGAGGGCAGCATGTTATTTATGGCAGTGAAGATAAATGGTTTATTGTAACCTAAATCAAATTACAGTGTTTATACAATAGATCTGAGAATAAAGTCAGATATCTCTCCCTGATCTTTAAAACAATAAATCAGTTCAATATGTAGAAATCATTTCTTTAGTTTGCAAGGTGACATTTTGCAATGGTTACTGGTTTGATGAATTTCCAATTTTATGAAGTAAGATCTGCTTGATTTGTTTGAAAGTTTTAAAATACTGTGTTTCTTTTCTTAAAAAATCTTATGACAAAAATTTATTCTATGTAATACCAAAATGTTCATGACTGACGAGTATTTTTTGTCTAAGAATTTTTGTGAAATGAGTCAGATATATAAACAGTTTTGTTTAGGCACACATTCTTTGGATAAGTTTATAATCTTATCGCTGTAAAAAGAAGCATACTACAAGTTTCAGTATTAAACACACTTGCCATAGCACTGGTATGACCATTTATTTTTAAAAAGTGCCAAAGAAAACAAAAGAATAATTGATATGCGGAAATCCTTTTTTGATGTAATCATTTATTTCTAATTCATCTATTTTTATTAGCAAAGAACAGATCTGAGACTGAGAGAACTGTTAGAGGTAAGTAATTTAAGGCACAAAAAACTTATTTAAACTGAATATCCCCTGGAAAAATTATTTTTATTTGATTGTGAACTTGTGAAGATGCTTGGTAATATATGAACAACAGAAGATGTTGGGTATATGCTAATGTAACAGCAAATTAAAGCAAAAAGAAATAACTAGAAACACAGATTGTATTTAAATAAAGGACTCATTGCTGTGGAATAGAGTAAAAATATCATATACCAACTTAATCATAAATTACTCTATAACTATGGTACTCATTTCTAAAGAATAACGATATACTCAAGATGTTGTAAGCAACTGTATTTCAAAAAAAGGCATGAGTTGATTTTAGTATAGTCTTATGTTAACAAATTAAAAGAGATTTGATACTGAGTAATTAAAAATGCAACATATCCAAGTTGATAATTTTATAACTACATGTTTGTAATACATTTAATGTATGATAAATTGTATCAGAATGAATGAATCCTTTATTTCTGAAGATCAACATATTCTTAGGTAAACAATTAAATGTGTAAAATGGTTCTGTAATATGAAATTCCATTTAAAGTAAACCTTATTATATAATTATATTATAGGAAGAAGATTACTGTGGTGCCATACAGCTGTGTTTGGAATGTCAACAAGCTGCTAGCACTTACAGACATTTTAAATGTATCAGGTGAGAGATTGCACTCGGTTGAGTCTGTGGTGCCATACAGCTGTGTTTTGAATGTCAACAAGCTGCTAGCACTTACAGACATTTTAAATGTATCAGGTGAGAATGAGATATCACTCGGTTGAGTCTGTGGTGCCATACAGTTGTGTTTGGAATGTCAACAAGCTGCTAGCACTTACAGACATTTTAAATGTATCAGGTGAGAGATATCACTCGGTTGAGTCTGTGGTGCCATACAGCTGTGTTTTGAATGTCAACAAGCTGCTAGCAATTACAGAGATTTTAAATGTATCAGGTGAGAATGAGATTTCACTGGTTGAGTCTGTTGTGCCATACAGCTGTGTTTGAATGTCAACAAGCTGCTAGCACTTACAGACATTTTAAATGTATCAGGTGAGAGATATCACTCGGTTGAGTCTGTGGTGCGTGTTTGGAATGTCAACAAGCTGCTAGCACTTACAGACATTTTAAATGTATCAGGTGAGAGATATCACTCAGTTGAGTCTGTGGTGCCATACAGTTGTGTTTTGAATGTCAACAAGCTGCTAGCACTTACAGACATTTTAAATGTATCAGGTGAGAGATATCACTCAGTTGAGTCTGTGGTGCCATACAGCTGTGTTTGGAATGTCAACAAGCTGCTAGCACTTACAGACATTTTAAATGTATCAGGTGAGAGATATCACTCGGTTGAGTCTGTGGTGCCATACAGCTGTGTTTTGAATGTCAACAAGCTGCTAGCACTTACAGACATTTTAAATGTATCAGGTGAGAGATATCACTCGGTTGAGTCTGTGGTGCCATACAGCTGTGTTTGGAATGTCAACAAGCTGCTAGCACTTACAGACATTTTAAATGTATCAGGTGAGAGATATCACTCAGTTGAGTCTGTGGTGCCATACAGTTGTGTTTGGAATGTCAACAAGCTGCTAGCACTTACAGACATTTTAAATGTATCAGGTGAGAGATATCACCGGTTGAGTCTGTGGTGCGTGTTTGGAATGTCAACAAGCTGCTAGCACTTACAGACATTTTAAATGTATCAGGTGAGAGATATCACTCCGTTGAGTCTGTGGTGCGTGTTTGAATGTCAACAAGCTGCTAGCACTTACAGACATTTTAAATGTATCAGGTGAGAGATATCACTCGGTTGAGTCTGTGGTGCGTGTTTGGAATGTCAACAAGCTGCTAGCACTTACAGACATTTTAAATGTATCAGGTGAGCGATTTCACTCGGTTGAGTCTGTGGTGCCATACAGTTGTGTTTGGAATGTCAACAAGCTGCTAGCACTTACAGACATTTTAAATGTATCAGGTGAGAGATTTCACTCAGTTGAGTCTGTGGTGCCATACAGTTGTGTTTGGAATGTCAACAAGCTGCTAGCACTTACAGACATTTTAAATGTATCAGGTGAGAGATATCACCGGTTGAGTCTGTGGTGCGTGTTTGGAATGTCAACAAGCTGCTAGCACTTACAGACATTTTAAATGTATCAGGTGAGAGATATCACCCGTTGAGTCTGTGGTGCGTGTTTGGAATGTCAACAAGCTGCTAGCACTTACAGACATTTTAAATGTATCAGGTGAGAGATATCACTCGGTTGAGTCTGTGGTGCGTGTTTGGAATGTCAACAAGCTGCTAGCACTTACAGACATTTTAAATGTATCAGGTGAGAGATTTCACTCAGTTGAGTCTGTGGTGCCATACAGTTGTGTTTGGAATGTCAACAAGCTGCTAGCACTTAAAGATATATATTTTAAATGTATCAGGTAAGATAACCAGGTTAGTCTGTGGTGCCACATTGGAGTATTAAGGGTGCCAAGGCAGTTTACTCTTGCATTCCTGCATTCAAAACAAAATGTTATCATGAACACCACAAAAACGAAAATTCTACAATAGTTGAAAATAATGATAAAATGTGTAAATACACTATTATTTTTTGTAAATTAGGAAATTTAAAAGGGTTGAAAAATCATTGAATTTTCAATTTTCAGATAACTGTAGTTGCAAGAAGAAAATGTCATGTAATGCAAAATTAAAACAGCATTTGAATTGATTTATCTTTTCAGTGAACTAAATTCCAAGTTACAGGATACCTTAGTTATGATAGAGGAACAGTTAGATGTAGCCTTGTCTAAAACTTGTAGTAATTTTGATGTAGTACACTATGAGAAAGTACAGAAAGCTTACAGACTTCTTAATAAAACTCAGGTAACTTAATACTACCTGGTTCCTTACAATAACACTGAGGGTCTGGTCAGGAAACTTTAGGATGTTTGATTTAGCTACAATGTAAGAATAGTGTGTTGGCCTTTTTCAAAAGGATAAGATAATATAAACATCATGAAGGGTTTGTGATTCTTAAACTTCTTCACAGCTATTTTAGAATCTTATTTTTTAATTACATCAAACATGGCACAGTGTTTTCCCATGTTTAAGTATGCACACTGTTTAAGAACTTGAAGGAAGGAAAGGGCAGGATAAACATGAAAAGAAAAAAATGTGAAGGCATGATTGAACGTGGATCTGTGTTCGATTTTTTGAATAAATGATTGATTGATAGATGTGTAATGTCCAGCTGTAAACATAACATACAAATTCATGACAATAATATGTTTATTTCATATAACTACATCTTGTTCTGATATTTAATGCACTAAATTCCCTGGTAATGATCTACATAAAAACAAGTTGTTATACCAAAACAAAACATTAGTCTGATCATGAGGACATAGGATCTGTGAATAGCCGACATGTGTCTGTCTGAATACAGTACATGTATTAAAATGATCAAGACATGTGATTATTGTGCTTTTTGTAGTGATATTTATAAATTTTTATTTATTATATAGCCTAAGACATCAGTATTTGTGAACTATTTGAGTGTTTGCTGCATGCACATGTAAATTTATTCCTTCAGCTCTACGAGTATTCTTATATCCGAGTAACTCAAGTCAGTTTGCAAGTATGACCTCTGTATTTATAAACATGTGTTACATAATTAATCTGAGTTGCTTTCACTCACATAACTGACATTTATTAATTAGAAATATCTATTCTGTTTTATGACACAATGTACTCACATTCTTTGAGTTTTCCTAGGTATGATACAGTGTACTCACATACTATAGGTTTTTGTAGTCAGTGTATTCATATACTATAAGTTTTCCTGTATATGGTATAGTGTACTCGTATATTTTGAGGTTTCCTATGGTATAGTACAATGTACTCAAGTTTTTCTTGTTATATGGTTTAGTGTACTGACATACTTTGAGTTTTTCTATGGTATAATAAAGTGAACTCACACATTATAAGTTTTTTTATGTTATATGGTATAGTGTACTCTTATACTTTGAGGTTTTCTATGGTATAATAAAGTGTACTCACATAATATAAGTTTTCATGTTATATGGTATAATGTACTCACAGTCTTTGAGTTTTCTAACTGTATAATACAATGTACCCACATTCTATATTAAAGCTGTCATGTTATATGGTATAGTGTACTCACATACTTTGAGTTTTCCTATGGTATATATAGTACAATGTACTCACAAATTTGAGTTTTCCTGTTGTGTATGATACAGTTTACTAACATTTTGAGTTTTCCTGCCAAATGAGAGAGTGTACTCACATTTTTTGGGTTTCCATTACATATGAAACAGTATACTTACATATTTGTGGTTTTCCTTACATTTGAAACAGTGTACTCAAATATTTTGAGTTTTCTTTACATATGAAACAGTGAACTCACAAATTTTGAGTTTTCCAGTTCTATAGAATAATGATGAGTTGTCTGCTTTCTTCCATGAATTTTCTGTCCTTTAAGTATACACACTGTATGTAGGGTTCATCTGTGTTAATAGTCTTTCTTGTTACATAATTCAGTATTCTTATATATCTTTAGTTTCCTCCATTCATTTAGTTGTCTTGCCTGCACAGAAAAGGTATTTATTTGCACTATTGAAAGTCAAATGTAACATTATCTTTGGCTTTTATTAAACTTTTGTTTCTAGGTATTACTGGTGAAGTTGAATTTACATACTGTATGAGACCCACATAGGTTATACAGGTGGTTTTCACCCCATAATAGTAGTTTTGATTTAGAAAATTACCAGGAGTTTAGATATTTTTGATGTAATACACAAGCAGATCTATAAAAATCCTGGAAGTCTTTTGTAATAATATGTAATCCTCTGAGTAGAAAAAGACCACTTCATAAACATCTTTCATCTATTACCAAACTTTTATATACAGTTTGAACATCTAACTTTATAAATCTGAATTAATATGAATATCTTCCTTCTAACTCAAAGCTGAAAATTCTTTACTATTTTACTAACATAGAATTTGTTTATGGTTATATGAATAACAATTTGAATTCATATATTTCAACCAATATTTTGGAGAATCTAGCATGGAGAGGAAATACATTTGTATCTAGACATTATCATCACATGTATATTATTTGATGTGATTTGTCAACAGGTGATCAGTATACTGGTAATGTCGTAAATAATTAATGTGATTTTAAATTTTCCAGTGTAAAAAATTATCTGGCAAAGTAAGTAGGTGCTTATGGCATGTATCTCAGCCATGTTTGCTCAATATAACTTGATTTTCCAGATGTCTTTCTGGGATAACCTCTCTTCATGAAATTATATTTTATAGATGTAAAATGTAGACATTAAATTCCTTGATCTTTATAAAGAAGAGACATTTGAGTTAATGTTCCATTCATCATTTTTATGTAGGCATGCCTTTGTTCTAGTCATTTCAAGATTGGCATTCATAATATAGCAATATAAAAAAGGAACAAAATGATTTTTATCTATATCTTTGAATATATTCTCAGTTTGAATTGATTTTTGTTATTCTGGTTTATACACTTTATATATACTCTGTGAATATCTGCAAACAAAATATTTTAAAGGGGAGCCATGCATTTTTGATTTTTTTCATTTATAAACCAGAGGCCCTGTCTGTATCCATGAGAAACTATAATAGAATGGTTCAAAATATTCTGCATTCCCTTTCTCCTTATTGCCCCCTCCCACATCCTCAAATGAATATTATAATATAAGGAATAACTGTTCAAGAAAAGATGATAACAAAGTGTACTCTTTAAGTACTGTAGAAAGTCAATTAAGTAAAAGTAATAATCTTGCATGCTTAAAAGACTGTGCTGGTTGTTATTTGTATTTTATGAAGTATATTTGCAACATCAATTTCAAATGGTGATACAACATAGCAACTACTGATACTACAAATAACTTCGTGTTTTATAAAAAATAAAAGAAAAGGAATCAGAAACAGTTGATAATAGTTCAGATTCAATGTATATTCTTATGATGACACAAATTAGTTTTTAATTTCTTTTTACAAAATGTTTTCTTTATTTTTACATGCAGTTACATCTTGGAACTCATATTCACCATATTTGACCAGAAGAACTATTTTATGTGTAGGAATATTTTTCAGAGAAGATCTTCAAGTATCTCACTACAAAGATGCACAATAAAAACTATATGCATAAAAAAAAAAAACAGTTACGTAATTAACTTCAATGTAATTTTAAATACACAGTAACTACATGTCACATTTAAATAATGTGTCGTAAAACCTGATCTGGTATTAAATTCATCTTTGAATTTCTTTTACAGACTGCCATGGACCAACTTCATATGCATTTTACCAGCGCTATTCACAATACAGCCTTTACTATAGTGTTAGGATATGTAGAACTGTGTTCTGGGACCACTAATTCTAACTTCCATAAGCGACAGTATACAGATTTATGCAAGGTAAAGTACCAGCACATATTTTACTCTTAAACTATTGGTAGGATATATAAATTTATATGAAATATTTCTTACTTTATTTATTGGAAGACATGTTTGGTCTCAGATACTTGATCTTTTCAATGTAAAAAGTTTTTGACCATTCCTTTTCTGTTGTATATGTTTGTGTGTGTATGTGTGTGTGTCCCCTTTGATCATTTAAGGAAACACTGTAATAATACCTTTTTTTCTTCCACAGAATGTAACTCAGGATAGTTTTACACCATGTTTGATTGACTTATGCAAAGCATTATGGGAAGTGATGAAAAGTTATTTTAAGACGATGCAATGGCATGAACAGAATGATATCAATGTACAAGATAAAGATGGTACGTTTAATAGTTTCTCTAAAAATACTGTGGATTTTATGATTAACACAGTAGTGATATTGGTGAATTTTATGGAGTATAGATATACTATAATTTTCCATATTCTGGAATACAGTTTTTGTCAAAATTATAAAATCAAGTAGCCACTAAAATATAATTTTCTTTCAATGCACAAAAATATGACCCATGGAAATTTTAAATGAATACATATAAATTTATATTTGTTATATGTGAAGGAGAGCAAAAATTTTTAAAAAATCAGTTCAGTCTTGTTCTCTCTACTCTTTTTGATGTCCTTGGAACATGAGCAAAGAAAACAAATCAGAACTAAGGTTGAGATTGAGCACGACAAAATTACAAAGGGAAGAAAAAAGTCTGGTTCAAATAAGATTGTTTCACTTGGACAGCTAGCATGGCTAGCGGGTAAATTGTTTTCTGAGCTCAAAACTGACTTGAAAATTGAAAATAAACACTAAAATTTGATGCATCTGAAGTGCTTTCTTGATTTACCTTCATTATGTGAATTTATATTATATAGAAACAGAAGAAGGAACAGAAGAGATAGCATTCAATAAGAAATACATTAAACAGAAACTGGACCATGGACTGACCAGGATCTGGATGGATGTTCAACAGAAGGTCAAGTTATTTGTCCTTGGCACTGATCTGTCACATTTTAAATTAGAAGAGTTCATTAGAGTTTTAGATATCATTCATAGGTAAGCTTCATTAAAAAAAGATGGTTAATTTAGCATTCATGTAATGTAAAATGGTGCGTTAAACATATTAATAAAATAATGTCATTTTGTCTTGTATAATATTGCAAGTTTGTGATTATTGTGCCTTTTTTTAAGCCTTCGGGGTGGGCAAATATGAACCTTTAAATATACTTTGACTACAGAATCACCTGCTGTTGGAATTTGTTTGATTTGAAGTTTTCACTAAAAGAAAATTTTTAATCGCAAATTAATTCTGACCTAGCTTAAATATCAGATACTTGAAATACTAAACCTCATAAGAACAATATTATTCTCTGATTATAAAAGAGAAAGCTTACTAGTTTTATATCTTTTCAGAATGATAGAGATTGGAGAAGAATTTTGTGGTAGTAAATCTGACGGCTTACAGGATTCTCTAAAACAACAAAGTCTTAATTATTTTAAAAATCATCACAGGTAATAATAAACTTAACAATGTATCTAAGTAGGGAATTTTTTAAAATTTATCAGCTCACTTGAAATTCAAATTTAAATTTGAGGCACCAAAAAGGAGTTTGTGTATACACCTTATCGCTATTTGTCCGCCATTACTGGACATCACAAAGGTTCCTGTAAAATTTTGTATGTCATAATAGAAAATATAAAATATCTGATGCCACAATGGAAAAGTGTTTGTGGTATGACGTCGATAGTTCAAGAGGCGCAGATTCTCGGGTCAACCGGCGCAGATTTCCAAATAGCGATAAGGTGTATTATGCATAAATACATTTTAGAATACTATACAAGAAGATTTTTTTTTTGTAAACAATCATTTAGTAGGCATGGAATTCCCTTTCTTTCTCATCTTGTTTTAAGTTTGAGTTTCTTTATAATATTGGTAGTTTCTTTTGTTCAGATACAGAATGGATGAACTAAGAATGTTTCTGGAGAATGAAGGTTGGGAGCTGTGTCCAGTGAAAACTAATTTTACATACTCACGTCTGTTGGTAAGTACATGTACTCAGTAAAAGTTGATAGTGTAAGAACATTATTACTCACATAAGTTTAGATGACTGTCAGCCAAAGTGATGGTTGAATCAGAATTTCCACTGCCATGTAGGATATAAAGGATAGCAATACCTCTGCATTGGAGTATTCTCGTTAACCTCTATCAACTCATGAAAACAGTGATGCGATTTTATTTTGATCAAAACAAGAAACTAGGTCAACATGACCTAAAACTTGCATTCTGTCTCTTCACACCGAAAAAAAAAGTCTAAAATTCAGTCTGATAACTTGACTCTGACACAAAATCTATTTACAAACATGAAAAGATTTGTGAACAACATGAATAAAAATATAATATATATAAGTTTTTAAATGTCTATCATTTTAAGACGAGCAGGTGAGTGGGGTTTTGGCTAGTTGTCTGCTCTCAAATTTTGTATGATATAGTTTTAATTCCAGATTTGAAACTAAATGTTGCAATAGTTCATATCCTGGATAACAAAGGCAGTAAAAGCAGACTTTTAAATAGAACCAATGAAAAATTAATTACATGAATCCGTATTTATTTATAAACATAATAAACAATAGCAAACACATGTGCTTCAATAACATAATTAATAAATTTATTTAAACTCACATATATTTTAGGAATTCAAGTTTATGAAACATTGGAATAAGTCACCTGAACTCTCTCCCAGAGGCGATTCTTCCCTGACAACAGATAATAAAGTTGTTTACTTCAAAGACTTTACAGATGGGGCCACTCCATTTGATGTTCATCCTGAAGACGATGAAAATGAAGATGTATTCTCATACAGTTTTGTAAGTAAAAGACTTATGATAAGATAAAAAGGACTTTTGAACAAATGATTGTTACTGCTGGAGTAGTTCTATAAATTATTGCTTGATTTGTGTCCTGCAGCAAATATTTCATGCATATATATCACAAAAACAAGTAAACAATACCAATTATGTTTGTTTACTAGGAGAAATGGTTGAGTTATTTATTAGTTGTTATGTGTATGATCTGTTCATCTGTCCATATCAGGTTACAGTTTTGGTTTAAGGGAGTTAAGCATGAAGTTGTGGACACATCAATATTAAAGTTAGTACATGTATATGATGTGAGATTTTAAAAATGTATGCTAAAGAGGGGCGGAAGATCCCAAAGGGACAATCAAACTCATAAGTCCAAGACAAACTGACAACACCATGGCAAAAAATGAAAAATGGCAAAAAGACGAGCAACAGTCTACGAAACACAACATAGAAAACTTATGTGGTAGTGTTAGTGTAACATGGTGATATCTTCAGTTTTTTTGTTCAATTTTGTAAATATTTTTTTTACTGATTTATACTGCGATCACACATTGATTCTAGTATTAAAATATAATTGGTCATAATCTTTCAAATGTTTTATGTTTGAACAGGATAGTGAAGGTAACGATAGTGATAGTGATTCGGACATTCCAGATGAATTAAAACAAGATTATATTGATGAAATAACCGGGGAAGCTCGCTCTCACAGGTAAATCACACTATTTACTTCAATCATGCAATGATAGGTTATACTATAATTGATTGATTGCTTATAATATGCATTAACATGTATTTCATGTTAATAATATACCAAGAAATGTTTAAATCTACAACCACTTTATATTTTGCAAAATAACACATTTTAAAAACACAAAGGAATAAAAGCTTCAATTAAAAAAAGAAGCCTTTCCGTAGATAAGGAGTAATGAACTGTTTGTGCAATTTAGACAAGATTAATTGAACAATGGCTTGGTATCATTGGTCAGACTAGCAGGCTATAAGATAAGAAAATAGATATTATAAAGCATTTACAAAATATGAATGACATGTACAACCAATAAACATGCATAGCAACAGATGAAAAGGAAAAGTCATTTAGCAAAAAAACAGGTGAAATTTATGAAAATTCGGATTTTAGCTTGCTTTACAATTGATTGGGATTCAGGTTGAGGCCTAAAAATGGAGATGATACCACCAAAATCAAGATAGTTGGCAGCTCAGCCTTGATGATTAATCTTCTGTATAAAGATCATATTTGTCTTGGAAAAATAATTTAGTACAATAAAGGATTAGTATCCTTCATACCTAAGAAATATCCAAAAAGGTAAAAAATAAATTTTGTCCATATCACATGTTTTCTTTTTCTTTCAGACAATACAAGAGAAGAATATCTCATAACAGAAGCAGAAAAAATGTTCCTATAGTGACCAATACCACAATTAATTTATTACGTGTTATAGGTAAGGTCTGATCATTCCCATAGATATCAATACATAAATTTATTTATTACAAGTTATAGGTAAGATCTATAGATACTGATACCTGAATTAATTTATAAGAAGTTTTTAAGCAAGATCAAATAATTCCAATAGAGACTTATACTCCAGTTAACTTTGAGTAACAAGGAACACATGAAGAGTTAAATTATGTTGAGACAAAACTACATACATCAAGGGAAACAATACCATCGCTTTCCCTAAAGCTACAATGTACCAAGTTGTTTGATTTTGTCTTTTAGGTAAATACATGCAAACCCTTTGAATTTGTATATTGTATATTGTAGGTACATATATGAAGATGATAACAGTACTGAAGCCTATAGCCTTTGATGTTACATATTGTAAATTGTAGGTAAATACATGAAGATGATAGCAGTACTAAAGCCTATAGCCTTTGATGTTATATATTGTATATTGTAGGTAAATATATAAATGTGATAACAGTACTGAAGCCTATAGCCTTTGATGTTATATATTGTATATTGTAGGTAAATACATAGCCTTTGATGTTATATATTGTATATTGTAGGTAAATACATAGCCTTTGATGTTATATATTGTATATTGTAGGTAAATACATGAAGATGATAACAGTACTGAAGCCTATAGCCTTTGATGTTATATATTGTATATCACAACTATTTGATTATTATCTTTATACAGTAAGTACTAAAGTCTTTGATGTTATGTTTTGTGTTTCACTGATTCTTTTCTTTTCCATTCTTTTTTCAATGTTTTATCTGGATCATGAAAAAACAATATCTTCTCATCATCTGACAAGCAGTTTAGAAACAAATTTTCAAATGGTTCAAGTTTAACTACAATTATAGACAAGATGTAACTCAAATTCAAAATATTGCCTTTAGAATAGTCCATTGCAATTCAATGTTTATTTAAGAGAGAGGCAAAAGACACCAAAGGGACATTCAAGCTCATTAGTCACAAATAAACTGACGAAGCCATGTCTAAAAATAAAAAGACAAACAGATAAAACAACAGTACACAAAACACAACATAGAAAACTAAAGACTGAGCTCCACCCAGAAAAATAAAAGCAATCTTTACTCTGCAGCTCTCACAACCACTTTGAGTTTTATACGTTAATTACCTATGTCTGGAACTTAATTGATGTGCATAGAACATACAAGACCATGAACAATGGAGAATAACAAAACAGTTATTCATAAAAACTTACCCAAAAAAGATAAAATGTTCCAAACTAAAATTATATTGTGAAATCAGCTGCATTAAAAGTTTTGATATAAACACATATCTATTTGTTATTATAAAACTTTCAGGTTTACAGTTTCTTTGGTTCTCATGATTCTGTAAGAAATGAAAGAGCTATAAATCAACGACTTCACCTTACACTACAGAGGATACATAGTAATGTGATAGCAGAGAAGCAACGCCTGGAGCGCCACCTGTTGACAGTGAAGAGAATCAGGTAAAGTGTTATGAATAAAACTAAGGTATTAGATGAGAATGCATATTTGGAGCGCCACCTATTGACATTGAAGGGAATCTGGTGAAGTCCTATGGCTACTTACAATATAATAACAGAGGAAGCAATTCTTGATTTGTTAATTGATAAATGCTTTAAGCCCAGGGGAAAATATTACATGCTTATTGAAGGTGATAACATGTTAACGGACATGAAAACTGCCTTCTTCTAGTCTGACAACTTAGATTTTTCAACATGATGGCTGACAATGTAGCAGTCTTTAGGAAGAGGTCTAATCATATTTAGAGTGCCACCTGTTATCAATGAACATTACAAATTACATAACATTACAATACTGTGGATTTATTATTATTCGTGGGATACCAATTTTCTTGGATTTCATTGGTACAGATGAACCAGGAATTTAGATATTCATCAAATTGCAAATTTTCTATGGGCTTGTCTGCAGACTTTTGCAAAACTATGAAAACAAATATTTACCAAAATGTAAGTTTTTCTTCAATCCACTAAAATTTGTACCCACAAAATAAAAAGAATCCACAGTATAAGTTTGCACCATTTTTACGTTTAAGATATAAACATGAATACTAACTTTTAAATTACATCACATTAAGATACTGTGTTAAATATTTTAAGAAATTAAACTGTATTTAGGACAGAGTTCCTCAGCCCCACCTTTCCCCTGTGGTGGACCTCACTGCTGCAGATAAATTGTTTGGGTTGTCAGAGAGAGTTGTCGCTGCAGAATCACTGTAAGTATATATTTTATGGAATTTTCTATAGTACTAAACTGAATTTGAATGAAAACTTTTAACCTGTAAATACACATCCACAGTCATTTCTTAAAAACTTGTAAACGTAAGACAATATTATATGGTATGTATCATTAAGAGAGTGATTGTATGCTGGTAGATAGATGGGGCTTCAGTGCTGTGATGTCTAAGTAGTTTATCTACTGTATCACTATATTGTATCACTAGCCTGTCAATGCTGAGATTGTGCATGAGGCAGGTCTGTTGAACTCCAATCTTATCAACTATGATTGTCAGTTTTCCTGCCAAGGGTCAGAAGTACTCTCTGTGGCACTCCTGCTTCCTCCACCAATAGAAATTGACTTCCATGATATAGCCAATAGTGCTGAAAGTGGTGTTAAACACCGATCAATAAATCAATCATCGTGTAATGGTAGATAATGGTCAGATGAGTGGTTTTAATAAACAAAATCTTTAACGTCTAAGCACTGCTCTTAGATATTTTGAGCTACAATCATATAATCATGAATGATAGAGTAAATATAAACCTCATGTAAATGTAGGTCACTCTGACTTTGTTTTTAGTATTCATTGATTGGCACTGAATTTAATGTCTAAATTCATTTCTCAGATACTTGCTGGTCACATTTGGTTTCATTTAACAAATATTTTTTGATAACTGTTTTAATATCAGATTAGTATGATAATATTATACAAGTAAAAGGAGTTGCTGAGTAAATGCCAGTTGGACAGCTATCCAATGAAGGAATTTATCAAAAAGACATCTACAGGTCAATCAGGCCAATTACTTGATGAACTATTTTATTAAAGATTACTTATGTTTACACATTTCAGCAACAGTAAATTAGTTTAAAAATTGCTTTAAACTATAGCTTCACATATCTTACTTTAGAAAGCAAAGACAATTTATTGTTTTACTTTTTGATAGTTTAAAGAAAGCTAGAATTGTGAAACTTGAAAATTTAATGTTCATTTCAATAAATCTTAGTTTTGACATACAAGAATATCTATTTGTTTGTAATTTTCAGTGTTTTTCTTGCCAACCAGTTTGAGCAGTTACAGCCTCACTTTGAAACTATGATTCCTTCTAATAAGAAAGCATTCCTACAGCAGTTTTATAGTCAGGTAAATAAATAATTTCTACACATTAGAATAGTACAGATAAGAGGTACTTCTGTAGTAGTGGTTACAGTCCAATTAATCAGTTTATATTCATCTAAATATGTAAATATGTAGTATATACACAGTATACTTATACAGGTAAGAGGTACTTCTGCAGCATTGGTTATAGTCCAATGAGTCCTATAGGGGTCATTTAGTAGTTTAAATGTTTATGTAACAGTAGAATGTCAGCAATTCATTAAAAACAACAGTTTTGTAATCAGGTAAACAGTCAAACCTGCCATAACAGTCACCTAGTTTCAGCTGTCATGTGCCTCTAACGGCCACTTTAAGACTTTATCTCTATATAATTTAAGTCTTTTCAGCAGTCACCTGTCTAACGCAGTCAGCGGTCACCTAATTTTCGTACGAAATCGTCATTTCAACTTTTCACAACGGTCATTTTTATGTTTTTAAAAACAAAAAATATCATGATGACAAAAATATGTTTTCAGTCTCATTGATAATTGTTCCACATATTCTTATTTTTATATTATTAAACTTAATTGTCCTGAGATATATTTTCTTACATTTCAGACAATATCGATAGCTTCTGAATTACGAAAACCTGTGTACTGGGCAGTGTCAGTCCATGCTATAGATTATAATGGTGTTATCAACCTAATGGCCAATGTACGATGGGATATCAAAGATATCATGTCACAACATAATGCTTACGTTGATGATATCTTAAAGGTATGCTATAGACTTTAATGGTGTAATCAACCTAATGGCCAATGTACGATGGGATATCAAGGATATCATGTCACAACATAATGCTTACGTTGATGATATCCTAAAGGTATGCTATAGACTTTAATGGTGTTATCAACCTAATGGCCAATGTATGATGGGATATCAAAGATATCATGTCACAACATAATGCTTACGTTGATGATATCCTAAAGGTATGCTATCGACTTTAATGGTGTTATCAATCTGATGGCCAATGTACGATGGGATATCAAAGATATCATATCACAACATAATGCTTACGTTGATCATATCCTCAAAGTAAGTAGTTGTTTTATGGCGTTATCAATCTGATGTCAAATGTCCTGTCAGAATATGTTAGATATTATCGCTATTGTCAAAAATTTTCCTTTGATCTTTCTGTTTGAGGATTTTCAGTATCACGCTACTCGAGTGATATGGGTTTTTCTCAGTCAAGAAGAAAGAGAACATATGACATCATAGGACTATGTCATTTGAAAACAGCGATAAACAGATTATTAATGGTCTTTCAAACTGGAGGATGTTTCTAGGCTTCATCTCATTGCCCTTTGATGAGATTGTAGCTGAGAACAACCCTCTCCTTTGAAATACCATCAATAATCTATAATTATGACCAATTAACAATGATATTTATAAATAATTTATCAGTTTTAATTTTAGCAACACTCATGACAGTAAAAGTCATCAATCTCCTTGGCAATATATTATCTTGACTGTTTGGAAAAAAGATAGTTTTGCTTTGGCTATAAACTTATTATAAGTGTAGTAAATGTTATATTTTGAATTTTAAAATGGTTCCAACAAAGATTAATATAAGCAGAAAAAACAATGAGCATAGGGCACCAATTCTAGGTTGCACTTTGTAAATACAGCTGTTTCACAAACTACTCCTCTTTTGGGGAGATATATAATATTCATAGATATTTTGTTTTGTCTACGTACTGGTTCCCAGATATGATCTCTGTGTTTCATCTCATAGAGACTTAACTTGGGAATGTTACCAGTATAAATAAACATAAATAGTGGCCGCCTTGAATTATGAGAAAGACCCAAAGTGAAGGGAGGGGTAGTACAGAATTTTAGTATAAGTTTAAACTGTTAGAAGTTCGGGCATTTAAATGTTGAAAATATGGTGCACAGCCCTATATTTTGACCTTTGAAAAAAATAGTAGTGCATATGAGCTTATAATTTTGTACGAAACTTCATAGTAAAAATGGTACAGTTTTAGCCGTAAAAGGAGTTCCTATGGAAAATTGCATTATCTATATTTCCAGAAATGCAACCTCTAGTAGTTATTTCAGCACTTTATTTTAAAATCGTCAGTCATATTTAATATTAGTTCTACCATATGCATTTTTTCTTTTATGTTGATTAAAATGGTAATTCATATTTTTTTCCAGAAATTTGAGAATTTAAACAGAAAACTAAGTGATATAAGCAGAAGATTACCTATTCCTAGAGTTGTATATACAAGTGTTTGGGAACATTGTGTCAGATTAACTAATAGAATACTTGTTGAAGGGTAAGTGTTAAGGAACCTGGTGTTTGGCATTATTTTTGTTTTTGTCATTTTCATTTCACACTCTTTGAGGATTATTGATAATTTGGGATTATTACTGTAGAGATATGAAGTGTTTTAATGTCAATCAGTTCATCAAAATTAGTTTTGTTTGAGGTTATATCTTATAGACTTGTTTTTAATATCTGTTGCACATTTTGCACTTACAAATTTTCAAAGGAGATTTGGAGTCAAAATTAATGAGACAGCAACCAAACTACACAAAAACATAAGACATTTGGAGGTCATCACACTTTCTCTAATAATATTCAGGGCCTTGGTGGCTGAGTGGCCGAAGTAGTTCAACTACTGTATCACTAGTCTGTCAACACAGAGGTTGTGAGTTTGAACCCCGCATGTGGCAGGTGCTTTCAACTCTAATCTTAATTGACTAAGATTTATCAGTTTTTCTTGCCGAAAGGTTTGTGGTCTCTCTGGGCACTCTGGCTTCCACCACCAATAAAAACTAACTGCCACGAAAAAGGCAATAGTGCTGAAAGTGACTTTAAACACCAATCAATCAACTATATTCTAGAGCCAATACAATATGTCAAGCTCTTAATCACTCTTAGTCTAGAAAAGCATATTATTTAAAATCGTCATTTAATTTAAATTGTGATATAGAGCTTTGAACCATACCATATTCATTTCTTTACTCACTTTGAGTGATTTTTGACTCAAAAATGTTCCTTTAGTAAGGGTCACAAAGTCAGTGAATGACGCTATTGGGACTAAGAATCAATATTTCTATCTCCATGGTTACTGTTTAATGTTTTTGATGTTTTTTTACAGATACTCTAATGCCAAGAAATGTAGTAATGAAGGGAGGGCATTCATGCAGTTAGATTTTCAACAATTACTGTCTAATTTAGAGAAAATGATTGATTTAAGGTTAGTATCTCTTTTGGTTGTCCAAAAAAATAATATAAGAGGAAATTGTGTGTGAATGCTTTTCATTATCTATGGATATAACTAGTCAATGAACCATGGCTAAAGGTACAGGGTGAAATCATTTCCATGGAAATGAGAAATGCCAATGCTATAAATACAACTCCATAGCAAAAATGATTGACTTATCATAAGTGGTTCCCCTTAAACTGACCTAATCACAAACTTTAACATGTAAACTATGCAAAAGTTTCAAAGTCAATAGACCATGTCTGAGTGGCAAGCCAAATAATCTCCATGGAAATTAAATGTGTCAATACAACTATACAACTGCATATCAAATATCATTGATTTACTAATTGTGGTTCTCCTCAAACTGATCTAATCACAAACTTAAACAAATTGATGATGCCAAAGCCAGAAAAAGCACACCTAAGTGTCGCTTTTTGATACCATCAAGGCGAGACAAAAAACTACATGCTAATATTATTAATTCTTGAAAATTGAAATAGTTTTTGGAAAATTCATTTATTGTCGAGCCTGCGACTTTTGTCGCAGAAAGCTCGACATAGGGATAGTGATTAGGCGGCGGCGGCTACTGCTTTATATTTTAGAAGGTGGAAGACCTGGATGCTTCATACTTTGTATATAGATGCCTTATGTTACGAAGTTTCCATCTGTCACATGTCCATTATCCTTGACCTCATTTTCATGGTTCAGTGACTACTTGAAAAAAAAGATAAGATTTTCATAATGTTAATTTCTCTCTTATTATGAGTAATAGGATAACTATATTTGGTATGTGCATACCTTGCAAGGTCCTCATGCCCGTCAGACAGTTTTCACTTGACCTCGACCTCGTTTCATGGATCAATGAACAAGGTTAAGTCTTGGTGGTCAAGTCCTTATCTCAGATACTAGAAGCAATAGGTCTAGCATATTCGGTGTATGGAAGGACTGTAAGGTGTACATGTCCAACTGGCAGGTGTCATCTGACCTTGACCTCATTTTCATGGTTCAATGGTTATAGTTAAGTTTTTGTGTTTTGGTCTGTTTTTCTTATACTGTATGCAATAGGTCTACTATATTTGATGTATGGAATGATTGTAAGGTGTACATGTCTAGCTGGCAGGTGTTTTCTGACCTTGATCTCATTTTCATGGTTCAGTGGTCAAAGTTAAGTTTTTGAGTTTTGGTCTATTTTTCTAATACTATATATGCAATAGGTCAACTATGTTTGGTGTATGGAAATATTTTATGATGTACATGTCAGTCTTGCAGGTTTTATTTGACCGTTACCTCATTTTTACAGTTCATTGCTCAGTGTTAAGTGTTTGTGTTTTGGTCTGTTTTTCTAATACTATAAGCAATAGGTCAACTATATTTGTTGTATGGAAGGATTGCAAGTTGTACATGTATTTCTTGTTTGGTTTATATGACCTTGACCTCATTTTCTTGGATCATGTTAAGTTTATGTGATAGTTGTAGTAAAGCTTTATATTAAGGACTATCAACATAATATCAATGATTAGTAAAGAAGGCGAGACATTTCAGCGTGTGCACTCTTGTTTTGCAGGATATTACAATGTGATCTCTACTTTCCTTACAGTATATGACTATATATGTGTGAATATTTAAGGCCAAGCAAACAAATACTTTATTTCCAGATACTGCATCATAAGGAAAAACATCTGATTCTATGTGAAGATTCCTGTAGTTTCTAATTCATGTTTTCTTACTCATTTCAGACCAATACCAGAGAAAGAGTTTGTAGAAGGTTATATAAAGGCATACTATCTACCTGAGAGTCAGTTTGATTCCTGGTTATTAGATCACAAGGTTTGTACTACACTCCCCCCTTTATTGTGTAGAAGGTTATATAAAGGCATACTATCTACCTGAGAGTCAGTTTGATTCCTGGTTATTAGATCACAAGGTTTGTACTACACTCCCCCCTTTATTCTGTAGAAGGTTATATAAAGGCATACTATCTACCTGAGAGTCAGTTTGATTCCTGGTTGTTAGATCACAAGGTTTGTACTACACTCCCCTTTATTCTGTAGAAGGTTACATAAAGGCATACTATCTTCCTAAGAGTCAGTTTGATTTCTGGTTGTTAGATCACAAGGTTTGTACTACACTCCCCCCTTTATTCTGTAGAAGGTTATATAAAGGCATACTATCTACCTGAGAGTCAGTTTGATTCCTGGTTGTTAGATCACAAGGTTTGTACTACACTCCCCCCTTTATTCTGTAGAAGGTTATATAAAGGCATACTATCTACCTGAGAGTCAGTTTGATTCCTGGTTGTTAGATCACAAGGTTTGTACTACACTCCCCTTTATTGTGTAGGAGGTTATATAAAGGCATACTACCTACCTGAGAGTCAGTTTGATTCCTGGTTGTTAGATCACAAGGTTTGTTCTACACTCCCCTTTATTGTGTAGGAGGTTATATAAAGGCATACTATCTACCTGAGAGTCAGTTTGATTCCTGGTTATTAGATCACAAGGTTTGTACTACACTCCCCCCTTTATTCTGTAGGAGGTTATATAAAGGCATACTATCTACCTGAGAGTCAGTTTGATTCCTGGTTGTTAGATCACAAGGTTTGTACTACACTCCCCCTTTATTCTGTAGAAGGTTACATAAAGGCGCACTATCTACCTGAGAGTCAGTTTGATTCCTGGTTATTAGATCACAAGGTTTGTACTACACTCCCCTTTATTGTGTAGGAGGTTATATAAAGGCATATTATCTACCTGAGAGTCAGTTTGATTCCTGGTTATTAGATCACAAGGTTTGTACTACACTCCCCCCTTTATTGTGTAGGAGGTTATATAAAGGCATACTATCTACCTGAGAGTCAGTTTGATTCCTGGTTGTTAGATCACAAGGTTTGTACTACACTCCTCCCTTTATTCTGTAGAAGGTTATATAAAGGCATACTACCTACCTGAGAGTCAGTTTGATTCCTGGTTGTTAGATCACAAGGTTTGTTCTACACTCCCCCCTTTATTCTGTAGAAGGTTATATAAAGACTTACTATCTGCCAGAGAGTCAGTTTGATTCCTGGTTGTTAGATCACAAGGTTTGTTCTACACTCCCCCCTTTATTCTGTAGAAGGTTATATAAAGGCATACTATCTGCCTGAGAGTCGGTTTGATTCCTTGTTGTTAGATCACAAGGTTTGTTCTACACTCCCCCCTTTATTCTGGAGAAGGTTATATGAAGGCATACTATCTGCCTGAGAGTCCGTTTGATTCCTGGTTGTTAGATCACAAGGTTTGTTCTACACTCCCCCCTTTATTCTGTATAAGGTTATTATCAATACTTAGTTGCACAACTGAGCTGTCAGAGAATATATATACAGTCAAACCTCGTTATGTCGAAGTTGAAGGGACCGGACCAAAGTATTCGACTTATCCGAGGTTCGACTCATCCGAGGTCGAGTGTGTCGTCATAAATTTGGAATGCATGAAATACGTTATGAGATTTGTGTAAACCAGATACTTTGAACAGTGTGCCTTTTTTCGATATGACACTTTTTGATTGTGTATTCAATCTCCATATTTTTTTATTCTTCATATTAATCAAACACACAAGTACAGATACAGATCAAGCACAAAACAAAAACAAAAAATCAATAGTAAACACAAATATTTACAAAGGTCAGTCACTATATATAAATTATGAAATCACTCGCGAAACGAAACAAGCTCTAAACGGTCTCTGATGAGGTCGTCTGCCTTACATTGAATTATTATAAATTGATCATAATTGTCTTAACTTTATATATTGTAATTAATTAATTTTAATTCTAAAGATTCATTTAATCTCGGCTGAGGTCATTTAAATTGCTTCGCTTTTATATCACGTGAAATATGTTCAACACACTAACGTTCCGCTTGGACAATCAACAAAGTTGTTAATTACGGGTCACCATAAACATGTCATTTTAACTGTTATCCAAACAAGTATGTTTACTCAGCTTTAATCTCTTTTGAAAATGATAAGGTTACATAAGAAATACATCCGATTTGAATTTTTATCATTAGGTCTTTATCTTTCGAAAATTCTTACTTTCGAACTTCGAGACATCGGGGTCAATTTACATCAATTATACATCGACGGGACTATAAAATTTACTCGACTTAACCGAGTATTCGAATCAACCGAGTTCGACTCATCAGAGGTAATTATGCATTGATCAAACGGGAATTTTACCGGGACCGATAAATTACTTCGACTCATCCGAGTTTTCGACACAACCGAGTTCGACACAACGAGGTTCGACTGTATCCAGCAAATTTTGAGTTATTCTATTTTTTGTTGACATAAGTACAAATACCTTTCATTTACTTATAAGTTATTTCTAAGAAACCAATTATGAATAACTATGTAGAAAAGAGAATGGAAACAGGGAATGTGTCAAAGAGACAATAACCCGTCTAAAGAGCAGAAAACAGCACAAGGCTACGAATGGCTCTTCTGGACAGCGAGAAAATCCCGCACCTGGAGACGGGCTTCAGCTTCAAATGAACCAAAATTTAAAAAATATGTTTTGTTTTTCCATTTTAGGAATATTCTCCAAAACAGCTGATAGCTCTTATCAACTCTGTAGACCATTTAAACAAGAAAGCCAGACAGAGACTTATTACTGTTATAGAAGACATGGAGAGGACAAGAAGATAGCACATAATTAATTCTTTAGGACATAGTGTTTAAATTCATATACAAACAAAATTCTTCTTTATGTCAGAACTTTTTTTATTCCTATATATATCATTAGAACTTAACAACTTCAACTTTATAACTATACATGTTAACCTGCTGGATGTGACTATTAAGTGGGAGATAACCTGCACTGACCCTCTCATGCTGACCCACCCCCACCACTCGCACATGTCCACCCTCCAAATAACTCCGATCTGAAGCAAATTAGTGTAAGGACCTGTTATGTATCATTACTTATATTGAATTTGTTAATATTATTTATTAGACATTTGTAAATATCGTCAGAAGTATGTAAAATTATCCACCCTTCTAGAAATCATGAATTTAGATGATTTTTCCATTTAAACAGAACTGTTCCCTATTTACATATATTTTGTTAAAGGAACCAATTACGTACTGTGGTTTCATTATTAGTGGCATACCAATTTCATGGATTTTGTCAGTAGTACAGGTGAAACACTAACTTAACTATTCAACCAAATACAAATTTCTTTTAGGCTTGTTTGCAGACTTTTGTGAACCACAAAATCAAATATCAACAAAAATACAATTTTTCCCTTCCACAAAAATTGCTACCCACCAAAATAATTGAATCCACAGTATAGCCAAAACTATTTCGTAATGAGGGGAGATTATATGGGTGTTAATGTTTGATACATTTTCCTCCCTCAATAGATGCATGTCTAAATGGGAAGGGTCAGTGCAAGTGTTGGAGTCTCCTGCCTAATGGGGAGGGTTAGTAAGTATGCATTAGTCATAATGTTAAGGTAAAATATTTATTTTAAGTGACCAACAGGTTTCTTGTTCAAAATAGCAAAATCACTTTTTTTTTTGTATACTTTTGTTCTGTCTGTTGTTAGTCTGGAACGTCTTGTTATCTTTTTATCTTTTTCTGATCTATTTTTATTGGGTTTTTTTTAATAATTCCACAACTATATTTCTCATGCTGATAACAGTGATATTTCACTGGTTAGACTATCTGAGTGAAGGTCCCTGTTTATTAGTACCATAATACCAGGGAACCTTCAAGTCTTCACTGCAATCTTTCTTAAAATACAATTCTCTTCACATTTTTTTCAACTTTAATGAGGAAATTATATGTTAAATTCATTCATTATCTTCATCTCCTTGGACAGAAAGAGAACTATTTCTCTGTTAAGGGAAGAAACTCACTTTGTCAAAATTATTACTTACATAAAAATCATGTAAAATTGTCAAAGTATGGAGTAATAAGCACCTCACAGATGTAATGTAATGTAATGTAGTGTAGTATGGAATATCTAGATTTATATCCACTATGGCAACTGTAGACAAATATGATAGAAAAATCTTAAGTGCAATAAAATGAATTATTTGTATGACCTTTGCTTATGATGAGGATGAATGTTCTTTCTTTAATTGCTACAGAATCACCCCTCACACTTTTATTTATCTTTTTATCTGATATCATGTACATGATCATGATGTATAGTGTCTTGTATGTTTACAATGCTTTAAAAGAAGGTGCACACTGGTTCTCTTAACTACTCAAGATTTCTTCAAAATGAAGATTTATAAGTAATGAATATATGAAATTTCAAGAGCATTATTACTTTTTTGTTAACAGTTTCTATGTTACAGGAGGGAGGAGGAGGGGTCTCATCTTGAGTTCCTGAGGAAATAAATGCCAAATCCCAGATTCCTGTGAAAATAATGTGCCCTATCCTTTCAACACAACATAATTAAATCCATAAATCTCATATTCTTGATGACTTAACAGACTATTCCAGAATTCCCTCATACTAAAAGCCTCAATCCCCAATTCCTGTGAAAAGTTCCTTCTGCCCTCACACACATTTCAGTTATAATAGACAGCACATATTTTCTATAAACTATGGAAGAATCTGGGGATCACCATCAAATAAATTACCTATTTAGGCCACTCCAAATTGATTCATAGTTCTTCAGATTTGTTCCCTCCAAAATTTTGGTAACCTAAATTATAAAAATGTATATATAGATAAGAAGATGTGGTATTTGGTTTTTTAAATGTCATTTCTAGCTCCATAATTCATTAAAAATTACAATTTTTGGTATTAAAGAAAATATTTTATGCTCATGAAAACAGATCTTTTGTAGAATAAAATTTGAAATATGTCTTTTTATTGCTTGCTAACATATTCAGTTTAAAGGGGGGAATAAAACTTCACTCCCTCTCTCTAATATTAGTACTAAAGTTTGAAAACAACATAATTTTGTCAAAACCCTGAAACTGGTATACAGATATTGTAACAAATTCTCAGTTTACATATAATAGGAAAGTATATTTATGTGTAATGTAAACTACTGTCACCATTATGGCTTACTTATTTATGTATGATGGTACATTAGTCTAGAAGTCCTGATCAGATTTGTTCCAACAATGTATAAAAATTGTAAATGTAATATGGTTGTAATCTGTACCACTGTTTTATTTATACTGTTAAGCCAAAAATAAACAATTTATTTATCTAATTGTTTTGCATATATTATATTTTAAGACAGGTGTTTCTCACTTGAAACTATGACTATATGGATGCACAATGATTTGAGTATCTCTTTTAAGGTGTAATACCACTAAGTCATTGTACTTCAGATCAGGTTGCATACGAAAAAGGGTCGAAAAAAAATATTTCCTTGAATTTGAGAGTTGTAGGAAATTAATCCTACATTTCATTGCAGTAAAAATATTTCTGAGTCATAAACATATATCTTGGCTGATTCAAAGCACCATTCTTTTTTTTATTTGGTGTTTCTATAGAATATTATGGAAAATTTGGGTTACATGGTTTCTAAAGCTTGTACACAGGAAAAAAATGGGTGAAAATTTGATTGGTTAACTTCCAGTGATGGTTATTATCTTATATGCAATGAAATGTTATGTGAAATTTTGTCTGTAGTACTGGACACTATAAAACTTTACTCATGCCAAGTATTTCTTTATTTGAAACAAAGATAAATTCTGCACAGTTTTTTGAATAGTGCAAATTTAACAAAGACTAATAGGGGAAAACATTAGTGGTATTAGTCACCTTAAGTTTTAAGTGTAGCTGTGTTAGATTTAAAACCAAACAATTTTTTAAAACAAATTCCAAGTAGTATTTCATTCATGGCTGAGGGAGAGGTTCAATATCCAAAGTTAAACAATTTTCACACTATTCAATGATTTGAATTGGCAACTTTACAACATCAAGGTATATACATTTTTAAAGGTGAAATAATCAGGATAGCAGACATTAATCAACACACTGTTCGTTTCATTTTTACTGATGAAGTCCAGAAACTTGTCACACTGGGGGTAATTAGGAGTTCTTAATTAAAAAATAAAATAATATCTACATGAGCATTGCCTTAACTCTCCATTAAAAATGACCAACAAAGTGGGTAAAAGCAACTAGCTATAGAGGTCAACATACGACCTTCAACAATGAACAAGACCGATATATCATACAATAAGTATATTTATTTGTAACATAATTCACAAATGAATTATTGATCACTTATCAATCAAATGTTAAATCCTGAAAATGAGGACCATCTACCTTCTATTAGGAAACCATGAGTGGAGTATGTACGTATCCATGCTTTGTTGCCTTTCTTTAACTCCACAACAGCTGTTTGAGAAGAAGATCGGTGACTGTTTCCTGCAATGTTAAAGTTGTAAGCTTTGATAGTTCCATCAACTACAAATTCAGAATTGAACCGACTTCCAGAATATGTCATGGTTGTCCAGGCAAAACTATAGACTCCATCTTCTGGGCAAGTAAATTTACCTGTAGATGGGTTATAAGCGCCACCTATGTTAGTAATCACTTTGTCAAACTTTACTACAGCTTCCTTTGGAAGGTTTTTCATAGCTGCATTCAACATAATTTGGAAAGCTATAGTTCTTCCCTCTGGAAATCAAATACATTATAATGTAATGACAGTATTAAAAAAATATTGTAATATACAGAATATGCTTATTAGAATACATGCACAATCTGGTATAAAGATAAGAAGATGTGGTATGATTGACAATGAGACGAAAACCAAATGAGGTAGAACAAAACAACTGAGTAAGTTATATGCTTCTTGTGTATTTTAGAGAGAACAACAAATTATCAAAATTACGAGTTTATTAAAATGACTAGAATATAGATAGATTTAGAATTTCTACACAGAATTTGTTCTGTAAAAAACAGACACCACTTTTGTGTTTGAATTGTCCAAAGTCAGAGTACTTCGTTTAATCAAATGTCACTTCTATTTTGTTTTCGGTCACACTTAATTGAGACCATTCTGAAATGGTGTAAAAAACATTTTGGAATAAGAAAAGAGAGAAGAATATCTACCATTTAGGCTGCAGTTAATTCACTATTCTGGAATGGTCACAGTACATCAACAGAATGGTCAATTGTCAGGTGGTTGAGGATATTATGTAATTAGCCATTCAAGATTTAATCAACTTGTGTTATTGGAAACAAAACAGAAATAATATTTGCTCAAAGGTATCTTGACTTTATATAATACACAAATGTGTTTTTTTTTTATGGTAAAAATTGATTTCATACAATCAAATCCCTTGTGTCCACGCTGGCTTGATAGCTATCAATTTTCCAGATTTTATGACTAGTTTTAATACACATAGTGCATTGAGCCCAACATTCTATACATCCTATGTAATGAAACATATACTCAAATACTCCAAAATGATGTGTATATATATAACCACACTTCTCTGTTAGATATATAGTGTTGTTTAGGAAAGAAAACCAGGTGTTTATTTCTCAAAAAAAGGTGTCCATATATTTCTAGCTGAAGAAACAAGAATAAAACATCCACATCAAATAAGGATGCATGACTATACCTTTTGTTTTACATTGACATTTTTGTGGTGTGGGACTGTTACGTCCACCTTTAGAAATCTCCATCTGCCATTTTATATATTTCATGAGATCAGATTCTGCTTCCGAACATTTGTTCTTTTCAGAGGCAAGTACATCTGTCAACGCCAAGATACTGATGAAGGAACAGAACCAGGGTATATTCATTCTGAAATAATTGATTTGGATGGGATATATTGAGTTTATTGAGTAACATTATATACTTAACCATATGTGTATGATAAGTCAAAATGCAATCTGAATCATTATGCTTTACTTGTATTTATTAAAAAAAAAGACATGAATGAAAGCAAATCAAACAACGTCATAAAGCATTAACAAATAACATTTTGAGGTCTACATAGGGTCATCAATGATGGAAAAGTGTCAATATCATAAGACAAGCTCTGAACCCCCTTTGTATAAAATTAATGAGATGTGGTTTTAGTGCCTATGAGAAAAATATCCATAAAAATCAAATGACAAAGACTTTGACAAGTATATAAAAATACAGATTATAAAAACATTTACCATCTAAACCTAAATCCCAGGCTTTAAAATACCATCAGATGACATATTAATCTCAGACAGTTTAAAGTATCTACATTTAGTCCTACCTGATTTGAGATATAGACAGACAGAAATTAAACAACAAAAATGATCAGCAATACAAGATCTTGTAAAAACAAATGCCAGCTTGACTGAAACTAATGATTGACTCCTTTTTAAGTTATTGCCCTGATTAGTGAGAATTTTTGTCTATTAACATTTTTGCATCAAAGATTTTCACCTCAAATACAACTGAATCAATTGAAAGAAGTTTTAATGAATGATCCTAGATTTTAGTTTGTAAATTGTGTTAAAATATATATTATAGAGTGTAAACATGAATGAATCAAAATGAAATGCATATAACAGACAGAATTTATGAAATAATGAAACAAATTACAGTACCTTACATGTAAGATTCTCAAAACCCTATGCACAATAGTTATCATTTACATATGTTTATTTATTTATATATATATAAAAGATATTCAATTTCATACTATTGATAATCTATAATTACTTTGAATACAATATGACACATATTGTTCTGATTTATTCTTGAATACACTTAAAATGAATTTTTATATTGCATGTACACTTAATATATTCGTGCAATCACAGACAAATGATACCTGTATTATATGTCTCTGGTACAATGATTTAATTTTAGTTTTTCATTTTACATATAATTTAAGTTTTTGAGTAATTTGCATCCCTATGGTTCAACTTTTGTCTTTAACTTTAATCTTACATATGATCTTAAATCTTCACTTTTAACAGGTATTAATAAATGCCAAACTATCATCGTTTTGCAATATATAATTTGACATTTTCAATCAACTTTTATTCTAATCCAGTTTAAATGATCATTTTCTATTCAATTTCCACACTTGAACAACACTTTGTAAATATGAAATGAGGCTCAAATGAGGATCCATATCATCCAATAATTCAACAGATGCACAATGAGCACATGAAATCATGTCAATTTCCAACTAATTGAGAAATAGCCTATTTCAGGGATTCTTACAGTAAGCCCATAGTAGTCATGCTAGTATTTTACACTCAAAATGTTCAAACAAGCAAAAATCTTCCGATACATTGCACCACTGAACTGGCAACATTGAAAAATTTCATCAATCATAAATTTTAGTATATTTCGAGTGGAGCATACTGCTATCATTTATACATTGCATAACAATTTATGAGAGTCGAACGAACTCGATCAACTTTAAAAAGACTAAAAAAGAATATGTTCTTGTCAGGAATTACTCTAATGATAATCACATCGTAACAAAATGTGGGGAAAATCATCAAAATATTTTTCATGAGCTATTTTATATAATTCAGCATAATCTGTCATATCCTTTTTCTGTCTAAGATTATATAGAATTAAATTAAGAATGTGTCCATGGAACACAGATGACGCCCCTGATTGCATATAACATTATAATGAGTTATAACTAAAGAACTGTAAAAGTGACGCTACCCAAATTCGAACTTGATCTGTTTTTTATGGCTATGCACATTGTGTATAAGTTTCATAACATTTGGATGAGGCAAACTAAAGTTAGAGAACGAAACCAATTTTGGACGGACGTACACACAGACAAGGATAACACTTAATGCCCCCTTCACCTAGCGGCGGAGGCATAACAACTTTACATAAACAGTATGCTCATCACTAATCTTTTGTATAACAAAATGGATTTTGAGCAATTGCTCACTAATGATACCTCAGTGGAAGTATTTGGTGAAAAGAAAATTGATAAGCAATGGACGTGACATCAGACTGTATAGCATACTCACATAAAGCTTGATACCAAATTTCAGGAAGCTCTGTCTGACTGATTTGTAGTTCTTGAAAAAAAATGGATTAATGGCCTTTATTTGTAAGAAGATAAAAGTATTTGAATCACAATAAGTTGAGATGGATGTGAAAAGCAGCCTTAAAAAACTTTTCTTATGATTCTATCTATCATTCTACCTGTCCATTTCTTTTTAGTCCCCTACCGACGAAGTCGAAGGGGACTTTAGGTTTGCACTCCGTCTGTCTGTCCATCTGTCCGTCTGTCCATTCGTCAGTCCGGCAAATCAGCTTTCCACACTTTTTTTCTTCGTTCTTTAAGATATTGATTTGATATTTGGTATTTAGTTTTATCATGACAAGTTATAGATCAAGTTCGAATTTTGTTTCAGTCTGATGATTTAGTCCAGAGTTATGGGCCATAACTCTGGACCATATCTAATGTTAGGTATGTTAAATAATATTTCTGTACAAAGGGAGATAACTCATTTTTTAAAAGACATTCTTTGTTAAATTATTTGAAGAATTTTTGGCAGGTTTGTTTGTTATTTAGTATACCTGTAAACTAATTTTCTGAATGCTATATATATAAAAAAAATTATGAAGAGAAATCTTTAATTAGATAATATATTTTTATTAATGTATATATTTCAATACATTACATTGTGTAGATAAAAGTTGTTGACATTTTATAGATAAGTTACAAATCTATATTAGTTTGTGACAAATGAAAGAAAAAATATCTGGAACTATTAATTATATTTGATTATAATTTGAAAATAGATATACACTGTATTACATCATATCTAATTTTAGAGAACTATTAATCATATCTAATGTTTTTTTCATCATGCTTATAAGATATTGATTGATAATTGGTATATATTTTTATCATGACAAGTTACAGATCAAGTTCAAATTTTTGTTTCGGTCTAATAATTTTGTGCAGAGTTATGGTCCTTGGACTTGAAAAATTCACTCATATAATCAGTTTTCCACACTGTTTTTAGTCATGCTTGAAGATATTGACATGATATTTACTTTTTGTTTACACCATGACAAGTTATAGAACAAGTAAGCATTTTGTTCCAGTATGAATTTTTACCCGGTAGGGGACTATATATTGCCATGCAATACTCTCAGAATGCTTGTTATATTTTTATATCAAGTGAAATCTAAAATAAAATTGAATCTTTCTCAATTGCAGAAACTATATAATTGTTCTCACCCTGACAATAAAACTTTGTAAGGATTCCATAGACTAAACAAAGTTAACCTATTACATTTCATTCCATGTTAATTTTAGGATCACTGATTTTGTCAATTAATGTCAAAACATCTTTTTTCTTTTTATTCATGTGATTTTAACCAAATTATTGTAATCAATCTAACCATTTGTATATACATCTAAATTTAATATGATTATTCTGAGAAAATTTAAGTATTCTGTAAAAAGGAGGTTGATGTGCATTGAATGTGAAAGCACTTCACCTAGTATAGCATGCTTGATTGATTGGTGTTTAACACCACTTCCAGTGCTATTGTGCTATTTTATGGCGATCAATTTTTATTGGTGGAGGAAGCCTGAGTCCCCGGAGAGAAACACTGACCTTCAGTAGGAAAATCATGCTCCCATGAAGCTTAATTGCTACCAAATTTCAGGGAGCTCTGATTCGTGCTTCCAGAGAAAATGTGACGAAACGTTTCATGGAACTGGCAAACAAACAGATGGACAGACGGACAGAGGTAAACCAGTATAACCCCTCCTTCAGGGCAATGGTTTTAAAATACAGGGATTATAAAAAAAAAAAAATATTAGACAACTATTTAATTATTCAATGTTATGACATTTTGTGAAATAAAAAACTGAGCTAATTTTGACTAAGCTTCCTTGCATTTTTGCATTGATGAAACATCAAGCACATTAAAAAAACAACAAATTTTGGGTGAAAAAATGTACCATCTCTAGATATACATTTTCACTATGGCAGCGATTTTGAAATTCCAATCAATATTTGAATAAATGGAGGATGTGTCTATGGGCCACAGATGCCCCCACTTGTAAATATGCATTAGTCAACTACCACATACAGATGCAGGATTCACGTAGTAAGACCATTTTGTGATTATAAGCATTGTGTATAAGTTTCATAATATTTGGAAACAACAGATTTAGCAATTTGTTTATTCATAAAGAGGCATAATTCCAGAAAGGTAAAAGTGACGCCACCCAATTTCAAACTTAATCTGTGTTTTGTGGTGATAAGCATTGTGTATAAGTTTTATAACATTTGGTTGAGGCAAACTAAAGTTAGAGAACTGAAACGAAAAATTCAGCAATTTTTATGTTTATAAAGGGGCATAACTCATGAACGGTAAAGTGACGCCATCCAATTTCGAAAATTTGATCTGTGTTTTGTGGTAATAAGCATTCTGTATAAGTTTTATTACATTTGGTTGAGGCAAACTAAAGTTAGAGAACTGAAACGAAAAATTCAGCAATTTTTATGTTTATAAAGGGGCATAACTCATGAACGGTAAAGTGATGCCATCCAATTTCGAAAATTTGATCTGTGTTTTGTGGTAATGAGCCTTGTGTATAAGTTTTATAATATTTGGTTGAGGCAAACTTAAGTTAGAGAACGGAAATCAATTTTCGGGATGGACGTTCTGGATGTTGGGGACGTTCGGGACGGACGGACAAGGGCAACACTTAATGCCCCCTCCGCTACGGTGGGGGCATAAAAAACCAACACTTGTTAAGGACCTTCACAGGAATATATCTGTCAAGTTTAGTTTCAATTAGTTCAGCCATCTTGAGAAGAGGTAACTCGAAATTTAGCCAATCAAAAATTTAAAAAAGGCATTAAGACAGCAATGGTTGTTCACAATTGGGACAAGATCAGGATCAAAATGTGAAAACTAACAGGTAAGTATTAAAGTAAGTAAGTAAGTAAATTTTATTTAAAGTCAGCATATATGTACATAATAACAGAGAAAACATGAGCTCTGATGAGCTCTTTAACCGACTAATGAGTCTTAACAGATGAGACTGACACTAATTAATGGCACAAGTTCACTTGACCTTTGGCTAGGCGAGCAAAATAGGTCAAACAAATTCAGTTCAACCCTGCTCAGAAATATATCCTGGGTTTGAAGAGCACAATACTGGGGTACTTGCTCATTAAATGACTTTTTCTTTATTGTGTAAATGGGTTGCTGTCTCACATATACCCCACAACTCCCTTTATTCACTAATCTAAATACATTTCTCAAATCTGTCAGTTACTGTAATTTCTTTAAAAAATATCCACAAAAATAGTAAACTACTTGAATATGGTATCCCAAAAAAAACCTAACATTCCACAAATATACTTATAAAATTTTATAAGTACTTAAAATAATAGTACCGGTATATTTGTTGTATCAACATAAATGCACATCATATAATGTATCTTTAAACATAAGCAAGCAAACACTTTCCATAACCTCCCAGAAAACTACCAAGAATAACTATAATACTTAGTTTATTTAAAATCATTTAATGGAAAAAGCATAAAACAATAAACAATTGTGTATTACATAACTAAAATAAATATGCTGTATAAATACAAGCAGATGAAAAATAGCATTATAGTTACAAATGGTCAGAAATACCATGCAATATTTGATTGATATGTTGTGACATTACACAAACACGTTCCAATTACATTTCCAAATAAAATGTGCCAATTTTCGACTCCAATAACATTGAAATTTTATACAGAGCAACACAATGGCTCTCAAGTCCTACACGAACAGAATAGCACTAATTTATTACATTTCTAAAAAAAAACATAAATGATGACACTTCAAGCAAACATTATTGTCCAATTGGATTATAATATGTTAATAAAAGCCATGCAGGGAATAAATTTCTAATTATAGAAGAATCTTAGATCTCGCAGCTTCGGCCTAAAACCAAATGGAGGTTTTGGCAAAGTTTTGAAATCTGTTTTTAAAGTATTTGCTGTTGAGCATATCTCCACTCTTATTCAATACCTACACACTTCAACAAATTTGTCAGATTTTCTTCTCCTCGCTGCGAGTTTTCAAATCAAATCAAAAGGTTTGTTTAAAGTTGGCATGTCTCAAAACAATAACTTAAGCTCTTTTGAACTTTTATAACCAACAAAGTGTGGTTGCTTTTCAACATGGTATTTGAAAAAAGTACCTAATTTACTGCATGATTATTAAACTTAATATGAAAAAATAACAAAATTTCATTTAATGTGAATAAATTTGTTTTTCATTGCTGATAATTAATTTCACATGCACCAAGTGTGCAGCAAAATATCCAAACAAATAGGAAACTGCACTATTTAAATATTTTGGTAATAAGAAAACCTAACAAGTCAAAAAACATTTAATTTTAAACTTTCATAACATAAACATTAACATTAATCAACCTTACAAAATAGAGATATATAATAACTTCAACAATGGGAACAGACTACCATTACAAGGGGATGTTACATATAATGTATGTAAACTGTAACAACGAGGTCATTATAACATTACAAGGAGGGGCAGATGTAACATAAGATTTATATCAACTGTTACATTGGTCATATACCATCATTGTAAATGGGGGGCTATATAAGATTTATTCAAACTGTAACAATGAGGGCAAAATAACATTACAAGGGGAGAGGTGTTACATGAGATGTATATCTACTATAACATTGGACATATACATTTTGTACTACCATTATTACTATAACATTGGACATATACATTTTGTACTACCATTATAAAAGGGGGGTACATAAGATTTATTTAAACTGTAATATTGGGCAAAAACATTTTGTACTACCATTAAAAGGGGTACACAAGATTAATTAAAACTGTACGAATGAGGGCATAGTAACATTATAAGGGGAGATGTGTTATATAAGATTTACATCAACTGCAACATTGGACAGGGGGGTACATAAGATTTATTTAAACTTTAACAATGATGCAGTAATTACATTTGTACATTGCAAGGGGCATATGTTACATGTAATTGTTGTCAATTGTTACAATGAGAATATAATAACATTATATGTTACATAAAGCATGTTAAGGTTGATATCAATTGTAATGATATAAAATTTCCAATGTTGGAGATACCATATCATTACAAGGTTGAGATGTATCATTCAGACTTACTTTACCTGTAACAATTTGGACATGATGACATTGCAAGGGGAGTGTAAATATCTCATATACAGGTACATAAACAGAATATATTTATATAAAGCACTATTTTGTATCAATCAAAACAAATATTTCAGGTCTTTCTAAAAGTCAATACAATAACACAGTATTCTCATGGTATATTTACCTATATAATTCATTGTCTGTTCAACGTGAACAATTAAGTAAAGCATGCTTATTGTATACTAGGTGAAGTACAAAATTGTAAGGAAAATAATGAAAAAAGATTTACAAATTAAAGATAATAGAGTAATTCTTGGCTTTCTTATTTGTTTCAAATCTATTAAAACATGTATCCAGCTTATTCCTTTTTTTTAATTTTCAACACCAAAACAGGATCTCTAAAATAAATGTATAATTCACTTTGAAGTTATATTGATCTATGAACATGATGAGTGAGCTTTGTCTGAGATAGTTTGTAATGGATATGGAATTAAATTTTGTTCTTTTAATACTAGGTGGTAAAATTTATCATGATTCTTTATGAATAAACAAAATTATATAAACATATATATGTAAAAGGATCTGTTTGAAAAAAACCTGATAATTTTGTTTGATAGAAAAGGCTACATAAATGTAAATGCACATGAAAATTATTTTTAGATTAAAACAGATAAATCTTTAGAGATAATATGAAAAGGAAATAATGACTTTCAATACACACACAAACATATTAGGTATTGAGAGAATTTAGTACTTTTTGTTTTTAAATTGAAAGCAATTGAAATTAAGAAAAATATATAAATCAATGCTCAGAATTGACAATTAAAAAGGTGACGATAAAATATTTTGAGTGGGTAAGCTGTACCAAACATGAGGAAATCTACTATGTTTATTTAATTTTTGAACAATGGTAAATGGGTGGTGGGACTTTCTTCTAAACAATTTGTCTATTATATATGGTCAAAAAAATAACAAATTAGTCCTTTTTTATTTACCAAATGGCTCATCAATGCACACTTATACAAATAAACATAAAACAACCTCTAACACACAATTAAATCTCTACTTTAGCCTCTCTCATTACACATATATACATTTACAAATCATTGCTTCATTATCAGAAATACTTTCATACTAGTAGCATATACACATGTAATGAATTTGCATTTAAAAACATGTATTAAAAAAAAAAACAATAACATATGACAGTCCATATCCTTCAACTTATCTACAAAAATAATAAGACTTGAAGGGCAGAAATAAACACTTTACATATTTATTAGAATGTCAAATCGGCATGGTCAATGAAATCTGACATTTTACCTTATGCTAATTTTTTTTTTAGATTGAATGAGAATTTAGCTATATATATTACAAAAAATCTTATCCCAGAACTTTGTGAGACTGAAGAAAGTCTTGAATTGGAAAATCAAAAAAGTGTTATAAATGTACCAAATAAAGGATGTTCATGAGACTTTTGTCTGTTGGACATCATTATTTTTTATTTTTGAATGTCGTAGACGTTTGCATTAGGGCTTTAAACTACTGACATTTGATGCAAAAAAGCAAAGACTGCCAAAATACCCTCATTTTGGGATCTTAGTCATTAATATTTAGATTTGAGCAACTGCTTTATCTAAATAGATATTTTGCTACAAATAATAATTTCTCTCATAGATGGACAGCAGAAATCATATTTCCATATAATTTTGTGGTTATTTGTTTAGCTGGCATTTCTGGTAGCAGCTGTCCCATATTATTGTATGTATATAATGCACATTGTGTTAGGGGAAAACAAATCTATTTCCAAGTATTGGTCAGACTATCAATTTTAGAAAACAAAACATAATTATACAAAAAAACCTGAACCTTAATTCACATTCCATGATCAACAACATGTAGATTCCCAAATTTTACAGGAGTCACTTGTAGAACTTCAATTCTTTTTTAATCCTAACCAAACGTTAGAGATGTCAACCAGTAAGTGGTCTGAAATCTACAGCCACCTTTTCACAGTTACTTAACATTCCTACAGTTGGATAAAATCCTCCCTTTGGTATACAAACTGGTTTCTTTCCAATTATTTTTCCATTACATGTAAAGAAAACCTGTATAAAACACAAAACATCATAATAATTAAAATAACTAATCAAATACTGTAAATTCAGAAATTATTGCATGCATTTATTATTGCGATTTTTAAAGAATGGACACAAATGCGAGATTTATTATTGCGATTTCAGGAAAATCTGCATGAACTTATATGTATCAGATATCAGAATGCTAGTTCTTATTTTTGCGATAATCACACAGTCGCATTATTCGCATTAATAAAAACCTCGCAATAATTTCTGAATTTACAGTAATTTAAATATCGAAAAATATTCAACGAGTGACCGAACAACACATTAATTCACGAATGCATGTAGCGCATGAGTTAATTTGAAGTGTATAGTTATTCTTTTAATTACATTGGCAAAGGGTTTTTAATGGAAATAAAGTAGAAAATACAAGGAACTATATCGTTTTCTACACATTCACAATTTGCTTTGATGCAACGTCATCAACAACGCCTTTACAACACCTATACCCCGTTCACACTATGCCTTTTTAAACCGGGTTCGACCCGAATTAGTTAATCCGGGTTAAATTTAGGTAGTGTGAATGCCTTAACCCGGGGCGAACCCGGATTAAAATTACCCTCATTTGAGGTGGAGTTAATGTGGGCGAACCGGGTTAACTACCTCACTTCTATATGTGAACGCAAAGTGAAGTTAATGTGAGGTTGTTGCTACAGTGACGTTTGCTTAAATAGGTCTTCAATGACAAGCAATTTTTCTCAATTTTATACTAAGGACGTAACAGTTACGTGAGTTAAAAATAAAAGTTTATTAATCTTTTCTTGAAGCTATGAACTCGAAACCTACATAATCGTAAAATTCAAAACATTTACCTAAACGCACTCTCATGTCTCGTTCTCTCCATCGTCTGCCACCTACCCGAAAACATCACAAAGATTGCCAACAAGACATTAAAATGGATTTTGAAAACGTTGAGAACATCACCGGCTGGAGTATCAGTGCCATTGACAATTTGCTACATTGCAACACGCTTCCTGGTAATTAATATAATTTATATGCATAGTCCGCACATTTAAACAATAATCTTCAGGTCCTTCATGCAAATACATCATTCTTTACGCAATATTCGCTTTAGAATACTCTCATCGGAGTTGTTTTGAATGATTTTAACATAACACAAACCGATAAATTTTGAGGTTAATTTCTAGAACGTAAAGACGATAAAATAGATTAGTTCGATTTTCTAAAAATCTACAAATGAGGCTGAGATGTTCTAAAAATAATTATCTAAAATCAAAGGTGGAAAAAAACAAATAGATTACTGGCCCCATTACTTACAGTGTTACACTTACGACAAGAGAGAAAAATACGGCAAAGAAATGCTAAAAATTTCAAATTAACAAACGATGAAAAAATAGAATAAAGTATGAACAAAATCTACAGTGAAACTGAAACTCGTGATATGGGGATACGTTGATGGGGATCAAAAGAGAATAATTCACAAAACGTGCAGAATAAAGGGCATAAAACATTTGTGAAATATAAAGAAAAGAGGGAAAAAAATAAAGATTATAGAATAGTGGGGTGTTGAAATATTAAACGGAATGGAGAATAACAGACACAACTTTTAAGTTATTTAAAGAATAGAGAAAACACGCAAACAAAATAAAGAATACTATGCGGAATTTAATGACCCTCCCATCCAGACACTCGTGATATACACACTAATATCGCCCCCTAAAAAGAATACATGGCAGTAATTCAACACAATAAACGATAAAAATAACAATTCGAAAATTTTTGCTGGAGATACAGTTTAATACAGATGTTTCAGTCCTATGTCTCTGTGAATATGCATGCTAATAGATCTGTAACCAGTACATGATGAAAATAATGAGAATAAACTATGCACAAAATCAAATCTTAAGTAACACTCATTATAGACAAGCAACTTTCAAGGAAAAAAAAACGTTAAAAAAAATCAACCAAAAAGGAACACATGGCAGCAGTCCAACAAAATAAAATTATAAAAATAATAATTCCAAAAAGGTACACTTTCTGCTGGAGATTTATCTTGAAATGATAATGTGTCCGTCATATGTCCTTTTCAACTAGAAATCTTTAAATGTAATATGAATTGCTAAAGCGTTTAAAATTATGTTTGAATTTAAATCTAGCAACTCCCACATTCTCATTGTTGTTGTTTTGTTTTGTTTTTGCTATAATCGGGGCTTTTGGCTTGCATGGTATGAAAATGAAATCCTTATTTATCCTATGTAAAATCTAGAAAACATAGAATCTTCGATTCTGCATGCATCTTGTTATAAAATAAAATGTAATTTGATAAAATAAAGTATAATCTAGCCTGCAAAATATTGAATAACGTATCATGCAATTATTTATTAAATACGAAAAACCAAAAGATATTACATCTAAATATTTTCCCATTTCTCTTGTTTTGACAGATTTACAAGTAGATGAAATAGGCATTTGCACAAACAAAATGGAAATAACATATTTACTGTTATCTGCAATTTTCGAGAGAAATGAATGGTTGAACTTATCACCAAGCAATATTATTACTGCACTTGAGATTATTTGTCCAGATATACATGTTCCCAGAGTTGATTCTTTAAAACGGCACATGTTAAAAGTTGTTTCCGATGTGATAAATCTGCTGACCTACTGAATCAGAAAGTATCCCTACTTTATACCAACTGTGATGTTAAATTTACTGTAAATGGTCGAATGACAAATAGAGATTTCTTGTCCATGTTTACTGCTATGTCCAAGCACCATACTATACATGAAATTTACAAGCACATTTTACCACACTTCAAACTGGAATCTCCACCATCCTCTGTTGCTGCTCTTAGACAAAAATACAAGAAACTCGTTGAACTGCGAGAGAAATTACAAAAAAATCAGAAAAATTATGACTTAGAACACCTTTTAAATTCTAATTTTATTCTCCGACAGATACTAGCAGTACAAAACAATCAAACTTGAATGAAAGCACGAAAAGAAAGTTAGATACATTTGTGAAATTTCAAAGTGAATTTTCAAAATTAGGAACTGAAATACAAAACATGGAATCAGAATTGGAAATTTCATCTGAAATTGCTGCTGACTTTAAATTGCAATATGAAATGGCACTGGATGAAATATATGAACTGCAAACGGAAATAGATGTTCTTGTAAAAGAATGCAATAACAATGATCATACAATACATTCCTTAAAATCAAAGTTATTCGAATTGAATTAAAGTACAAAACTCAAAGTGCTAAGCTGGAGGAAACTAATAAACGATTTAACTATCATGAACTCAGAAAATTTCAAAACGTGAAAGCTACCACAAAAAGTAATTTGTTCACAGAAGAATGAAATAAAGAAATTAAAACTTGATACAGACAAAATCAAAACTGTAGAAGCAGAAAAAAGGAAGACGGTAAAAAACTTAACTTACTATAAGAGACAAAATAATGAATTAAAACAAAACGACTCGGAACAAAAACAACTGATATCAAAACTCCAAAAAGAAGTTTCCGAAAGAAACAGGAACATTGCTAGTTTGACGGAACAGGTAACTGTTCTTCTTGATGATCAAATTTCTATTAGTACATTTTCCGATGGGAAGTATCTTCCAGCTGTCCGTCAAGTTGTTCAAGACTTGCATTCTTTTGGTGTAGGAGTTAAACATATCGGCCAAACTATAAACTCAGTGCTAAAGCATTTATTGGGGGTAGATGAATTGAAACTTCCGTCAGAATCTTCAAATCAAGAATGATTTTGGAATCTAACTTACTAGCAAAATGCAAATTGGTGAAGTATTGTTACACAGTCAAAATTCAAACACATTACATTTTGATGGTACATCTGACGACAACGACACTTTTGGGCTTTCAAATTACAACTAACCATGAAAACTTATCGTTATCTTTGAATGAAAACTTACGGGTGACACACAGACTCAGGTCAAAACAATTAAAGACAATTTTTGGAGATAGCGAATTTAGTTTCCCATTCAAATGAACATATCAACGAAAATTATGCTAAATTAATGCTCAGTATTAAAAACATGATGTCTGATCAACATATTGTTAATAAAAATTTCTATGATGAATTTGTTAAAATGAGGACTGATCTTTTGCAAAATTTGAAAGTAATTGGGACACAATGTCAGAAAATGAACAAGAAAAAGCGGCTGAAATACACCAATGGTTTTGTCACTTGCACCTTTTGGCGAATATGGGTGATAGTGTTAATAAAGCTTTAAAAGAATATGAAAAAATTATAACGGATGGCACTGGTAAACTTGGAAGAAGTCAGCTTCCCACATTTTCAAGTTGGTCTGACAAGGACAGTGCAGCTGTTAGATGCATACGTACTGTTTGCAGTGCTTTGGTGTCTGGTGGTAACGCATCGTCTGGCTGCCCAGAAGATTTTAAAACTTATCTCTTTCGAAAGGAAAACTTGTCGATTAAAAGATTTGAACATACTAGATTCAATATTATATTTGAAAATGCCGGTGCTGTGGTTTATCACAGAAATGATATTATTGAATTTTTATCAAAATCGTCATCATCATCCTTAATATGCTCCTAAAGTCTGTGCTATCTGATCTTCAAGATCAAACAATATTTCAGGAGATTTTATCAGTGGCAACTATTGGAAAAATTATTACCACTCCATTTCTGAGGCTTATTGATAGCAAAACTGTTGCAACACACATTTTGGATTTAAATCAACATTTTCTACAATTACAAATAAATTTAAAACAGTGGTCAAAAGATCCAAGTGACTTAATATCAGGTGAAACTGTTTTGTTTCCTGAAGTTCCGCCATGCAAAGATGACATCTTTGATGCGGTATTTTCAAACCATATGTTACCAGATACAGATGTTTTATCAGAATCAGCCAGTTTAATGTCCACTCATCTTTATCTTACTGTGTCTCGTCTCTTAAAAATCAGTTACCGAAGGCTGTCATGGTACAGATAACGAAACAATACGCGAAGAATCGTTAACGGTTCCAAAACACAATCGTACAAGTGAAAAGAACTTTGCCGATTTCAAGCAGATTCGCCACTTTAAACCAAATTCATCCATTGAACACATAGAGGCTACTTTAATGTGGGTTAACAACAAAACTGTCGAATGGCTTGATTTAATGGATCCTGAAATTAAAAATGCTAAAATTACTTTAGCTATGAAACGGCGCCTGAATTTATCAGTAAATGGCATGAGCGTAAAATTCAATTAAAACAAAACGTCTTGAAAAGTTAAAAGAAAAGGAAACCGAAAAGGCGAGGCGAGATGCTCAAAGCTTAAAAATAAACAGACTGCATTAGATACCCTTCAAATTCTCAATTTACAGCCATGTAACACAGGCCAAGATGTAACTGAAATGCTCCAGAAATGTAGGACTGAAAATGAAAAGAAGCCGCCTTAAAAGCTCAAATTACATTTTACAAATTTGTGATTATCCTTCCAAATATTGAACACAAACTCTTTTCTTTTCTAAAGACAAAAGAAATTGAATTCAGAACAATTAATGTTAAATTTCGTGAAAATTCTAAATCACAAAAACAATTTGTTATTGGCTTGTAATGACGACAATGAACTAGTATCCAATGAAAGAAGAAAACAGTTGCTTAAAGAGAAGAAAGACAATCTGCTTTCTAATCAAAAGAAATCTGTTGAAAGTGTTGTTGAAGAATAAAATATATTTTAATGCCTTAGCTTGAAGTCTGGAGTTAATATTTGAGCTGTTATTTCTATAACCTATAAAATAAGGAGATGTGGTATTAATCCCAATGAGAAAACTCACACGACACCAATGGAGCACGCCTGATTATCGTAGATGTTATAACATTCATAGATATCGACTTATTATGCCATAACTTCTTTATTTCTTGGTATCAAAATTCAACTGTGTCATTTTTCACTGGTATTTCTGTCTTATTCAATAAGTTCGTATTGACGTTATTGAAAACAATTTTATTCACTACCATTGATACCCTTGTAGCCTGCATGGTTTTTCATTCTTTCGGATCTTTAGGTGCACTCCATACAATCAAGTCAACGTGTCATATGTATCTTAAAACTTGTTGAAAAATTAAAGAATAAGTATTGTTGTCCTGGAAAAATTCGAATTTTCAATTTTATTTTTTTTACTTTTGCATTAAATTGGTTGCCATGGTAACAAAAAATACTTTTTCACTTATTTTTACAGTTATATATTCATTTTATATTTACAAGATATTTGTAATAATATCTGAAAGATAAAAAAATTCAACTCAAAATTTTGAAAAAAAATCTTAGATTTCCTTTAAAATAAAGACAATTTTATGCAATTTTAGTGAAAAACACCAAAAAATTTTTGCAATAAAATATTTGAATTGAGACTTTGAATGTTACACTTTTAAAAGAAATACGTTAAAAGATACCGGTTTTATATGTTTTGATCCTAAGGAAATCATTTTAAAATGGTTTTATGCCAAAAATAGTCAATTTTGCATGTCTAAAAGTGTAGATTTTTGGCAAAAAATGGAAAAAAAATGAACTCTTGAGACTTCAGATTTAATTCATCATAAATGTTTCATCTAAGAAACTTCAGAATTTTGGTTATCTATCTACTCATGTGCAAAACAGTAAAAAATTCTATATTTGACCTATATGATTGATGAATAATTTACTTGTCAAAAGTCCAACAATTGGATATCTGTCAAATCGACAAAATAACCCCAAAATGCCTTCAATTTTATCATCTTAAAATTGCTCTGTACTTTTCATTTCTTGTCCGAATTAAGTCACATATCGAATGACGCCATATTTTGATAGACGCCCAGTTACCGTGTTTACTAGGTCACGAATTATATAACCCATATGAAATTAGCGGCAGCAAGAGGGATATAAGTGTATTTATCTATGTTGAAAAACCTGCATAATGACAAACGATGAATACTTTAAGATTTCCGTGGCTTTTATGTGGGCGAAATATTGGTGCAGTTTGGATGAAGAGACGTAAAACACGGAAAGTTGTTGATGTGGAACTCCTCCAACGCGGCTAGGAGTACGGTAAAAAAAAAATCAGAATTCGAAATAATGCATTTGTGATAAAAAAGATAATGTAAATATGTACAGTGGACAGTGGACAGTGGACAGATGCGGGTTACAATTTGGTGCTTACTTTTCTATTTCTGTTGAGAGGGAAAATCCCAAACTGGCTTAATTTTTATTAAGTGTGAACTGGGGTAATTAATTCGGATTAATTATCCCGGGTTCGACCCGGAGCAGATTTCATAGTGTGAACACGGTACTATTGTTGTATGATGTCAGAGGAGTGAAATTATCCAGTTTATTTCACATGTGAAAATATCAGTTTTTATTTCACTGGGAAATTACGGTAATTCATTGCAACCAAAGTAATAATTATCTATAATATAAAAGTCATTACTATAAAATTTCAGCAAAAAAAAATCATTATCTGAAAAAAAGCTTTAGGGTTTGATAAAAAAACATAAGCATCCTAGAAAAAGTATTTTCATTTTAAAGCATTTATAAGACATGTCAATTGCAAAACATTTTCAGAAACCTGCATTATGTACACTTACACAAACAAGTGTCCCATCCTCAGGTGGTTGTCCATTGACAGGACGACCTTCAACTTCATCATAGAGGTCATCATCATCATCATCAGAATAATTCTCATCTGCCAGGACATCGTTATATACATCTGGGTCATCTGGTGAGAGGTCGCTATCCGCCTCACTATCATAGTCTGGTGGAAATAGGATGCCACATCCCATAACATCTCCTGAAAACAACAATTACTATACAGATTTCTGGTCAGGTTTATTGTGTGATACTACATGTAGAAAATAAACTGTTTTATCTAGAGAGATAATAATCATATAACTGATGTTAAAGTTACTTTTAAAAAAGGGTGTATAATGTTTTTTTGTGTAATAGGTAGGAATTTTTTTTGTGTGTATATTTTTGCCATATATTAAAATCCTGTAATCCTTTGGCATATTTCTTCTAACATGAGTCTGTTATTCTGTTCAAGACTTTTTGTATTATGTTTTCAAATATTTTATGGCTTTATTTTTTATTTTTTAATTTTAGCTTCCAGATTTTTGGTCACAAGCATACCTGATACTGTTGATTTATTCATTTTTCGTGGGTACCAATTTTTACGGGTTGAGAAAAGAATGTATGTCCATTGATACTTGATTTCATGATTTTGCAATAGTCTGCATACAAGCATATGGAAAATTTGCCATTCGTGGAACATTTTATTTTGTGGTTCACCTATACCCATGAAATCCAAGAATACTGGTATCCAATGAGTAATAATGAATCCACTGTATAGGTTATTCAAGAGAGATGAGTTGTGTAAACAGAAATCAGTATTATATGTTGGATTTGTTTTTTTTAAACAATTGTCTCCAAATTATTAGTTTTTTATCATTACCTTTATTACATCTTGGACCAAAGTGATCACCTATTCCTGATCCATTAAAAATCTTACCATCATCTACAATACAATGATAATCTGTTATATCTCATTGTTATGTCTAGTTTCAAGAAAGAATTGTTAGGGTTATTCAAATAAAATAAATGTGGGGGGATGGTATATAGTTGATTGTTCATACCATATACAAAATTACATAAATTATGTTCGTTGTAGGGGGATTTTGGAAATTCCTTCCTACCCTCCCACATTCGCTTCAATGGAATAGCCCTTACAAAAAGTCCCTATCTAGCTTACCCTCCCATATTCTATAGGAATAGTCCTTACAAAATGAAATAACCTTTTCAACTTATGGATAACAAATTATACAGTTGCATCTTACAGTGAAAAAATATTTCTGCTATCTTGAGTCTACATTTAAATTTCAAATGTTTATAGACATATTGATATATAAATAAGAAGATGTGGTATGAGTGCCAATGAGACAACTCTCCATCCAAGTCACAATGTGTAAAAAGTAAACAATTATAGGTCAAAGTACGGCCTTCACCACAGAGCCTTGGCTCACACCAAACAGCAAGCTATACAGGGCCCCAAAATGACTAAGGTAAAACAATTCTAACAGGAACACCAAAGGTCTAATCTATATAAAAAAAACAAGAGGCTGTCAAGTGACAGCAAACCAGATTTTCCTGCAGAGGTCGAACCCTGAACAGTTGAGCAAAAATGGACACAACATTAAGCTTAAAACAGCTCTGAATTTGAATTGTGATTGAATATTTAAAATAGATTATTATCTTATTAATAATGAAAATGATATTTGCAAATCTGAACCCCAAACAGGATCATGTAAAAATTAAACATTAACTCACACAACAAAAATAAAATACCATATAACAACTTTGACATCTACCTTCATAACACACATGACTTAAAAAAAAATAGTAATAAAGAAATTTTGATGTTATCATTACTGGTTCATGGAATAAGTTTGAGTTATTTCCCTTTGAACAGAAATATGGTTTAACATAGTACTTTAACATTAGACATGATTTAATCACTAAAATAGTTCTCTAAAATTAGATATGATGTAACACAATGTATATCTATTTTCAAATTATAATCAAATATAATTAATAGTTCAAAATATTTTTCTTTCATTTGTCACAAACTAATATAGATCTGCAAATTATCTATCAAGGTCAACAACTTTAAATGTAATGAAATATATTTTAATAAAAATAGATTATTATCTAATTAAAGGAGTTCACTTCATAAAAAAATATTATATATATAGTATTCAGAAAATTAGTTTATACAGAATAACAAACAAACCTACCACAAATACTTCAAACAATTTACCAAAGAAAAGAAAAAATCCAAAATGTCATTTATCATAAATACAATGTCTTTTAAAAATCTTTTAAAAAATGAGATATTTCCCTTTGTACAGAAATGGATTAATTCATCAAAAATTGAATTCTTTGAAAAGGGCTATAACTAAACAACGAGAAAAGATAAAATCGTGAAAATCAAACCTGACCTTCATTTAGTCAAAGGAAAAAACATATCTAAATTTGAAAAAAATTTCTATAAAGCGTTTTCATGTAAATGAACGGAGACTGTTTGGCAGCTGCCCAAAAGCCGGCCGGCCCATCCGCCATACATCCCCAAATCAATAACCGATTTTTACTTCGAAAATCCGGTTAATGAGAAACAGGAAACACTTATGAACCACATAAACAAACGACAACCACTGAACAATAGGCTCCTATGGTGGCCAGTTAAGGCCATTTTGTGTTTTCGCCTTTCATATTCTATAGGGCGAAAACGCGAAATCACGATTTTGCGTTTTCGTGTTTTTTCGCATTTTCGCGATTTCGCCTTTTCGCGTTTTTACGATATACATGTTATTATAACATAACATTTTAAATATAATTGGAGACAAGACTACAAAGTATAAGTCATTCAAATGATTGTCATATAAATTTCATATCTGTGACGTATTTTAAATATTTTCATAAATTTGACAATTTCTTCACATTCTTTGTTGACAATTACTGAACAAATTTAAAAACAGATGCATTTGTATAAAATGCCTTTGAACATACAATTTGCTGGAAGTTATAGTTTGGACATTTTAAAATAAATGAAATTAATCATTATTATCACCATGGTTACTTAAAATACATAATCATTCATTTAATGCTCTTGCTCTTGTTGTGAATCTAAAATTTTTAATATTTAAATAAGCTTGTGTGAAAAAAGTTTAAAATTTAATACATTGTGGAGATAAGACTTTTGTCAAATAAAACTTGGGACGGTTTCGCGAAGCTATCTTAAGACCTGTTATAAGATACTAGAATATCTTATGACATGCCTTATGATCCTCTTAGGACTATCTAAGACCTCGCCTCAAAACTGTTGTAGGTTGATCTTAGCAAAGATATCCTAAACCTGTCGCATGTTCTTTTAATTTAAACAAAAAGTAACCTGGATTTATGGAAAATTCATGTAAATGTAGAATGTGTTTCCCATATATTACTAAATGCATTGATTAATATTTCAAATTTTCAAAGATGGAAATTTGTTCATCTACAGGAGACACCAAGGGACAAGGGATATACTGTTGAAGCGGTAGACAATAACAACAATCCTCCCGTGTCAGAACCAGATTAACAAAACAAATAGAGAAACTGAATCTGGTCAACTAACAAATATATTTTAAAATGTCAAAATATGATTTCAAGCAAATTGTATACTCAAAGGCATTTTATAGAAATGCATCTGTTTTAAATTTGTTCAGTAATAATAATAATAATAATAATAATAATAATAATAATGATAATATCTTTATTTAAAGAGAGTAATTCATTTGGATTAAACCAATTTTGAATAAGGCTCTAAATACAATATCAACTACATGACTAAAACATAATAAATCTACTAATATACACATGTAAACAATAGATGTATACAAACAAAATATAATTACAACAACAAAACTGCCTATAGTTTACATAGGTACTTATATGTTATATAAGTAATGTTTATACATAGTTTGATTTTCATTACACTCAGTAGTCATTATTTTAGGATTTTCCCAGGATGTGTGTTTTCTTTACTGTTGAGATGAAACAGATTTATTATCATATCTCAATCAGTTAGATGTGAGGTTTATCACTTGTTCTTAGCAGGAGGTTTAATTAATCAGTTCCAATACAAATATACATGTCTTGTTAATTAGTGACCACTTGTGGCATTTGGCTTCCTTTGTCCTTTGTTACTTTATACATTAACCTGGGTGCAGTTTTAGCTCCTCCCACTGAGGAGTATCGCATTAAGAAGTTGTGTACTAAAAACCTGTGTATGCTGCCTTGAGTATCCAGTTATTTAAATGCAGATTAAGCAGTTATAAGACTAATCTTTGCTCTAATAGTGTTTTAGCTAAAAACTTGCCACCCACCGACCCCTCCTTTCACCTTCAATATTGCCATGACAGGGGAATCAATCTCAGCACAGTTTAAAGCAGATTTATAGATTTCATTTATGAAATTTTATCACTGGTTGTTTCAAAAATTTCACTCATCCCCCAAGAATTTCTGGGGATAAACTGTCAAATTTCATACAAATTCATTCCAACACCAATTCAACATCAACACTACTAGGCTTCCTCATAGCCTCCTTATAGGCTTCCTCATAGCCTCCTTATAGGCTTCCTCATTGCATCATTATAGGCTTCCTCATAGCCTCATAGGCATGATAGCCTCTAGGCATGATAGCCTCTGGGCATGATAGCCTCATAGGCTTCCTGATAGCCTCACACATTTATCTTGAACCATCGTTTGGATTGGTGTGATGTCAAGCCAGGGGTCTATACTTTGCTACTTTTCAGTATGCACATAGCTAGGCTCTTGGTTTAGGCATGGAGCAAAAAATTAAAATTTTTAGCTGAGTAGATTCCCCAAGGGCCAAATTAGTGATGTATATATAAAATAAAAGTTTTAATTCAATTATGATTTATGTTCAATTCAAACATGGATACCACTGGCATTGCTACACAATATTTCCCAGGAGTTTATTTACAAGACAGGTTATAAAAGGAAAAAATTTGGTTGATAATGATGTTGATGTGAGCACTAAATCCTTATTTTTACATATCATGAGTTCAAATGGTGAGTTCTGAAAGAAATCAGGGGTAATTAAATTATTTAAATTACTATGAACTCATTATGTGTGACTTTGAGGATTTTGTTCCCTTACACATTTATTAGCATAGTTGAAATATAGGGCAGAAAGTTACATCAGGATGGTTTTAATTGTCAGGTCAAAGAAATTGGCAAGAAGGTATCAGGTTGGATGTTTACTCAGGCATTAACACAGATTTCCCTATTATATAACAGACTATCACTTACCAAAGAAAAGATACAGTATAAACAACAGACAATTAAAATAAGATTAGTACAACATCACATCAAATATAAAATTAATTTACCCTAAAAAATATTTACAAAGAATCAGAACACAATGCAAACATGGAACAAATTACACTTAAACATATTCAGGACCATTTCTGAGAATTTTGTATAAATTGTGGCTTAACTTATAAATTTGACACTTTTAAAAAGATAATGACTTGTAAGAGTATTTGAAACAAAGAATGTAAAGGAATTGTCTAATTTATGAAAATATTTAAAGTAAACCACATATATGAAATTTATATGACAATCATTTGAATGACATACTTTGTAGTCTTGTCTCCAATTATATTTAAAATGTTATGTTATAATAACATGTATATCGTAAAACCGGGAAAAGGCGAAAAGGCGAAATCGCGAAAACGCGAAAACGTGAAAAGGCGAAATCACGAAGTCAAAAACGCGAAAACGCTAAGTCGAAAACGCGAAATCGACTTCGCGCTTTTCGACCAGCATTTCGCGCCGCGCCTATAGAATATGAAAGGCGAAAACGCGTACAAATGCAGCAGGTTTAAACATTTTAACAGGCCCCAACCTTCATCCTAACCTGAAACAGTAGTGTAACATTACAACATAAAAGACACTATAAAATATCAATTGCAATGGCTTAACTCGATCAAAAGACACAAAACAAAAACAGGTAAACAAACACTGATAAATAAGTTTGATCTATGACACAATATAAATACAATATTAATAAAAAAAGTTGTAGAACAATGTGAAAAAGACAACTCTAATTAAGCATGTATTGTATATCACTGTATCGGTCTTCACAATAAACTTTTAAATCTACAGGCCTGGAGCTCAATTTTTTGACAATTTTTATTAGATTCTGTTGGCCTGTAGGGATGATTTTAACAGGCCCGAGAGCAATTTTACAACCCTGAACTGCTGGGCCTGTGGTTAAGCGTGAAGTCTGTGAATAGATATTAAGTGCAATTGAGTCATCTCTGATCCTATTTCTTTGATTAACTTTGTGAATAAAGAAAACATATTCAACTTTCAAAAACTGTTTTTTAAATCTTTGCTATATCTTTGTTAATTGTACATTGATCAATATAAAATATATGGCTTCAAACGAGTATAAAGTAGCCATGTTATCAATATGGCAAATTCTTTAGTAACTTCCTTCATAATTCACAAATCTACTATTTTTAATTAAAATTACCTGCATGATATGCTATTGAGCCTTTATTCCAACCTGGATGGCGATTCTTTGGATATGTCTACAAAATATGATAAATTGATTTAAGCCCTCATGTTGTACAAACCAATAGATATAGGAAGATGTGGTGTGAGTGCCAATGAGACAACTCTCCATCCAAATAACAATTTATAAAAGTAAACCATTATAGGTCAATGTACGGCCTTCAACACGGAGCCTTGGCTCACACCGAACAACAAGCTATAAAGGGCCCCAAAATTACTAGTGTAAAACCATTCAAACGGGAAAACCAACGGTCTAGTCTATATAAAAAACGAGAAACGAGAAACACGTATAAATTACATAAACAAACGACAACTACTGTACATCAGATTCCTGACAATGAATGTTTAGCCTTCTTGCCCAAAAAACTCTCAACACTGAAAGCAATACTTATTAGCCAGCATACTTTTATCATGTTTACTTTATTTTCCTAAAATTTACATTTAATATTTAAATTTCTTACCTATTCAATATCACAAAGGGGATAAAACTATGATTTAACTGTCTGAATGTTGTGTACAATTACAGTTACTTTTGTTGTTTATATTATAGTCAGATTTAGTAACTGCATTTGAAGAGCAATAGAGAACAGAGTTCCAATGTCCCAGTGTTCTCCCCAGGCCGTTTTAGCGTCGCAGCACCGAGACGCTATATTTTTTTCCCGTGATGCTATAATAATTTCCGCGACGCTATAATTATTTTGAGGATGCTATTTTTCTTGTCTCTATATCGCAAAACCATGTCCTAAATTTTGAACTTTCATCTAATTACCGCTTGTGATCATAAAAATTATATCACCTTTAATTGTAATCCCTTCAAGTCGGACAATAGAGGCAATTTAGAGTGATTAAATAGGTGTTAATTGCCCTTTGGGTGATAACTGAATGGATACGAATACCCCAAGCTGACACTTGTGACATAACTAATACCACATGGTCCAATTGCAAATGATTACATGGAGAAAATGTAATCAGAAAATCGTAAAACAATTCGAAATCTACATTTGCATAATCCAAATTCAAAGATACAAATGATTTCTCTCTTTAGAAACGAGGTTAGGTCGTATATTTTTACAATTTTAAAAAATTACTTTCCATCATTTCCAGTACTACTAGTTAATCGAGAGCGTATATTAAACATTTTGATTTTGAGTTAAATAAGTTTGATACTTCTTTAGAAAGAGATCATAATTGGCTTTAGTTAATGTTTAATCCATTTAATGCATTAAAAGCGTCATATTCATTCCCAATCTCTTGTCAAACATTGTTTATTTTCGTAAATTTTTCTTCCGCCGCCATTGAAATATTTGTGTAAACTACGGATCGGAACCGGACCAGATATGACAAAATTCCGCATTTTTACGATAATAACTACAGATGCTCAAATGGCACAGTGGACAGAAAAAAATTATCACAAAAGAGAAAACCACGCATTCCACACGCATTAACAAACTATTTATTATATATCTTTGCTAAATTTATTCTTTTTGAAAATACATCGTTTTAATATACTGACTAAAGTAGCTTAACTTTGTTAAAAATATATATCATTTTGCTATAAAGAAACAACTGGGACTAATTCATTGAGTACCATGAAACAATGAATTTCATAGACATGATAAAGAAAAAAGTTTTTTAATTGAAATTTTATTGCTATATGATACTTTCTCTTCCCTTTTTATAGAAAAACCAGTTCTTTTTTTTTTTTTGCTAGATATTTAGTATCATATATATACAGGTTGTACTATAATAAACCATTCATTCATTCATTTAGTTGAGTAGGTAGGGTAACTGGAACCACACATATATTTTATTTGACCCAAGAGGAAAAATATAATTCTGTAACTATAAATGAATATAGAAAACATAAACTGAAACAACTGTTATCATGGTTAAAGTTTAATTGTATTCTCAGTTATGAATTGAACAATATAAACATATATAACATAAAGGAAATAGAGCATCGCCGCGACACGTCAAATGACATTGAAAACAAATAGTTTATTTTTTTACGCCAAATGTGATGCTATCCAAAATTTCTGGGGAGAACACTGTGTCCATAGTGTTGCACATATTTTATCTATCCAAGGTACAAAGGCATTAACTAAAAAAAGCACTTTTATGTTCTTTAAAGCTTTTTATTAATATCTTAGAGAAATGAAGGCTTCAGAGCAAATGCAATGTAATTTCCATTATAATTAATTTTTCCAAGGGGAATAACTCGATAAAAATATTTGATCAGAACTTACTTCGAGAGTGTTAAAGATATTGCTGATATAAACCTATGATTTAAGTTTCATAAAAATCAATATTTCCAAGGGGTATTACTCTTTTAAAAATAATTGATCAGCACTGATTTTTGAACTCGTCAAAGACATTGATGATGTTAACCTATAATATAAATTTCATAATTATCTGGCAAGAATTGTACACATTAGAGCGCTCATAAGGCAATTTTCCAAATAATTAATGTTTCCCAGGGACATAACTCTTTTAAAAATTATTGATCGGCACTGATTTTCAAACTCTTCAAAGACATTGCTGATATAAACCTATGATATAAGTTTAATAAAATACTGGCAAGAATTGTACACATGAGAGTGTTAAAAATGCAATTTTCCACATAATTAATGTTTCCAAGGGGCGTAACTCTTTTAAAAATAATTGATCGGCACTGATTTTCTAACTTTTCAAAGACATTGCTGATATAAACCTATGATATAAGTTTCATAAAAATCTGGCAAGAATTGAACACATGAGAGTGCTATCGATGCAATTTTCCATATAATTAATGTTTCCAAAGGGCATAACTCTTTTAAAAATATAAACTGATCGGCACTGAATTTCCAACTCGTCCAAGACATTGCTAATACAAACCTATGATATAAGTTTCATAAAAATCTGGCAAGAATTTAACAAATGAGAGCACTAACCATGCAATTTGTTATATAATTAATGTATCCAAGGGGCAAAACTCTTTGAAAAACAAGAGTGCACACACTGAAATGTCTCCCCTGTCTTACTTATCATTGAATTTATGTTGAAAGTCTGTAACATGAACATTTTACTACAAGTATCACATAAACTTAACATTATCAATGTTGTATGATAATGAGGTCATGGTCAGATGAACCAGGCGAGACAGACAAGCACACCTTACAATTATTCCATACACCAGTTCACCTGTTCTTATAGTATCTGATAAATTGACACAAGAGTGCACATGCTGAAATGTCTCGCCTTCTTTACTAATCATTGATATTATGTTGATAGTCCTAAATATAAAGCTTTATTACAACTGTCACATAAACTTAACATTAACCAAGTAAACTAAACATTGACCAATGAACCATGAAAATGAGGTCAAGGTCAGATGAACCATGCTAGGCAGGCATGTACAGCTAACAATTCTTCCATACAACAAATATAGTTGACCTATTGCTTATAGTTTAAGAAAAACAGACCAAAACACAAAAACTTAACACTGAGCAATGAACCTTGAAAATGAGGTCAAGGTAAAATAAAACCTGTGTGACTGACATATAGATCATAAAATATTTCCATACACCAAATATAGCTGAACTATTGCATATAGTATTAGAAAAAAAGACCAAAACTTAAAAACTTAACTTTGACCACTGAACCATGAAAATGAGGTCAAGGTCAGATGACACCTGCCAGCTAGACATGTACACCTTACAATCATTCCATACACCAAATATAGTAGACCTATTGCATACAGTATAAGAAAAACAGACCAAAACACAAAAACTTAACTATAACCACTGAACCATGAAAATGAGGTCAAGGTCAGATGACACCTGCCAGTTGGACATGTACACCTTACAGTCCTTCCATACACTGAATATACTAGACCTATTGCTTATAGTATCTGAGATATGGACTTGACCACCAAAACTTAACCTTGTTCACTGATCCATGAAATGAGGTCGAGGTCAAGTGAAAACTGTCTGATTGGCATGAGGACCTTGCAAGGTACGCACATACCAAATATAGTTATCCTATTACTTATAATAAGAGAGAATTTAACATTACAAAAAATCTTAACTTTTTTTTCAAGTAGTCACTGAACTATAAAAATGAGGTCAAGGACATTGGACATGTGACTGACGGAAACTTCGTAACATAAGGCATCCATATACAAAGTATGAAGCATCCAGATCTTCCACCTTCTAAAATATAAAGCTTTTAAGAAGTTAGCTAACGCCGCCACCACCGCCGACGGATCACTATCCCTATGTCGAGCTTTCTGCGACAAAAGTCGCAGGCTTGACAAAAATTACAAAACTTATCATTGACCAATGAACCATGAAAATGAGGTCAAGGTCAGATAATACCTGTCAGACAGACATGTACACCTTACAATTGTCCCATACACCAAACATAGCTGACCTATTGCTATTAGTATTTGGAAAACCAACCAAAACACAAAAACCCAACATTGACCAATGAACCATGAAAATGAGGTCAAGGTCAGATACCGGCTAGACCGGTATTCACCTTACATTCGTTCCATACACCAAATATAGTTGACCTATTGCTTATAGTATTTGAAAAACAGATCAAAACACAAAAACTTAACATTGACCAATGAACCATGAAAATGAGGTCAAGGCCAGGTCAGATGAAACCTGCCAGACTGACATGTATCCCTTACAAACATTCCATACACCACATATAGTTGACCTACTGCTTATAGTATCTGAAAAACGGACCTAATCATGTAACTTTAACCTTGATCACTGATCCATGAAATGAGGTCCAGGTCAGGTGAAACCTGTCTGACATGTAGGTGCTGCAAGGAACCCATATACCAAATATAGTTATTCTTCTACTCATAATAAGTGAAAAATTCACATGACAAAAAATATGTTATTTTTTTCAAGCAGTCCCTGAACCATGAAAATGAGGTCAAGGACAATGAAGATATGACAGGAGAAAACTTAGTAACATACGGTATCTGCAAACAAGGTATGAAGCATCCAGGTCTTCTACCTTCTGAAATATAAAGATTTACACAAATAGTTTACACCGCAGCCGCCGCCAGATAGTAATACCTATGTCTCACATAGGCGAGACAATAATTAATTGGCACTGATTTTCTAACTCGTCCAAGACATTGCTGATATAAACCTATGACATAAGTTTCATAAAAATCTGGCAAGAATTGTACAGGTGAGGGGACTAACAAGACTGGAAGGACCGGAAAGACGAACGGAAGGAGGCCCTGTATTTCTATGTTCTGCAGGGGACAATAACTATAATATATTTTAATACAGACAGACACCAATCTGAGATTTTAAAGTCGCAAATATCTGTTTCCAGCTCTGCAAAATTTACAACAGTAAAATCAATTATTGTTCTCAGCCAGTATAAAATCAAAGTGCTTGTCATAACTGAAGGATAAAGCTTGCATCCATTTTGCATATGAAACTAAAATTAAACATCTGCATTGTGAGGCAATACTATGAATTGGTTCTACTACAATTGAATGCAATCTTTATCCTTAAAACCACTACAATTATTTATCTATTTTATTATCATATATTAATATTAATTGGGACCTTTCTACTTGTCTACAGTGATATACAATCTTATCTTCTTAGGTACACCTATTGCTATATAGCAGTTTAAGGACCTTTCTACTTGTCTACAGAGATATCTTACCTTCTTAGCTACACCTGTTGCTATATAGCAGTTTAGGGACCTTTCCACTTGTCTACAGAGATATCTTACCTTCTTAGCTACACCTATTGCTATATATCAATTTAGGGACCTTTCCACTTGTCTACAGAGATATCTTACCTTCTTAGCTACACCTATTAATATATAGCAGTTTAGGGACCTTTCCACTTGTCTACAGAGATATCTTACCTTCTTAGCTACACCTATTGCTATATAGCAGTTTAAGGACCTTTCCACTTGTCTACAGATCTAGAGATATCTTACTTTCTTAGCTACACCTATTGCTATATAGCAGTTTAGGGACCTATCCACTTGTCTACAGAGATATCTTACCTTCTTAGCTACACCTGTTGCTATATAGCAGTTTAGGGACCTTTCCACTTGTCTACAGAGATATCTTACCTTCTTAGCTACACCTATTGCTATATAGCAGTTTTCACCAGGATCTACAATTTCTATTTCAAAGTAATGATTTGTTGTATCTAGAGGAAATCTAGCTTGAGCAAGTCCTACATCATGTATACTCTTTCCTCGACCATTATATTCCAACAACTAAAATAAAATAAATCTAAATAGAGCAATCCTTGACCATTATGTTCCAACAACTGTAATAAAATAGATCTAAATAGAGCGATCCTCGACCATTATATTCGTACAACTAAAATAAAATAAATGTTAATAGAGCAAAATCTTCATTGCTTGTAGCTTTTATACAATTTCAGAAATCAAAATATAAAAATAATCCTTGATTCAGCATTCTTCATTTCAGTGTAAATGGAATTCTGCTATCGTTTAACGAATAATTGCGTACCCTTCCAGAGCATCTATTACTTTTTGTTCTTTCATAAAGCCAAAGAAGTACTTATTTTCAATAGTAAACAGTATCTGGTTTTTTTATACACATGAAAATGATTGTGTGATTAAGTGTATGCTTCATCTTTTTCGATCAGTGTTTAAAAAAAGGACAACAAAAACAAAATAGTTTTAGAATAATTCTGGGAAAAACAGTAAACAATAAAACTCACTGATCCATTTAATTTGACATCGTGTAACCTTGACCATTCATCTTCTCCGCTATCTACTGCCATTAAAACTAATTCGTTGTAATGCCATTCAGCATCTAAGTTCAGTTTGACCTCTTCACCTTCAGAATGCATTCCCACAGCAGGAAACAATCCACCTGGGGGATATTGTACCATGACTATACCAATCTAAAAACATTGAATTTCATTGGTTAAGATTCTGTCAGTGAATCTTTTCAAATAAGTTCAATTAAAATCATATTTACTCCATTCACTTTATTATTCAGCATACATTTTGATATGTACAATATTGGTACTATGTTGAATTGAAAAGAACTAAAAATCACATAAGACAAGAAAATGGGCAACCCTAGTCAACAATAAAAGAAAAATGTGTCTGAGAACATGAATTAATGCCCCACTCAAGCTGAGCAATTTTCATAGTTATAAGGGCATAACTTTAGAATGGTAAGGGACATACTGCCCAAATTTAAACTCTGTCTGGCAGTAACAGTTCTCAGCATTGTGTATGAGTTTCATTAAATTTGCATGAGGCAAAATTAAGTTAAAGTGCAGTACGAAAATGGGACAGAGGGAGAGACGAAAAGACGGAAGATGAATGGTCAAGGGTAACACTTATTGCCCCAGTTGCCTACAGGCAGGGGCATAAAAATTGGAGTTAAAGCACCTTGCCACTAGGGGGACTAAAACTCACAATGTCACTGTTGATAGGTTAGTATCACTGTAGATGAACTACTTCTTAGTATAAGCCTCCTTTAATTAGGAGCACCTCCATATGAAGTTTTACCTTAACTTTAAAATTTTAAGAAAAATTTTATCCAACATATGTACAGCACATAAAAATAAACGATAAAAGTGTCATGTATGGCATCTTTACAGGGAACTACTTTGACAACTCAGCCACCGAGGTCCCCAAATTTTGGCTTGACAAACTTAATATAATTGAAACAGTCATTAAAAGGGAATTTACCTTCAGTGAGAAAAGGACAGGAATGTGATGACTGAGTATAATTCATATGAAACTCAATACCAATCAATGGAGATTGAAATGTTGGTCAATACAATTTTGTTTCTCAGGTGGTTGTTATGCTATCTAAAATCCATCCTAACACCAAGTTATAAATATAATTGTAGATCATTTAGTATCTAAGACATTAAACTTACATGTAATGGAGTGAAAAATCATATCAAAGCCACTGAACCATGAAAATATTGGTCATGTGACCATGGTAAATTTTATCTACAATACATCTACTCATCAAGTTATATTCCTGTATGGTTATTCTTTTATGAGAAAGGCTATTGGTCCTCATGTTGACACAGGGGGTGGTCAAATAGTAACCGTCAATTTTGTTGTAGTGAAATAAAATTGAGGAGTTTCTCTGTCTATTATGAGGTTGTTTGAAAAACTGTTTTGAAGATGACATTTTAGAAAATGAGTGAAAAAAAACTTTGATATTTTCTACCTCTTTCCTGTTGTGTGTAAAGAAAACTTTGACTTGCTGTGGTGTTTCTCCGTCGTCATCTTTAGAGAACTTTATACCACAACCTAATTTATCTCCAACTTGTGACACTGGGCCAAATGGTTTGCCAAATCCCTCCGATTTAAATAATCTGAAAAAAGTGTAATAACATTGAGGGAACTCTTTTTTCTAAAATATATACACTGTATCTTGACAACAAAGACCAGCTTAAACAGTGATAAAATATTTCAAATGAAATTGTAGGTGCTTATGTATCAATAAAAAGTAAACAAACTTTGTTGTTCATTGCTGTTTATCATATTTGTTTTTCGTTTATTGTTTTTACACAAATCAGGCCTTTAATTTCTCATTTCAAATTGTTTCATATTTGTTGTGTCGAGGCCTTTTATAGCTTGCTAAGCCGTATGGGTTTAACTCATTGTTGAAGGCCATACAGTGATATATAGCGACTAGCTTCTACGTAATCTGGTCTCTAGTCAACTAGAGACTCTAGTGGAAAGTTGTCTCACTGGCAATCATGAATTGTACCCATCTTCTTATTCTAAAAAAATATCATTATTGCTAAATACATAAAGATTTGACTTGACTGTCAAAGGATACTATAGCACTTCAACCAATTTTATTCCAGCAAAACTTTGTAAACTTAAAGAAGCCTAACCAATAGTTAAGTAAATTTTTGTAACATGTTTTTGAATAGTTGTCCAATTGGCAAACCACATCTCCTTATTTTTATATTGTATATGTCAATTGTTCTTCATTTTGTATAACTGTTATTGAATTGCCTTAAAGAGGACCAGAATTTTAGAATGTCAATCTAATGAAGTTGAAGTCATTTTGGTATTACTTTTACTCCCCAAAAGACCATAATGTTTTTTTTTTTATTCTCAAAAAGCACTCCTTTCAAATCTCGAAATTCTGATAAACAAGAATGTGTCCATAGTACACGGATGCCCCACTTGCACTATCATTTTCTATGTTCAGTGGACCGTGAAAATGGGAGAAAATCTCTAATTTGGCATTAAAATTAGAAAGATCATATCATAGGGAACATGTATTCTTAGTTTCAAGTTGATTGGACTTCAACTTCATCAAAAACTACCTAGACCAAAAACTTTAACCTGAAGCAGGACGAACGGACGGACAGACGAACAGACGAACGAACCAACGGACGGACGCACAGACCAGAAAACATAATGCCCCTCTACTATCGTAGGTGGGGCATAAAAAAGGTTTGCATCTTCCTTGTTTTTATACGAACTGAACATTATTTCAATATTGCAAAAACTACCTTAGACAAAGTTGACCTTAGATGGATTTGGCTATTTTTTTTTAGGTCCTTTTTAGTTAATAGCTCTTCAACTGTTATGAGCTTATACATCCTTGGCTTTAAAACATTTTGATTTGAGCACTCCTAAAAAGATAAATCCATAAAAGAGCCTTGGAAGCATGAAATTTATAACATGATGTTTTTAATTGTTTTGCAAAGATTGTGTTCAATGTTAAATTCATGCTTGGCAATTCCTATACATGTTACCAATCTTTCCAAGCATACCTGGGATGCAGAATTTAGAGTAGCGAGAAATTCTCCAAGTCAGTTGATAAATATAAACTAGGTTTTATTCATTCCAAACAGAATACGAGGAAACAGAAAGAATATTAAACACAATTTTGTTGTTGTTGTTTAAATCTAACACATGGTAATTCAGCAATAAAATTTCACAAGACTATTGGTTCAACTTCATAGGAAAAATTATAATGGGAAGACTGGATAAGATTGATTGTTGGTTGCTTAACGTCAAGTGGCAAATATTTCATGCATATTCAGGAAGAGAACAAATTAACAATAAATACAAAAGGTAGGTCCTTAATAGAGGTTGTTTGGACTGTCGACAAGAGTCAAACATCTAAAGGTATTTTTGAACATATAAAAATATAAATTTCTTTTAAATCAAGGGTAGATATTCCAACACTACTTACTTGCCATCATCAGCATGGTAGCCTACTGACATTGCTCTCCATCCTGGCTGAGCATCTAAATGATAACCTCTGGGAACCAGTCCCACACCTGAAAGGTACAAGGAAAACGAAATTAAAAGGTTAAAGGAAATTAAAAAAAAAAATTTATATACATTTGTGATCAAATATTCATGTTCAAAAAAACAAAAAATAAACTGTCAAAACAGTAAAACAAATGTTTTTAAATCAAAAATATTCCCTGCCAAGACAGTCAGGGGTACTACTTGTACAAGTTAATTTTATTTACTTGAAGAAGTAAAAAAAAATATACACTTATAAGTAAATAAATAAAGTTTAAATAATCTCCCCTTAATTTTCTCAAAAAATTTACTTGTATAAGTAAATTTTCTTACAATCCCACAAAAGTCCTCAAGTTTTGAGATGTAAAATCATGCCTTTAATGATTTTTCCCAGGTTTGCTCAAATTTTTTATTAAATTTCAATGTTTCATCTCATTAATTCAACAAAGAAACTGATTGAGCAAAGATCTTGTATATTTGCGCAAGGCCTTCAAAATTGTTCCTTTGGGGCTTGTAAATGAGCAGTGTTATGAAGATAACAGACAAATGGGATTTTCATTGTCCATGAAATTACACTTAATTGATTAGTAAAGACATCTGCAAAGGGTACACAATTTAAAATTCTATTAGAGCAAAAAATCTTAAGAATTCAAGAAAAGAAGAAAGGATGACTTTTTACTTATACAAGTAAAAATTCTGAATGTCTAAGGGACATAACTAAGACAATTTTTTTACCTATACAAGTAAATAAAATTCACTTGTATAAGTATCCTACAAATTTACTTATATGTGTATATTTTTTTTACTTCTTCAAGTAAATAAAATTACTTGAATAAGTAGTACCCTGACTGCAAGATATCACGATGTGATTAGTCACCTTGTTTTAATGAATAACACTGTCTAATAGTATGACTGGTCTTTTGTATGGTTTTGACGAGACCACGTGTTCAGATGCAGCGTTACACTACTATTAACATGATTAATAAATGACATTTCTTTCTTTCAATGAAAAAAATCAATATAGGTTATATTATTCTTCATTATTTAAGCCATATCTGAATTTACAACAAATGAACAGTTTGGATGAAACTAGATTAATACATTGTTATATCTAATCACTTTTTATTCACAATTTGTTGAAGTTTGTCAATGAATACAATCACTGAGATGTGGTATGACTGCCAATCCACCAGAGACCAAATGACCTAGATGTTTGCAACTATAGGTCACAATTCGTCTTTGCATGTTACCGTTTTGAAATAGAAAAATATATTTCTCTTTTTCTATACAAACATGGTTAATAGAAGGTTAGTACACTTATATAGAATTAATTAATTAATTAATTAATTAATTAATTAATTAAACACAAGTGAACGAACGCCTAGTAAATCTTCTGTCAGTAGATTCCATAAAGTGGATACCTCAGGTATGCAGGGTCATTACGATTAAAACATTAAATTTAGAAGGTCCTATAACAACAACACTTTAAGGAATGCTCCAGTAATTCATTGGGATTGACATGTTTCGGTGGCTAGGCCTAGTTCCTGATGACGGTGGCCTATCCACCGAAACATGTCGATCTCAATAGTTCGATGGCTAGGCCACAGTCATCAGGAACTAGGCCTAGCCACCGAAACATGTCAATCTGAATAAATTACTAGAGCATTCCTTAAAGTGTTGTTGTTATAGGACCTTCTACATTTATATAGAATGTTGAAAATGATGTACAAACAGCAACAGCATCTGGTAAATCTTACCTATTGCACCAATTTGACCTAAATCTAAAATTTCTATTTCAAAATAATAATTTTCAGATGAAAGAGGATCAGCAGTGACATAGACACCGACTTTGTTGTGTTCATTTACTTGGTAACTGAAAAAGAAAAGAAAATCCAAAGATGTGATAATATTGTTAAAGTGGATAATTCACCAGGTTCTTTAATTTTCACCTTTTTGTGTGTGTAAAATTTGTGTTATGAAATCATTCACATCAATATTACTGATTTGTACACAGTATTCATACAGGGTAATTGTCACGTTTTTCATGCGATCGTGAAAGAGGCAGAAATATTCCATGTTAAAAGTATACCAATAGACAACAAAAAGTTTCATGTTTCTTTGGAAGGAACTATTTTCTATTATGGAAAACATTGATTTATCATTTTAATACATACTCTTGCTTTATCTTTGCAACATACCAGTTCTGATAATTTCAGTTCACAATGTATAACTAGAGGCTCGTGTCCCTCACCAGTATCTTCAACAATTGCCACTTTTTGGTGAAATCGTCATTAAAGGGGAATAACAGTATTAAGAGCTAACTGACAATTTCAGTCATAAAATTGAGAATGGAAATGGGGAATGTGTCAAAAAGACAACAAACCGACCAAAAGAGCAGAAATCAGCCCAAGGTCACCAATGGGTCTTCAACACAGCGAAAATCTCGCACCCTGAGGTGGGCTTCAGATGACATCTAAACAAAAATGTGTACTAGTTCATAGCAAATGAAACACTAAACTCCAAAACATATAAATGAACCAAAATTAAAATAAAATGGTTTGCTGAGCGCAGCTGGATACGACCGTAGAGGTCCAACCCTGAACAGTTGGGGCAAAAATGGACACAATATTCGTGCTTGATACAGGTCTGAATTTGGATTGTAATTTAATATTTGACACATAATAGATTTCTGACACAGAATAACTGTAGTCAAAGAACTTAGAATTGGTTATATGATTTGAATTTATATTCAATTTTTTGCTTTTGTGCAATACACCATGCTGTTGCATATTGACCCCCCCTCCCTCTTTACCTCTTTATTTTGCACAAAAAAAAATATTTGAAGAAATTTTCTTTTTAATTTCTGAAATCTGAAATGAGAAAAAATTGCCCCCCTCCCCCACAATTTCTTTCAGCTAATCACCTCAAGACAATACAACATCTTTATACATAATGGAAAAGCAATGTTAAGGAGGTAATCCAAATTTTTTTTCAATACTTTAAATGTATTTGGATTACCTCCCTTAGACCTGCTTTTAAATTGTCCATTAACCAGGAAACCCTTGTTTTCCCCTTTTCGCCCCTAATTCCTAAACATCCCTTTGTGGTATGGAAACTTGTGGTATAATTTCAGAGAGATTCACTGTTCCACAAGTTATTGTCTGGAAACTAGAAAAATGCTTATTTGGGCCCTTTTTTGGCCCCTAATTCCTTAACTGTTGGTACCATAACCCCCAAAATCAATCCCAACCTTCCTTTTGTGGTATTGAACTTTATGGTAAAATTTCATAGCGATCCATTCACTTAAACTAAAGTTATTGTGCGAAAACCAATGCGTCTTCGGACGACAACGCCAACGTCATACCAATATACAACCGCAAAAAAACTTTTGTGGTCATATAAAAACATGCAAGACTAACAATGGCGGAGGTTCCTGACTTGGGACAGGCGCAAAAATGGTTAAACATGTTTTGTGAGATCTCAACCCTCCCCCTATACCTCTAGCCAATGTAGAATAAACAAACATACAGCAAAAGGCACAGTAAAGCTCAGTTTAAAAGAAGTCTGAGTCCTATGTTAGAATAGGTAACAGAAGAAATTAAGCAAAATGACAATGATAATATAAATTAACAAGGGACTACTAGCAGTTACTGACATGACAGCTACAGACCTCACTTAAACTGATTGAAAGACTATGTCTTCATCATATGAAAATCAAGTACAATCCCTTCCGTTAGGGGTTTAGTATCATACCATCATAAAATATAAGAGAAGAACATAACCTGTATCATGCCAGCAACTGGTTTTAGAATAAATGTGTTTATTTCCGATGCAAAGACCCTATGAGTCAATCAAAATTAATGTTGACTTATTTGTAGATCTAATCCTGCTGATCATATTTCTTACTCAAAGTTTCTATTTATTTATCATGTTTATTATAGTTTTCAAGAAAATTGGCAAATGAAAAAAGAAATGGTAAAAATGATCATTAAAGGGCAATAACTCTTAATAAAGAGTCAACTGAAGATTTCTGCTATGATGGCTTATCAGTAGATCTCATCTTGCTGATTATTTTTGCTGTTTAAAGTTTCTATATATCTATGATGGTTTTGAAGATAAAAGGCAAAAATGAAAAATTAGGAAAAATTGTCACAAAAGGGAAATAACTTGAATAAGGAGTCGATCATTGACTTTGATCATACTGACTATTTTTGTAGATTTTGACTTGCTGATGAGTTTTGCTGTTTGAAATTTCTATCTTTCTATTATAGTTTTAAAAAAATAGACAAATATGCACACAAAAGAATGTCATTAAAGGGCAATAACTTCAATAAGACGTTGATCATGTTGATTAACGATTTTGGCCATGTTGACTTAGTTGTAGTTCTTGTGTTGCTGATCATTTTTGTTATTTCAATTTTCTGTTATATTTTTCAAGATAATAGGCAAAAATGCAAAATCAAAGAGCTGATAGCTCTGAGGTGGAAGAAGGTGAATAAATTAAAAGGTAACTTGAATTACCATAAAAGCAGCCCCACTAACCCAGCCTGCTTTGTTCCATTATCGCTATGATGTATTTTTTTTCTTCAAACAAGAATGTGTCATAAGTACATGGATTTCAATCTATACAATCATTTTCTATGTTCAGTGGACCGTGAAAATTAGGTAAAATCTTTAATTTGGCAGTAAAATTAGAAAGATCATATCATAAGGAACACATGTGTACTAAGTTTCAAATTGATTGGATTTCAACTTCATTAAAAACTACCACGACCATAAACTTTAACCTGAAGCAGGACGGACGGACGGACCAGTAAACATAATGCCCATAAATGGGGCATAAAAATAGTAAGACTTGTTACATACCTGCCAACTTTTGAAATTTCCCATGGGGTTTTAGTGTGCGACAACAATTTTAAAGGTTACAATTTTAGCTAAGTATTTTGCACGATCTGGATTGTCTTGAAAAGTGTCATATTTGTATGATGAGCTTACATGCCTTTTCTTAAGTCTGTTTGCATGATTTAAGTTTTAAATCAGTAGAAAAGATGAACATGTAGCTAGCAGACCAGGGTTTATTTTCTTGTGTAAGAATATTAGATGCTTGTTGAAATTTCCAATTTTGAATTATGCAAAGATGTGTCACCCTCATTAGAAGAACATTACAACCCACTATAAAAATGAGCACCTCTATATTCATATTATTTGATGAAACTTTTCCCCAAGAACTATGCATCTATCAAGTATTAAAGTGTCAAAACATGTCAAAAGAATTTTGTGATGTTTCTAAACTTATATCTTCTTTATTAATTTGACCCTCATTTAGAAAAGTTGTTCCAAATATAATGAATTTTCCCACTTTTGAGTTAAAAATCTTAAAAATTTTCTTTCTTTTTTTCAACAGTAAAGTGACCCCTTTTTAGGGACAGTCCCTCATTTAAGGGACACCACTCATAATGGGTGGGGTGGGGTGGGGGTCCCAACCTGTTTGTTTGTCTTTGTGAAAAAGAATAGTACATTGGGCTTTAAATGATTTAATTGAATACAAAAATAACATATGCTACAAAAGTATAATGTCAATAAATTAGTGAAAAAATACTATTTATTATCTTTATGGTAGTACTGCATCATTGAATTTGGTCAATCAGTCATGCTTTTATCCTTAAGCTGTGTAAGAACCTCCTTGCAGATGAAAATTCACATGCCATGTTCACGATTTTACAACTTCTTCTTCTTCGTATTTCCTTCCAATTAGGAACACCAAGTAGAAACGGAGTTGTTTTCACTTGTATTATTTAAAAGTATTTTTAAAGTACTAGATGAAAACAACACAAGTTCAAAATCTAGCATGTTAGAATAATCTTCAGAGAAAACGTTTTGATTGGCTTATTAATTTGATCATGAGAAACACAGAATTTGATTGGCTGAACACTATTACCTTGGGAACAAAATAAGGAACAGATGATTTTCACTAAATCGTGTTTTAGAGCTTTTAACGATACCCTTAATATCAATATTTTTAATAAATGCAAGGACGTATTATAAAACGTTGTGTAAGATAAGAGTGAAGAGAATGAACACAGGGTGAACGTACTATACGGGCGAAAGAACTCAGGATGAACAGACCAAGGCGAACATGTAAATAGGCGAGTTGTCCCGATACCAAATTCACGCATGGGTACTACAAATATCTACATTAAAACATCCGTTACAAGTAAACAAATAACGTTCATGTAGATGAGATGAAATCTAATAAATTACATAAATAAAAGGGTAAATATTAACGATAGTGATTGTTTTTCAATCCTAATTTACAAATTAAATGATTCAGATGCTTAATCATGTGTAAAAATCGGTGTCAAGAATCGGAAGTTGTTATGAAATTGTAATACACATAAACGGATGTGGCATACGGAGGTGGTTCAATGATTTTAAAGTCGGCACCATAGGCCTTCAGAAGACTTGAAGTCTTCTTCCACCAAAAATTGGAAAAATCATTCAGGGCAATAACTCTTGTAAGTGGTCATTTGACAGTTTTGATGTCAATAGACATTAGGTAGATTTCATCATTTTGAACATTTTACGGTTGCCAGGTGCGCTAAAAAAAGTTTTTGTGAAGTATGCAGATGAAAATCTATATTGTCTTTACCCTCTATAAATTAAAGAACCTATGTGAGCACTCTCACATACCCCACACTCCCACATTGTCACTGGACAAACAAAATCTCACCAGATTCTTAAGTCCAAAGACGCATAACTCTACAAAAGTCAACTGATAAAAATTTTCTTGTGGATATGCACATCTACATCGTATGTCCTTATTATTTACAAAGTTTCATGAAATTCTGTTGTGTTGTTTCAGAGGAGTTGTGATGACAAACTGTTGCAGTAGTATATTGAGGTCAATAAAATTAAAAGGGGCATAACTCCTAGAAAAAAAATTGAAACATAATTTCCTGTCGATATGCACATCTACATAGTATGTCCTTATTACCTACAAAGTTTCCTGAAATTCTGTTGTGTGGTTTCAGAGGAGTTGTGATGACAAGAACAGGACTGACTGACGGACAGACGGACGGGTCAAAAACATTATACCCTCCACAACTTTGTTGCGTGGGGTATAATAAAAATGTCTCATTGGCAATCATACCACATCTCCATATTACTATATCATGTATATACAGGTGCTGAACCAGGATTTGATATTAAGGGGCCACGCTGGAGAATTGAGAACCAGATGACCTTATTTTGACACAAAATTGGCTGTAACTCCTTTATTATATTTTTTTTCAAGGGTTGGGCTGGATATAACCACTTGTACTCCTACTACAGACACATTGTTATATTAATAATATACCTTAAAATATCACTATCAATATTAATCCTCTCATTCCTTGGTTGATTAACCTGTTGGGCAACCTCTTGACGGTTTATCAATTCTCGTAATCTCCTCAAATCTTGAAAATTCCTAAAATCTTGGTTACCTAAAGCACCTGGTCTTCTTATAAAATTCATTATATTCTGATAGCGTAATTCCATAGCCACAATATGCTGTGAATAAGAACAAATTATTCATTATCTTCTATTAGTGTTATTCCATAGCTGCAATATATGCTATGAATACCAACAATGGCTTGAAATCTGTCAGAGTTTTGCATTGCCCTTGCATTTTATTAATATTCAAACTAATTCTATACATGTAAGTTGTCCACATTCCTGTCCAAGAGTTTCAATTAGGTTATCACAGTTTGAATCTGATATAAAAAAAAACAAGGTGTTTGTCATTGGCATAATACATGAAATTCTAATTTTGATTTAATGAATGAGCTGCCCTGGTTGACCTAGGGTAATTCAGGGGAAAACACATCATGGGACAATGTGACATAACATTTTTCTGAGACAAAGCACCAGTTTGAAGAGCATGTATTATAGAAGGACAAAGTCCTCATTTACAGTAGAAAATTCAATAAACTGCTTTGCTGAGCGCAGCTGGATATGCCCGTAGAGGTCCAACCTTGAACAGTTGGGGCAAAAATGGACACAATCATGACAATATTCAAGCTTGATACAGTCTGAATTTGGATTGTAATTAAATATTTGATATATTATATAGGTTTCTGAATAAATGTAGTCAAAGAACTTGAAATTGGTTAAATGAATTGAATTTATATTCAATTAAAGATTTCTTGCTGTTGTGCAATACACTATGCTGTTGCGCAATACTTAGTAAATCTGTTGTCAGACTATAAACAAATAAAATTTATAAAATTCTAAAGGGAGCTTACATCAATAGATATAAACAATTCACCAAAGTTTCATAAGAATTGCTGAAAGCATTTTTGAGTTATTGTCTGAAAACTGGAAAATACCCTCTTTTTTAATGAATAAAACCCCATAACTCGAAATGTAAAATCTAAAATTTATAAAATTCTAAAGGGAGCTTACATCAATAGATATCAACAATTCATCAAAGTCTCATGAGAACTGCTGAAAGCACTTTTGAGCTATTGTCCGAAAACTGGAAAATCCCCCTTTTTTTTATGAATAAAACCCCGTAACTTGGAAAAGTAAAACCTAAAATTTATAAAAATCAAAAGGGAGCTCATGTCAATAGATATAAACAATTAACCAAAATTTCTTGCAAGTTGGTGAAAGCATTCTTGAGTTATTGTCCGAAAACTGGAAAATCCCCCTTTTTTTAATGAATAAAACCCCAGAACTCGGAAAAATAAAATCTAAAATTTCTAAAAAACGAAAGGGAGCTCAGGTCAATAGATATAAACAATTCACCAAAGTTTTATGCAAATTGTTTAAAGCATTTTTGAGTTAATGTCCGACATGTTGAAGATGGACAGACAAACGGACGGATGGACAAAGGTATACCATAATACGCAGTGATCAGGAAGGTCGTGCGCCATGCGCATTTTGACCAGAAATGGCGCAAAGAGTGGAAAATGTCCGCGCCAGTGTGGCTCACAATATTTTTCGGTTCGTATCTAAACGTTTAGATATATAGTAAAATGAATTTCCGATCGTGTTTCGTGTCGCCATATTTGTGTACAAAACTGTGTTGTGTTCCCTCTAATGACAGGACCACCACCTATATATTTTTGGGCCGTCTCCGGCGTTTTCCTTCGTGTTAAGGAAAGCAACGTGCGGTATATCCGATTACCGCAAAAACGTAATTAATCATCATCCATGATCTAAATTTTCAAAGTAAACAAATTAAATTTTGTGAAGGTTGGCTAGTACAGGTTTGATTTAAAAAAAAAATTATAATCTTTAAAGTAAACTTGCTATAATTTCGATTGAAAAACCCAAAGGCCTTTTTTTAATATAAAAGGCCATAAAAGGCACTTAACTGTCCTTGTCAAATTTTTGGTATTTGGTTCGTTTGTAAATGTTGTAAACATGCCTTCAGCGAATAAATTTGTTGTTGTGTCTTATCATAAAAAGTTACTCTCTTTTATTAGTCTTGATAAAATAATAATAATGCAAGAAATGTAAAGCAAATGTGTAACGTCCTCTAGTAAGGAACATCGGGAATAAAGTATGGCAATCGACGAAGACCAAAATTTAATGTCAAAGGAACATGATCATGAACAAGGCGACGGTACCAGTATTAACATTGTAAATAAAGGTTCTCTTAAATATAGCCCGGTTTGGGAGAAGTTATGGCCCTGGTTTCTGTATGATGGCAGCAAAATTTACTGAAAATCTTGCCAAAAATCATTTCAACTATCTTGGAATTTAATTGTTCTAGTTTTCTTATTAAATATTAAGATTCATTTCTTCTTTCTTCAATTTTGTGCCACAAAATCTAGATCAGCAACTTTTAGTCTGCCATTGTCATAGTTCTAGTAACTCAGTTTATTGTTTTTGGCCAATATTAATACAGAGTTACAGTTATTATTTTTATCTTTTATTATGTCACTTCTATGATTGTGCTGTATGGTTTGATAATTATTAATATACATGTACATTGTACATGTATGTTCAAGTTTCATGTTTTCTCAAAAGAATGAAATTTAATCAAATATCATAGATTTTTCAATAATTAATACTAGTACAGATTTTAAAAATCAGTCCAGATCAGATGTCTATTCTTGATCTCAGCATTTCCTTATTAATGGTTCTGTTCATTGAAGTGGTGTTTGTCTAGTCATATGTTGCTCAGTTTTATAGTTTTTTTTTATTATAAGTCATAAAAAGTTTAATTTCTGAGTGATGTTACATTTCATGAACTCATACGATGCCATTCTTAGTCACATCAGAGACATACATTCTTTTGTATGTGTTTGGTAACATAAATCACCATAAACTAAATTAACTTTTATTTACTGAAACTACAAAAGCACAGGAACAATATCCATGATGTCAATTAAAATCATACAGGTTAGTACCTCTTTGCTGAAACATACACTTTTTTATTTTTTGATATAAACTAATGGCCCACGTGCACTCATTTGACAACATGGCCCATTAATTCTAAAAATGGCCCACTGATTTTATTTTGGGGGGCCTTGGGCCCATAGAGAAAAAATCTTTCCAGATCACTGAATACCTCCTGTAAACGGGCATATAATAAAAACAAAAATTCGTAAGGGTTCCGCGGAACCCAGTGTCTCGCCTACTTTTGCTGTTAATCGCAGGCTCAACAAAAATGAGGGAAAAAAATAATAACAATATTCCTTTCGATACAATCTTTTGATTGTAAGAAGCTTCTGTCCAAGTTTGGTAAAAATCCAGGATAGTTTATTAATCTAATAAATGATTTAAATCTTTAACTGCAGACTGTATGTAATGTTAACTGGAAGAAAAACTAAGTCCATTTATAAGTAAAATACGGATAAACAGGTACAAAATTTTAACAAAATTTCCTTCTAGATACTAGCTTTTGATCATAAACAAGCTTCTGACCAAGTTTGGTACAAATCCAGGATAGTTTAAGAAAGTTATTATAATTTTAAAAACTTTAACCACAGAGTGAATGTAATGTTAACTGGCAGAAAAACTAAGTCCATTTATAAGTTAAATACGGAAAAAATGGAATTTTGTTTTTTACAAATTTACTTCTGGATACTATCTTATGATCATAAACAAGCTTCTGTCCAAGTTTGGTACAAATCCAGGATAGTTTAAGAAAGTTATTAAAATTTTAAAAACTTTAACCACAGAGTGAATGTAATGTTTCCTGGCAGAAAAACTAAGTCAATTTAAAAGTAAAATACAGAAAAACAGGATTTTTTTTTACAAAATTTAATTCTGGATACTATCTTATGATCATAAACAAGCTTCTGTCCAAGTTTGGTAGAAATCCAGGTTAGTTTAAGAAAGTTATTAAAATTTAAAAAACTTTAACCACAGAGTGAATGTAATGTTTCCTGGCAGAAAAACTAAGTCCATTTAAAAGTAAAATATTGAAAAACAGGATTTTTTTTTTTTTACAAAATTTAATTCTGGATACTATCTTATGATCATAAACAAGCTTCTGTCCAAGTTTGGTAGAAATCCAGGTTAGTTTAAGAAAGTTATTAAAATTTTAAAAACTTTAATCACAGAGTGAAGGATATGTAATATTAATGTTTCCTGGCAGAAAAACTAAGTGCATTTAAAAGTAAAATACGGAAAAACAGGATTTTTTTTTTTTTACAAAATTTAATTCTGGATACTATCTTACGATCATAAACAAGCTTTTGTCCAAGTTTGGTAGAAATCCAGTGTAGTTTAAGAAAGTTATTAAAATTTCAAAAACTTGAACCACAGAGTGAATATTTGTGGACGCCGCCGACGCCGACGGAATGTAGGATTGCTATGTCTTGCTTTTTCGACAAAAGTCGAAGGCTCGACAAAAATCAATATGAAATTCAAAATACAAATACAAATGAATCCAAAATCTTTATATTTTTTTCTCTACATGTTCTACTTCCCGCAATTGTGCAGAAATCTTTTCTCGTATTGTTTCTTTTCTGGTCTCATTTGTCATGGAATTTGCATAAAATATAGGAAGGACCATCATACATGTATGGTTTCTCACAAATTTGTTATTTTTGATTACCAAGAGAATATTGGCGGTTAATTTAGTTAAAAAATTAAAATAAATTCCTTTCATTTTGAAATGAGTCTAAAGCTTACTCAACATTAGACATGTTAGATTTTATAGTAAACAAAATGTGTTCTCTTCGGAAATCACCTGATTAATCCATCAGATTTCAGTATCTGACAAGAACAACAAGCCGTAAAGTCATCTTCATAGTTTCAATATGTAAATTATTACATTTTTATTCAAAATAATTCTTTAATATGAAAAAAAAATTTGTAAGGGTTCCGCAGAACCCAGTGTCTCGCCTACTTTTGCTGTTAATCGCAGGCTCAACAAAAATGAGAAAAAAAAATCAATAAAAATATTCCTTTAGATACTATCGTTTGATTGTAAGAAGCTTCTGTCAAAATTTGGTATAAATCCAGGATAGTTTATGAATCTAATAAATGTTTTAAAAACTTTAACTGCAGACTGTATTTAATGTTAACTGGAAGAAAAACAAAGTCCATTTATAAGTAAAATACGGATAAACAGGTACAAAATTTTAACAAAATTTCCTTCTAGATACTAGCTTTTGATCATAAACAAGCTTCTGTCCAAGTTTGGTACAAATCCAGGATAGTTTACGAAAGTTATTAAAATTTTAAAAACTTGAACCACAGAGTGAATGTATTGTTTCCTGGCAGAAAAACTAAGTCCATTTATAAGTAAAATACGGAAAAAATGAAATTTTTTTTTAACAAATTTACTTCTGGATACTATCTTATGATCATGAACAAGCTTCTGTCCAAGTTTGGTACAAATCCAGGATAGTTTAAGAAAGTTATTAAAATTTTAAAAACTTTAACCACAGAGTGAATGTAATGTTTCCTGGCAGAAAATCTAAGTCCATTTACAAGTAAAATACGGAAAAACAGGAATTTTATTTTTACAAAATTTACTTCTGGATACTATCTTATGATCATAAACAAGCTTCTGTCCAAGTTTGGTACAAATCCAGGATAGTTTAAGAAAGTTATTAAAATTTCAAAAACTTTAACCACAGAGTGAATATTTGTGGATGCCGCCCAAGCCGACGGAATGTAGGATCGCTATGTCTCGCTTTTTGGACTAAAGTCGAAGGCTCGACAAAAAACGTTACCTGATGATAGCATAACGTTTCTTTGTTTACACTGAAAATGATGCACAACTAAAATCCCTAACAACAAGACCAACATTGTAAACATTTCCCTGTTATTTACTTTTTCAACAGAAGATTAAAATATGCTGGAGTTTAAATAACAATGTATACAGACTTGTCCTCTCTCACAGGTAACACTTGTCAATAAGACAACTATCCACCAGAGTTTAAATGAAGCAGTAACAAGCAATTATAGGCCACCATTTGGCGTTCAACAATGAGAAAAAATCATACTGTACAGTCAGATATAAAACTTTTTTATCAGGTTTGGGTGCATCCTCATACATGTAAATGGGTACTATCCTCATTTATGGGTATTATACCCAAAAAAACGGGTATCAATTTGTAGTGATAAAAAATAAAATTTTGTATTTCATTTTGATAGCTGTCATGGCACAAATATTCATATAAATGACAACATTTTTTCCTTTAAGGCCCAGTGTTCTCCTCAGAAATTTCTTATATCATCCTGGTAAACAGGAAATTATGAAATACCATCTTGTTTCTAGAAATTATAGCATAACATCCATAACACTACATGTACATGTATCTATAAGAAAATAATTTCAGATAGCATCACATTGTAGCAATATAGCATCACATTACCATGATGCTAAAAGGCCCTGGGGAGAACACTGACCATAGTTCCAATGAGAACTGAATACAAAGATAATGGCCTTCAAAAATCCTACTTTTTGAAGGCTGTTAACTTTTATATCCTGATGATATTTCAGTCATGGTGTCTTTAGGCAAAATGTTGCCCTTTACCTGAATGTTTGAGCTCGAGCCATGACAGAAAAAATCCAAAGTTTATAACTTTATCACTGAAAATGGGTCTCACTAATTAGCGACAAGCTTCAAGAAGCGACAAGAGGAAGAATTTAGCGACAAGAAAATAAATTTAGCATCAAGATATTCATGATATTTAGATAATGATTATTTGAGATAAATTGATATAGAAAAATACACTTCGTGTGTGGTTTTGTTTTGAATATATGCAAATTTTCATTATTTTATGATCATGACTGAGAGAAGAAAATAAACATTTGTTCATTTGTTCTAGAAATAGTTTTTTTTATCAAGGATATGTTTAAATAGGTTATACAGTACGGGTAGAGACTTATTACTATAAATAACGGACTGGGACATGTCGGAAATGAATAATCCGACTTTTTTATGGTAGGTAGTATGGTCATTAATCAACAGATCCAGGTGTGAACTGTAATATAATTGTCCTTTCATCTCAATCCGTGCTACTAGATTATATTACGCTTCACTGATTTCAGAATCAGGTTACCTGTGATTTAAACCTCTGTCACTTTATTGATTAGTTCTACATCTTATTTGACATAAAATATTTTTACAGGTGAAGTAGTGGAGACAACTTTGTTTTAATAAAAATAGCCTTTTTTCAATTATGGCTTTATATATTTCAAATGCTGTTTATATTCCTCAAAATATTATTTTTTATGTTCCCTGTTTTTTTTTTTTTTTTGTAATGTATCTTTTTCGTATTTGTTGGCATACAGTTTTTAAAATATTTTCTTTCTTATTTCTGGAAGGTTATTTTTGTTTAACTGATTTATTTTCCGCTTAAAACCCATTGATTAGCAGAATGACATGAATGATGTGCAAAGTGCTGCTGCATACGTTTTAGTTTGACAACACTACATTTGTATTTAATTTTCAGTCTCCGTTGGGTTAGTTCTCAAATAAAAATAATTACAGTGAGCAATACTTGTAGACTAGTAGTTTCGTGATTCTTTATAATTATGAATTTACTTTTTACTGTAAACAAATATTGTCCGAAAGTTGGTGATATATAACTAAAGTAGTACGCAAATAATAACACTAGAAGAAGATAACGATTCTTCTCGGGAATCAGGTTTATTTTGATATTTCTGTGTTTGTTAAATATGCATGAAATAATTGCCACTGACATGAATGGACATTAAAACTAGAATCATTCAATCGTTTGATGACCAGTTAATTAAATATTTACTATGATTTGTAGTCTAAAGAAATGCAATCACTCCCATTTAAATAATTTTATGGTGCTGCATTGACTCTTAATTGCATAATATTAATTTACGCACAATGCATGTTAACTTGTATGTTGTATTTTTGACACCAATCTAAAAAAAATATTTGCCGTGAAAAGACAATTCCATGATACACATATCAGTGATCAACAGCATGTGGTTGAACTTTGAACTTGACTTCACTCACAATACAATGTTGAATGCTAAAAATAGCTGGGATTAATTTTGTCCAATGCACGTGATTTTCATATGGCGGGAAATATCGTAACAGTTAACACAGGTGACCTTACTGACCGACCGTGGGAAAATCCATTCGTGATTAAATTTGATACGTAATGATTGGCAGTATTGTGCGTTAGTTTAGCTTTAGTCTTCTATAACTATTTTACTTATTATATTTATCAGTCAACACCCAGATTCCTATTTAAATAATTTGTTCGGACACCTCCTTTAAAGTTCAGAAATTATACAATTAAAACTGTCGACAAAATCTTACTGACTGCACGAGCTTTAGAATGGCTAGAAATATGACGCAAAAGTAAAGACGGCAGATCATGACTAGTGTAAAACTTTGATCTTCGTGTATTGATTGACACAATTCGTAAAATATGTTTATAAAAACACGATTTTCATTAAAATTTCAAACATGGAAATAGAAAGGCAATATCTTTGTTATAATACAACGAGTGTCAAGAAATCTGTTATTTCCATTATATGTAAATTTATTAACAAACAAAATTTAAAATAATGCTGGGTCATAGAATATTGACGTGCATATGAAAAGGTTTTTTTTATATAAAAACTAGGAATCGAAACATGATCACGGCGTTATAAATATTGTAAAAAAAAAAACAATTGTTTCAAAGAGATTAACGGGAAATATATGTCAAAATAGAAAGCAGGGATGATCTGGCTGACCAAATTGTTTTACTTGCGAGAAATGACTGACAGGTATGAATAGATGCAGAGGCTCCGACAGGGAATGTGGTATCGGAAGGAAAATAACAGTTTATTCACAATGCCTATATTCAGTTTGTTTATATACTTTATAAATACGATATGTTGGCCTTATACTTAAAATTGTGTTTCTATTAATAACATAAAGGAACAGGATGTTAAAAGGGGGAAATATTGTAACCATCAACGAAAACTCGTATAATTTACGGGATTTGATGTATCACATTAATATTTTGATTAAAACTTCGATTGAAAACAGTCCTGGTTGTTATAATTTTGAATAAAATGAAATATTTACGGTTTACAAATACAAATACAAATAGTTTATTGGCACAAACACAATTATTATAATTGGCAACACATTTTTACAGTACATTGTTAAAAATCGTCTTTCTTTCATTTTCAAGTTAAAAAAAAGATGATCCCATACATCATGTACATGCCATATTCATGATATTAAATTTTTATTTTTATTGTAATTTTTTCTTTGAATACAAAACAATATTTTACATTTATTATCTATCCTCCATAAATACTAAAATATCTGTACAGGTAAAATTTAATTCTAATCAAACTGGTACAGATTGATTTACGACCTTCCACTCCGATATTGTACAGGTTAATATCACAGCAGGTGTTAATTACACTGAGACAACAGTCCGACCAGTCTGACATCTAGACGGATTAAGACATCCATAATAATAAGTCTTTACCCGTACTGTATTTACAGTTACAGTATAGTGCATAAATTAATGAATCGATTGTGTGTCATGTATGTAGATTCGGCATGGTTGATATATCAAAGGTTTAAACCAAATTACAAGATAATCTAATCTTTATTCATTTCATTAAAAAGGTCGATATATATTTATAGGATGGGACATAGGATTGTTACAAAATGTTAAGGTTGATACATACTTTAAAAAATGTAATAATAATAATTACAAAAATTCATTACAAGACCTACATAGTGCTACTAACTATAACCAAAGACATGTGTACATGTACAGTACCATTCAAACGGACCAGCTCTCCCACACCCTACACCAAGGAAAATGTCGGAGTCACTCCAAGAAACTCCGATATTCCTCCCAAAATGTTGGGAGGAATTTAGGAGTAATCTCTCCCAAAATCGCGTAAATGTTTATTGTGATAGCGAGCTCACTCCCAACACCACGGAATTAATTGCCCTAATCCTACTTTGATCTATACCGGCACACGACTGATAGGGTAATTGGATTACCTGATGTAATCAAAGAGCTGAAAGCTCTGAGGAAAAATGACGCCACTGTCTCTAATATTGTGATATTTTTATGCAAGTCTTGATTTTCACATACCGTAATTAGTTTAACATTCCAACATGTCTCGTAAGCATATAATTGATATTCGTATATATGTGTGTGTTATGTGAAGATGACAACTGGCTGTTTTTAGTACAAATGTATAGGTCAAGACTACCTGAATCATCTACAGTATCCAATGACTACTGGCTGTTTTTTCTATAAATAAATAGGTCAAGACTACCAGAATGATCTACAATATCCAATGACTACTGGCTGTTCTTTTGTACTAATAAATAGGTCAAGACTATTTGAATGATCTACAATATCCAATGACTACTGGCTGTTCTTTTGTACATATAAATAAAGACTACCTGAATGATCTAAAGTATTCTAAGTAATGTGATTTTTGTCTTGCAATTACATTTTCTAAATCAAGAATATAGACTACTAGTATCCTTTTCAAACCAAATGATTATGAAGAGCCTGTTGTTATCAAGCTCTTATACCCCACATACTCATTAAATAAGTTACTAGTGACCTAGTTATTTCTGTTACTTGAAGCAAATTATATTTCTGTAGATTTTGACAATAGTATAATATTGTTTTACTAGTTTTATTTCACCTTGAAGATTAGACAAATGGGGATACTCCTTTGATTTTTTATTTCATGTCAGTCAGGTCGCTTTATATGAAACTTGAAACCACTTCTCTGCCATATTGTTATTTCATAACAACACTGCCCTTGACCATGTTGACCCATGTAATTGATATTTATTCTTTAACCATATATCATAGTCAGTTAGTTTTGACTTTGCACTCCCACACCACCTTTCAGGTCAAATGTCTGTCTCCATTTAAGTTAATGACATTGAACAATCATGGTATTAAACACAATTTCAATAGTGATAATGCTGTTCTAGTACATGTAGGTCACCATATATTCAACTTGGGTAGCATTCCAGTTATTGAAATTTGAGTCAGATTAGAACAATGATCTAGACCTTTAGGAATGGATCTTACAATTTAATATGGAGCCATAGTATGGGACCCCTACACGGTAACAAAAAAAACAAGCTTGAAAGGATACGTCAAGCGGCAAAATCTATCACCAGAAATTACAAGTCAAGAGAGGATGGACGGATACGTCTCTAAAATGCTTGCCTAACTGGAACTACAACAAGATCTCCAGACAAGACGAACAAGGAGTTGAAGCCAGAAGTTAATATTTATGTAAAAAGTAGTTGAGGGGCTGATTCCCGCTATTGAACCATACTGTCATTCTATAATTTTATTGCTTAAGTACTTCTGTATTGTCCTTGTTATTGGTCCATGTCTTGGTGTATTGGTCTGAGGCGAGCGAAGGCCAATACTGCTGGCCGAGGACCAACAATAAGGCCAATACAGAAATACATGTAATAGTATCTTTATTGATTAACTACAGTGTTACAATATTTTTTATTTCATTTCACAAGAGATAAACATTTTACCTTGAAGTGGAACTATCCAAATCTCAGTTTCTTTTTATAAGATGCAATATCTAATGATTTGGTGCCGTTTCCATGTATCTTCAGCCTTTTCTCATCTGATGAATTTTTCTACCCTTTCCAGTCACTATAAAGTGTTACAACTTTAATTTAGACACAACACATAAATAGTAATTGAAAGGTACTGCCATTGCATGTGTAATGCAAATATATTTTAAAAAGATAATGTAAGAGTTGAAATTGATTCAACTATCCATAAGCCAATTGACCAAAGAACGAAGATTTGCGCAATTACAGAATGCATATGCCTGGTTCGGGTTTAAAATAAAAGACCGTTTACAAAACATGAGAAGCGAAAGTAAACAGTAAAAATCGATTTGTACCATCGGCATGATGAAATTATGAGGTCGTCAAGAAATGAACTTTGTGATAATTTACTCGTTCCCCAAAGCTGAAATAATTCCATCGTCTACTTTCAAAATGCTTTTCAAATGAATGGGACCGTCTTTAACCTAAAATATATGCCATACTGAACGTTTCAGCTTGTTTATGGTGAGTAAATAAAAACTGCGTCGTACAAACAACTGTTTACTTTCAGTTTGAGTTTATCGTGACTTACGATCTAAAAACTAGAGACGTTCGAAATTTTTTGGTAAATAAAATAAAGTATGTAAACTGGTTCCCGTTCGACTACAAGCAGATTCCAGTTAGTATGTAAAATAGTAAATATGAAACCGAGTGCGGTAGGCGGAGGCATAATCAACTTCCGTTAGTTCTGCTGGTCAATGGTATCAGAAACATGCCGCTGATAGCGTCATTTTTCCAATAAAAAATTATATTTCCGGTCTACTGTACCAGTTGAAATGTCAAACAAGTGTATAATTTTTAATTTTTTTTTTATACTGGTTAAAATTAATTTTTGTGTTAAAAATAAGTAAAGAATATTTTCGTATTTCTTGCTTGCTAATCTAAAAATAGCTTTACCTAAACGTACTTGCTTGTTTAAAAAAAACTGACATCACCGAAAAAAAGGTTCATAAAATTTTGTGGAAAATGTGGTAAAAACACAAAATTCTACTTCAAAGTTAGTCTTTTTTTGAAAATTACGTGTTTCAAAGTTTTGTATATGCAAGTAAAAAGGAAAATATTAATCACCATACGTTAGACTTAATAATTATATAAGTCTACAGCATTTTCTTTTTACGATTATCTAATTGCTTGAAATAAATAAAAGATTTAAAAAGCAAAATGTTGTTAATTCTTTCAATTGCATTAAAGTTTTATAAAAAAAAAACTATACTTGATTTTGACCTCGTTGTTTTCACCGGTAAATTAATATTTTATTTATGAAAAGGACATACTTGTGTAAAATAAACGGAAACTTCCGCTAAATAAATGTGAGCAGTTTTTGAAAATTACGTGTCTCAAGTTTTGTATATCTATGCAAGTAAAAAGAAAATATTATTCACCATTCGTTATGCTTAATATTTACGGCATTTTCTTTTACGATTTGTTGTCATTACTTTAGGATAATAATACATTTCAGCCACAACAGGAATACTTCCATAGCTGCATTAACTCGTCTTTGCATAATATTTATTTACGCACAATGAATGTAAACTTGTGTGTTGTATTTTGGACAGTGATCTTAAAAGATTTTAAAAGAAATTAATTTGCCGTGGAAGACAATTCCACGATACACATCTCAGTGATCAACAGTTTGGATTGAACTTGAACTTGACTTACTTCACAATATTAAATGCTAAAATAGCTAACATCAATTCTATCCACAGCAGGAGATTTTTAAAGGCGGAAATAATATCACGTACCAGTAAACTCAGGTGTCCTTTCTGAACAACCGTGGGAAAATTCATTCAAGTTTTAAAGTTGCTGAACGACATTTTGTACATTCGTATTGAGGCTCTAGAAGGACAAAAATACGTTTATATGACGAAACTATAACAAACTGGGATCGTTATAGAAATATTGATATTATAATGCAAATTGGTGGGGGGGGGGGGGGGGATCAATTTGTTCAAAAGACGAAAATACGATAAACGAACTGCCAATTGTGGTCGATTGAGAAATTTTGAAAATGAAATGCTGACTGATTTAACTGGAATAGAATATTATGATGGGCAATTATGAGGTTTAATAATAATTAAAGGATTAGTGACCCATCGGATGGCGATAAGCGGATTACTTGTCATCACAACTTTTAACACCTTTTGTAAACGTTAATTAGCTGAGAGTCATAAACTTGTCAAAAACATGAAGACATGCAAATTTATAGTAATTTAATGCGAAAATATTTTTACACTTTCCAAATTTAGATGACGAAATTCATATGAAATACTTTCGTCATTTTTAAAACCGTTTCGTAAAATATGAAAATAACGGAGCGCTAACAAAATCACTGCAAGTTATTCCCTTTGTTCAACATAGGTGTCACTTTACAGTTTCTTTTCGTAATTTAAATAATTCAAGTCGGTATTAATGTACCGAGGTAGTGAAACATAATATATTACATTGCAAAAAAAAAAAAAATGAGTTTACTTGTTGATCCGATAAATCAGGAACATATATATTGAGTTAGATATACTGTTCCCAGGATAAATCAACTCTGTGGTTTAGATTGGACGAGTTATCGTAAAAACAACATTTTTTAAACTAGTTGATTTTTATATAATGAACAATTAATGTACCGGATATTGCTTATTGAGTAAGTCATAAAAGATTCTAATTGTGGCAAAACCGTCTTTGTTGAAAGAACACAAAGTATGACCTGACCGGACTGTAATAGAAATACAAAATAACAAGTTTTTTCTTCATATTTTTTCGTTTGTACGTTTTATTTTAAATGACAATGGCATGGGACAAAAACATATAGGAGAATAATTATCTTATTCTGAATGATAATGTCACATCTTTATCTGTCAAAGAAAGGAAAACATTTGTTTAAATCTTAATACCGTGATTTTAAAGCACACATGTGCAATCAAGATCGATTAAATGTACATAGGTAAATGATCTGGCTAATCTGATTATGTTGTCACGCGTCGTTAATTTTTAGTACATCCAATGGGCAATAAACCAATTAACAGCCACGCGGTGTTGGGAGAGAATCTTTGGAGGAATTTGGGAGTTAAATCCGCGGTACGCGGTATGACTCCGAAAAACACGGAAATCGGAAAAAACGATCTCGAATCGATTCGTTAAAATGGTACTGTAAGTCTCTGCTGTAACAAAACTTGAAACTTTATAAAACAACAAAGATTGTAATTGAATCAACTGTAATTAACTGACTTTTCTATAAATTTCAGTGTTCTCCCCAGGCCCTTAAAGGACCGCGGGCCCGCGATGTATAACTTTTTACCGTGGGGATCGTTCTTACCGCGATGTATAATTTTTTTCCGTGGTGCTAAAATTTTCAGTTAAAAAATCGTAAATCGGTAAAGTTTTAAACGACTAGTTAAATCTTTTCCGTGCGGTATAAAATTTCAGGTGAAATTTGACTAGTTCAAACCAGTTCAACTTCAGTTGTAAAGATTGTTTACACCATGTGATCGATTACCTTACGAGGTTAACCTTGTTGATTGGATTTAATCGATGTAATTAACACTTGTTACATGATTCTTTTGTCTTTTAATTATAAAGAGATCATAACTATATGATCACAGAGAACTATTTTAGGGCTTCACTCACCACACAAGCGCTGACCTGTGACAAGTCGGCAAATACTTTGTAGGCTTTGACTTTGTACACAAACACTGAAACAGTGTCGACCAGATAGTTGACAATTATACATTTCTCAATTCTTATATCATAGTATTATATGTCTCTGATTAAACCATGGCCAAAATTATCTTTAATTATGACATAGTTATTGCATGATAGTTGGGTTTCAAACTATAGTATCTGTCAGGTAATTCAAAGGAGACGGATATTGGGTATCTATATCCATAATTAATAAATTCAATAACAGAAGTAATCTTGCAAATTTTATCCAAAAGCACATGTTAAATCTATTTATATCTACTTCCTGTCATTTAGGCGGGAAAGTAGGGAGACTTTGTTGTTGACATTGAATATGGTTTATACACCTAGACATAAGAGAAATTTATAAATTTAGGAATTCTTTTTAAATGTATCATGAAAAAAACAAAATATTATAGATTTCAGTGCAGTATTAAGTCTGTATCTATGTTTGATTATCAGCAAAGACAAGAAAGGTTAATATTTACATGAAATCTATGGCAAATTGTTTTAAAATTTATGAAAAATTTCTTTTATTAAAATTTAAGATAGAAACTGGTTCAAATAATAAATCAATATTTGTTCTTCTTAATTTTATACCTCCTTATGACAGGAATCCTTTCACATCCAACAACTTTCCTTCTAGAAACTAGAAAATTTTTAAATTGAACATTTTGTTCTCTTTTGCATGATATTTTATTTTTATTGATTATGGATTTTATAAAGATTTAATTACTTTTAATTTATGATGAATATTTTGTAATGAATCATGTTTTATTTATTTTTTAAAAATATTAAAGTATACAAACTGTTTATTGATTTACTTTTTTTTTACAAATAATTTTCTGACTCAATGTCTACATAACACAGTACCACAGTATTAAAACAAAACAAGAGACATAAAAAAAACAGTAACTAGAAATTAAGCTTAGCGACGCGACGCGACTGATTGTATGAATCATTTCACCAAGCTGGATGGCTGGATCCGCCCCTGAATACCCATAAATGAGGATAGTACCCATTTATGAGGATCCTCCCCAACCTGTTTATAACCAAAACTATGTCATTTATGAAAACATTGACATGTAACCAGTTAATTTTGATTGGATAGATAACATAAAATTCATTTTGGGATTCTGAGTCAGGAGCAATTTTCTGATATGGATTCTCACAAAATGAGTTACCACACCTCAAAAAAGTTACTTGATACAAATAATTTATGATATAGGAAAAATTATTATGTTGTTACTACAGCTGGAACAAATTATACAGGACATATTTTTCATTTTTGGTAAATTCTCATTCGTCTTTGTGACATGGGTTGTAGCTTTTATACCGTATTTTGTAACATGACAGTCAGTATTACCTGTAGTGACCCTACATCATTTTCAAAGTTCATTTCTTCACACTTTCCATTCTTAATTTTCGTTAGGTGGCGCTTGTGCAAACAGGAAGCACAAAAAAATTCTAATCGGACACGGTAATGTCGAGATCAGTTCCGTTTTTTTTTTTTTTTTTTGTGTGTTTTTTTTTTTGTGTTTTTTACGATTGAAGACGAAAACCAATATGAAGTATATTCAGATATTGTAACATAATACGGCATTTTTCCTTTTAAGTTTTTACGTGATAATCTGCTTAATAGTTCGGTTTCTGAAAAACCATGGTTTAATATAAAGATTGATATGTTATTCCATTAAAAAGAATCATGACGTAATTTCAACGGTTCTTGCAACTTCATGTAGATAGGCGGAGCTTGGACTATGGTATAATCTGATATTTTTTTATGTTAAACCATGATTTAAACTCTACCTCTTTGTTACGCCTCCATGTAGTGAATGCACGAGGACAAAGATTTCGTTTGTTTTACAAATAGGATTTCTACTTTCTGGGAATTCGGTCACGGACTTCATAAATTTCAACGAAATTTTTAGACACACCTCTAACGACTCGGCCACCGAGTGTTTCATGAAAAACAGAGAAGGCATCTGGTCCATGCTTTTAGTTGTAGGAACAAACCATTTATTTTTCGGGAGGGGGGGGGGGGCTGTTTATACCTGAGCCGGATTATTTTTGCCAATGCATTTAATAAATGCAATAAAATTTAGTTGCAATAAAATTTTGTTGGGAAAAATCTTTTTTTTTTAAAGAAATTTTTTATGACATATCAGAGCCGGAATATTTTGTTTTAAAAATTCCCAGGCCCCCAGAAAATCAAATGGTATGTGCCTTTGAGGAGCCCGAGTCGCTCAATTCAGAAAAATAACTTTTTGTCATGTCTGATGTGCCGTATTCCCCTTATCTTTTTTTTTTTTTTCAACTGAAAAGGATATTACCTAGTGTATAGGATTAATTTATTGGAATGGCTGGTGTTCTTGTTTTGTAGTTCATTCCGGAGCACCTGGGGTCGCCCCAGTTTTTCGGGGTCCGTGTTTCTCATTTTTTTTAGTTTTCAATGTTAAATGTTGCTGTTTGTCCATGTGTGTCTTTTTGTTCCCGGGTTTGTCTTTTGTCCATTAATTCCCCTTCTTCTTGGATATCGCTTCGGTTGTATACACTTCTTTTTTAACTGCTCAATTATAAACATGTTTTTTGGGTGATGCGGTCTTTTTTTCAATTTCGAAAAATGTCTACATTTCAACCAGGAGTACTTAATAAATATGACAAACCCTCTTTTGAAATTACCATTTAATGCCAAATGTATCCTATTTTAAACCATGTTACTCCTGACGAAAAATGAGCCCACTTTTCGCAACTTAAACATACAAAGAAAAAGAAACAATTTCCAAATTATGTAAAAATCGCACTAATACAGGATCATTTATAGCACTTTGAAAAAAAATAATGGTTGAAATTTTATCCATCTTGCAAAATATGAATCTATTAAAAAATGTCTTCTTTTCTCTGTCACACTATATAATCAAAAAATATATTCTGAAATGCACCTCGCGACTTACTGTCTTTATTTAGTAACGGTGTAAGTAAAATGGCAATTGTTATAACTGACATTTCCACGAGAAGCGGGGCCATTCGTGATATCGGACAATCCCGGCCTTGTGTCGTCATGAACCTCTACAGAATTATCGAATTTTATTTTCTTGGTGGGTGGTTGTTATTCATCTCTTGTTCCTACGGTGTTCTCCTCAGACGGGGGGTTTAGTGCCATCGATACCTTTTCTTCTATTTCGTTGGTCTTTGTTTTGTACGCTCTCACGGCAGTTGAACGATGACCTGTACGGTCCATTATGGACTGTTCGTCTAGACCAGCCTTATCCAAGGACGTAGAGCAACTTCTTTTTCCCGAATGATTTGTGAAGTTTCCTTTCAGCCCGGCTTTTCCACACATTTCCTTCATTAAAGACCCTAGTTTGTTCATGCCTAACGGCTGTTTTCCATAGCTTATTCCGCTGGTCAAAGGCTTTCGGTAGAAACATCCGTCGTTTTCAAGAGAATTTAGATAAGTTTCAAAGTGTTCGTAAAGACATCTGGAACCTGAAAGTTGAAGCATGAATAAAATTATTCATTTTGAAAAACAAAGAACGAGCAACAAACCAAATACACATATTACATGATGTCGATTTTTTTCTTTGATCTTTTAATGAAATAAAAACTGTGTTTTGTTTAAAATCATGGTCCTTTGATAAACTCGTAAACAAACTCGCACTACGTTCTCGTTGTTTAACTCGTTTATCTCCGAAAAGCAGTGGTATATATATATATATATATATAAAAAGAGAAAATATGAATTTTTCACATTTCCTCCTGACACTTGAATCTATCACATTTTCTCCTGAATATAACGTGCTTTAAAATAATTTTCAGAAAAAAAATGGCAATACCATTGTTATCAAAAATATTTTTCCTAGCCAAGAATTAAATTTCACCAAAAGATACAACTAATTACCAAAATTTGTTAATGAACTATCTCTATTTTAAAAAGACCTGCTTTAAATTTATAAAATGGTACTTACCACCCCTTGTATAATGCTTTATGTCTTTATTTGAAACCTTCAAATGTACAAGTCCTCCTTGGTATCTTGGTATGCCTTTTCGCTTCTACCAATGAACCTGTTTTATAAATGACATAATATGATAAAAATGTTAAAATGATAGGAAATATCGTATTGCAACTTTGCATATATATTTATTGAAAAAAACGCCATTGAGGTTCCGAACACTCCTGACGACCAAAGGATTTCTTCGTCTTCTCCTGAAATAGCGTCTGCTTTTTTTAATATTCGTTCCAAGCCCTTTTCCTAGTAATTGTTTCATTCGGGCATCCAAAACCTTTCTCGAACCCGCAAACGTAGCGTCATCTCCAATAAAGTAATCCATTGTTAACATGTAATCCATTGTCCCTACAGTATCTAAATATAATCCATGTGTAAAAGATCTGGCATGATAATTCCGTATCGTTTTCGGCAGCAGCAGCGGCTTGGGTTAACTGGATTTCTTCTTCAACTTCTAGAGCAATTTGAGATAATTCAATGTCCTTGGTAGCATCAGTGAGGTCTTGCTCGGTTCCAACTATCCATAAAATCTACGTCTTCAAATTTCACGGCCATTCTTAACGACATGTAAGCACGGAATGAACCGGCTGATTTTCGAAAAATTGCCTAGATCGATTTTCTCGTGCGCGCGCTAAGCAGCGGGCTAGAACGACACTCACACTGGTTTTTTATTGGATAAAAAATCACCAGGCCACTTTTGAATGATGTTACAAAACATATACCCCATGCCTTCCTATTAACATATTTAAACGAACTCATCCTGCGGATTCGTCGTTTAAATATGTTAACTCGTAAATAGCGTAGTATATATAATACTTATAACAGAACAAAACTTAACTTTTGATTCATTACATAAAAACAGAGTGCATGCAGATAAGAGATTTAAGCCGCACATCTTTTTACGTTACATACATACATACATACATACATACAGACATACATACATACATACATACAGACATACATACATACATACATACATACATACATACATACACACATACATACATACACACACACACATACATACATACATACATACATACATACATACATACATACATACATACATACATACATACATACATACATACATACATACATACATACATCATAGGTCAAATTTATTTGTTCAGTGTATGTTCAATGGTGTTAATATGTCCTTTGATTGAGTTAAGCTATTTCAGTTGATATTTTATAGTGTGTCTTTCTATGTTGTGATGTTTCACTATTGTTTCAGGAAAAGGGTGAAGGTTTGGTACCATTAAAACGTTTAAACCCGCTGCATTTGTTTGCACCTGTCCTAAGTCAGGAATCTGATGTTTAGTAGTTGTCGTTTGTTGATGTGGTTCATAAGTGTTTCTCGTTTCTCGTTTTTATAGATTAGACCGTTGGTTTTCCCGTTTGAATGGTTTTACACCAGTAATTTTGGGGCCCTTTATAGCTTACTGTTCGGTGTGAGCCTAGGCTCCGTGTTGAAGACCGTACTTTGACCTATAATGGTTTACATTTATAAATTTTGACTTGGATGGAGAGTTGTCTCATTGGCACTCATACCACATCTTCTTACATACATACATACATACATACATACATACATACATACATACATACATACATACATACATACATACATACATACATACATACATACATACATACATACATACATACATACATACATACATACATACATACATACATACATACATACATTTTCAAAGTAAAGGAGGATCATCGCTACATATTTCCTCATATATAATTTTCTTGTAATTAACCATAAATGAAGATTTTACCAAGAACACATATATAAACTCCAACCACAAAAAGATCGTAAATCTAAACATAACAACTCTAGCATTGAATTACAACTCAATGATTCAATACTTCCAAATGTAGATAAAGCAGTACATTTAGGCATACAGAGATCGAAAACAGACAAGGAAACAATCGAGAACACTGTAAATAACAACATCACAAACTTGAGGCAAGAAGAACAGCTTACAGTCTAATGTCTGCCGGATTTCATGGAAATAATGGATTAGACCCCAGCACCTCAGTATACATATACTGAAAACATATATTATACCAAACTTAATATATGGACTAGAAATTATAGTTCCGGATAAAATCAATTATGGAAAAACTGGAGAAATTTCACAAACGAATGATCCAGCAAATTCTATCTCTCCCACAAAACACTCCAGATGTACCATATATAACATCTGGACTGATTCCAATAGAAGGACAGATCCATCTTAGAAAATTGACATTTGTATACAATCTATTTCTACTATACCCGAAACATCCACAGAGTACAATTTGCTAGGAGGCAGTTATACTTAAAATCAGTGTAGAGTAACTCTTGATTTCAACATAGTCAAAAAGATATTCTGGAAATATAATCTACCAGACATTTATTTACTTTTGGAAACACCATACAAAATTCAATGGAAACAGATGGTCTATCAAGAGGTATTCAAATATTGGAAAGATCAAATAACAACTTTAGCTAAACTTTACAAACATTTGGGATACTTAAATTTAGAATCTTATAATCCGGGAAAGCAACATCCCCGATATCTATTCCAACGCAATCAGCTCGAGACGCATATCTCTGTGTAATCTAGTTTTTCGCCCAAAATACAAAATAAGGATAAACATCGTCATTCAAAGGCAATAACTTCTATAAGAAGAAAACTTACAATTTTGCCTCTGTTGAAATATTTGTAGATATTGTTTTGCTGATCATTTTGTAGATCTTGTCCTGCTGATCATGTTACCTGTAAAACATTTCTTTTAAAACCCTGCTTTGTTCTATAGACCAATACGCCGCTGAGCTGGATTTTTTAACCTGCTAGTTCACAAGGTAACAGTCCGCATGAAATTGTGTCACCCTGCCCGGACACATTAATCTAAGCCGACCAGTCTTTGCTGTTTCTTCTGAATGCAGCGTGTTTATCGAAGAAGCAGCATATAGCAATTATTTAAACAAAATTTATCTGCAAACTTTTTAAAATTATTCCTGTATTAGTGCTCCATATATATGTTTTGGTATACGCAAGATACATGCTAGAGTTAAATATGGTGCTGTTTTATTAATATCTATTCGCATGCTGCATGCCTTGTTTTATTTGTTATTGCATATGTTTTAATATTCGGTGAAAAGCTCATTAGAGCTTATGTTGTAATATGTTTGTCAATATACCGAATCAAAATAAAGTTTTACTTACTTACTTACTTACTTACTTACTTACTTACTCATGTTACTTACTTACTTACTTACTTTTAAAGTCTAGTTCGACACTGCTGGGCTTCAAACACCGAGAAACTCCTTCAGCGAGGAGAATACACTACCACAGGATCACCGAGAACACACTACCACAGGACCACCGAGGCGATCACACTACCACAGGACCACCGAGGAGATGTTATGATATTGTAACTATCATGTTTATTTAGTTGGCCTAATTTGTTTTGTGTGGCCTATTATATATTTTTACATTGTGTACAAAATAATACACATTGTGTTACAACTATGCAGTTTAGAAATCACTGGAACAATCATTGATACTCATAGAGTGATTAGAACTTTCTATTTCACAAGTTTACATAACGTTTCCAGAATGATCATAACAAAAGATGCGTAATTTAAACATCTACAGTTATCTAGAACCTTCCGTTACAAGTATTTAAATGTAGACCCTAAAGTTAGACGGAGATAGACTTAGACATCGTTAGACATCAACATTCTCAGCAGCTGAGACAATATACCTCAAGTTAAAGGAAACCCATTTTCAGACATTTCAAGTACATTAATATTTATACATTGTATTATTGAAAGATTTGGGAAGTCTTTCCCGAAAAAAATATGAAAAAGACGAGTTTTGGAAGAATCTGTTGCCATCTCATACTTAAGAATAGCATTTATTATAAAATGGCTTAAAAATCCTGCCGAGTTATTCATTTTCAATACATCGTAAGTCAGGTTATTTATTTTCAAACTACCCCAGAACAAACTATTTATTTTTGTCATTATAATGGCCGAGTTATTTATTTTCAAAATCCTCCTGCCCCCACCCCAGAATATCAAATGGTCGTCCCCTTAGATCTTTTTACACAATCATAATTGTGCTAAAATTTAAATATAAATCATGGGTCTTTTATAAACTGTGTAACTATTACAGTGCCTATTCAATGCCAGTATTTGCCATCATCTAAATTCTTAATTTTCACTTAAAACTTAAAACACGACTTGACTTACTCAGTTTTACTTGAAGAATGGGCAGCAACAAAGATTGACATGCGTGACAAAATCTAGTCATTAACCAATCAAATTAGCGAATCTATGCTACGTAAATATGGTCTATTTTTGTACGGTTGAGTCTGGATTACGTATGTTACCTGGTAATGGAGTTTTTCCCTATTTTTCCACTTCCACCATTTTATCTTTATCTATTTTAGTTTTTAAAAAAAATCTCTTCCAGGCTTTTAAACAGAGACGATGACATGTATCACGTGCTTGTCAGTACTTGTGTCCTATGCATCCTATTCTGTAGTTCTGACTGGTCCTCAAAATTCTCACGGGACTAGAAATACTGATGAATTTCAACGTCTATGTTAATTAACTGTAATTATTTTAAAGTAACAGTATTGTGTGATTTTATTTGGGTTATGGTTTAAATGAGGATTTCCTTGATCTATATTGGAGGTGAAGATTTATTACAGATACAGATACATGATATTTAAACAAGTTGCTTTCTTTAAAAAAAAAGAAAAGCAATACGTGAACCCACGACTGCTGACTGGTCACCAACATTTTTGTTGATTTTATTTACTTTTGATTTGAAATAATTAGCCGTGAATTAGATATTGATGATCATTGATGAGTTTAGTTGTCACATCATTATTGAAAATATGTAATAGTGTGTAGATTCTAGCACAAGTGAATAAGAATGTAGATAATTTTTACTTTGTGTTCAATGTTCAAGTTCCTGATCCTATTGCCATTCCCAATTTCTGCAAACTCTAAAGTGTCTAAGGCAAATTGCATTGACTCTGCAACATATGTTTAATCCTCAGGTTGCTATATTATCTGGCTGAATTTATTTTAACTTTCAAAATTCATATCTACATAGCTTGTTTCCTGGATGTTTTTAATTATTCTGCACTATTTTTTGAGGCTGTCTGTGACAATCATACATACTTTATTTGTAATGTTAGCATATAAGATAAATGGACAGTGTAAGTGTCAAAGTTCTTGACCTCACATTTAAATATGGTTTTGGCATTACTTATCTAAACACCTTGATATATGACTAATAACTGCTAGTATATAAGAGGTGTGCTGTGATATACCATCAAGAATAAAGGAAACCAAATAAATATAAAAAAGAAGTTTGGTATGAATGCCGGTGAGATAACTCTCCACAAAACACCTTATGACACCGAAATTAACAGCTATAGGTCACCGTACAGCCTTCAACAATAAGCAAAGCCCATACAACATAGTCAGCTATAAAAGGCCTTGAAATCACAAATGTAAAATAATTCAAACGAGAAAACTAACGACCTAATTAATGTACCAAAAAAAGAACGAAAAACAAACATGTAACACAGCAACAAACAACAACCATTGAATTACAGGCAGATACATACAGAATGTGGCAGGGTTATGTTTAATAAATATTGGTAACTCTACACAATTGTCAATATGTTGCCAATGAAACAATTATCCACCAGACCAAATAAATAACCGCTTGCAAAAAATAAAGACCACTTTTTTCAAATAAGATTTATAATGTTGGCAATAAGTTGCCTATCCACCAAAAACCAAATGTATTTATGCTTGCGAGAAAACAATAAAACATGTTCTGAATGATTTCTTGCTGATTTGTAAATCCAAGGATTTGTATATACTATACAAATTATTGCTAAATCTACCTCTTATCAACTATTTGCATGACTGGTGAAATTTTCATACTCCATAACCAGCTGAATCACTTCCAATATGTAGTACAAAGACAAAATATTCATGAATGGAAAATGGTTTTATTTTTATTAATGCATACTTATGATACATAAAACAAACATAATTGACACATCATGCTTCCATGATCACACTTACGCGAAAAAGACTGGTCGCTTCTCTACGATCTTTTTTTCAATTAAATAAAGATCGATTCCATATGGAATTTTACTTTACACTTACACTGTTAATACAAACGGTTTCTTATGAAGTAAAACAATGCATACTATTCTCATAATTGCAACATATTTCAAAAATGCAGGTACTTGAAGATTAGACTTTAACTGTTATTTAAAACAGAAATTAAAAATAACTGAAATTTAATGAACATAAATTCATATTCCAAAATCTTTTCCGAAATTTCCAAAATTACCATCAATAAACAAAAAGTTAAGTTTTGATATATTTGTATATTTCATCAATATTGTCTTCAAATCTTACTTTCCGTTTTATGGATATATTACAATACAACAAATTAAATAACAATTACTTATAAAACCTTACTAAAAGGTATGAAATAATTAACGTAGAAATATAATGTGATTATTGTTTATCAACATTTTTTTGTAGGATGCAAGGATTTATTCAGATTTAATTATTATGTTTCAATTTGCAAATGAATTTTAAAAATACCAAAGCAGAGTATCTTGTCATATGAAATACTTATTTCTTAATTGCAACTCTGAAAATATTCTGACTTCAATTATCGTTAGTTTCTACAGAAACATAAATACAGTATATATTTTGTATATATTTCTATGATTTCTATTAAATTAATTAAATTAAATACTTTTGATAATAATATTATCTTTCTGTTTTCCGATCTAATATAAATCTTTAAACCAGAATGTTCTCTCCTAAGTCTATGATGGAAATACACAATATCACGTGGAAAATCTTCAGACAGTTTACATGTTATCGTGACAAAGCACAATACCACGTTATAATTGACCTAGATACACACAGTGTACAGGGGTCGTTTCAAAACAAATATAATTGCGTTGTCATTATACTTGTTTAGAAACTTTCACATCAAAGCGCTTATAAGCATTCACATTATTAAAAACACGTATGTTTTGTGAAAAGGCACATAGGTTCTAATATATAAACGATTTTTTGACTGCAACTTAGTCTTTATTGTTTTACTTTCCAATTTACTTTGATTGTTGAAATATACAATGTCACGTGGTAGCCTAGCCATAGAGGGAACGTATCAAAGACGTAGACGTGTATAAATGATCGAAAACTTTCGAGACGTTCCGAGAATTTTATTCCGACTTCCGGCCGAGAGAGATCGAGTGGCCCATAGACACTTCCAAAACTCGCCAATATATAAGCGTGAACCCCCAGAGGGGGGTTCACGCAAAAATATGATAAAAAGTAAGGGTCAACGTTTTATTTTTCAAGCTTAGTATTAGTCGTTCCGGTAAAATTGCCCAATCTTGCATAGATTATTCATGAAAATCACAATTTTTAGAAGATATGTTTTATAATATGCGTTCAGAAAATAAAAAGAAAAAATCGTGCCACCAAATAAATAAAGCAAAGCGCTTATTCTTGTATTTTTCAATTTTTCTTTTATTTTGTTCACCACAGAAATGCCAAGTCAAAGGGCAATAACTGAAGTTAGACCTGATAAATGAGTAATAAATTGTAAGATTTCTCAGGCTGTTTAGGTGTTTTCCAATTCTATTCAAAACATTTAATTGCCTTGCGATCTTTTACAAATACTTGAAATATGTAAATTGAAGTTTAATCTAAAATCAATTGTAGCTCCAAGTAATTTAACCTCATCTTCACATGTTATAGAAATACCATTCAAATCAAACACAATCTTTTAACGTGTGTTTTATTGCCAACAGAGATAGCCTGAAATTTCCCCGGGGTGACCTAAAGCTACATTCTATTTGCAGAAAACCACTGTATTACATTTTTGCTATCTTCAAGTTCCTCAAGAGCAGACATTACGTTTTGTAAGCATTAACATTATTATTTAAGGAACAATTGTTTACGAAAACGAACATGTCATTAATAGAGATATTAAAAACAAAACGGGTCCAAGGATGGAACATTGGGCAATCCCTTTAAATATATCAAGCATGCCACTTAAACTTTGGTTTATTTTCACACACTGTTTTCTATTTGTTAAATAAGTGTATACCATGTCAAGGAGAATTTTGAAAGACCATTAGTCTTTAATTTTAGTACCAGCAAGTCATGGGAAACAGTCTAACGCTATCCATCAGGATAGCTGCAAGGTTTTTATTTTGTTCTGGGGCTAATTTCCAATCCTCAATCACTCTTAATAAAATTGACTAACACCCATAGCCTATTCTAAAACCTGCCAAAAAATGGATTGAAGATATTATAAAAGTACTGTAAGAATTGTCTTCTATAGACGGGTTTATCCACATCTTATCTCAAAAACATGTGCGCTGCCATTAAGAGGTCACGTGGTACGTCGGCCATAGCACTCGTGAATGATAACGCACGTGCAATCAATAATCTATATAGTCTATATAATTATTGATCATTTATAACGTTTTTGTTTCACATATTTCATGTACATATGACCATGGCAAATAACGAAAAATATAGGAAAGGGGGTGGAAATTCTTGTGCTGTTAATGGATGTTCTAATAATCGTCGTAAATTAAATGATTGGAACGTATCATTTTGTGAATAATATGGACAAAATCACGAAGACTGTTCTTGTTTGGTTCCATTTAAACTACATGTTATGCCCGCTAATGAGACAAAACGATTACAGTGGATTAAAGCTTTAAATAGAAAAACACTTCCAAAGCAAGTATTCGTAAGCTCGGATCACGTTCTAGACGGAGCTCCCACGGAACAAAATCCTTTCCCGAAATTAAATCTTTGGTATGAAAGCCAGACAACCCCCGGTAGACGTAAACTGTCGAGACAAGAACCAGAAAGTAGAAAAAGAAAACGTTTACTGGAAGAAAGCAGTAGTACCGAGACGAATGTTGACATTAATCAGACTGAAGGACCGTCTAATTCTGAACTGCTTCCAGAAGCTTTTTGTGATTTTAATGTGGTTAATCCACCTACGGCATCAGTTGGAACACAATATGTCGATTCTGATTATATGATTTCACAGGATCACATGTATTCAAAACCCTGGTCGGACACACAGAATACCTTTACTCAAACGAATACGGCGTTGACTGAAGAAAAGGGGGTTCAAGTCAAAATTGAAAGTAGCGCTATGTCCGCAAAAATAAGTATAGTAACGGACAGTGACTCTTTGTTATATACTGGTGTAAATAAAGAAGTATTCTTTTCGTTAGCAGAGGTTATGTCAGAAGTAAATACATTTAACTTTCAACTTGAAGTCGCCGACCAGTTACTACTAGTGTTGATGATACTTAAACTAGACTTGCTGTTTGATGACTTAGCTCGTAGATTTGGAATTTCTAAAAGTTTAGCTAGTAAAATGTTTAATGCTTGGATGCCAGTCCTTGCAGAAAAACTTAAGGATTTAGTTGCATAGTTGTCGAGGGAAACAATACGAGCATGTTGTCCCGAATCTTTCCGAGAAAATTACCCTCAAACCACTGTAATAATAGACTGTGCCGAAACATTTATACAACGACCTACGAACTTGAAAACTAGAAGTGAAACTTTCAATAATTACAAGTCGCACAATACCGCAAAATATTTAGTTTGAATATCTCCACATGGCCAAATCATGTTTATTTCCAAAGCTTTTGACGGAAGAGCTAGTGACAAGTTTATCGTGGAAAAGAGTGGATTTTTAAACTATTTATTGCCGGGTGACGAAGTAATGGCAGATCGTGGATTTACAATTGAAGATGTTCTTTTTCCTCGTCGTGTAAAATTAAACATTCCTGCATTTACCAAATGCAAACCCCAGCTTTCAAATGAAGATGTCACAACTACTAGACGTATTGCACATGTACGAATACATGTAGAGCGTGCTATTCGTAGACTGAAAGTATTTAAAGTTTTAAGTGGAACTGTACCAGTGTCGTCTTTAAAGAATTTTGATGACATTCTTATTGTTTGTTCCGCATTGGTAAATTTGAGATTAGATTTAATACGGGATGTCAATGTAGATACGGATTGAATATAATTACATTGTAAATTGTGTTTTTCGTCCTTCATTTTTTTTATTACATTTTTATTCAACCTTCAGATTGTTTTATTTTAATTAATTGATTTCCATAATTGACTTGAATGAAAGAATTCAGGAAGTGTGATATATGTCTATGAGACTGTAACCCAACAATAAAAGTTAGATTAAATAATCAAAAACTCTTCAATGAACAGTGGACTAAATCTCCGTTCTTGAATGTCGTTAAATGTGAGTGTGTATAAGCTAGCTTGGAGACGATAATTCCTGGTCTTCTTCTTATTATTGTTGTTATGAACAAGTGCAAATTAAAAGATAATTGTATATTAAATCATTGATTATTACTTACAGATGGTGGTATTCTGCTTTTCTGCTGTCATATTTTCTTGACTACTCATCTTCCTTCATCTCTGAATCCCTGTCGGTCTCTGCCGGTGCTTTGATGTCTTCAGATGGTTCCAACCTTCACCAGATGTTTCGACCCTGTACCATTACATCCTCAGGTTGGCGGGTCAGTAGAGGTGGCCAAACCTCTACTCATCTAGCTCAGATCATCTCGGCGATGCCATAACCAGCAAGATGAACGCTCTGCTGCTTCCCCTAGCTGTCTTACTGCTGTCTTTCTTGCCTTTCCGATTATTCCCATTGCCTGTAGCATCCTCCATACTGACTGTGCAGGAAAACCTCTGCAGCCTACTTCTACTGGGAACAGGCACGCTTTCCAACCTCTCTCTCTACATGTTGTCATCAGCTCTGTGTACTTTTCCTTCTTCCGCTGGTATGCCTCTTCACATCTCTCTTCCCAGGGAACTGTCAGTTCTATTACAACTATCATCTTTGACGACTGTGACCAAACTACAATGTCTGGGCGTAGGGTGTCTGTACGCATTCTGGAAACACAAGCTTCTTGCCAATGTCAGCCCTCATGTTCCATTCACTGCCCTTGTCCAAGATGAAGTGCTGTTGTGACTTTATATATATACTGGTAATCATAGACCTGCTCATTACTTTTTATTATTAAATTGTATCGAATTATAAGCAACTGGACTTATCAAAGTAGGAATTACGGATCTCCTGAAGTGAACTCCTGGGGTAATACATGTTTATTACATACCAAGCAATTATGTTAACATGTGAAGGTAAACAAGTCAACACTGTTTGCCTTTCCAACTGTGATTATCCCTAGTAAATTACACACATGTCTATGAAGTCTTCTTGTCCAAACGTCAACATTGCATACCAATGATAAGAGATAAGATAAGATAGGCATTTTATTAGTTTAAAATCCAAACAATAGGATTGTTACTAAATAAACAAACCAATACAAAACCAAAACAAAACAAACAAACAGACAGACAGACAGGCATATTAATGACAAAACGATAGACATTAAACAATACAAACATGTAGCATTGAAAAAAAAAAGATTATTAGTATTAAGTGTAATACTATTTTTGACAGCATGCCTCCTCTATAAAATTATCAATTCAAATATAATGATTATATATAACATTATAAGTTAAGCCACCAATCACACACAGTTGATATATTGACATTATGATTGTTTCTCTCATTATACATTTCACTTATATTGTTAACAATGATAAGTAAAATATCACATTCTTCACAAGAAAATATAAAATCAAATTTGTTTTCTTTACTCATTGAATTAAAACGGGGACAATACTAGAAATTTCATTAAACATTTTGATCCTAGTTTTATTAATTTCTGTACATGTTATGATAAAACGGTATTCATCTTCCACCTCTTTATGGCATAAAGGACATATTCTATTTTCCAAGGCTGTTTTGTTGTATCTACCGCGTTCAACAGCCAGCATACTATTACTTATTCTTATTTTGGCATTTTTTTTGTAATATTTTTATCTAAATTCAATAAAAGGTACTTTTCTAGTTCATACTTTACTTTAAATTTTCTGTAGGTTCTTAGTTTATTTCCATTTATTGAATTATCATCATTAAAGAGACAATTTTTCCAAAATATAATGTAATTTTCATTGAGCTTCTTCACGAGGGCTAAAAGTAATCGCTTTTTAGAAAAGGTACATTGATTTTCTCAAATATGAGTGAAATTCAATTTTGATAGTACAATGTAGCATTTGAATTTAAAATATGTAACCAAAATCCTACAGAAGACTTAAGGGCCTGTATACCAATAGGGTACATTCCCAATTCAGCTAATACAGCTGTATTTACTGCCTTTGAATTAATATTAAGAAGATTTTTCGCAAATTTGATCTTGAGTTTTACTGAATCCATTGACAAGTATTGAGATTCAAGAGTTTTGTTGTTCTTCACAATATTTAGTGACCACATCTCACTACAATACAGTAATATTGGGCTAACACAAGAATTAAAAAGTTTCATATGGGAAAAAACATCCATCTTATCTGAATAAAGGATTTTTTTAATACAAAACAATGCCTTTGAAGCTTTTTTACAGAGGAGATTTACAGCGTTAGTGAAAATTCCTGATGGCTTGAATAGTATACCTAAATATTTATATTCTGTGCAGCATTCGATTACTTCATTATTCAATACAAACTTGTCTTTAGTAAGTTTTTTACCACTTTTATTAAATATCATTGTTTTCGTCTTGTCAAGATTGACAGTCAAGTTCCATTTTTCACAATAAGTTCTTCTTATCTTGGGAAGATATTTTCTGCCGAATCTTCTCTCACTTTGATATTATTAATTTCGACATGAATTATAATTGATCTTGCAGAAGAAATATCATCTAATGCTTCAATAACGTTTTCTATTTTGTATGTTGTTTGTTTGAGACCTGATTGTCCAGAGCCTGCTAACAATCTTTTGATGTCTACCCTGTGGCCAATAGAATCGTGATAGAAAATAGTATCAAGTTTTGCATTATTTAAATATTCACCATTTACTGCAGATTTCGGTGCTCTAGAGGGTATGTCCCCATCATTCTTGTCATTGTGTGAATTACTTTTGTCTGTTTCTAAATATTGTTGGATTGATGTCTGTCTCTCATCAGTTGTGGGAGACATTCTGCCAGGGATGTTTTGGTGTTCAGTTGTTAGATCAAGCTTAGATGCTGAGTCTTCTTGTTGATCATTGTTGAGGGAAGAGTTGTTATCTTGAGAAACCCTTTTTGTTTTTTTTTTCCATGGCTCTCCATCACTATCATACAGAAATGACTGAATTCTATTTTGAAGGTTGTGAATTGTTTTATCTTTATCATCTATTCGCTCTTTGAATGTCATTTTCAAGTTGTCTTTGTCATTTTGTATCTGTTCAAGTTTTAGGGAAAATTTCTCAGTTTCAATATTTGATTGAATTTTTCTACTTTGATCACACTGATCTGATTTTGAAGTTCATTTTTTGTGTTTTCAAGTTCTTTTGCATACTTCTTTTGGTTTTTATCTTGTAATTCATTAAGTTGTTGAACTTCTTTTCTTAATGAACTAATCATATCATCTTTTTCTTTTATTTGATTTTCAAATTGTTTTTTAATTTCAGGTTGGAGTGTCTCAGATGTACCTTTTGATTTGATTTTTTTTTTTTGAAGTTCCTGCAGAGTATCTGTGTGATTTGTTCCTAAAATGTCAATTGTGTTGGTGTTGGCCAGAGTTAAAGTGATTTTGACTAAAGATTCTTCAAAAATCTGCAGCCTATTGTTAATCATTAGGACTGCATTTGAATCAACCTGTTCTGGTAAATTTATACAATTTTCATCTTTATTTGTAGCATTTGTTACTGGACCATGTTTCTCAATTTTATTCAGGATTTTATCTTTATTTTCAGTCTTGTGATTTTCATGATCTTTCTCTGAATTTGTCAATGGACTGGTGAGAAGAATTTTGGGATTAGTTTCTTCAGTCATGTCAGTATTGGTGTCATTTGTAGTTACACTTACAAAGTTATCTCTTCCTTGTTTGTCTAGTTTACTCATTAAGTTATCTACGAGTTGTTTACAGGCTTCAAATTTTGTATCACAAAACGACTTCCAATCTTAACCTTGGATTAAGATTTTTCCAGTTGTAAATAACTTTGTATAGAAAGTCATCATCAGAGTCTAAGCTACTGTCATGTTTATTGGACACAACAAATTCAGTTTGTATAATTTTTTCATTTTCAGATTTCTTATCAATCCATATCACATCAAAACCAGTACCTTCCTTGTTATATATAAGATCTCCGAGAACGGATATCCAGGCATGAATTCTTGTATTCGATGTTATAAAGCTGGCACAATTTCCTTTTTGTTTGTAGAATGACTTATCAATATATTCGAAGGGGATTACCTTTCCGTTTGAAGATTTCTGATTGTTTTTATATGTATCTGTTACATTATAAAACTTAACAAGGCTCTCTACGTCTGTGTTTATTTCAGATCGGGTTGTTTTGGCGGCCATTGTCGTTTTGTTTTGGTTATCGCAATATTGGTATTCAGATATGGGAACCTTTTAAACTCAAATATTTAGTTAATTTAGGTAAATTTTCCATCCTTCCTTGGACGTGATGTTTTAACTACTCAAGCTTTCATTGATTGACAAGTTTGTGTCACTTTAGTTCATGTTTCACTTAGTTTAGAGAAAAATATTTGCGTACTTAAATATGGTGGCTACTATCGAGGTGCGTTCGAAAGAAATAACAATGTGTTATCTCATTAATATGAGATAATTATCAAATTTAATAATTCAGATGATTCATTTTGGTTGTATCAACAATAAAATTATGTGTGTTCAGATAGCGTGCTTTCTCTAATGTTTACAATGTTTCACGACCTTAATGGCGACCGGACATCGATGACCTCGTGCGGACATGTGCAATACTAAGGGGGATAATTAGAAAGACCTGTCTATAGCATTATTAAATTTTTAAGAAATAGCCGGTAGCAAACTTACCTGTCTATAATTTCCGATTACTAGTCCACTATTCTTTATATGAATAGGTGCAACTTGAGCTTACTTAAGACTGCCAGGGAAGGTTTTACAATAGCGGGTTTGGCAAAATGAGGTAATTTAGGTGAAAACCATCTATTCCAGTGGCTTTTTAACATTCATTTTACGTATTCGCGGAATAAGTCCTTCACCGGAAAACGTTTCACACGCACACTAACACGTAGCATTCATAAGTTCGCCGAGATATATGTATTGTATGTTAAAGTAATGTCAAGCTTAATAAAATCGACGAACGGTCGGCACTGGTTTAACTGTTGAGGTTACTGGATAGTGGTTTGTTATCAAAAGTCATCATTCATAAACAATAGCCATGGAATGTAAGATCAAATAATAAAAGATCTACATTAAGCACATGTAGATGATTGTTAGCTATTTTTGACATCTCTTTTTTAAAAGCAATAATCTAAATTTGTAAAAATAAGTTAAAGTTAATAAAACAATTCTCAGCTGAAGTGATTTATTGTATTCTTCAACATTGTTAAGAGTATGGTACAATGAGTTATATCTAAATTTTAATTTAGTTAATACTGTAAATATTTTAACTCTGTATTCTGTTTAAACTGAATATTTGTTTCATGTATATATATAGACCTTTGAGTCTGAAATAAAGATTATCTTATCTTATCTTATCATACTAACTTAAATCTAAAACGTCTAGCCATACACACATCTTCTTCATATACTGCGATGATTCTGCTATTATTAGTAAGTTGGAATGATAATAGGGCATCTATCATATTCTTATTCGTCATGCACAATTTGGTATAGGTGCCGATTGAGATCATAATATTGTTTTACATGGTTGAAGACTGTATGATGCCATCTATTTAGTTTGGAAACACATTTTGATTTTGCACGGTCGCTTTCATATGGAAACTTATGACACCACAATCTTTATATATCATTGATTGATGTCCTATTTATGCGCTTTTGCGACTTTTCCTCCATGATACTTTTGAAATACTGTTACGTATTGATTATTTTAATTTATGTTTTGAATATTATATTTTAAAGGAAAACGAAAAACTAGACGCCAAATTAGAAAATAGGATATTTCGCCCGGCGGAAGACATTTAAGCGCATTGATAAGGCATTTTTGAGAGAGAAAATATCGAACTTTTAGCGCAAAAGTATAATCCATTTAAGTGCCAGATTTTTTTTTTTCCATTTTAGCGAAAAGTGAAATTATCATTTTAGCAACAGATATTACTTCATAGAATAATAATACATGTTAACAGTAGCAAAACAGCACAGCATATTAAACATTATCGTGTCCCTTAAAATACTGCACTAAATGTCTAAAAAGTTAACTCAAATGTTCAAAGCCTGTTACAGCCTGGACTCTATGTCACAGGAACACACGTAATTATCTATTGTTCAAAACTATACGATTAAGGTTCAGATTCATCGATACTTCTTTTTGATATAATAATGTTGTTGTTTGTAATTTGATAGTAGAATCTAGAAAAAAAACTTCACATATTGCACGTTTATCGCTTGTTTGTTTCAACAACATTTATTCCCATGTTTAACCAAATTATAAATGCAAACAGATTAAACATTAAGCAAGCATACATTTGTCACCGAGGAAAACAGGTGACTTGTTAGATTGTGTAACAAGAGCCTGATTGAGTCGTTCGCCTGCACCAAACTGTCACCGGGGAAAAGTGGTGACTTGTAGGATTGTGTAACAAGAGCCTGACTGAGTGGCTGCAAGTTACTGAAATGTGTAATGCTCCTGACCAAACAATGCACGAATACGCTGAATGACAATGACAGGCGGTTGACTGCGATTGAGTCGGGTGCCTGAAACTCGAATATGAAACTATGGTGCAAACTAACTACTGAGACTCTGAAATACGCAATGAATAATTAATAATTCAGCATGTAATACTTTTATTACAGATGGACTGTTCAGTTTAAAATCCTGAGTCCAAATCTAATTCATAAAAATTACCAACAAGTATTTATACAAAATTAAATAGATAAGAATAAACGTAGCAAACAACTCTCAATTTGATTGATATTGTTCACTGTCAAGGATTATACTATTTTTAGAACTTGAAGAATAAAGTTAAATTACTAATCTGATTATGATATATAAAAAACATATAATTATGAAAAAGGTAAACTATCACTACTTAGTTAACGGAGTAAAGCATGTCACTCAATGTCCAAACTGAGAATTAAATTGCATATCAAAGCATGTTGATTTAAGTTCTGGATATGAAATGTAAATAGAAACGAATATATAAAATAAAATGAATTATAAAACACAGAGAATTAAAGTCTAAAATATCAAAATTAAAGACCTAAATAATAAATGAAGCTGCTTTTTACCTGGTCACACATTACTGTTCACGGTTTTATTATCTTTCCCTGGTCACACATTACTGTTCACGGTTTTATTATCTTTCCCTGGTCACACATTACTGTTCACGGTTTTATTATCATGCTGAGAATAATTCAACCAGGTAATGTTTTGCTAAAATGGGCTATCGAAAATACTTGTGAACGGATTGATCCTGGGCTAAAATGGGCTATCGAAAATACTTGTGAACGGATTAATCCTGGGCTAAAATGGGCTATCGAAAATACTTGTGAACGGATTAATCCGGCGTAAAATAGGCTATACTGTCTGCGCCAAATTATCCCCTATTAGTTTCATTTTTTTCGCAAAAATGTCCTACGCTGATTTCCACTATGAAAAAGCAGTAATGGCTGTAAGAGGGGGTATGATAAAGACTCGAACGTCTTCTCCATCTAATGTTCCCATATCAACATTAAGAGGAAGACATGAACGACATCACTTTTCTCAAAAAAGATAAACAGTTCTAACTTTTAGTTAAAGAAGAGGGGAAAACGAAGACTTATACAGGTGGCGGCTTACCCCAAGGTTGTTGGATAACTCTAACTCGCCACGATGGAATTGAACTTCAGAAGTCATTAGAGACCTTATTTGTGAAAGAACATTTAAAGATCACCCTCGTTTTAGGTGGGGTTCTTGTTGCTCAGTCTTTACTTTTCTATGTTGTGTTTTGTGTACTGTTGTTTGTCTGTTTGTCTTTTTCTTTTTTAGCCATGGCGTTGTCAGTTTATTTTCTACTTATGAGTTTGAATGTCCCGTTGGCATCTTTCGCCTATCTGTTAAAATCTATGTTTTACTTTGAAGCACACATGCGTCAATTTAACACTGCAATAAATGTTTGAGATTCTTTGGTCGAGTTAACACTACGTTGCAAATAGAGTGCTTAGGGTGGTCCGTAGCCCAAGTTTCCCCTACACGGCGGTAAAGAATGCTATTGGTATTTTAATGGGGAGCTGTGAAACCCGGGGGAATATAATATATTTAAGTGGATATTCTCCTTTGTGAATTTCATGACAGTATATTCTGGACATGTTTTAAATCTTTCAAAGAATTTCTGGGTTGTTTAGTATAATTCCCGAATGTTTGGACTATATGGTTTTCACACCTTATCCACCAAAGATCTGTAGGTCCAAAAAAACCGTAAAGACTTGCTAGTGAGAGCTATTTTATCCTCTTAATCAGGCTCTTTGTCTGTTGGCACTTATAAGGGTTGTGGGAACAAACGATGTCTGGCTTACAAGCAAATACTGAATACCCAGACTTTTAACAGTCACTCCACTGGTACGGAATACACCATATTTTGCATGTTACAAATGCAGTGTATCTTCTAGAGTGTAAATGCGGTGAACAGTATGTTGGTGAGTCAGAACAGCCATTTCACAAAACGTATGAACTCCCATCGTAATGACGATGAATGCAAGCCAGACCTTCCTTGCAGTCGACATTTGAGATACCCTGGTCATACTAAGGCATATCTCAATCTACTGACTGTTACCATCATAGACTAAAACACTGATTGGTCTAGGGAGGAGAGAATCACTCGAGATAGATTTTGGATAAGAAAATTAAAAGCGTGGGCACCAAATGGAATCAATGAAAAGATGTGTAGTTCTAATCGCACAGTTCTATTCATTTGGGTTGTATAAATAAGCAGGCTCTATTGTAAATCCTTTACATTCGTCAACTCTGAAGTTTTAGATTCATACCAGGTCAAATCGCACAGCTCTGTCAAATTTAGGATGTATAAATACGCAACCTCCGTTGTAATTACTTATATTAACCTTTGTCAACTTAAAAATGTAAGAATTATACCAATTCAAATCGAACAGTGCTATTCATTTGGGATATAAAAATACACATACTTAAACTTTCGTCACATGTGAAATTTAAGAATTGTACCAGCTCATATCGCACATATCGCACATTACTATTGTTTTGGGATGCATATCTATGCAGTCGCTGTTGTAAAATACTTGATCTGTGTCACCTTTGAAATTTTAGAATTATACAAGCCGCTTTTAATTTGTATAAGTTAAAGATTGTTTTAGTTAAATCAGAATAGATTGATATGATTCAAAATGAATCTTACCAATCTATACAGATTATACTAAAACAATTTTGAATGTAATACAAATGAAAATACGAACCACGATTGTCTATTAATTCTAATAAAATTTCAAAGTTGACACAAATTTGATATTTACAACAGATGCAGTATGTTTATGTATCCCAATCTAAACTAACACATCCAGCTGTTTATTTTTTAATACCATATCGTATGTTGCCCATGGCCACTAAATGTCATTTGTTGCTGTCTCAACTGCTGTGGTTCGGTGGTTAGCACTGCGCGATTTGAAATACACCTTTTCATTGAATCCATTTGGGGCCAGCGTTTTTAATTTTTTAATTCAAAATCAATCCCGAGAGATTCTCTCCTCCCTACACTTAGCAGTGTTGTGGTCTATTGTGGTAATAGTCAGTCGATTGAGATATGCCTCAGTGTCGCCAGGGAAATCAAATGTCGAGTGGAAGGAAGGTCTGGCTTGCATTCATAGTCACTACGATGGCCATTCAAACATTTCTGAAATGGCTGTTCTGACTCACCAACATACTGCTTACCACATTTACACTGTAGAAGATGCACAGCATGCACATATGGTGTATGTCGTACCAGAGGAGTTACTTAAAAGTTGTTCTGGGTGGGAACAAAAGATATCTCACTTGCAAGCAAATACTGAATACCCAGATTTTTAACAGTGTTAATTGCAAGACTACAAAGCCTTTTAACTTATTATTATAATTTGTTCTTAAGTTGTACTGTTACATCAATGTCCCAGGTTAGGGGGAGGGTTTGACGCTAGCAAACATTTTAATCCCGCCACATTCTGTATGTGCCAGCCCCAAGTCGGGAGCCTGTAATTCAGTGGTTGTCGTTTGTTGCTGTATATCATATTTGTTTTCGTTCATTATGCTGTACATAAATCAGGCCGTTAGTTTTCTCGCTTGAATCGTTTTACATTTGTAATTTCGGGGCCTTTTATAGCTTACTATGCAGTATAGGTTTTGATCATTGTTGAAAACCGTACGGTGACCTATATTTTTGACTTCCTTGTCATTTGGTTTCTTGTGGAGAGCTGTCTCATTGACAATCATACCACATCTTATTATTTTTATATCGATTGTCTTTTAACAATCAACCAATATTTGTTGATTTCAATAAATGTTGTATGCACTGTGTTAATATCGGAAAACAAATATACTTTTACCATTTGTTTCATTTTGCTTACGGGAAAAATGAGTACAATTATGAGAGTGACTAACAACAAATTGTGTTGATTTTACAGTAAGTTTAGGTTACTATATGACTATAAAATATGCAGTAGCAATACCACAGATCTTGTGAAAACTTTGAAAATTTTAAACTTCAAACTGGGGAAATTTTACGCCCATGTTGTTTTAAATGGCTTGGTAAAAGTACCAGACAAGGACAGACCTATAGATTATTTCATACGTACTGTGTTTTATTCCAGACTGTGGATCAAGGACGTGGTATTCTTTGTATATTTACTTGATTTTTTATTTTATGATTTGTTATCTTACTGAATGCAAAAGGTAACAAATATATTTTGTCAATTTGGTATTGTCTGCTATTTTGGAATACAATAAGTAGTTTCTAATCAAGTTTGAAGACAGAAACAAATGGTGGAAATATTTAGACTTTCGTCAGAAAAAAATATCTGTTGGATAGGGCAGGTATTTGGTCAACGACTGACCCTCAAGTAATTTTCCAAGGGTTCCTTGCCGTCTGATTAAAGACGAATTGTGACAGTGAAGCTAGCCAGTTTTTGCGATTAATTTTGTTCAAGGTAAGTGTAAGTACATTAAACGAGACGAAATGTACAGAAATCGCAAGACAGACATGCTAACAGTTTACTTTCATTTAACAGTCTTGAGTAAACATTTTTGAATAAGAAAGTCAGATTTCATAAACCAGATTATCAACAAATTAACAATTTGATTTGAAAAAAATTTATTGACGAAATCGTTAAATTTTAAACAAACGTGTAACTCGACAGCATGTGATATCATATCGCAGACGACCACTATTTCTTTTCAACTGGAAAGTCTGTAGATATTGTCCATTACTGCAGGCAACCGTTTGTCTGTCCAAATAAAAGTTTTTCCTGTCACCTTCAGCTGTATACCCCGTGCTTCTACTCTGCAACTCAATCTTCCGGCTAGGTTACAACAATAATATTCACATCGGTACATATTATGACCTTGATTTCTACCTAACTTGAAATCGTTTAAGAGACCGTTATAACATACCACCCTCTGTCTATCCAAGTAAATCACCTCTCCTCTACCTCCGTCTGTAGTAAACCCATTGTTTACTTTCCGTGTACTGCACGCAGATCCGAAATGCCTACAGCACCTGTACCTGTAACGGATCCGATTACTTCCAGATCGCTCTAGTTTGAACATGTTAATAACGTTACCACGAGCTCCACAATTAAGTCTGTGACAGTATTTCCTTTTCTTGCGTCATTCCAATTTGTGTATTTGTTCCAACATTCATAAGCTTTGTTTGACAATAGGATTAGATATCCTAGACACATCATTTTACCCACAATGCTAAACATGACGAAACTGTAACTATAAAAATAAGCGAAATGTCATTTAATGTAGCTGGGTTGTCTAGATGTTCGACGATAAATTTTTCTTAAACTTCTGTAAAAGACTTTTGGGTCAATGAACTTTCAAATTTCAGTATAAAAATTGGAGGATCACGGACGTAATGTTTCGTTTAGAATACATTTAACTTAAGGAATTCAAATTTATTTAAAATGAGTTATATAGGGGAAACTTTATTTTCCCTTATTGAGGAAACTTTAAACGACACAACTTGTTAAAATTCAATGTGAGAATTGCTTTGATTAATACTTCCACAGTATCAAATAAAAACCTGAATTACGGGCCTTATTTCCTTGAAAAATAAAAAACAAAACACACCAATTGGCCTATCAAATGTAGTATACTTATCTGTTCTTAATCTTAAAAGATTTTGTTTGAAAATTTTAAATCTACCTTTTATAGTTTGATTTTTAAATTTCAATAGAATATTTGATGCAGATACTTGAAATCAGACCTTATGGGCTAGAGGGCTAAAACAGATGCCCATTATGTTTTTATAGAAGCCAGGCGATACACATTTGATTTTATCTTAAAATGTTCAAGAAAATCTTAACCTCGCCTTTTACGTTTAAAGAAGATATTCACCAGGAAATCTTTTATGAAAAATCGATTCAACCAGAATTTTTAGCCTTAACTTGAAACTTGAAAGTGGCTGTTTTTGGACAATCTAAAAATGAAATGCATTGTAAGAGTAAAACAGTATGAGAAAACGTTTAGAATTTGAAGTTTGTTTGATCTTTCACGTATAATTATAATGACGTAAATCAACAAAACATACAATATAATGTAGACCTAATTATTCATATCCTAAAAACGTTGGAAAATAGGGTCAAAATATTTTTTTTTTCGTGCCCTTCTGACGAAAAACGCGGGCATTCTGACCTCACATTTTCTTTGAATTTTTAGATTCAGCATAGAAAGGTCTACCAAAATAAATGCAAATGAAAAAAACAAAAAACAAACACCGAGGTCGTAATGGTGTTGAGCCACCTTAAATACTGCTCAACACGACGGGTGCCACATGTGGAGCAGTATCTGCTAACCCTTCCGGAGCACCTGAGATCACCCCCAGTTTTTGGTGGGGTTCGTGTTGCTCAGTCTTTAGTTTTATATGTTGTGTTTTGTGTACTATTGATTGTCTGTTTGTCTTTTTCTTTTTTAGCCATGGCGTTGTCAGTTTATTTTCGACTTATGAGTTTGAATGTCCCTCTGGTATCTTTCACCCCTCTTCTAAACGTTTTGTTAGTCCAAAATAAAAAACGTAATGAGAGAGTTCATTTGACGCTTAATATCATTGGCGTATCTTTGATGAGTTTGACATAGACAGGAAACTAACTATTTTCAAGATAAGAAGATCTGGTTCATAATAAACTGATAATAGATACCAGGAATAAAATTTTGTAAGTCAGACGGGCGTTTCGTTTACAAAAAATAAAAAACAACACGTTATAAATTTAATGCGTCCGAAGCGCTTTTCTTGATTTACATGCATTCATCAGGAACGCTCAAAGCCGAATATTTGAAAGCCAAACTTACAAATTACAAAAAACTCATCAGTGATGCTCGAACAAAATAAAAATAAAAAAGGCAAAATAAAGTGCGAAGTTGAAGAGCATTGAGAATCCACAATTTCGAAAGGTTTTTCCAAATGCAGTTAACGTAATCTATTCATTAGGTAGCTATATACCATTCTTATTACTTCGTAAAATTGCTAATGAGACAACCCTCCAGTAGAGACCAAATTACTTTGAAGTAAGCAACTTCTTGTTATTAGACTTTGTTATTGTCCTGGGTACAATTTCACGATTCAAGATAAGGAGAACTAATTTGACATTTAAAAAGCCAGGAAAACTTATTTGACGTTTTAGATTGAGTCACTGAATATAAAAACAGACAAAAAACCAAGAGTTTCAAAGTTAGATTTAGAAAACCCTATAAACTTTGGATTAGCAAAATGCGTGTCTTATTATTATGGAGATACAAGAAGGGCAGATCTTTGTTTTGGATAGGGTGCATATTAACTGCAATACGTTATCATTATTTGATATTGTTTTAGTAAAGATGATAACTTTCAGTGAAATATTACGTCACTTTGTCCCAATATTGTATCAAAGAACAACATAATAAAAATCAAACGTAACTTACATGTAAACTATTAGCTAAAGATGGTGTCAGTGAATGTTGCAACTTCAGTTTTGTTTCTTTTATATATGTTTATATCCTTATCTTACAAATAAAGAAATTACTCAAGTTACCACAAAATCATTAACGCATTCTACTTTTCTCGGAAAATTGTTATCACTTTTTGAAACACAACATTAAATGTAACATACATGTAACTTAAAGCACAAGTGGGTATTCGTTTATTTTTTTCAATTTTAGACATATGTTTACTTTCAACACAATCCTTAACCCATTAACCCATCTGACTTTTCCCGGAATATTTGTTCAATTTGATAAAATTGATAATTACATTGTGTCTTACATGTACGTGTAAGCTTTTAACTGATAACGTGTTTGTATAACTTTCTTCTTTCTATATATGCATATCCTTATATGCCTAACAGACAAATCAGTCATATAACCACGCAGCCATTAGCGTATCTACAGTCGATGGAACCATATTAATATTCGTCAGAACGTAAGGCAAACCAGGCATGGTAATTCCCCGCAATTGTGTCAGTTCTTTAAAAAAAAATCAAATAAGGCTTTGTATAACGTGATTTGAATCATTACTGTACGCCAAAGATTCTATAGATTACTATACATTATGAGTTTTGCTCATTATTTAAAGCCCGTACTTTGACAAATAGTTGCTTACATCTATGTCATTTGGTCGCTTGTAGATTATCTCGTTGCCAATCTTACAAGATCTTGTTATTTTTGTTTACATTAAAATTGCACGAACTATAGTAAGTTAATCATATAAAAAATTGCGATCGCTTAGTAATGCGATAGACATTTATCAGGTAAGTGCTCATTTTGTCTTACATGTAGTTAAATTTTTAATGGTTATTACTAAAATCTAAAGATCATCACCGGTGTTTTTGTGGGGTATTTTTTGCTCAGTCTTGAGTTTTCTATGTTGTGTTTTGTATACTGATGTTTGTCTTTTGGTACTTTTCTTTTTTTTTGCCATGGCGTTGTCAGTTTAATTTCGACTTATGAGTTTGTGGGGAAAGGGGGCTTCTAGGGACAAACATTGTTTTCGACTTTATTGATACCAAAATAATATTTTCCATGGTTAGAAACTATTTGTACGACGCCATCGCTATAGTATCGAATTCGTACGCAGTCGTTATAATTTCGAATTCGCTACCTTTGAACTTAATGATGCTAAAGTATGGTAACAGTGTGGGCATTGTCGCTGATCTGTTCTCTGACGAACATGTCATTATTGATGTTCAAACATACGTTTGTTAAATATTTTGTGATGTACAAGAGATGACAGAAAATCCAGATATCTGAGATAAATACTATCATATGAAATGAAAAAAATAAGGTATTCTTGATAAAAGCTTTTTTCTAAAATGTATAATAGTTACTAGCTAAAAACTTCGATTTGCAAAACAAACTATATTGGAAAGCATCCATCCAGGCTGTGTTTTTCGCGGGGTGAGAAGGAAAACATTCAAAAAGATATGCGCACGGTACATTAAAATAAACCAATTTACGGACAGAAAATGAAATATTGAAATGGTCATTATCATCCATACGAACGTATTTCCAAACAAAAAGTTTTCAGTTCACTGCCATTGCGGGCTCTAAATCATTGAAGCCTATATCAAGGTCAGTAAGTCTACAATTGAAGCTCTTTTATCTCGAATGCTGTAAAATATCTTCCATTGACACTTTTCAAGGGCAATTTCAGTTACCACACTGATATTATCTTGTGTACACGCAATTGGAGACAAATCTTGATAGACATAATTAAGAATCGATATAGGAATATTTATGGGTACAAAATATAATACTTAAAATAAAGAGTGTAAAAAATGTTAACATTGTTGGGCTAAATATGAGACAAATTATATATATATATAGCATTAGGTCGAATCCCGGCGAGGGAAGAACAAAAATTTGCTTCCGCAAATTTGCAGATTTTACATTATTCTGCTGATATTTAGAGTAATTATATATATATCTATATTACTAAAATAACGAGGTCCAATTTGTTAGACGGCATGACGTAAAAACGACGTATCAAAGATTTCAACTTTATATATAACTACTATAACTACTATAGGACAATGGTGTTGATTAAAATTACACCATTCCAGGCCCTTTGTTTTCCACATAATTAATAATACCAATAATAAGCAAGTTCCGATACCGATACCAATAGTATTGTATGTCACATATAGTTTCCGGTTGCAGTTCTTTTCTTTATCCTTCTCTCCACTATCTGGAGTACCACTACTATATTGTAGTAAGAAAACCAGGACGGGTTGAAACAGAAAGATTTTGAAAGCAGAGTAAACTGCACACCTTATAATCAGTATGACTTTATCAAATGACAATATTAATACTAAAATCCAGACTAAAGATAAGACGTAGGTACTTTAGTTCAGTCACGGGCCCGCGTTGTCGCGGGTGTGTTCTAGTATATATATATATATATAAACAAGTCTAAATTGAAAACAACGTTCAAACCTATGATTGCGTTGGATAAAACCGCAATTTTATACGTGTGCATGCAAAACAAATTTCTTGTTAGAGGGTCTAAATACAGCACAAACAACATTTTCCAAAAGACCAAAAAGTGAAAAGTATATTTTAACAAAACGCATTTGACTAACAGGTCGAACAACAAATGTTCTTAAACCCTGCTGACTGCCATTGGCAAAGTGCATATTTATGTTCTGTTGTCGGTGCATATTAACCTCAGTATATTATTAATGAATATATAAAAGCTGATAACTTTCCGTGAAATATTTCTTCACTTTGCCCCCATATTGTATCAAAGGACAAAATTATAAAATGCAATCGTAACTTACATGTAAAGATGCTTAAGTAGTGTTGATAAATGTTAAAACGTTACTTTTGTTTCTTTTGAATATGGTAATATACTTATCTTATATATAAACAAATTAATCAATTAACCACAAAATAATTAACGTATCCGACGTTTCTCGGGACATTGTTTTACTTTTTTGTTCACCAAATTTAAATTGTAACAGACATGTTACTTTAAATAGAAGGTGGTATTTATTAAATAATTGTTTTAACTTTCATGAACCTATCTGACGTTTCCCGGAATATTTCATTAACTAGATACAAATTGATAAATTACAGCGTGACTTATATTACGTGTAAGCTGCAAAGATGTTTGTCAATTAGTAAACCTTTTTCTTTTTCTATATGCTTTTTTCTTGTATGACTAACAAACAAATTGTATGTCTCTGTTCTTTACAATGAAAAGCTACATAAGGTCTTTGAATCACGTGCCTTGAATCAAAATTGTACGCCAAACGTTCTAAAGCTTAATATATTGTATGTTTTTTTGTTTTGTTTTATTAGCAATCTTTCCACAACTTGTTATTTTATTCACAATAGAAGTGTTCTAAAAAATTAAGTAAGTTAAGCATGTTATAGAAAATTGGGATGGCTCAGTCATGCGATAGACATTGTTAAGGACGTGCCGATTTTATCATAGTTTTTAATGGTTATTACTCAAATTTAGATTTATAAAACTAAGAAGATATGGTTTAATTATCAATAAGACAACACTCAACCAGAGTTTAGATTTAAAACTTTATATCAAATTTAAATATACTCGTTTCACGTCAAATTCTTGATATTGATAATTTATCTAGATTCAGCCATAAAAAACAAAATTACAAATCAACCAATTCAAAAGGTAGTATCTACGGGTTACACAAAACAAATGGTAGACAATTTTTTATCATGAGTAGAATAATTTTGTTATATAAAATACCAATAATAGCTATTTCGGTGCAAAATTTGCCGTTCTTTTCGCGACTTTTTATCAAATGTTGAATATTTAACGGTTCGAAGGAAATTCATTTAAAATCCCGCCAAATATTTATATAACCTATCAAATAATCAGGAGTAAAACAGTCTGTTGATTTAGAAAACGTATTTACCGAAACAACATGTTATCGTTGTAGTTTTCGACGAATTCTTTTAAAACAAAACGATCGTATATCTATTCATTTAACAATGGCATTTCCGTCGATATCTATATGAACTTGCAACTAGTTCTATAATAAAAATTACCCCTTCCTTGCCTTATTAGTTTTAAATAGAATTCCTTACCGATTTGCATACGATACTTTTAATCTAAGTTAATACGATATTCAAGATATATATCATGATTTCCTTGATAAAGTATAAATAAGCTATTACACCAAGAGTTCCAAGTGGTAAAATGTTTCTGACGCCATCACGAGTTGGTTGACCGTTATTGACCATCTGATTGGCAGATGACGAGATATGTTTCAATTTTCGTAACCACAATCCCCTGCTCTTCTGACTCTCTGGTTTAATTTTAAGTGTTCACCTCTAATTTAGTTCTTTGTGCTTTTGCTTTTAATTGTTCAATATCAATCTTTTCTATCGTTTGTCATGACAAAATTGCTTCAGTTTCACAATTTCATTTTTAGTCAAGTTTCAGGGTTAGAAAATGTACATGGACAGACGGTTGGTTAATTTGGTTAGATGAGAGTCAATTGCCAATCCGATATACGTACTGTCTGATAACTCGATATGACCTTTCACTTTCCCTTTCCGGAGCACCTGAGACCGGTTTTTAGTGGGATTCGTGTTGCTCAGTCTTTAGTTTTCTATGCTGTGTTTTGTGTACTGTTATTCCACTATCGCCGTTTTTCGTTTTTTTTTTATTTCGTTCAGATGGTTCGACTTGTTGATTCGATTGAATTTGAATATTCCTTTCGTCTCTCTTTTATAGGAGTAACACAACAGAGGTAATATGAGAAACAGGATCATCTGCGAACCCTTCCGGAGCACCCGAGATTATCCCCAGCTTTTGGTGGGGTTCGTGTTGCTCAGTATTTAGTTTTATATAGAATAAGAAAAGAAACAGGGAATGTGTCTTTGAAACAACAACCAAAGTGCAGAAAACAGCCCAATGTCACCAATGAGTCCTCAACGCAGCGAAAAAAAGCCGCACACGGAGGCGGGCTTCAGTTTACTCCTAAACAATATTGTATACTAGTTCAGCAAAATGGACGCATCATTTTACTCCGAAACATACAAATGAACCAAAATTAAAAAAAAAAAAAAAAAAAAAAAACACAAGACTAACAAAGGTACAGGTTTCTGACTTGGGACAATCGCAAAAATGTGGCGGGGTTAAACATGTTTGTGAGATCCCCTGTTTTTATACCTCTTTTCTTTTCTTGACATGACATTGTCAGTTTGTTTTCGACTAATGACTTTGAATATCTCTGTGATGTAAAGGGAAAACTGTAAAGTTAATAAAAAGAAACACAACTTCAGCACCTAGAATCTATAACTCAAGATGTAGACCATCTTGTATTATTGTTGACGCAGTCTTTGAATATTTGTTAGTGTTGTCAAATTGAACAGTTTTGTCTAACCGGTTACTCGAACAATCTTTCGACCGATTGTCCGGTTAACCAGTATTAAAGTTAATGTTTTAAAGATTGTCAGTATTCTCTACAAATGGACGGTTTAATGATAAGATTAATTGAAGTATATGCTTGGGCATTATAAGTCTTGGCTTTGAGCAGCCCTGGTAAAGTTTCATTTTCAATAATCCGATACTACCATATCTACTATGGCGGTTGTAATAACTTCAGATTTAGAAGATGAAGACTTTCTTGATATCGGCCAATTTACAAAGTCTGAAAACGGTGATTGTTTCATTTTCTCCGGTGTCTCAGAAAATGATGTGGAGTGTTTCAATTTGATATGATGAAGCTTGTTACTCGTACCACACGGTATTATAGATTAATTCCATTCACATGATTTGCGTTTTACCATTTTTGACTCGGCATTTCGTTTAAACTATGACAAACTTCTTAGACGATGGAGGTGGCATTATTACATGTAGGTCTCCGCAATATTATAGCAAAGTGAAATAATGAAATAAATCGTAAAATTTAACCAGCTCACAACAGTTCGAAATATATGTACGCTAATAATGTTTACTTTAGATCTTGTCCCGAGCTGATAGACAAGTTGTCTTCGTGTTAATTAATTTTGTAAAATTGGAGTGTGTTCAAGGTTAATAATAGTAATCAATAGACAGGACAATTGATATGTCAAATTAATTAGCACGACTATCATTTGAAACATTTATAAATGATATCAATACATATTCATGTCAAATATATTAGAATTGAAAAAAGGTCCGGTTAACCGGTTAGCGTTTTTGGTATTCGATATTCGGTCCTTCCGACGGTTAATCGGTTAACCGATTAACCGTTGACAGGACTAATATTTATCTATAAGGTCTAGGTACTTTTCGTTGATTTTGTTTTAGAAAAAGGACGTGTCGTTCTATGACAAAAACCTGGCTCATTAATTGTTTGCTCCATCACCGATGACGTTTTACTAATCATAAAAAAGAAGATGTGGTATGATTGCCAATGAGACAACTGTCCACAAGAGACCAAAATGACACAGAAATTAACAACTATAGGTCACCGTACGGCCTTCAGCAATGAGCAAAGCCCATACCGCATAGTCAGCTATAAAAGGCCCCGAAATGACAATGTAAAACAATTCAAACGAGAAAACTAACGGCCTTATTTATGTACAAAAATGAACGAAAAACAAATATGTAACACATAAACAAACGACAACCACTGAATTACAGGCTCCTGACTTGGGACAGGCACATACATACATAATGTGGCGGGGTTAAACATGTTAGCGGGATCCCAACCTCCCCTAACCTGGGACAGTGATATAACAGTACAACATAAGAACGAACTATAAAAATCAGTTGAAAAGGCTTAACTCATCAGATGGACAAAAATACAAGTGGACGTGGCAGGGTACTTGTACATCCCAACAACAAAAGACATTAGGAACAGATCTGAGAGTACTCGCAGTTATCTGACAGCTAGTTCAAAGCCACTAGCAACTAATAAAAAATCATGCATCTAAGACTAAATTATCAATCCGTACACATCCAACATCCAATGGATTTAGTGTAAAGACGTCATAAACAGTCAGAGAAAACACGACCTTGTGCAATGCCAAGATACAGGTATCGACAGATTGTAGATTCATGAATGAGTATATGAATATAACATACAAGTAATATTTAGTTTGTTTTAATTTACTGATAACAAAATCAATATTGATACCAATAAAACAATATTCAATGATCTTATTACAGTGTTGAATTGGTAACCTTTTAGAATAAGTTTATTTAAAGGAGCGATAAGTTTACAAGGATCATTTCTAAATTTCCGGGCACGGTTAACAACATTTCCGTAAAAATGAGGATGTGCTATCCCGTTTGAAATAAGTTTTTCTACAGGTACAACCAAACTTCGAAACCAAATCTTTATATCTATGGAAAAATTTCGTAAAGGTTTTAAGTAATTTATGGTAACGATATCCCTGGTTTAATAATTTACCAGTAATACATAGATTACGTTCGTTAAAATCAAAAACGTCACAACAGACACGGGCATAGCGAACGAGCTGTGAAATATAAACACTGTAAGATGGTGCCAAAGGAACATCACCATCTAAAAATGGAAAATTAACAATAGGGAACGAAAAATCGTCCCTTTTGTCGTAAATTTTAGTGTGGAGTTTCCCGTTTAAAACCGAAATATATAAATCTAGGAAAGGACAGTTATTACTAAGTCTGGTTGCTAATAATAAACTCATCATAGATACCAGGATTGAAAGTGTGAACGCCAGACGCGCATTTCGTCTAAAAAAGTAAAAAAGCCGAACAAAGTACGAAGTTGAAGATCATTGAGGACTCAAAATTCCTTAAAGTTTTGCCAAATACAGCTGGGGGTAGAAAATCCTTAGTACTTCGAAAAATTTAAAGTTTTGTAAACAGTTGATTTATAATTATGACCATATGAATAATCATTCATGTCGGCACAGAAGTGCTGACTACTGGACAGGTGATACCCTCGGGTGAAAAACTTCACCAGCAGTGGCATGGACCCCGTATTTGGAAATAAAATCATCATAGATACCAGGATTGAAATTGTGTACACCAGACAAGCGTTTCGTAATTGCAGGCTCTTTATTATCGTACGAGTTGAGAAATGTATACTATACACGGGTGAAGTTGGTATATTGCTGCTTAGGTGTAAAAACATTATGATTTTAAGTTGTAATCGTCTCGTTTGTCATATATTTTGATACTGAGATGACAGCTGTTAATGGAAAGAACATTATCACTATACCTGTATGTGAAATTTAAGGATCTGACTTGATCTTCATATTTTTTACAAATGTCTGAAGGAACTCCGACTCACTAGCAAATAAGAAAAAAATGTCCAGGAGGGATGCACAGTTGGTTCCCATAGGAATGCCGAAAATCTGCGTGAAAATTATACCTCCAAATTCAACAAACATGTTGCCAATGAGAAACTCTAGCATACTGACCACTCGTTCTTTCGGTGTATCCTCTTGTTTTATCAGACATCAAGGAAATGAAATGAATTCAATTCGAATACTGAAGGTCTAGGTCATCGTACATGACGTGAGAGTACATTTTTGCATAATTAATGAGTTTTAGTCTTACCGATGAAAAAAAGGTTTTTTTTCTTTTAGTTACATTCATTAAAGTCCTTAAATTACACGAATCATATCTTTTAATTGATAGTTATAAAGTTTCTGCATTTTACTTAATCGTTCTTGACTTTCTGCCTCTTTAACTTGTGGTTCTGTTATTGGGCCTACAAATTTAATGTTCCGTCGATAGCCTTTACTGCAAATGGAAGCTTTTGACACCCAACTTGAAAGTTCTGCCATTCATCCAAAGAAGGACAATGGATAAGACGGCTCTATGTTTCACTGACAATAGGTATACGTGTATATATTTTATCTTTGATAGTCGAAACACTACCGTCAAATATTGCATAAAGTATATCATAAGACGAATACGATCGTAACCATAACATAAAAAGAAGTACTATGTTTCTCGGGGAAAGCTTATGGTGTTGATCGGTTCTCTGTGTGAAGAGACAATTATCATCGGCTACTATTTGAAATAACGTTTCGGTAGTTTCTTTGTGTCTTTTCAACAGAATCTGACGAGGATGAATACTAGTAGTTTAAATTATTTATATGAAAGATCAACATGAGATGTTCACTGATAACGATGGTTTTTGTTTCATAAATTTTTGATTTTTATTCTATTAGTACCTAACACGTAGACAAAATTGTTTGTCCTATTCAGAAAAAATAAAAGATGATAAGAATATACCGCACGACAAGTGAAATACCATGAAGAATAAATAGTTCTTAACAAAAACACTCGCTGTATCCCATCAATCTCTTTAAAAACATGGACAATGTATGTCTTAGCATCAACATTAGATATTGTCATTATAGCCCGTAGTTGATCGCCCCTTTCTTAAGACTAAGTCTTGTTGAAATCAATTTCTAATTTGCCAAACAATGCCACTGCAACGACAAAAAAGAATGTTTAGATGTCTCGTGGAAAATTTTGAAAGGATGTTTGTCCACTCAATAATACTGCGTACATTTACATGATGTTCAAACTAGATAACACAGTGTACAATAATAAATGTGTATACATTTGAACATATTTTTCCTAAAAACTCGTTGTTTAACTATAGAAAAACATTATTGAAGTAAGACTGTGTTTTAGAACGACGTTTTATATTTACACTTTGAGACGACCCAATATTTAAATGCTACCTGTAAGTGTAATTGTAATCCTAATCGTAGGTGTATGACAGTTTTCGCAAATGTCTATTACATACTACCAATTGTGATGCACAAGCTAGTTAACCTTAGCTATGTAATTCGATAAATGGTGACAAAAATTTATGTTTCATCTTCTGGTGAAAACTCGGAAAGAGCTGTGCTCGATCAACTGGACAAAATTATACTTTTTTATAGCTTAAGGAACAATGCTACACACACGCTTAAATAAGTATTATATGCATGTTAAATGTTCAGCTATTATGCTTAAGTAACTAAATCAAACTTGTACTGGAGAAAACTTTTTATTTATCATTTAAATCAGCCAATATTGGTAATATTGATTTTCTAAAATATATCGGATTGAGGTATTTACGTTTTCATGTCAACAAAAGGGATAAAACGTAACCGAATACCACAAGTAAAACGCAGTCAGTATTCATTGGTTAAGTGAAATTCTGCAGAATTACGCCGGATCTACAGTAAAGATGTTGATGGTCGAATTTCATTCGTTCGTGTCTGGGCATTCATATACATGTTTGAATCTAGTTATTTTGTATCTTATTTCAGTAAGATAAGCAAGGGCTCAAAGTTCACAGCCTTATGCCTTTAATGATAATGATACAGACAAAATATATGTGGCTTTCGGTTCTGATCATTATATCGTGAAGTTCGTCAACAGCCAAGCCGTGACATCTTCGTTTCTCATCCGGGCAAATAAAGATCTACCCAAATTGTCAATTTGTTCGTTGAAAAAGGCACCATTGAGGTACTAAAGACAAAACCATAGATACAAACTAAGTTTTCGCACTTCTGATAATTGAAAAACAATTTAGACTATAAATCGCCATTATTACAGCTCATTTTTCTTGTCGTCTCTGTTCTATCATTTGACCTCAGAATTATGAGTGACTAATTTGTCTTTAGTTTTTATGTTGTGTTTTGTGTACTGTTTTCCGTCTTGTCATCGTTTTTCGTATTTTGCCATTGCTAAGTCATTTTTTTTCGACTAATGAGTCTTAACATCCCTTTGGTATCTTTTTCTTATCTTGTAAATGATAAGTACGATACAATATCACAATACAATATGATTGAGAGACATTCAAGAATAGCACATGTCGTCATAAGAACTCGCAGTTTGAATCGTTGTCAAAAGTAAAACGGCGAGACAATCCAATTGCAATACGTTGGCCAAGTGAGATTTAGTCTATTTTAGAACTAAATGGCAATGCTATTTTGTATTCCCAGACATGTCGTGATCATGGACAATACTGTGTGAAATGTGGCGGGTAATATTGCAAGATGAGTAGCCATACTATACATAATGGATACGACAAAGAGCACTCGTTACAATCACATTCTCTTATGTAGTAAAAAAATACTTAGGCTAGAGTATAGACTCAAATCCATAACATGTCAGGAAATAACCCAAAGCTTTTCATTGCAAAAGTATTGTAGCGAGTGACAGCAAAGCCTTACGACAAAGGGTTACGAGCACCACGATTTTAAACAGGATATAAATATATATCAGGAAGGAGGTGGAAAATACCAAAGGGACAATCAAAATTTGCTAGTCGAAGAGAAACTCACAACACCATGGCAAAAAAAAAAAAGAAAAACGACGAAAATACAAACAACAGTCTACAAAACATTACATAAAAAACTAAAGAAAACTTACCAGGAACACGAAACCCACCAATATCTGGGATGAAATCAAATGGTCAGTATAAGTAAGCAGATCCTGCTCCATATTAAGCATCCGTCGTGTTGCTAATTTTAAGAACAATTAAGTCGATGAACAATCGCGCGAAAGGAAGACAAGATCATGGCTACGACAATTAAAACATATCCGTAGACATTGGTGACACCTATTTTCCTAAACGGTTAACCAACTTACGGCGTACGTACAATTATCCGAATACGATGTAGCATAGCCGGTAATAAATGTATGAAGTAGATTTTTGTCACCATCAATATAAAACCTGAACGTATCAGTTCTTCATTGTGTTAATTTTGCTATAATTCTCATATATGTTATATAATTAAGTACCGTAAAACAATCTGTTTTCATATGTCTGTCGTTCTATACTACAAGAGGAGGCGGACGACACCGAAGGAATGTTCAAACTCACAAGTCGAAGACAAACTGACAACACCACGGCAATAAAACAAACCACAAAAAACACAAACGACAGTCTGAGTATTGTCATTTTTTTGTAAAATTCTTCTTTTTTTACCCCCAAACTCATTAAAGCGATAGGCCATAATGCCAGTATTCATTTCTTCTTCTTTTATATGTATGTGTATGTATCTTTTCAAGCATTGTCAGTTCGTATTCACATTAAAATATAACACAGAAATGTTTATAAATTCGAAAAATGTCAGCAAATGACATCGTATACTCCTTTCACTCAGTTTATTTTTTGTTAACTTGATTTGTCTCTTCCATCGATTTACGCGATTCAAACATCGCTAAACTACTGTCGCCTAACGCAATACCATCACAGATATTGTAATGAAGAGCAATACCATCACAGATACTGTAATGAAGAGCAATACCATCACAGATACTGTAACGAAGAGCAATACCATCACAGATACTGTAACGAAGAGCAATACCATAACAGATACTGTAATGAAGAGCAATACCATCACAGATACTGTAATGAAGACGCAATAATCACAGATACTGTCGAAGAGCAATACCATAACAGATACTGTAATGAAGAGCAATACCATCACAGATACTGTAATGAAGAGCAATACCATCACAGATACTGTAACGAAGAGCAATACCATCACAGATACTGTAATGAAGAGCAATACCATAACAGATACTGTAATGAAGAGCAATACCATAACAGATACTGTAATGAAGAGCAATACCATAACAGATACCGTAACGAAGAGCAATACCATAACAGATACTGTAATGAAGAGCAATACCATAACAGATACTGTAATGAAGACGAAATAATGAACTACTGTCGCCTAAAGCAATACCATCACAGATACTGTAATGAAGAGCAATACCATCACAGATACTGTAATGAAGAGCAATACCATCACAGATACTGTAACGAAGAGCAATACCATAACAGATACTGTAATGAAGAGCAATACCATCACAGATACTGTAATGAAGAGCAATACCATCACAGATACTGTAACGAAGAGCAATACCATCACAGACACTGTAACGAAGAGCAATACCATCACAGACACTGTAACGAAGAGCAATACCATCACAGACACTGTAACGAAGAGCAATACCATCACAGACACTGTAACGAAGAGCAATACCATAACAGATACTGTAATGAAGAGCAATACCATAACAGATACTGTAATGAAGACGAAATAATGAACTACTGTCGCCTAAAGCAATACCATAACAGATACTGTAATGAAGAGCAATACCATAACAGATACTGTAATGAAGAGCAATACCATCACAGATACTGTAATGAAGAGCAATACCATAACAGATACTGTAATGAAGAGCAATACCATCACAGATACTGTAATGAAGAGCAATACCATAACAGATACTGTAATGAAGAGCAATACCATCACAGATACTGTAATGAAGAGCAATACCATCACAGATACTGTAATGAAGAGCAATACCATAACAGATACTGTAATGAAGAGCAATACCATAACAGATACTGTAATGAAGACGAAATAATGAACTACTGTCGCCTAAAGCAATACCATAACAGATACTGTAATGAAGAGCAATACCATAACAGATACTGTAATGAAGAGCAATACCATCACAGATACTGTTATGAAGAGCAATACCATAGCAGATACTCTAATGAAGAGCAATACCATCACAGATACTGTAATGAAGAGCAATACCATCACAGATACTGTAATGAAGAGCAATACCATCACAGATACTGTAATGAAGAGCAATACCATCACAGATACTGTAATGAAGACCAATACCATAAGAGATACTGTAATGAAGACGAAATAATGAACTACTGTCGCCTAAAGCAATACCATAACAGATAGTGTAATGAAGAGCAATACCATCACAGATACTGTAATGAAGAGCAATACCATCACAGATACTGTAATGAAGAGCAATACCATCACAGATACTGTAATGAAGAGCAATACCATCACAGATACTGTAATGAAGAGCAATACCATCACAGATACTGTAATGAAGAGCAATACCATCACAGATACTGTAATGAAGAGCAATACCATCACAGATACTGTAATGAAGAGCAATACCATCACAGATACTGTAATGAAGAGCAATACCATCACAGATACTGTAATGAAGAGCAATACCATCACAGATACTGTAATGAAGAGCAATACCATAAGAGATACTGTAATGAAGACGAAATAATGAACTACTGTCGCCTAAAGCAATACCATAACAGATACTGTAATGAAGAGCAATACCATCACAGATACTGTAATGAAGAGCAATACCATCACAGATACTGTAACGAAGAGCAATACCATCACAGACACTGTAACGAAGAGCAATACCATCACAGACACTGTAACGAAGAGCAATACCATCACAGACACTGCAACGAAGAGCAATACCATCACAGACACTGCAACGAAGAGCAATACCATCACAGACACTGCAACGAAGAGCAATACCATCACAGATACTGCAATGAAGAGCAATACCATCACAGATACTGTAATGAAGAGCAATACCATCACAGATACTGTAATGAAGAGCAATACCATAACAGACACTGTAACGAAGACCAATACCATCACAGATACTGCAATGAAGAGCAATACCATCACAGATACTGTAATGAAGAGCAATACCATAACAGATACTGTAATGAAGACGAAATAATGAACTACTGTCGCCTAAAGCAATACCATAACAGATACTGTAATGAAGACGAAACAATGCAGATTTGGGCTGATGCCCAAGTATGAATCCTATAGTTAGATTGCAGAAAAAATGCCATTAATTTATAATAGTGAACCATGATTTCGAAAACTTTCCGTATTCCATAAAAAGGAATTAGAGGGGAAAGAAATTGTAGGAGAACGTGTTTAAAATATGAATACACCTAATTTTAGATAGAAACTGCCCTGTAATGTACTTCGGCTGCTACATTTTATAAAGGGTGAAAACTTTACCTTTCAAATAAAAAAAGTAGGACTGTCCTGATGGAAAATACCGTCCAATCTTTATTAAAACTCGGCGACAGACATTTTACCATGCATGTAACATCGTTTGTCTTTTAAAAGTGTAACCAATATGTTTTTATTTCAGTAAAAGTTGTATGCAGTGTGTAACTATCGAAAACAATATATTCTAAAATGTGTTTCATCGAAACAAAGCCGTCCCGATCATACATTAACTTTAATTAGGAACAGCCTAGACCAGCAATTAACTTTAGAAAAGGTCTCGTTCAATCAGAAAAGTCAAGCTCAAAATAAACTTGTTTGAAGGACTTTTTAATCAAAATTAACTCTATGTTTTGCTACTTTCAGTAGTGTACCTGTCAAAAGTTAAGGACAGCAACCATCTGCAATAATTTATAAGTCATGGTATATAGATTAGATCACTTCTGATACAAGCATAGCAAACGAGCTCGGAAAATACACATTGTAAAAGAGAGGGAAAAGATACCAAAGAGAAATTCAAACTCATAAGTCGAAAATAAACTGAGAACGCCATGACTAAAAAAAAAGACAAACAGACAAACAAAGAAAAGTACACCAAACACAACATAGAAAACCAAAGACTGAGCAACACGAACCCCACCAAAAACTGAGTGGGTGATCTCAGGTGCTCAGGAAGGGTAAGCAGATCCTGTTCCACATGTGGCACCCGTCGTGCTGCTCATGTTAGTACAAACCCGGTAATAAGTCTAATTCAGTAGGTAACATTCGGGGAAAAGGGGGCGGGATTGTAGTTACGACATTAGGAACATATCCGCTATCATCTATTAAACGATCTGTGAAACGGATATTCCATAACGATCAACCAACTCGTGATGGCGTCCGTAAAATTAACAAAGGGATGATTTCAACTTCACCACTTGGAACTCTTGGTTTAATATTTCCTTGTGAGCAACAACCCTCTATCAAGAAGAGCCCAAAGGTAAATCACTACCCACAAGTGGACAATTAAGAATAGGTAACGGATAATCTTTTCGTTACTTTCGTCGCTAAAGTTTACCATATGGGAACTGAAATATCCAAATCAAGAAACCGACAGTAATAGCTGTTCATAATAGATTTATTTAATGTCATTTTCCTGTGGTTAATTTACGAATTATAGTTATACAATTATTATACTATTTAAATCAAAATAAGTATCAAGATACTATAACTAAAGCGGCGCAATGGTGTCCGTAGAAATGGCAGAAACTTACATAAAAGTTTTCATGTAAATTAACAGCTTTAAAAGTTGTTTTGGTGGCGCATTACGTTTGGGAAAGATTTTATTACGGTTGCTTCTATTTGAAAATTATTTTAAAAAATCATAGAATTTGATATGAAAATTATGATTTATAAAATAAAACATATTTAAAAAAAAAATTAATTAAAATTAAAAAAATAGACTCAATGAGACAAATAATGGTGATAAGTCCTTGAATGTCGATGGATATACTTCCCATGAAGAGATAAAGTTAAAATGGAGAAATATCCTGCAGAATCACCAAACAAATGTGCAAATGTAGGATTCGAAAGAAGAAACTCATCAAATATACCAGGATTATAATTGTGTATGCCAGACGCGTCTACAAAAGACTCATCAGTGACGCTCGAATCAAAAAGTTTAATGGCCAAATATTACGATATTGATGAGTATTGTGGACGAGAAATTCTGAAAGGTTTTGCCAAATACATCAAGAACTGATCGTTAATGAAACGTTTTGCCTACGGAAAAAATGAGTCAACCTAATGAAAAATTTAAATTACAAACCTGGGAAATGTCACGCCCTTGTGAATAAATAGCTGGGGTACAAGTACCAGACAAGGATCGTCTTATAGATTGTTTCAGTCAAATACAAACATACACGCTGTGTTATTTTCTGCCTTGTTTTATAAAGAAACAGGACAGGTTACTCTTGGTATATTTACTTGATTTGTTTTTCCGTGGAGAACATTTTTCTTATATTCTGGTTATTATTCTATTTTTCCGACAAATTTTGTTCTTGCTTCAAAATTTTGTTTCACAACATGTCGCGTAGATATTTAATGCATGATATTATACAGTTGATGCGCTTTTTATTTTAAGCCTGCTAAACAAAACAATTTTCTTTGTTAGCGGTATTCCTACTTACACTGTTTAACTTGTATGTGCATTCCTCCATAACAGATGAAAATATCGACAAAATTCTTTTTCTAAATTGTTCGTTATATCCTCATTAAGCTTTCTTCAATTTGGAGTGAAGCGATCGTGAAATTTTTCAGGAGTTATCTACCCGTCAATATTTCATTAATCGGTATGTTAGCATAACTCCTAAACCGTAAGCAATAGACCTAAGGTCTTTTAAGATCGTTAAGTCATAACTTGGAAAATGAGGTCAAGGTCAAAGGTCCGGGTCATGTTCTAAGTTTTGCCCTTTGTTTGTGTGTGCATCTCCTCTCAAACGGTAAAAGCTATGTACAAACGAATAGGTGACAACGCGTTTGGGTTGTTGAGACGGAGAAATAGTACATTCAGTCCGAAGCGATCTGATGGTACCTTATAGGAGTTATTACCCTGAAATGTTTAGATTTATGGTAATTTTATTATTAGTCATTCTCGAACATAATAAAGCCTACAAGCAAGATATCCAGGCCGAGACCAATTTGACCATCAAAGACGCGACACATAGCTGTTAACTTCTATGTCATTTGGTCACCGACTGCGACTTATCACCGTATTTTTACTTCTCGTAAGCAATATGACGGGTGCTAATAGTTGAGCAGGATCTTCTTAATGCACAACAATACTTGAAATCACCCCGGTTTTAGGTGAGGCTGAAGTTGCTCAGGCTTTATTTTTCATTTTTCTTTGTTGTCGATTGTAAACTCTTCGACGTTTTTCGTTTTAGCCATGGTTTTGTCGATTAATGATTTTTATTTTTTCCCTTGGTATTGTCAGCATTTTTGGAATGATAGGTAGTTTCTACTTATGTTTGTAGACAGAAACAAATGTCATACCTATTCAGAATGTCATTAGAAACAAACTTGTTGGATAGGGTCGGCATTTTATCAGTGGCAAACCCTCCAGGTAATGTTGCAATGGTTCCTTGCCATCTGATCAAAGCCGAATAATGACAGTAAGGCTAGCCAGTTTTTGCCAATAATTTATTCTAGATAAGGGTGGCAATCCGGTACATTAAAAGGGACGAAATGTCATAGTACAGAAGTTTGAAGACGGCTACATGCAAACAGTTTTCTTTCATTTAACAAGCTTAAGTATGCATTTGAAATAAGATTAAAACCAGGTTTATAAACAATTTATCAATTTTGTTGGAAAAATTTATTGACGAAATTGTTAAAATATTTCACTAATGTGTAACTCGGCAGCATCTGATATCATATCGCAAACGACCGTTATTTCTTTTCAACTGGAAAGACTGTAGAAATCGTCCACCACTACAGGCAACCGTTTGTCTGTCCAAATAAAAGCTTGTCCAATTACCTTCATCCGTCCACCTCGTGCTCGAATTTTGACAGCTCAATCTTCCACCTAGTTTACAACAATTATATTCATATCGGTAACTACCACCACCAGTATTTCTACTTAATTTGAATTCGTTCAAGACACCGGCAAAACAAAAGACCCTCTGTCTATCCAAGTAAATCACCTCTCCTTTACCCCCGTCTGAAGTATACCTATTGTTTACCCACTGTGTATTGCACGCAACTCCAGTATGCCTACAGCACTTGAACTTGTAACGGATCTGATTGGGATTACTTCCAGATCGCTCTAGTTTGAACATGTTAATAACGTTACCAGGACCTCCACAACTAAGTCTGTGACGATCTAGAAAGACAGTATTTCCGTTTCCTGCGTTATTCCAATTTGTTGATTTGTCCCAGCATCCATAAGCTTTGTTTGACAATAGGATAAGATATCCAAGACACATCAACATACCCACTATGCTAAACATGATGAAACTGTAAGTAATAAAAATAAGCGAAATGTCTTGAATGGATAACTCTACAACAACAAATTGAACGGTAAACATTTAAGGGTTTAACGAAGAAAGTACATTTTGTTCCATATTTTGCTCTGGATTACAAATTATTTAACTTAAAGTGAACTAATTAACGTTTATTTTTAAGAGAGCTTATATAAAGTCAAGAGAAATAACCTGAAGTTTTACCAGTCAAGAGAAATAACTTGATGTTTAAATAATCAAGAGAGCTAATTTGACTTTTTGATAGTCAAAAGAGCTAATTTGACGTTACATGAATGCATTGCACAAAAGTTTATGCTGCATGACAATGACAACCCTGTAATTTCTGTTATATAATATTGGCGTCAAATTAACAAAAAAAGAACTCGCACCTAACAAAATTACCGTATTTCAAAAAAATAAATTCAGCTTTATGATTACCAACAGTAATAGTTAAACAAAGGATTTTTTGTGATATTGTCCATTGATTTAATTTTACACACAATAATTCATCAAAGCGATCAATATAGAATTCACCATAGCGTATTTGATGCAGATACTTGGAATCAGACTTTATGGACTAGAGGGGTAAAACAGAAGCCCATAGTTGTTTTAGAAGCCCTGCGGCCCGATTGGATCTTTACTTGGCTGAATTTGGACAATCTAAAATTAAAATTATTGTGAGTGTAAAACAGTCCGGAAAAACGTTTAAATTTTGAACTTTATTGATCTTTCACGTACAATTGAATTGACATAAATCTATAAAACGTTTAATATGATGTAGCTCTAATTATTCCTGGCCTGAAAATGTTTGAAAATAGGGTAAACATTGCATTCTTCATGCCCTTTTTTTGCCTGGTGTAAAAAAAAAAACGCGAACATAGTCTAGAGACCACACATTTTCTTTGAATTTTTAGATTCAGCATAAAAAGGTCTACCGCAATGAATGAAAATAAAAAAAAAAAAAAAAAAAAATTGAGGTTGTTATTTGTTTGAGCCACCTTAAATGATTCTTAAATATTTCGATAGTCCAGAGAACAGAATGAGAAAGTTCATTTGACGCTTAACTATCATTGGCGTATCTTTGATGAGTTTTTAATAGAAAGGACAGCTTACTATTATAAAAATAAGATGTGGTTAATAATTAAATCATCATAGATACCAGGATTAAAATTGTGTACACAAGACTCTCGTTTTGTCTACAAAAACTCATCATGAGATGTTCGAATCAAAATGGTTATAACGGACAAATAAAGTGCAATGTTGAAGAGCTTTGAGGACCAAAATTCCGAATGGTGTGGCCAAGTACAGCTTAAGTAATCTATTCCTGGGATAGAAAATTCTTAGTATTTCGTATGATTGCCAATGAGACATCTCTCCACCAGCGATCCAACTACGTAGAAATAAGCAATTTTTATTTTTAGACTTGTATATAGTCCAGGGAAAAATTTCACGGCTTATAGTCAGGAGAGCTTATTCTACATTTTACAACCCAAGAGAACTGATTTGACGTTTTGGATATGATGCATATAATAAAAGAAAAAATCAATAAATCAAGAGGCTCAAAGTTAAATGTAAAAAAAAAAGCTTTAAACTTTAGAGTAGTAAATACAAGACTGGTCATAAGGGAGATACAAAAAAGAGCATTTTTATGTTCTGTGTAAGGTGCATTTTATCTGCAATATGTAATTATTATTTGATATTGTTTTAGTGAAGATGATAACTACTAGTGAAATAGTTCTTCACTTTGCCCGAATATTGTTTCAAAGAACAAACAAATAAAATTTAAACGTAACTTACCTGTAAAGATGCTTAAGATAGTGTTAATAAATGTCAAAACAGTTTTGGTTCTTTTATATATGTTTATATCTGTATCCTACAAATAAACACATTATTCAAGTAACCACAAAATCATTAACTGTTTATACTTTAAAAAAAACCAATATTGAACTGTAACATACATGTAACTTTAAGCAGAAGGTTGTATTTATTTAATTTTGTTTTAACTTGAAGCACATTTTTCAACTAACAACAAAATCGTAAACACAGCTGACGTTTCCCGGTTAATTTGTTTAACTTGATACAAATTGATAAATTACATCGTGACTTACATGTAGAAGCTGGAAATGGTGTTTTTGAATTTTTAAACTTTCTTCTTTATATATATACATTTCCTTATTTGGTTAACAAACAAATTAGTCAAATAACCACAAAAAAATAATTTACGTATATACCGTTTATGGAATCGTATTAAAATTCGTCAGAACCACGAGGCAAACCATGCACGGTAATTCCCCAGAATTGTTGTTTCAGTTCGTTATAAAAAAATAAATAAGTCCTTCGAATAACGTAGGTTGTATCAATATTGTAAGGCAGACGTTCTTTCTATAGCTTCTCATATCGTATGAGTTTTGTTCGTTATTCAAGGCCGTATGGTGATCTTAAGTTGCTTACATCAACGCCATTTGGTCTCTGGTGGATATTTGACTCCTTACCACATCTTCTTATTTGTATGCACATTAGAATTGTCGTAGAAAGTTAAGTTAAGCAGCATATCATAGAACATTGTGATGGCTAAATAATGCGATAGATATTGTTCACGTAGGTTCATGCCCATTTTGTCATATGTAAAAATGCTAATGTATTTAAAGGCATCCTTAAAAATAAGATTACAATCAATCAACTTATTATACAATCAGAAATTTAAGTGATTTTGTCACTGCTGGGCGTAATCTATAAGCTGTTCGATAAACATTATCTTTTATATTGGGTAATATCCAAGGGTAGAATAAATTTTAATAATCATTTAGATCTTTAGAAAACTCATATAGTTAGGCCTTTGTGGAGAAAGGGGGCTTTTAGGGACAAACATTGTATTCGATTTCACTGAAACTAAAATGTTATTTTCAATGTAAATAAACTATTTGTACGACGCAATTACTATAGGTTTGAATACGTACGCAGTCGTTATAGTTTCGAATTCGTTACATTGACCTTAATAATGCTGAACTATGGTAAATAAACTCATCATAGATACCAGGATTAACATATTGTACGCCATACGCGTGTTTCGTCTACAAAAGATTCATCAGTGAGGCTGTAATCAAAAAAGTTATAAAGGCCAAATAAAGTACAAAGTTGAAGAGTATTGAGGACCCAAAATTCTGAAAGGTTTTGCCAAATACAGCTAAGGTAATCTATTTTTGGGGTAGAAAATCCTTAGTATTTTGACTAATTCAAAGTTTTATAAACAGTTAATTTATGATTATGACCATATCAATGACAATTCATGTCAACACAGAAGTGCTGACTACTGGGCTAGTGATACCTTCGGAGAGAAAAATTCATCGGCAGTGGCATTGACCTAGTGGTTGTAAATAAACTCATTATAGATACCAGGATTAAAATGTTGTACACAAGACGCGCGTTTCGTCTACAAACGACTCATCAGTGGCGCTCGAATCGAAAAAGTTATAGAGGCCGAATAAAGTACTAAGTTAAAGAGAATTGTGGACCCAAAATCCCGATAGGTTTTGCCAAATATTTCGAAAAATTCAAATTTTGATGAACAGTAAATTTATGGTTATGACCATATCAATGACAATTCATGTCAACACAGAAGTGCTGACAACTGGGCTGGTGATACACTAGGGTAAAAAATCCACCAGCAGTGGCATAGTCCCAGTGGTTGTAAATAAAACCATCAGAGATACAAGGATTACAATTTTGTACATCAGACGCGCAATTCGTCTTCAAAAGACTCACCAGTGACGCCCAAATCAAAAAAGTTATAAAGGCCAAATTAAGTTGAAGAGCATTGAGGAACCAAAATTCCGAAAGGTTTTGCCAAATACAGCTAAAGTAATCTATTGCTAGGGTGGAAAATTCTTAGTATTTCGAAAAAATCAAAATTTTATTAACAGTTAATTTATGATTATAGATATAGTAAGATGTGGTGTGAGTGCCAATGAGACAACTCTCCATCCAAATTAATGATAGTTAATGCCAACACAGAAGTGCTGACTACTGGGCTGGTGATATCGTCGGAGAGAAAACTCCACTAGCAGTGGCAATGTAAATAAACTCATCATAGAAAGAAGGATTGAAATTGTATACGCCAGACGCGCGTTTCGTCTACAAAAGACTCTCCAGTGACGCTTGAATCAAAAAAGTTAAAAACCAATAATGAAGTACGAAGTTGAAGAACATTGAGGACCCAAAATTCTGCCAAATACAACTAAAGTAATCTATTCCTGGGGTAGAAAATACTTAGTATTACGAAAAATTTTAAGTTTTGATTAACAATTAATTTATAATTGTGACCATATCAATGATAATTCATGTCAACACAGAAGTGCTGACTACTGGACTGGTAACAACGTGTTCGTTTTACTGATCTGGTCTCTGATTTGACGAACATGTCACTATTGATGTTCAATCATACGTTTGTTTATTATTTTGTGATGTACAACAGGTGATAGAAAATAGAATGAAAAAATTAAGGTACGCTTTTTTTATTCATCATAGAATAATTACTGGATAAAAACTTCGATTTTTAACAATACATACTGTACTCGAATGCATCCATCTATACTGTATTTTTCGCGGAGATTTTAGAAAAAGTAAACATTCAAACAATATGTGTACGGTACATTAAAATAAACCAATCTACGGAAGGAGTATGAAGTATTGAAATGGTCAATATCATCCATACGAACGTATTTCCAAACAAAAGTTTTCAGTTCACTGCCATTGCGATGCCTATATAAAGTTCAGTAAATCTACAATTGAATCTTTATTAGCTCGAATGCTATAAAAATATCATCCATTGACACTTTTTAAGGGCAGTTTCAGATACCACACTAATATCATCTTTGTACATGCAAGCGCAGACAAACTTTGATAGACATGATTAAGAATCCATATATGAATATTTATGGGTACAAAATATAATACTTGAAATAAAGAGTGTCAAAATACATATAGCAAATTTAATTACCTATCAAAAGATGTGTTAAACATCATCTTCCTTCAGCGTCATCCCGTTATACGCGCCGAAATGGTTTGTGTCTCTAATTATTAAAAAGCGAAATAACAAAGATACCAAACTACAAGGAAAATTCTGAAGAACTATCCAAAAAAGTTTTCAGAAAACGGAATCTATCCCAAGGAGTAAACTGTTAGAATACAAAGATAAAAAGAAAAAGAAAAGGATCCATGTGTTCTTACTTACCACCCATCTCTCAAAAACAGCTTTGGTGTCATTCGTGAGCATTGGAAAACTGTTGAAAAAAATTCCAAATTATCCAAGATTTTTCCGGAGCCTCCCATGATAGCTTTTAGGCAACCCAATAGTCTGCGGAACCTGCTGGTGCGGGCTGAAGTGTCTGATAATAGAAGTACTTCTGGAGAAAGTCGTTCGTCTGAGGAAAAATGCTGCAAATGCTGCCTACGTATGCATCACTTATCAACTTTTCACAGTAAGGCAACCGAAAATAACTATAGGATATTTTGCAATGTGACCTGCAAAAGTATGAATGTTATTTACATTATTGAATTTTCGGTTTGTGGCCTCCAATATGTTGGTGAGTCAAAGCAGCCTTTCCACAAACGCTTCAATGGCCATAGGAGTGATATCTCTAAGGAGCCACTTCTCCCAGGTTCTCAGCATTTTTGTTTTATATAATGAAAGTTAAGATTTGGATTAAATCAATAGACCAAAACATACCTGTATTACTGAGCTATTTTACACGTACAATTAGTATTGTTCAAATTATTGACACTGACGAAGGCTATTTGTTAAGCCGAAATATTTGTCAACACGATTTATAACATCATCTTCGTATATTACCGTATATAAGGGCCTATAAATACCAATGCAAAACTAAATTGCCTAACAATGTAATTTTAACACGCTATTTAGTATGTAAATATTAAAATGGCCAAAATATTTACAATGCGATAAAAGAATTAACGCAATATTTCGCTAGACAAACTAGCTTCATCGGGAGTGTATCTATCTAGATGAAAACGGATGCAGATAAGAAACTTTGCATCTCATTGAACATTTAATTTTGCTACTTACAAAAATAAATTGGATAAATTCAAGATTATTTAATTTACGAAATCTGGTGTTGAAGTAAGGTAAGTTTTTTACGTCTATTGGCAAATATTACATAGAGATTAAGGACGATGCCATATTTTAAACACATTAATTAATTTTATATGATAATAACAAACCTTATAGGAGAGAACAGTCACGATTTTATGTGGTCTGCCTTTTCTGTCTCTTTAATTTGTATTAGCTAATCCATTGTTCAGAGGTGCACTAGATTATGTTATAATGTTATATTACTTATTATTACATGCTAGAAAGATGTTCTTTTTCATTTACTGTCATATAAAAGAATATTTATTATTATCATTATTATACAATTTTTTCTGGTAATAGATACTGAAATTGTTGTATTAAAGAACAAAATGAACTCTTTTTTAGCCTCCTGCTTCCCGGGCAGTTGGTTTAATTGTAAACGGGAATTCTTAGTCTGCATCCTGGGCAACTGAGGACATTGTAAACAGGAAATTTTTTAAATAAACAAGTATCTATTTAAAAAAAAAAGGAAAAAAAACAGGACGATTCCATATAATTCTTTTCACTTTTTGAAAAACAACATTAAACTGTAGCATACATGTAACTTTAAGCAGAAGATGGTATTTATTTCAGTTTTTCTTTTAAACCTTAATCACATTTTTTAACTAACAACAAAATCGAGAACCGTATTATCTTAAATCGCTGGGGTACAAGTACCAGACAATGTCCGACTTATAAATTGTTTCAGTCGAGAACAAACATACGTACTTTTCTATTATTTTACATAGAACTTAGGACAAGGGACTCTTTGTTTTTACTTGATTTGTTATTTTACTGTATGCAAAGTGTAACAAGTATATTTTGTCAATTTAAAAATCAAGCATGTTAACAACTCAGGTTTCAAGGAATATTTTGTGTATTGTACACATAATAATTTTAGCTTTCTTGCTTACAAACAAGCTATTCGGGACGAGGCAAATTTAACAAAGAACGGTAGGTTCGATTGTGACATCACCGACTGCGACTACTGACCGTATTTTTACTTGTCGTAAGGAACATGACGGGTGCCACTAGTGTGGCATGATCTGCTTACTCTACAACAGCACTTTTGATGACTTCCGTTTTAGGTGAGACTGATGTTGCTTAGTCTTTATTTTTCTGTGTAGAGTTTATAGACTGTTGGTTCGTCGTTTTTCGATTTGGCCATTGTATTGTCAACCAATGTGTAAATAACATTATTATTCTACTAGTATCTGCTTTTCATACAATGTACAAGTATTAAAGTTGTAATTGATTACACTCTAAACACTGCAGACGTTTATTTTGTAATTTTAATTTTTGATCAATAATAGGATAATTATTCAAATTATGGTGCCTGTTCGTGTGAGAACGTTTATAGTTATATAGATTTGCAAATATTCAAAACAAAGACAATAACATTTCCTATAATATACATTATTATGATTGAACAGTTGTGTAAAATAAACAAAAACAAAAACAGAAAAAAAAAATGCGAAATTATTTCCAAACTCGCAGGTTTTCAGTTGACTGCCATTGCGCACTCGAAATCACTGATGCTTACATCAGGTTCCGTAAATCTACAATCGAATTTTTTATCAAGATCGAATGCTATAAAGTTATCTTCCATTGACACATTTCAAGGGAAATTTCAGTTACCACACTAATATAATCTTGTGTACATGCAAGTGCAGACATACTTTGATAGACATAATTAAAAATAGATATATGAATATTCATGGGTACAAAATATAACACTTGAAATATAAATTGTCAAAAAATGGCAACATTTGTGGTCCAAATTTGAGACGAATTATATATATTATATTATGGTGTTAGCCCTATTTAACCACGTGTTATCCGACGGAGAACGTCTGTTCTTAAGTTGCCATATGGAGGCTATAAATGTACTTAAGGAACGATTTTGAAAAACACATAGAATTTCGAAAGCCTATTTACAAGGACTTTTTATTTCGCAACCACAATACACCTTGCCAAACTTAAGATTATTTTATGACCGATGTGAAGCTACATAAGAGGTCTAGATTCGCTCGGATAACCTGCGACGTCATATGACACTTTATTGGTACCGATTATCATAAAAAAAGTAAACTTAGGGAATTCAGACAACACTTATCCAGAGAACACGGACCGTCGAGCTGGAATTTAAAAGACTTGAGAAGGGGCATACTGAATGAAATCCAAATTATGGGGACGGGAAAAATACAGGTACATGTATTGAGTCTTTAGACCGTCAATTCGCAACTACATCTACATGTACTTTTTTTTAATTTTTGCTTTTTCTTTGATTAAGTTAAAAATGTTTTTTATACAATCAATACAATTATTACTTTAATGAACCATTATTCTCTCATTAGTTTATTGTTTAGTTCGTTTATTATGTTATGAATAACTACATTGTAATAAATCTGCCCTTCAAAGGGCACCTGGATTGGTTAATAATAATATCTGTATCTGTATCTGTACATTTCACACAGGAACAAAATCTTCGCGATAAACTACACCACACAACACGAAGAAGAGCCAACCCAGTGTTTTAATAAAGGCATACATGCGCAAGAATACTGTACCAAGGTTTGTGATCACAATGTCTGCAACTCTTTCAATAAACGAGACAATCTATGCTTTAACTGCTTAGGAAATCATCATGCTAATGAGTGAAAACGAAATGAACTTGTCGTCACTGTAATAAGGGACATCATTCCAGCTGATGTAGTGTAAGTAATTATGATAACAGCATTCATTGTCAGTAACCATGGTTACAGGGAAAGATCAGAATTAAGTTTCAAACTGAAAAAAATTCATGCCCGTGTTGTTTTAAATTGCTGGAGTACAAGTGCCAAACAATGACCAAACTATAGATTGTTTCAGTCGAAAAGAAACATACGCAGCAAACCAACATTCTTCTTGTTTAAATCCAGATTATGTTTCATATAGAACTAGGACAGGGTACTCTTGGTTCATTTACTTGTTATTTATGATTTGTTATTTGTGATATGTTATTTTATGATTTGTTGTTTTATGATTTGTTATTTATGATTTGTTATTTTATGATTTGTTATTTATGATTGTTTTATGATATGTTATTTTATGATTTGTTATTTTATGATTTGTTATTTTACAGTATGCAAAAAGTAAACATATTTTGTCAAAGAGTTAAATAGCAAAAATACCGAACCCCAAGGAAAATTCAAAACGAAAACTCCCTTACTAAAAGGCAAAATCTAAAGCTAAAAAATATCAAACGAATGGAAAACAACTGTTATATTCCTGACTTGGTAATGGCATTTCCTTATGTATAAAAATGGTGGATTAAACCTGCTTTTATAGCTAGCTAAACCTCTCACTTGTATGACAGTCGCATAAAATTCTATTATATTGACAGCAATGTGTGAGCAAAACAAACAGACATATAATAGGTAAAACAACTATGCCAGCAAAGAAAAACAAAATTGAATGTAGACACTTTATAGACAAAGCACATAAGCAAAAATTAAAGACAAGAATACAAAAAACGGCCATAGCAAAATAACACAATGGTGGGATTTATAAAGACCGAGCCACGCCAATAGGCTACTAAACAGTTAAGAACACTGTTACACGTAATTAAGATGATAAACAACGTCAGTACCTAGAATCTATACTTCAAGACAATCATGTATTATTTCTGAAGTTCATACGGAATATTTATCAACAAGGTCTTGGTATCTTCCAATGAACTTTTTTTTTAGAAAAATGGCCGAGAAGTTCTTGGAAATACCCCTGGTTAATCAACTTTCTGCTCAGACACTGGTGACGTTTTATAAAGTCTGAGTAGCAGCTGCAAGCTCTTGAATACAGAATGAGTTGGGAAATGTATATCCCATATGCAGGTGAAGTTGGTATATTGCTGCTAAGGTGGGGGAAATTAATAATTTCAAAATTAAAATCGTCTTGTCTGTCATAGATTCTGGTACTGAGATGACTGCTTATGTCAGATTCGATGTATAATTACAATAATGAGGCATAGGAAGCCAACCGTCTCTGTTGTTTCTTCAATTTCTATATCTGAAATATATATTAATGAAACCCAATTAGAAAAGTTTAGATTGCGAATGGAAAAAACATCATCAATATATATGCATATGAAATTAAATGATCTGGCTTCTTTGATCTTTTTGTTTTTCACAATTTAGTATTGTCTGTCTTTCTCGAATACAATAAGTAGTGTCTACTAAAGTTTAAAGACAGAAACAAATAGCAGAAATATTCAGATTTTCGCAGAAAAAAAAACATCTGTTGGATAGGGCAGGCATTTGGTCAACACTAACTCTTCAAGTCTTTTCAAGGGTTTCTTGCCGTTTGATTAAAGCTGAATTGTGGAAGTAAAGCTGACAGTGTTTGCGGTTAATTTTGTTTAAGGTAAGGGTAAGTACATTGAACGAGACGAAATGTCATAGTGCAGAAATCTCTAGACGGAGACTTTCATTTATAAAAAGACGGCAGAGATATTAAAGGGATATTCAAACTCATAAGTCGGAAATAAATTGACAACAACATGGCTAAAAAAGAAAAATACAAACAGACAAACAACAGTTCACCAAACACAACATAGAAAACATATAAAAAGAGTGAGCAACAAGAACCCTACCAAAAACTGGAGGGGGGATATCAGGTGATCCGGAAGAGTAAGCACATCCTGCTCCCTATATGCCACCCGTCGTGTTGCTCATGTTCGTACAAACCCGTTGATCAGTCTAATTCGGTAGGTTACATTTCGGGGAAAGGAGCAACCCTCTTTCAAGGAAATCATGGTATGAAATACAAGCCCTGGAATATCGAATCAACTAGGAGATACATACTCCGTATGCAGGTGCTGCTTGAAACTTTAGATTAGAAAACACCCATAACTGACCATAAGAGATATACAAAAAGTGCAGATTTATGTTCTGTGTTAGGTGCATATTATTTACAGTGTGTAATTATTATTTGATATTGTTTTTGGAAAGATGATAACTTTTAGTGAAATAATTCTACACTTTTCCCAAATATTGTATCCACGAACAAAATAACAAATTTCAATAGTAACTTACATGTAATCTATTGGCTGAAGATGTTGTCAATGAATGTTGCAACTTCAGTTTTGTTTCATTTATATACGTTTACATCCTCATCTTAATTAAAACGAATAAGTCAAGTTACCACAAAATTATTAACGCTTCTCGAAAAAATTGTTTGCACATTTTGAAAAAAACCAACAACATTAAAATGTAACATACATGTAACTTTGAGCAGAAGGGTTTTTATTTTATATTTTAAAATTTAAAATTGAGAATGGAAATGGGGAATGTGTCAAAGAGACAACAACCCGACCAAAGAGCACATTTTTCAACTTACAACAAAATTGTGAACCAGCTGACGTTTCCCATTAAAATTGTTTAACATGATATTAATTGATAAATAATATCGTGACTTACGTGTAAGTTATTAGCTGGAAATGGGGTTTGTGAATTTTAAACTTTCTTCTTTATATATACACATTTCCTATAGAATTAACTAACAAATTAGTCAAATAACCATAAACAAATCATTCACGTATATACCGTTTTTGGAAACATATTAAAATTGTCAGAACCATCAGGAAAACCAGGCATGGTAATTCCCCGAAATTGTTGTCTCAGTTCGTAACAAAAGAATAAGGCCTTCGAATAACGTGGTGTGTATCAATATTGTACGTTCGTTCGTTCTATAGCTTCCTATACCGTTTAAGATTTGCTCGTTGTTGAAGGCTGTTTGATCTCCAGTGGATAGTTGACTCCTTGCCAATCTTACCATATCTTGTTATTTGTATACACATTAAAATTGTTGGGGAAATTCAAGTAAGTTAAGCATATCAGAGAAAATTGTGATGGCTTAATATATTGTAATAGACATTGTTCATGCAGGTTAGTGCCCATTTTGTCATATCTAAAATTTAATGGTTATTGCTCAAATTTATATATACTCGTTTTACGTCAAATTCGTAATATTGATAATGTTTTTAAAGGCATCAATACAAATAAAATTACGATCAACTTATTTCACAATCAGAAATGTAAGTGACTTTTTTTATCGATTTGCTTGGCGTAATCTGAGAACTGTTCCATAATCATTCTGTATTATATTGGGTAACATCCAAAGGTATAATAGATTTTAATAATCAATTTCAATCGTGAGTCAAACCCATATTCTATTGAGACCAGATAGGGAAAGGGAACTTCTAGGGACAAACATTGTATTTGACTTCACTGAAACTGAAATGTTATATTCCATGGTTAGAAACTATTTGTACGACGCAATCGCTATAGTTTCGAATTCGTACGCAGTCGTTATAGTTTCGAATTTGTTACATTTGACCGTAATGATGCTAAAGTATGGTAACGTCGTGTCTGTTGTCACTGATCTGTTTTCTGATTTGACGAACATGTCACAATTGATGTTCAAACATACGTTTGTTTTATATTGTGTGATGTACAGCAGGTTATAGAAAATTAAGGCATGCTTTTGTCTACAATATTAAACAATAACTAGATAACAACTTCGATTTTTCAATACATACAATACTAGAACGATTCCATCCATGCTTTATTTTTCGCGGCGTTTTAGAAAATAAACGTTCAAAAGATATGCGCACGGTACATTAAAATAAACTAGTTTAAGGACAGAAAATGAAGTATTGAAACGATCATTATCACCATTGCGACGGTATTTCCAAACTCGCAGGTTTTCAGTTCACTGCGATTGCGCGCTTTAAATAAAGGTAACAGAAGTATACCGTTCAAAAGTCATAAATCGATTGAGAGAAAACAATTCCGGGTCACAAACTAAAACCGAGGGAAACACATTAACCATAAGAGGAAAACAAAGGAACAACAGGAACACTGAAGTGCAACAAAAACAAACGCCAACATACATAGAAACGAACTATTTGATAACAACTGCCATATTCCAGACTTAGTACAGGAATTTTAAGATAAAATGGTGGGTTGAACCTGGTTTTATGGCTAGCCAAACCTCCTGCTTATATGACAATGTTATTTAAATCATTGATGCCTATATCAGGTTTAGTAAACGGAAGATTTTATACACACAGAAGTAGAAGTATACTTAACAACAAAATTATTTTCATTTACCTGTGTATAATATGACGCAGGTTTTTTCAAAAGTGATGATTTTCTAATTTTTTAACTATGTATTTGCATTCAGGTATCACAGATCAAATTAATTCGTTTATTGTGTGTTAATTTACGTTTTTTGATTGAGTTAAGCCTTCCAATTGATATCTTATAGTGTGTCTTTCTATGTTGTGATGTTATACTATTGTTTCAGAAAAAGGGAGAAGGTTTGGTACCATTAAAACGTTTAATCCCGCTGTAAATGTCCTAAGTCAGGAATCTGATGTACAGTAGTTGTCGTCTGTTTATTTAGTTCATACGTGTTTATCGTTTCTCATTTTATATAGATTAGACCGTTGGTTTTCCCGTTTGAATGGTTTTACACTAGTAATTTTGGGGTCCTTTATAGCTTGCTTTTCGGTGTGGGCCAATGCTCCGTGTTGAAGGCCGTACCTTGACCTATAATGGTTTACTTTTATAAATTGTTACTTGGATGGAGAGTTGTCTCATTGGCACTCATACCACATCTTCCTATATCTAGTAAATCTACAATCCAAGCTCTTTTATCTCGAATGCTATAAAATATCTTCAATTGACACTTTTCAAGAGCAATTTTGGTTGCCATAATATTATAATCTTGTGCACATGCAAGTACAGACACACTTTTATATAGATCATTCAGAATCGATATATAAATATTGATGGGAACACAATGTAATGCTAGAAATAAGGAATGTAACAATATACATAGCAAATTTAATTATCTATCAAAAGATGTGTTAAATATCACCTTCCTTCAGCTTCAGTGCGTTATCACTGCTTCTCCGGTAAAGCGCCCATATGAAGAAACTGATATGTCTCAGATCTTTGAACTCTTATTACGCGAGATTTTAAATGACTATAAGCATTTGTTATTTTGTATACTATCCTCGATATTTACATCAAAAATGTTCTTATATTTGTGTCAATAAATGCGCCTGTGCAGGTCTCAATTATGGTTGAAAGTCTAGATATGGACATTCCTACAGTAACAGGACGAAACTAACGACTTCGTGTTATTTAGTTATGCCTTTTTATACTCCTAGATGAGGTTTTTATATTTGTTTTCCATCTATATTTTTTTATTTTTATAAAGTTTATTACATATTTAACAGCGATAGTGGTCATACAGCCGTGATAATGTTTCCCTCGAAAACGTGTAATTTCCGTTAACAAGTAAAAAATTCACTCATGACAAAATATTCAACATTATAAATGCCATTAAATGAGTTAAATTTGTTTTAAAGGTCAATACAAATATTTGTGCATATATCAATGGTCATTTAGTTCGATTCATATAAGTCTAGAAAACAGAACAAACTTAAAACCTGTAGAGATTTGTTAAGCATGTAATCTCCGTGGAATGGTGTTTTATAAATATACGGCAATATTGAATATAAATTGCACATCCAAAAGATATAAATCGTTGTCCATATTAATATTTATTACAACTTTTCCCTACAAAAACGCTTATTTTCTTAAAAAATGGCAAAATCATAGAAATGTAATCTCCGTGGAACGTAATATCCGTTGACACTTAAAAACGTCGGAATTTTCACGCGTTTCCATGGTATTTGACGTTTCCGGGAATGGAAGACATACAGCGTCCTGTGAAGATATATAGAAACAGATGAGTAAAGAGAGACAACTCCAACAGTAGCAATCATTAAATTTGTGAAATAATGAATGGTAATTTGTAGTAATAGCTTTTCTAACAATTATGACGGCTTGACATGCTTTTTTAAGTAGCAGCAATAAATTCCATACACTGGTATTAGTTTGTTCTGACACAGAATCCTACATACAAAGGGATGTTTCTTAACAGACAATACTTCATAAATTAATAATATTAAAAAAAAAACCTTGTACATTATGTTTCTGTGTACGTTAGCATATCAACCATAATATTAGGGACTCCGGTGCTATTCTAGTAGTTTAGAAAATGTCCATTCAGTTTTAACCCTGTCCCCCCTTTTGTGTTCCATCACCGTAAGAAATCAAATGCCCAGCTAGTTAAAATATATTTTAAGAGGCAACTTACTGATAGTTCGATCTTTATAGATTCTTTATAATGTAGCAATCATATTTCGTACGTTGATTTCCATGCTGCACCTTACTGAACCTAACGTTGATCGTTGCATATTTTGAAGAAAATATAGTTTACAAGACTCTAGTCTCTACCGATTATCTGCGAGATTAAAAAAAATAGCAAAACGATCGAACGATACAAATATTTATCAGAAGACTGACAAGTGCATTTGCGTGGTGCAGGTTCAACTAGAAAGATTTTTAATTTGTTATGTAATAGCTTTCCAAAATAGCACAACTTACGCCCTTTAGTTCTGGCGAACAGTGCTTTCTTTCACGTCCGCATTTCTATAAAGTATGGCATGCCGAGTTGACACTATTAAAAATCATTACGGATGTAAAATAAGTATCGAAATGTCCGTTTACTTTATCAACATGTACCATGAATACGCAATTTAGTTCTGGCGATCAGTGCTTTCTTTCACGTCCGCATTTCTATAAAGTATGGCATGCCGAGTTTACACTATTAACATTTATTACGGATGGTAAAATAAGTATCGAATAGTCGGTTTAATTTATCAACAATGTACCATGAATACTTATTATTCGTGCAAATAATACAGTAACACATATTCAAAAAATCTACTCAGCAATACATTTTGCCAGAGAATGGGCTGTTTAATAACCAGAGTAAGACTTCATACAAGAATTATTTTTATTTAGTTTCTTGTTGATGGTTTCTTTTAAAATTGAATGAGATGGTGCTGCTAATAAAGATAGCTTTTTACTACGCACACAATATCTGATCTTTTTTTGTGGTGGATTCACTACTCACTTGGTAGCTTTTGTAGAAATATGTTGGTATTGTTGTTTAAGAACAATCAAAATCAAGAAGATGCTGTATGTTTACTAATGAGACAACTCTCTATCAAAAACCAGGTTACGTATAAGTAGACAACTGATATTTGTCACCGTACGGACTTCAACCATGAGAAAAAAAACTATACACAGATACACACACATACATATATATATATAGCAAGCTATAAAAGGCCGCGTGGTGACAAATGTAAAACGATTCAAACGAGAAAAATAAAAGGCTTGTTTGATGTACAAAACAATAAACGAAAAATAAATATGATATACACCAACAAACTACAATCACTGAATTATAGGATCCTGACTTGCTTGTCTTTCTGTCACCTTTTGTCTCTTTTTCAATTTTTGACATCTCTTTCTTTATTTCAACAAATATTTATTTGAAAAACATTCTCTGTAATGGTGCACTTAATTTTTAATGGGCATGAAATATTTGCCACTAGTCATAAAGCAAACAATTATCCACCAATCGTTACTATTTTAAAATAACAGAACCACCTCGGTGGTCTCGATAATGGTAGCTTCGAGCGTTGAAGGGTTCGGGTTCTAACCCTTCGTTCTAGTCAAAAGATCGTTAAAAATCCGGTCCAGCGTGTCGATCAGTACAAATTAGACCATTAGGTCTTGCAATTGAGTTATTTCATATTTTTCAAGTCTGGGTCCGCTTTTATAGCTGAATATACGTCATGGGATTTTCTCATTGTTTAAGGCCATACGGTTGACATTTATTGGTTCCAACCTGATTGTTTTAAAACTTTGGAGGATACTTGACTGTTTCCACTGGACGATCAACAGTCAAGTGTCCATCTAAAATAACAGCTACATGTAGTACTACATGTACAACGACTTTAACATGATTAAATAATTCATAAAAGTTTCTTTTTGTCTTTATGTCAGCTTTAGCAACATCTCCAATTTGTAAATTTCAGAAACAAAGAAAAAAACGAAAGCTGAATATCAGAAGGAATATCGCGAAAGAAAAAGGTTACAAAATGTAGAAGAATACCTACAAAAAGAGAATGAGCGAAAGAGGAAGTCATATGTAAAAAGTACCGAGTTGTCAAAAAGAGATTTAGAACGAAAACGTAGAATCAACAGAGAAAATGTGAAGCTATATCGACAAAGAAAAAAACAAGAAAAGCAAGTTAAACAAAATGATGTTTCACATAAACGCACGTCGTCCAGAAAAGAATTAGTAGAGCTATTTCTAGAGCTAATAGAAAAATACACAAACTAGAAAAGAGTTGCAAACTTCCAACAGAAAAGTATGGAAACTTAAAAGAGAATCAGTAGATTAAAATAGTAAAAATGAATCAAAATCATACAAAATCAACAAAATAAGGAAAACATCACACCTTTGAATTCCGCGGATGCCGAAATGAGATATGTCGGTCTTGAGCCGTCCAAATATAAAACAATACGACGTAAATTACAATTTCACAATGTGCTTGTGGAAGAAATTAAGGCTGTTGATCCCTGCTTTACCAAAAACATAGTAAATGGGAAGGTAACAAAAAAACACAAAATGAAATCTATTACAAGTCAGGTTTTCGGAATCCGTAGGAGATCTCTCATGTCCACGTCAAAGAAAATGAAAAAAGTTTTGCGTAAGAGACTTCCAGAAATACAAGAAGAAATAAAAACAGCAGTTTTAACGTTTTTAAACCGAGGGGACAATTCGTCTGTAATGCCAGGGAAAGCAGATTATAAAACTGTTAGCGGTCAGCAAAAACAAAAGCACATTTTATCAGATCACATGAACAATCTGTATCTCAAGTTTAGGTCAGAAAATTTAACTATCAAACTTTCTTATTCAAGATTTTGTAAATATCGTCCGATAAATTTCTCTTTAGTTTCATATGCTACCCGTAACACATGCTTATGTATCAAGCACCAAAACATGGCTTTAAAATTACGCTGTCTTCATAAAATCGGTATAATTAATTGCGACAGTCCGGATGCTTTTGTAAAAGATGTTACAGACCACTTTGACGTAGACGCTTTATTTCCTGCTGACAGTGGTCCATTTCAATATGATGAATGGTCGCGAGTAAATACCGACGCTGGACAAAGAATGAACATTGTTTCAAAATCAAGTGATAGAGCCAGTTTCATAAAACTTTTTAAACCACAACTTTTTGAGTTTAAAGAACATGTCAATAGAGTCAGAAACCAGTATCATGCATTACAAGATCTTAAGGCTAATCTTCCTCGGAATCATATGATTGTGCAGATGGATTTTGCCGAAAACTTCAATTGCAAGACAGCTGATGAGGTGCAGTCGTCTTATTTCAACAAATGCTATGTTAGCTTGCACCCTGTGGTAGTTTATTACAAAGTTAATGACACATTGCATCATAAAGTTTTACATTTATTTCCAATGACTTAAGCCATAACGCAACTTTCGTTTTTCTGTAATCAAAAGGCTAGTTCAATTCTCGAAACTATTAATTTAGATTTACAATGTATTCATTATTGGACAGATAGCCCAACATCTCAGTACAGAAATAAACATATCTTCTCTATTATTAAAAGCACAAAGATCATTTCGGAGTTGATTGCACATGGGATTACTTTGAGGCGGGTCACGGGAAAGGTCCATGTGATGGATTAGGTGGAACTGTAAAACGGTGCGCTGACCTGGCTATTAAACAAAGAAAATGTACTATACAGAGTGCGGATGACTTCTACACGTGGGCATCAAGTAGCAATATCTCTGTAGCCTTTAAATATATATCAAAAGAGGATATAAGCCGATATTCCATCATTTTAAATGAAAACATTGCCAAAACTGCAAACCTGTCAAAGGAACCTTAAAGCTGCACTCAGTTTGGAGGAACGGCAGCTCCATCTGCATCAGAAACACATCGTGTTACTGTATGAGTTGTTTATCTTGTGAGTTCTGTGCTGGTTGGAAAATGTATAATCAAGAATATGCTGGTCAGAAAAATGTGCATGTTATTTATGAATCTGATTTTTAGTATTTACAATGGAACTAAAATAAACAGATGCTGTTATAAATGAATTGATGTTTACTTATTTATCAAAGAAACAATATTATTCATAGGATCAAAATTAAAATTATATTTCTCTTCCGTTAGCTGTATATTTAATTGTTGAGAAACTTAAACATACGATATCTAATTTTATCGTATTTTAATATTAAAGGTTCAATATGAAACAATGTGGAATAACTGCCTATCATATTACAGATACCATATGTTATAGATGTCAGGAATTATAGACCACCTTACGGCATTCAACAATGAGCAAAACATATACCCCATAGCATGCTACGACTTGACTTCTGCTATCCTTTTGTCAGTTACTTGCATGTTATCTGGTGGTCATTGTCATAAATTGAATGTATAAACACATGAAAATAACATACACAAACAAAAACACATTAAACTTGACATATATAACATGTATAAAGGGGAAAACATATATAAAAAAAGAAGATGTGGTATGATTGCCAATGAGACAACTCTCCACAAGAGACCAAAATGACACAGAAATTAACACTTATAGGTCACCGTACGGCCTTCAATAATGAACAAAGCCCATACCACATAATCAGTTATAAAAGGCATAATATAGCAATTTTTCATCGCCAGTATCAACATAGAGATAAAAGCGAAATTTTATTTTCTAACCCGCTCTAGGATAAAAGAACCAACAAAATAGATTTTTTATACATGTTTAAATATATATGTACATCAGGGCCCAGTTGTTCAAAAGTGTTGTTAAGCTAACGACTAGTTAAGCCTAACAACTCGTTAAATTTTAACATTGATGTTAGTTAATTACTGTGTTAAACTATGTTGTTCAAAAATATTTAACGACTCGTTAACTAACAACTTGTTAAAAATTTAACAACTGATTAATTTAACATTTTCCCATAACTCCCAAAATTACCCAAAATTCCTCCACTTCCTGTTTGAAAATGGCTGAAGAGCAACCCCCAAGAAAATTCCCAGAATTAGAGGGCAGAATTTTTCCAGTATGGAAGTGAACCTCATCAGTAGGAGAGTTGTAGAAGAATTGGCTTTACTGAGAGGAAATTCGGAAAGGATGTGACAGCTGATGCAAAAACAAAATGTGGGAAAAGATTACTGCTGAAGTGAATGCTCTTGGTGTGAGCTATAGGCAAGTTCTGACTGTAAAACCAAGTTCAGAAACCTCACAAGAGATGCTAAAGACAAATTTACGTATGAAAGAGGGAGAGAAACAGGACGGGAGGAGGACCTGCTCTAAAGCCTATAAGTATTGCTGAGGAGAATATTATAAATGCATTAAAAGACACCTCCTCCTTCAAAGGAATTGATGATGGGATGGAAACTTCAGTGGGCAAGTATTTTTGATTTACTAATGTCAGTAATGATGTGCTTCCATTAATTTGTTAAAATTCCTTTAAAACAATAAATCTGACGGTTATTTTTATTGCAATCATAGAAAATAATGCAGAAATTAATATCTCAGAGTGCGTCGTCTGCTATGACATTAGGATATCCCTTTCAACGAAATTCCCTACAGACGTCGCCGATGTGCTAAAAATAGAATTTTATGTTGTGTTATAATTGCAACCTTTCTCTTACCTTATATATAAAAATACCTTCTTATGGTATTGATGAGAAATAATTATCACATACAAATATCTATTTATCGTTAAAATTAAGGTATAACTATTGTTTTGCAAGAGGTGAAGTTTGTTGGCCATCACCTTTGGCTGTCAATTCTGTAATGCCCCTTACATCATCTTTTACCACAATGAAAAAAAATGAGCTGTAGTAAAATTTTCATAAAAAAAATCCTTTTACTTTTAAAGATTATTTAAATTTCAATAAAATTTATTTGTTTAATACAACTAAGAACGAACTTGGAATGAATACTTTACTAAAGTCATTGTGACATGTTTATAGTCCATTTCAAAATAGCCATGCATTATTAAAAATTGAGTTATCTTTCTTTGTGCCTGATTTTTTTGTAATTTTCACTTTATCATTTTTACAGGGTTTCCTCAGCAGACAGAAACAAGTGAGAGTAGACCAACACAATTCAGTATACAAGGTATGTATCTAAAGAAGATATTAATTCATACACGTTAATTGCAATAATATTATAATTGTAACCATAAGTAAAGAGTGAGATTATTTGCCCTTGTAACAAATAATTTGTTATAAATTTGAGAGTGTAAGTATAATCAATACAGGGATGGATCAAGCAATTTTAAAAGGGTTTCAACCCAGGACAAAAAGGGGTAGGGTTCCAAATATATGTGACACAGCCCCCGTTCAAATGCATAGATCATAATAAAAGGGGGGTTTAACCCTAGAACTGCCACTGCAATAAGGAATAATGTTCATGCATATTCTTCCTTTTTGTGTATAGTTTTTATATGACAGCTAATGAAAATAGTGACAAGAACAACTTTATTCAATTATTATTTTATTTGATTTTGATCTAATGAAGAGTTCTTATTATCAATCAAATATCCCAAAATAAAATGATTGTTAAAAAAAAGGAATTATAATGTATCTTCATTTTATTTCAGAAAGCTCATCATCTGATCCAATATATTTTGCTGAACCTGTCAGCTCACCAATTCCAGCACAGATTGCTGCCTCAGGATGCCAGACATCTGATGGTAATTATTACTTAGATTTTTGTATTATGCTTTGTAAATTATTTTACAATTCTGCATTTCATAAAATGAAAACGCAATGTTTCAGAATCAATATTTCATTAAAGAACTGAAGTTGATATATATTGCTGTGAAAAGAATCTATATATATATAAAAATGACTCATGGAGGGTCTTATACAGGGTCTCTGTAATAGCACGCTTTAAGTTAATTGTGTATCTATTGACTTACTTTCATTCAATTGGTCTTTATATATTTTCTAAAGTTGTAATTGACACAGAATATAATGACTTATGGAAAGAAGTAACAGCTATATTATTTTTTCTTTTTACAATACCTTTCGCCAATCTATGTTGTTCAATTGATGGGGATTTTAAGTCTTGAATATATGTATCTTGACTGACACATTTAAATATAAATATTCAAATATACATCAACTTCATTTCCAATTTGGTGGATAGTTGTCTCAAGGTCTTATAAGCAATCCTACTACCTCCATATTTTTATATACTAAACAGATAACAAATGGTTTTCCGATTGAATGGTTTTACACTAGTAATTTTTGGGGCCCTATATAGCTTGCTGTTCGGTGTGAGCCAAGGCTCCGTGTTGAAGGCCGTACCTTGACCTATAATGGTTTACTTTTATAAATTGTGACTTGGATGGAGAGTTGTCTCATTGGCACTCATACCACATCTTCCTATATCTATATGCAATGTATACCAATTCAACTGAGGCAATTTTAATGTTTCTATAATCAAAACTTTCAGAACCACCATCTTCTGTTGAGAGTATCTGGATTAGGAGACTGGAACAGGTTCATCAGAGAAATGAAGAAACACCTTATACTGAACATGCCAACCTACCAGTGTCTGCCCAAATACCTCCTTCATTTACTAATAGCAGCACTCAGCAACCACCAAAAGCCAGGTATATGTTTTATATGAAAGAATACAACAGCCTTTATAATTTCTACACACTAAATAAGTTGGATATGTACTGAATGCTCTTCAGCGTTGTATATATTTGGTTCTGAAACTTTTTTTAAATGGAGTCATCACTGATGTATGAGTCTTTTGTACCTGAATACATCCTGGAATATACTTACTCATTGCTAAAGGGATTATGATGATATAACTTGACTTAATTGGGCTTCCTTTGGACTGTGCTGCATATTTGTCTGATTAGAAATCATACCACATCTTCTTATGTAATGATTTGAATACTGATAAATATTCTTAAAGTGCCAATAAATCACTCTTATAAATGTTTTGTATGAGATTAATATGCATATTTGTTATGAATAAACCAGTTATTGAACTTCAAAAAGTTTGAAAAGGAAATCTGAGTGGCTAAACTTTATGAAATGAATAATTGTATACCTTTTATACCTATCCATTGAGTATGTCCAAAAGTTTATACAGCAGCCCTGTATAAAATCAAGAGTTATCTCCCTTTAAATTGTTTCATAAACTTGTTCTTTAATGATGAAATATGTCCTGTAAATGGGGATCATAATTCTAAATCAAATTATCCAATTTAACTACCTGTTATATGTAAGATTCAGAGAAATTTCCCAAATACTCATTTGTTGAATTAATTAAATGAAAGTCTGCATCACCTTTTGTTTAAATATTAATCCGAACACTGAATTTAATATGATCAATTTCTGTTAAAGAGTATTAGTTAAAGGTATAAACATTTATGTATGAGTTGTAGAAATCTTGGCCTTTGGAAAACAATTTTACATAAATAGTTATACCGGTTTATAATAACTATATTTATTTAAAAGATTTACCAAGTATTCATTTTTTATATATATTTCAGTGAGAATAAACGGACAAAGAAACCCAAGAGAACTGCAGAAGACGTGTATGAGTTGCAGTGTCAGGCATTAGAGAGCGACCTGAAAAGAAATCAGACTCAAATGGAACTATTTAAGAAGCAAATCGAGTTTTATGATTTGATAAAGACAAATTTTGAAAATAGTTGTACAGAGTCAATGTTAGAGGCTCTACTTCATTAAGTTTAATCAGCATTTATTTATAGTTCCATATTAATGTTATATTTCTGATATGTTTTATTGTTATTGATAAAATACATATTCTGAAAAAGCTTTTTCAATGTTTTATTCATGATTTCAACGATTAAAAATGTGGAGGAAATGTGGTCTCTGACACCTCTTCCATCCTGATCACCAAAGAAACGGTCCCCAAGATCTCCATCATTGTCTATCACTAATCCATCATCTTCAATATCTGGTTCAATTAATAAGATGCAAATATTGTGAAGAATAGCACAAGCAATGATGATCTTGCATGCTTTGCTTGGTGTCATTCTTATCTGAAACCAAAAGGTGAAAGTAATGTAGAATTATTGCCTTTTTTCACAATAGCATGTTAGTTTTATTTTAATTTTATTATCTTTAACTTCCAATTTACAACAAAAATACACAAATATAATAGCAATATATCATATATAAATCTATTGATATTATCTAATCAATACATCTTTCTACTAGGAAGCATTTTTTTCAAATATTCAAATATAAGATAGCATGTTAATTTGGTCTTAGATGTTAAAACTTAAACAAGAGTGCACACGCTGAAATGTCTTGCCTTCTTTACTAATCGTTGATATTATGTTGATATTCCTAAATATAAAGCTTTACTACAACTATCACATAAACTTAACATAATACAAGAAAATGAGGTCAAGGTCATATAAACCAAACAAGAAATACATGTACACCTAACAATCATTCAATACAATAAATATAGTTGACCTTTTACTTATAGTTTCTAAGAAACAGACTTAACCAAAAAAACTAAACATTGACCAATGAACCATGAAAAGTGAGGTCAATGTCAGATGAACCATGCCAATCAGACATGTACAGGTAAAGATTCTTCCATACTGCAAATATAGTTGACTTATTGCTTATAGTTTAAGAAAAACAGACCAAAACACAAAACTTAAGTTACTTAACACTGAGCAATGAACCATGAAAATGAGGTGAAAGTCAAATAAAACCTGTGAGACTGACATGCACATCATAAAATATTTCCATATACACCAAATATAGTAGACCTATTGCATACAGTATAAGAAAAACAGACCAAAACTCAAAAACTGAAATATAACCACTGAACCATGAAAATGAGGTCAAGGTCAGATGACACCTGCCAGCTGGACATGTACACCTTACAGTCCTTCCATACACAGAATATACTAGACATGTATAGATTCAGGATATCAAAGAACCCAAACAATCCAACTTTTGCTAAAATCAAACTTAGTTTAACTTTGGACCCTATGGACCTCAATGTGAACCAATTTGAAAACAGGTCCAAAATTAAAAATCTAAATACCTGTTTAGATTCAGCATATCAAAGAATCCAAGCAATCCAATTTTGTAAATGAAACAAAGTCTAATTTTGGACCCTTTGGATCTTATATTATATGGACTAATTTGAAAACAGGGCCCAATATAAAATATTAATAAACGGATAGATTCAGCATATAGATCCACAAAAATCAGTTTCTGATGAAATCGAACAAAGTTTAATTTTGGAGACCTCAATGTGGACCAATTTCAAATGGGGCCCAAATATCCAAATGAATTACAAGATAAGAACCCCAACAAAAGATGAAAGTTCTTTTTTTTTTAATCAACTGCATCTTTTATGTTCTATGACTGATCATTAAAATTTTGCATAAAGAATTGATTTTTTTTATGCTTTACCTCTGAGTGTAATATATGGAACCGTCTCTTCAGCCTCCCAAATGTTCTCTCTATCACACTTCTGGTTGAACAGTGGCATTTTGATGATCTAGTACAGGATTCTGGTATGGGGTCATCAAAATGGTCGACAAGGATAACCACTATCCCCAAGCAATACACCATTTGCCCATCCACCATTCTGTTCCATGTAGGTACACACCTATACATAAAGGTTTATATTTCTTTTACAGCAAATATTTTGTTAAAACTTCCATTTATATATTTAAATTGATATATTCAGCTTCAGGAGGAGTAACACTATTTACCTAAAATAATATTCAGCAAGACTATTTTCTATATAGATATAAGAAGATGTGGTATGAGTGCCAATGAGACAACTCTCCATCCAAGTCAAAATTTATAAAAGTAAACCATTATAGGTCAAAGTACGGTCTTCAACACGGAGCCTAGGCTCACACCAAACAGTAAGCTATAAAGGGCACCAAAATTACTAGTGTAAAACCATGTATTCCTTTTTCAGTTATTGTATATCAATATTTTTTAACATAGCCAACCCTTAAAACTAATTGATTGCTTCTTTATATGTATAGAATAATTGATTTTTAACATATAAATTATTTACTAAAGATATTTCTATATTCTTTTCTCAGTTATTGTATCTCAAAGATTTTTTCAATATAGCCCCACTTAAAACTAAATGGTTGCTTCTTTATTAATTAATTATATATATAAAATGTCCAATGATAAATTAATTATTTTGAACTGAAATTCAAGTTCTTAGATTGGCATTTTCACACCTTTATGTGTATCTAATGACAAAAGTAAAAATAATATTGATGATAAGAGCAAATAAAAATAGTGGTTTTATGTCCAAGAAGAAGATTTTGACTTCCGCAGTGGTAACCAATCTAAGATAAGAGATTTTGATTTTTATTGAGAAAATAAGAAGTCTTGACTGACTGCTAACATACAGTGCTTGAAAGGAATATGACTTATAAAAGATGACCAACATTGCAATAAAATACATACCTGTGAAGTCCTGAATATGTGGAATCATGACTGCTACCTGGCCAGTTTGCATTTATGTTTGTGAATTTACCTGCAAAATATAGATTATATAAAATGCAAAGAAGAAAGAAATGTTGTAATAGCATAAACAAATTTACATGTAACAAATTATCTTTAATTATTATATTTTTCTAATTAGGCAGCAACCATTTGATTTTCTGGGGGCTATGGATTTTTCCGGACAAACTTTTTTTTGCCTTTGGCGAAAAACAATCTATTTTTGGCGACAAGTCAAAAACAATTTTTCTTTCAATTTTAGCATTACATATAGTGGCAGCTGAGGGTGAAACAAACAAATTTTTTCTCAGGGTCAAAAACAAATTATTTTTCTCCAAAACTGAAACAAACTTTTTTCCAAAAATCCATAGCCCTCCCAGAAAATCAAATGGTTGCTGCCTTAAGAGGTGTAGCAAAAGTTTCAAATAGGGGACTATTTGGGATCATGCAACAGTGGACTAAAGAATAAAATTTATTTGAATCCATTATTCTAAAAGTCTTGTAATGGTAATCTTAAAAGGGGGTGTCCAAACATTTCAAAATATTAGTGTATATTTACTATAAAATTCATAAAACACAATGAATAACCATGACAACTGATGTACAATGCATAAATTAGGCCGTTAGTTTTCTTGTTTGAATTGTTTTACATTGTCATTCGGGGCCTTTTATATTTGACTAGGTGGTAGGGCTTTGCTCATTGTTGAAGGCATTACTATGACCTATAGTTGTTAATTTCTGTGTCATTTTGTCTCTTGTGGAGAATTGTCTCATTGGCAATCATACCACATCTTCTTTTTTATATGTATAGACTAACAAATTATGACTCAACTATATTGTTTCAAACTAGGAAACATGATTTTAATACAAATTAATTAATTGTGTAATGCATGTTGTATAATGCATAAATGTGCTGATCCACATCAGACCAATATTAAAATTATAAATTGTAGGGTAACCTAGGTTAATCTTTCTTTCTTTTGGATGGAAAGGGAAATTTAAGAAATGTATCTGAAACAGCAGTGGCAGATAAGGGTTGGGAAACCTCCTTTTAGGACTATCAGTGCATTTGAATGGGGACATGTAGTTGGAACTCCCTTTATCTTATGTTGGGAACCCCTTTTTTAAATGGTTGGCCCTGAACAGAATCTTTTTCTTATTGAAGAAAAATGACAAATAACTTCTTTTATTATTTGACTTAACAATATTTTAAGTTACCTTTTAGTAGGTAAACCATATAAAATCCTACTTTTATGTCTTTGATGAAGGTTTACACTTGAGTGAAAGTGAAAGTGAAAGTAAAATTTTAATATGTGAGAAACAGACTATAGGGGTCCCAGTCATACAAAAAGTTGAAACCAGTTTATTATGTTATGAAGGTCAATGTCATATTAGAAAAATGTTTTACCTCTGGCATCACAAACAGCCTGCACATTTACAGAATGTACACCTTTCCTATTGACGAAGGATGGTTCATCTTCTGATGGAGCCTGAATACGGACGTGTGTCCCATCTATTGCCCCTAGTACATTTGGGAAACCACTGAGACGGTAAAAATCTCCTCTTGTTTCGTCCACATTCCTCGGCCACTTGATGAACTCGTCCCGTTTGTTACATAAAGAAGTCAATACATCAGGCACAATACGTGAGACAGTTCCTTGTGCAAACCTGTAAACAGAACATAAACATGTACAATTTTGAAGATCGTTAAAGTACAAAAATAAATAGTGTATTTACCGTTTGTTTATATATTATTTAGAAAATCAACAAATTGAAAGTATCATTCAAACATCAATCAAAGATAATTATAGAAGTCGATTAACACCACATTGCCAATGTTTACTTTATTTTAAATGACATAAGAAAAATATAATGAAATCTTACCTATTGTGTCTCCAACTACTTGCAAGAAACTGCCTGTAGCTAAAAATCTCAGGGTTACCATGACCATCTGTGATACAGTGAGAGCATGGTTTCTCTTTGTTTTTCTCGATATATCATTACTAACTAGGTTGGAAATGAAAGTAATTCCCTCTCTACCAAATCTATACCGTTCTCGTAATTCCTCATTTGACAAATTCAAAGTAAGGTCATCTTTGAGGCGAAAATGCCTTTCTTTTCTGTGAGGTGGAACAGGTAATTGCATGAAGGCGGCCATGTTTAACAATAACTTAAATATTTAATCGACCTCCAGAAGTTGTTAAAGTTAACGACTCTTTAACATTAATTTTGTCGTTAAATTTTTGAACAACAGTTAACAAATTTGTTAAATTTAACGACACTCTGACGACACTTTAACGACTGCGTTAGCTTAACGACACTTTTGAACAACCGGCCCAGTATTATAAATTTATAATATATTATACATAAACTCATCATAGGACGTAACGATATTGCGCATTCCGTTTGATTGTTCGTTGGTGTTTAACGCCACCTTCTTAGTCCATCTTCCATACTTAAAAAGTGTTTTACATCATCTTTTCATGAAAAAAATTGTTCTGAAACAAGTTTGACAGAAAAAAATGCAAAGTTTGTGGTGAAGAAAGTCAAAAGATTGCTGTAAGACAATAAGTATGCAGACATTAGTAAATAAATCTTCATTTTATCACACGAGAAACACGAGGTTTATGTGAATTTATAAAGTTTGAAATAATAAAATACCTAAAAAGAAATGGTTTCAAAGGTTTAAGCATTATTTTTTTTATTTATAAATCATACTATCAGATAACGACGTCAACGGAAAAATTAAAGACGTCATTTTTTTACAACATTTTTATTTATCTCAACTTCAACTTCAACGATCAATACTACGTAATGGTAGAACATTACATGCTAAAATTTTTAAGGTGAATAGTATACACTATAAGGATGCTCTATGTGATTTGTTTAGACATTTTGATGCAATTTATTTTCTATCATTTTTGAGCCGGTACTTGGGCGCTTTACCGGAGAAGCAGTGTATACGCGCCAAAATGGTTTGCATCTAATTATTAAAGTTATGTTTGTAAAACCGTTATTTTGTGCAAGCTTTTATTTGTTACAGTTTATATTTTAGATAATGTAGATCATGTAGATACAATGGAAAGCGTTGGTTCATTAAAAGATACCACGAACCCCGAAGATGAGTGATATCTTTCAAACGATCCAACAGTTATCTCCATTGGGTCTATTATTTGAACTATTGTTGAGAAGTCTTTTCAAGAATACAGTTCTTTCATTAATTAGGCCCTATTATCAATGAGTTCAAATAAACACCTAATTATCTTGAATGATTCAGAAAATGAGATGATATTTAAAATAAAATCGAATGCTTTATCTGTATACTGTACTGAAATTTCTATTGAATTATAATGAATTTTATTTACAAAATAAGGCATATTCGAACTAATTGTCAATTAGATTTAATACGTGTGTTATTGAGTTTCTAGTAAAAAACAATTCTAGGCACATCACTATCTACTTAATATGCAAATTTAAAGATATGCATTAAAAATTTGTAAAAGAGACGAAATAACCCTAAATTTATAAAAACAAATAAACACATTGAATGGCTAATTTGACGTTTTACTGGTCAAGATATCTGATTTGATGTTTTAATATTTAACAGGGCTCATTTGACTTTTCGATTTGTTTATGCTGCACAATAATGGCGACCATGTAATTCTGTATGTCCAATTTTAGCGCTAAATTAAAGGGACAGAACTCGCACCGATCAAAATTATCGTATTTTACCAACAATATCAAATTTCAGCTACAATAGTTAAACAAACATTATTTTCGGATATGTCCATTGATATAATTTCACACAATATTTCATGAAAGCAATCAATAAAGTATTTACAATCGCTTATTTGATACAGATACTTGATATCAGACCGTATAGACTAGAGGGGTAAAACAGAAGTCCATTACTTTTTCAAAAGCCTGGCTATCCACATTTGATTGTACATTAAAATGATGCAAAAAGTCCATAGCTTTGACGTTTTGTTTGTAAAATATATTAACCGGGATATTTTTTATGAAAAATCGGTTTAACAAACACAGCCTAACCTGGAATTTGAAAATGTCTGAATTTGGACATAAATCTAAAAGACAAATGCATTTTAAGTGTAAAACAACACATGGGAAACTTTTATATTTTGAACTTTATTGATCTTTCCTGTAGAATCATAAATCTACAAAACTTACAATATGATGTACCATAACTTTTCATAGACTGAAAATGTTTTAAAATAGAGTCAAAATTGCGCTTTACGTGCCCATCTGGTGAAAAAAACGACCATACTGATAATTTGAATACATTGAAATTAAGGAAATGTCGTATGAATGCTATTGAGAGAGACCAAATGACGTAAAAATAAGCAACTTCTTTTTTTTTTAGAATTTTGTATAGTCCAGTGAATAATTTCACTTTTTATAGTCAGGAGAGTTAATTTGACATTTTAAAACACAAGAAAGTTGACGTTTTGGATTGAGTCACTGTATAGGATTAAATATTGTCCGCCATAAAATTATGTCCACCAGACACTTTTTCACAGAAAATTGTGTCCACGGCCATAATGTTATTATGAAATATCGTCCGGACGATATTTGCCAATGATCGTGTCCACAGATGTGAAAAGGTGTCCTTCAAAGAAAGGACAATATTTCATATGAAAAAGTGTCCACTCTCAATACCTAGAAAATGTTAACATAGCTTCAGTTCTTTATCTACATTGATTTTTAAAATTAGCATGGGGTTTTGTCTCTATTAAAGAATGGAATGTAAACTGGAGTATTGAATTCATACAGAATGTGATCACCACCATATGTAATTAAACATAAATTATACAATAAAAATGTTCTAATACACATAAAAACAGTAATACATTTAATTAAACTTAATATGAACTATGTGAATAATAATACATTTCTTTTCAAAATACAAAATCATGTAATATTCAAGAATAGTACTCATAAAACTGATCTTCCTACATTTTGCCTTTCTTGAAAATTTCATAGGTTTGTTTCAGTAAAAGAAAATTAAATATAGCTAAAACATTTTAGTGACTTTTTTATCATCTCCCTTTAAAGGACACTTTTTAATGTGAAAAAGTGTCCTCTTATTGAAAATAAACCTTTACAGGACAGAATTAATCGTATTTTATTATGAAATTATGTCCGATTAAATGGACACTTTTTCACAGCATCGGACACATTAAATATACCTTTCCTGTGAAAAGGTGTACGGGTGGACACATTTTCACAGGACACTTTCATGGCTCACAACGGCATATAATAACATAGAAAGCAAACACAGAGACTCAAAGCTAAACTAATAAAAGCTCCTTTAAGTTAGTTTAAACTTTGAATTAGCAAAAGCATGACTGGCGGCTATAAGTGACATAAAAAGTGCAGCTTTATGTTCTGTGTTAGGTGCACATTAAATCAGTATGTTATTATCCGATATTGTTTTAGTAACGATAATAATTTTCAGTGAAATATTTCTTCACTTTGCCCCAATATTGTATCATGGAACAAAATAATAAAATTCAATTGTAACTTACATGTTAATTATAAGCTGAAGATAGTGTTTTATGAATTTTTAAACGTTTGTTTCTTTTATATATGTTTATATCCTTATATTCAAAATAAAGACATTAACTAAGTAACCACAAAATCACGAACGTATCCCACATTTCTGTTTTAGAAAAAAAAATTGTAATATACATGTAACTTTAAGCAGAAGATGGTTTTACTATTTGTTTTTTTTAACTTCAAGCACAGTATTCCATTAACCACAAAATGGTTGTCCCATCTGATTTTTTCCGGATTTAAAAAAAAATTGATAAAAATTGATAAATACATGTAAGCTTTCGGCCGAAAATGGTGTTTGCGAATTATTAAACTTATTTGTTTTCTCCTTGTTCTATGTTCTTTTTCTTTATATCTTATATAGGTTTGGTTATTTTCCAAAACTGTTGTCAAAATGCTTTACATAAATGCAAATCAGGTGTTTGAATCACGTGGTTTAATTCACTTTACCGTACGGGTTGTGCTCATTGTTGAAGGTCGTACTTATAGTTGCTTACACCTACGTCATTTGGTCTCTGGTGGATAGTTGTCTCATTTGCAATGATATCACATCTTGTAATTTCTATATACATTGAAATTGTCGTTGTAGAATCTAAAGCATGTTAGTATATATATAAAAGTAAGAAGATGTGGTATAATTGCCAATGAAACAGTTCTCCACAAGAGACCAAATGACACAGAAATTAACAATTATAGGCCTCCAAATAGGCATATTATAGACAATTGTGACGGCTTAGTAGTGCGATGGGTATTGTTTAGTTAAAAGCGTATGAATTTGACCTAGTGAAAGTTTTTCATGGTTTTTACTCAAATTTAATATACTAGTTTCAATTCCAATTCCTCACAATATTGATGATTTATTTAAAGGTATCCTTAAAAACAAAATAAAATCAATACACATAATTGAACAATCAGACATTCAAGTTACTATTTTACCTATTTGCTGGGCGTAATCTGTGAAACGTTCGAAAAGTATTCTTATTTATACATGTACTGGTTATTCAAAGATGAAACAGCTGTAAATAATCAATTGGATCGTAAGTCAAATACATAGGGTTTAGTTAGGCCAGTTCATTCCTTTGTGTGTGTGGGGAGGGGGTTATACGGAGAGACATTGTTTCCGACTTGAAAAACAAAGAAATTTTTAAATTATGTTTTTCCTTATTTTCAATTGTAACAAAGTATTTGTTCATTTCCCTTTTAAAACACATAATTTTTTAAGCAATTGTGAAGGTGGCTAAGCTAAGTGTGATTCATTCTAGTCAGAAAGTTTCACTTCTTTTAATAAAACACATGACTGAAATATCGACTTCGAAAACCAGCGGACAGCATCTTTAACATTCAAAAACTGCAATGTTTTATTTAAACAGTGAATATCTTGTATTGTGCTAATAATGGTCCACAATATACCAAAAACATCAATCCTTGATATTGCAATCGTTTCGGATACACTGATTTTATGACGACAATTCAAGAATTATCGGGTAATATATTCGTGATCGAGTTTTCAAGCAACTCTGAACAACTAAATATCTTCACCAGACTTAACTGAATATATAATTTACGGGTGCGTCTTTTACCATAGAACACCACAGAATACCGCAAACAAAACACAGAATACCACAGAACTTCCAAATATTTATACTTCAGACATAACAGCTGTTGTTATTGCTAATTCATTGTATAATTTGACATTATTTATTCCAAAAGCAATAAGTAATTGAAATTTAACATTCGTGTTAATCCGTTTTTTACAAATTAAAGAAATTACGTAACCAGCCAACTATTTGTTGATTTGGAAAAATATTAAGTTATGATTATTAGCAAGCGTGCACTGGTGTGAAATAAGTGAATGTACTTTACTTCATAGTATTGCAGTCCAATAAGTGTTCTTCAAAGTGAATTCAACATTAAATGACTGTGCCGTCTATTTAAATCAGTTATGGACATACGATACAGTTTTGATTCTATAGTGATTTTTTATGAAGATTAACATACATGTACCAGCTCTTAACATAACAAATAAGAAACTGATAGTAAATAGTAGCACAGTTAATGTGTCCTTATTAATGATCATCACTTGTAATGTACGGAAAGGTTACCCGGTTTCGTATATTATGCCGCCACGGTACAAAAATAAACGACATGCGCTTCGTTTTGTTCAAAGGCGCTAAAAGACTAACAATTAAAGAAGATGAAAGACCCCCTCCCCCCCCTCCTTTCCTATATTATTGAAAACTATCATCCTGCATTGATATTAATATCTGGGTGTAAATTAGTCCAAATAATTATGACGTTTTGTACGGTTTTTATAAAAAATTTTGGACGCATTCCAACGTCTTAGGAAGGCGAAACAGCAAAAACAAAAATAGCCTTTCTAGACGTCATATTTATTTGGACTAGGTGTAAATTAGATACACCCATTCGGGCTAACGCCACTAACGCCATCAAAGGTGTATTTAATACTTACATTATACATATATTTGTATAGTTGTGTCGTTGTGTCGTTGGTTGCAGTTTATTGTAAAAAATACACACTTGACTTTTATTACGTACAATAAGATATAATTAGATAATCTTCACTTCAAGAGGAAAACCTCAGTTGGTAAAGGGACATCAACTCAAACTACAGTACAAATTAATTAAAAATGTAAGAAAATTATTGGAGTGTTGTTTCCATTTTTTTTTTTTTTTTGCTTTTGAGCTCCCTATCCAATCAACACCTGTAGCTACCTGAGCTATATTTTTATAGTATTCAATCTGAAAATGCTTTCATCGTAGATTTTCTGAACCTGGTATAAAACCAAGAATTGTCTGTACTTACTGCAATAATATGCATAAATTATTGATGATCACGATTGCAGTGAACAGAAAACCTACAAGTTTGAAATAACCATAACGCATTGGGCAATATGGTGATAATGACAATGTCAATGATGATAATGACAAGGTCATATCTTCATTATGTTTATCTGAATGTTTTCATCTTCAAGATGTGAGATTTTCCGTCCGTAAAGTTATTTATTTTTATGGAGCCTGTGCATTTAGTTTTTAGTGGTTTCAATGTTTACGTTTTCTAAAACCCCGCAAAAGTAAAGCATTGATGGAGGCATTCTAGTATAGTTTGTATCGAAATTAGAAATTTTCCACTAGTAAATATTGTCTATTGATGTAAAAAGTTATTTATCAAGATTACATTAATTGTACCATTAATAAAAGATAATTTTTATCTTAGGATATCTCTATTTAAACTATCACCAACTGTACAAAACGAAATATTAAACAAACGTAAGATCGAACATCGAATTTTTTTTTTTTCGTTTAATCAGAGAACAGATCAGCGACAATGCCCATACTGTTACCAGGGGTGTGTTTGGATATACGCCTAATGCGTCCTATGGTTACCTATAGGTACCTCAGGGTACCTATGGTTAGATTTTGAGAAATAAATCTGAACATGGGTGACCTTTTGTACCTAGGGTTCACCCACGGTTTTTGTTCATTTACGACCTATAGGTTGCCAATCCTACCCATATTTAAGAGCATGGTTAGATTAAAATATTACGTCACATACATGGCAGAAAGCATAGCCGAGGAGGTTGGACTATAAGAGGAAATTGTTCTAATTGATTTTCCCGTAAACAACAGGAACATTAAGACTTTAATAAAGAAATCGGAATTACAATATATATTTAATAGTAAGTTTAATAAAAAAAAGGAGAACTTTTAACAGTCGTGGACAATGTTTTAAGGTATCTAACACGTGTGCAACATGCTTGATTCCTTAGACTGTTGGTATTTGAAATATTTTGCAGTTCATGCATTTTATCATTTATATAGAAATAGAATGGTAATAAACAACATCGTCTAGTTGGGCCGGTTCCCTATAAAAAGACAAATAGATAACTATAAAAAAAATATATGTTTACCTCCCCTTTCCCCTTCCCGGTTTTTACTATATATTCCCAAGTACAGACAAATATCAAACCAGTGCATCTTGAAAGGTTTTTACGCAGGACATGTCAGAAAATTGAACACTTTTCTGGATTATGACAGGCATTGTATTTTTTCAAGTTTGCAGAAAAAAGTTAGATAAACTAGACACATGAATTTCACTTGTTACCGTACAATCAGTTGCAAAGTTTAGATCACCCATTGTCAAGTTGTGTAGATATCCATTGTCCCTATTTTGTCAATTACAATGATACAAAGAATAAGTCTACTACAATAATTACACGCAGATCGATCGTTTCCAACTGATATAAAAATGATGTGGTATGATTGTAAATGAGAGAACTATCCATCATAGTCGAAATGAAGTGGAAGTAATCAATTAGAGGCTACCTTACGAACTTCAAAAGAAGAAAACCCATACCGTATAGTCGGCTATAAAAGGCCCCGACATGAAAAGTGCGAAACAATTCAAAGGACAAACTAACAGCCTTATTTACAACAAAACAATTTACGAAAAACAAATATGACAAAAATTAACCAACGACAACCAGTGTACTACAGGCTCCTGACTTGGGATAGGAACATAAAGAATATGGCGGGGTTAAACAAGTTTGTGCGCGCTCAACTCTCCCTTAATCTGAGACATTGACGTAACAGCACAACATGAGAACAAACTGTAAAAATCAGTTACAATTGGCTTAACTCAAAAGATCGGTACTTAGTTTAGCGTAAACCGAGAAAAAGAAATGCACATTAAATGAAGGCCCTGATTATTTTTTTTTTTAGTTTGGGAAGCATAAAATGCACTTATATTTTATTTATCTAGGTCTTTTCATGCCTTGAAACATTTGCAAGTGCAGATGCGGGGTCAGACGGGGCGCACTAGGCCCCCCACTAAAATATGGAGGGAAATTGAATTTATAGGTAAAAGTACAGCACTTTTTTTGTCAAAATAGGGTCCTTTCCTATTTGACTCCTTATTTTGATGACCGCCCCTAACATCAAATCATTGATCCGCGCCTAAAGTGCATACTTCTTTTTTATACTCGGAGTAAATTTTGGGTGTATAAACAGGGTAATATCTGTCAAATATTTAGATTAACTATAATAATACTTATACTAATATTTTATTTTCATAATCATAGGGCTCATCACAACATATCAATCAAGTCACAGATACAGACAATACACTATAACTATGATTATGAATGCATATAACAAAAATAATTGCTGAATAATAAAAGGGAAGAGTGAGTCCATACGGTATATATAGAAAGGAGGAAAACTCCTGGTTTACATCAAACATTGTTAAACTTATTTTTAAAATATATATAAAATAACAAATTTTTTTTTAATTTTTGTCACGATACAATATTAGTTCTAAGATTTTTTGCCCTTCTTATTTCAAATAAAGAATTAAGATAATCACTGAATTCAGATATGTAGGAAGTCCGAAATTGGAATTAAATTCTCCTTTGCCTGCTTGTCCGAACTTAAAGCATTTCTAAACTAATTGATATGCAAGTGTTAATTTGATGGATATAAAATTGAAATTGGAGACATCTCCTGGAGATGCACCAAACAAATGTTTAAATGTAGGATTAGAGAAAAGAAACTCATCAAAGATACCAAGCTTATAATTTTGCATTCCAGGGTGAGTTTCGTCTACAAAAGACTCATGATTGACACTCGAATCAAAAAGGTTTTAAGGCGAAATAAGGTACCATGTTAATGAGTATTGTGAACCCAAAATATTCTAAAAGTCTTTTCCAAATGCAGTAAGAACTGATCGCAAATGTAAAGTTTTGCTTATGGAAAAAATAATGAGTGACGAACAACAAATTGTATTGATTAATTGCAACTGCACGTTTAGGTGGCTATGTACATTAAAATATACAGTACCGATACCACAGATCTTGTAAAACTTTATTTTTCAAACTGGAGAAATTTCACGCCCGTGTTGTTTTAAATCGCTGGGACACAAGGACAGAACTATAGATTGTTTCAGTCGAAAAGAAACATACGTTCTGTGTTTTATTCCAGACTAGGACAGGGTACTCTTGGTATATTTACTGGATTTGTTATTTCCTGGGTTTGTTATTTTATGATTTGTCATTTTATGATTTGTTATTTTAATATTTTTGATTTTACAGTATGCAAAAAGTAAACATATTTAGTGAAAGAGTTAACATAAAATATGTTTAAACTAACTATGCCAACAAAGAAAAACAAAATGGCATGTAGACACTTTATAGACAAAGCACAAAAGCAAAAATGATATGTATACGAAAAAAGCAATATAACACAATGATGGGATTTATGAAGCCGCGCAAAAAGGTTACTAAACAGTTAAGAACACTGTTACACGTAATTAAGATGATAAACAACGTCAGTACCTAAAAACAATACTTCAAGACCATCATGTATTGCTTGTGAAGTTGATACGGAATATTTATCAATAAGGTCTTGGTATCTTTCGATGATTTTTTTTTTTAGTAAAATGGACGAGACGTTCTTGGAAATAACACTGGTTAATCAAATGTCTGCTCAGACACTGGTGACGTTTTATAAAGTCTGAGTAGCAGCTGCAAGCTCTTGAAAACCAAATGAGTTGGGAAATGTATATCCCATATGCAAATAAAGTTGGTATATTGCTGCTAAGGTGGGGAAATTTATAATTTGAAAATTAAAATCGTATTGTTTGTCATAGATTCTGGTACTGAAATGACCGCTTATGTCAAATTCGAGGTATAAGTCTAATTATGAGGTAGAGCAAGCCAGCCATGTCTGTTGTTTCTTCATTTTCTAGATCTGGAGGATATATTAATGGAACCCAATCAGAAAAGTTTGGATTGTGAATAGAAAGAACATCATCAATATATCTGAATATGAAATTAAATGATCTGGCTTCTTTGATCTTCTTGTTTTTGACAATTTGGTATTGTCTGCCTTTCTGGAATACAATAAGTAGTGTCTACTCAAGTTTAAAGACAGAAAAAATAGCAGAAATATTTAGAGTTTACCAGAAAAAAAAATCTGTTGGATAGGGCAGGCATTTAGTCAACACTAACTCTTCAAGTCTTTTCAAGGGTTTCTTGCCGTTTGATTAAAGCCGAATTGTGGAAGTGAAGCTGACAGTGTTTGCGGTTAATTTTGTTTAAGGTAAGGGTAAGTACATTGAACGAGACGAACATAGTACATAAATCTCTAGACGGAGACTTTCATTTAAAAAAAGAGGCCAAAGATATTAAAGGGATATTCAAACTCATAAGTCGAAAATAAACTGACAACAACATGGCTAAAAAAGAAAAAGACAAACCACAGTACACAAAACACAACATAGAAAACATATAAAAAGACTGAGCAACAAGAACCCTACCAACAACTGGAAGGGGATATAAGGTGATCCGGAAGGATAAGCACATCCCTGCTCCATATGTGGCATCTACGTGTTGCTCATGTTAGTACAAACCCGTTGATAAGTCTAATTCGGTAGGTCACATTTCGGGGAAAAGTGGACGGGATTGTAGTTACGACAATTGGAACATATCTGTCGTCATCTGTGAAACAGATATTCCATAACGGTCAATCAACTCGTGATGGCGTCCGTAGAATTTACGAAGGTATGATTTGAACTTCACCACTCGGAACTCTTGGTTTAATAGCCTCCTTATGAGCAGCAACCCTCTAACAAGGAAATCATGATAGGAAATACAACCCCTGAAATATTGTATTAAATGGGAGATATATACTCCATAAGCAGGCACTGCTGGAATGTTGCTACATAAAAAATGGAAAGTTCACAATTGGGAAGCTGAATCATCTCTTTTGTCGGAAGTTTTGTTTTCAACGGACCCTCATTGTTAATTTCTAAATGTGATCAAGATATGAGGTAGACTTATCTGTATTTGTTGTTTCTTTTATCTTAAGTTCGATGGGATAGATGCATTCATCGTAGTCACCAAATTTTTATTATTTAATGAGAGAATATCACCAATATTGCTAGCGCTGAAAGTGATTTTAAAGGATACTGCTTCCTAAGAAATTTCTGGAACATTTTTGGCGAATCATAAGTCCTTCATGGCTTCAATGAACATTACATTGAACAGCAAATCTGAGGACTTACCTTGTTTGTATTGGATACCTAAGCTTCACAAAATTCCGTACAAACAACGGTACATTGACGGTTCATCTGCATGTTCTACAAATAATTGTCTATTAGATCGACAAAAATTCTGTCCGCAGTGAAAGAGGGTCTTCAGAAATACTGTGAAACTGTTTACTCGCGTAGTGATATTAACCATATGTGGATTCTAAAAACTCTAAAGAACTTCTGGATAATTTTAAATCTCGATCTTTCTCTGAAATTAATTCTATCAAAACTTGATTTTTCAACCCTGTATACCACCATTCCCCATGTGAAATTGAAAAATCGTCTAAAAGAAATAATTCACAATGCTTTTCAATATAAAATGGTAGCATACGCTATAAATTCATTGCTTTGGGATACCATACGGCATATTTTGTTAATAGTGAACAAAAAGGTAAAACATGCTACACAGAGGAACAAGTGATCAGTATGCTGGAGTTTCTTATTGACAACATGTTTGTTAAATTTGGAGGTAAACTTTTTAAACAAGTTGTCGGCATTCCTATGGGAACGAACTGTGCGCCTCTCCTTGCTGACCTCTTCTTATTTTCACATGAGTCAGAGTTCCTTCAGACACTTGTCAAAAACAAGAAGATCAAAGAAGATAGATCATTTAATTTCACATTCAGATATATTGATGATGTTCTTTCCATTAACAATCCAGCCTTTACTAATTTGGTTCAATTAATATATCCTCCAGAACTAGAAATTAACGAAATAATAGACACGGCTTCCTCCGCCTCCTTTTTAGACTTATACCTCGAATTTGACATAAGCGGTCATCTCAGTACCAGAATCTATGACAAACGAGACGATTTCAATTTTGAAATTATCAATTTCCCCACCTTAGTAGCAATATACCAACTTCACCTGCATATGGAATATACATTTCCCAACTCAATCGGTATTCAAGAGCTTGCAACTGCTACCCTGACTTTATAAAACGTCACCAGTGTTTGAGCAGAAAGCTGATGAACCAGGATTATGTCAAAGAACGTCTCGTCCTTTTTCTAAAAAAAGTCCATCGGAAGATACCAAGACCTTGTTGAAAAATATTCAGTATCAACTTCACAAATAATACATGATGGTCTTGCAGTATAGATAGGTACTGACGTTGTTTATCATCTTAATAACGTGTTATAGTGTTCTTTTATTTGTCTTTGTAAATTATGAACCTTTACTGTTTAGTACATCTTTGGTAATATCCTTTTGGCGTGGCTCGGTACTTAAGCATCCAACCAATGTGTTGTTGTGCTGTGGTCATTTTTTGTATTCTTGTCTTTCATGTTTGCTTATGTGCTTTGTCTTTGTTTTCTTTTTGACATATTTGTTTGTTTTATAGTGATTAAGATTATAACACAATGTTGACTGCTGTACCCCTATTTTTGACATTTTTACCTATTATGTCCGTTTGTTTTGTTCACACATTGTTTTCAATATAATGGAATTTTATGCGACTGTCATACAAGTGAGAGGTTTGGCTAGCTATACAACCAGGTTTGATCCACCATTTTCTACATAAGGAAATGCCTGTACCAAGTCAGGAAAATGACAGTTGTTTTCCATTCGTTTGATGTGTTTGAGCTTTTGATTTTGCCGTTGATAAGGGACTTTCCGATTTTAATTTTCCTTGGAGTCCTTTGAATTCGGTATTTTTGTTATTTTTCTTTTTTTTTTGTATGAAGTCAGCCTCATTCAGAAATTTGGAATAAGTCGGCAAGATGAGGAGCACACTTGGTTTCCATGGGAATGCCGGTTGTTTGATGAAAACCATGTCCCCAAACGTAACAAGTATGTTGTCAATCAAGAAATCAAGCATCTTGTTCATGTCAGTTTCAGAGTGATTTATTACAAAGTTCGATGCATCCCTCCCTAAAACAAGATACTTGTATTTACGTTGACCATCCTTTTTTATGAAACAAAGTAGGACAAACACCTCCAATTTGTCTATTAGTTTGGAATAGGGAATACTTGTGTAAAGTTTAGAAAAGTCACTTGTTTTAATACTAGTCCATGATAAAAAAAAAGTCTTAGATTATATGTACTCCAAAAGATCTTTGGATTTTTTTAGTATCCACATTTGATTCACGCTACCTCTGGAATAGCTAGGTTTACAATACTTTTAAAGCCCGGCTTTGATTGCTGATAAAATTGATTAATCATTAAGAAAGAAGTTTCATGGAGCACTTGGAAAACTGAGCAATACGACGATGTGTGTAAGGACACGTATGTAGTTTAACAGTTTTGAATATAAATTTTAAATTACTAATGTCAGATTTAATTTACCAGATTGATCAACAATTCAACAATTTGATTGGACATATTTATTGAAGAAATCGCTAACCATTAGGCTAACGTGTAACGCGACAGCATGTGATATCATATCGCAGACGACCATTGTTTCTTTTCAACTGGAAAGACTGTAGAAATTGTCCACCACTACAGGCAACCGTTTGTCTGTCCAAATAAAAGCTTGTCCAATTACCTTCATCCGTTTCCTTCGTGCTTTGACTTTGACAGCTCAATCTGCTGTGTAGGAAACAACAGTTATATTCATATCTGTAACTACCACCACCAGTATTTCTACTTAATTTGAATTCGTTTAAGAGACCGTTAAAACATGACACCCTCTGTCTATCCAAGTAAATGACCTCTCCTTTACCTCCGTCTGTAGTAAACCCATTAAGTACTCTCCCTGTATCGCATGCAGCTCCGGTATGCCTACAGCACTTGTACTTGTAACGGATCTGATTGGGATTACTTCCAGATCGCTCTAGTTTGAACATATTAATAACGTTACCAGGACCTCCACAATCAAGTCTGTGACGATCAAGATAGACTGTATCTCCTTTTCCTGCGTCATTCCAATTTGTAGATTTGTCCCAGCATCCATAAGCTTTGTTTGACAATAGAATTAGATATCCAAGACACATTACCATACCCACAATGCTAAACATGATGAAACTGTAATAATAAAAATGAGCGAAATATCTTGAATGGATAACATTACAACAACAAATTGGACGGTAAACATTAAAATTAAAATAAAATGCATTGTAAATGTAAAATAACTCTGAGAAAATCTTTCACGTATAATTGTATTACCATAATTCTACAGAATGTATAATATGATGCAGACCTAATTATTCTTAGCCTGAAAATGTTTGAAAATAGGGTCAATATTGCATTTGTCGTGCCTTGTGAAAAAACGCGAGCATGGTGACCACACATTGTCTTTGAATTTTTAGATTCAGCATAAAAAGGTCTACCGAAATAAATGAAAATTAAAAAAAAAATGAAAATAAAAAATTGGTCTTAATTGATATATAATAAATGATCCCAAAATAAAAATAAAATAACAAAAATACCGAACTCCAAGGAATATTCAAAACGGAAAGACCTTTATCAAATTGCGAAATCAAAAGCTCACACAAAACAAACGAATGGAAAACAACTGTCACATTCCTGACTTGGTACAGACATTTCCTTATGTAAAATTCATAAGGGGTTCCGTGGAACCCTGTGTCTCGCCTACGACTGCTGCTGTCAGTGTAAAAATGTAATGTTGACTTACAAAGTGAGTCCATTTATCAGTAAAATACTGAATTTAATTAAAAATTAAAACTTTACTTTAGATGCTATTTCTTGGTCTTGGAGATTAGATTCTGTCCAAGTTTCATACCAATCCATGAAGGTTTACAAACTTAACATGTCAGAACAAATATAATCCTATGAAGGTTTGACAAAGTATTTGATTATTACAAACTTTAACCCCAGACTGTATCTACTTGTTAACTGTAAAATAAACTAAGTTCATTTATCAGTAAAATACGGAAAAATGAAAATAAATATTTTCAAACTTTTGCTCTGGATACTGTATTTTGGTCATAAACAAGCTTCTGTCCATCTTTCATAAAATTCCACAAAGGTTTGACAAAGTTATTGATGACTAAAAAACTTTAACCTCAGACTGAATCTGAATGACAACGGAATCTAGGATCGCTATGTCTCGCTTTTGCGAAATAAAATAAATTTCGCAGGCTCGACAAAAATGGATTAAATGTTTTAATAGTAAAAAAAAACATAATAAGAGAGTTCATTTATATCATTGACGTATCTTTGATGAGTTTAAAGGGGACAGAAAAACTAACTATTATGTCAAACAGAAAATGTGGTTAATAATAAACTCATCATAGATGCCAAGAGTAAAATTGTGTACGCCAGACGCGCGTTTCGTCTACAAAAAACTCATCAGTGACGCTTGAATCAAAATGATTTAAACGGACAAATAAAGTGGGAAGTTGAAAAGCATTGAGGACGAAAATTCCGAACGTTTTTTTTCAAATAATCTACGGTAATCTTTACCTGGGGTAGAAAATCCTAAGTATGTCGTATGAGTTCCAATGAGACATCTCTCCACCAGAAATCAAATTGGGTAGAAGTAATCAATTCTTATTAGTAGACTTGTTTTTAATCCAGGGAATAATTTCACGGTTTATAGCGAGGAGAACTAATTTTATATTTTAAAAGCTAAGAAAACAAATTTGACGATTTGGATGGAGTCACTTCATATAATAAAAGACAAAACAAACAAAGAGACTGAAAGTTAAATGTAAGAAAACCTTTTAAAGAGAGGCGAAAGATACTAAAGGGACATTTAAACTCAAAAGTCGATAATAAATTGACAACGCCATGGCTAAAAAGAAAAACGACAAACAGACACAACAGTACACAAAACACAACATAGCCACTTTGAACTCTGGGATTAATAGTTTCCTTGTGAGCAGCAACTATCTATCAAGGAAAAAAACGACCATACTGATAATTTGAATACATATGAAAATAAGGACATGTCGTATGAATGCCATTGAGAGACACCAAATGACGTAAAAATAATCAACTTCTTATTTTTAATTATTTTTATAGTCCAGTGAATACATTTGTAACTCCATTTCCAGGAGAGTTAATTTGGCATTTTAAAACACAAGAAAACTTATTTGACGTTTTGAATTGAGTCACTGTGTAGGATTAAACATTGTCCGCCATGAAAATATGTCCACCAGACACTTTTTTACAGAAAATTGTATCCACGGACATAATGTTATTATGAAATATCATCCGAAATTTACCTATGATCATGTCCACAGATGTGAAAAAGTGTCATTCAAAGAAAGGACAATATTTTATACGAAAATGTGTCCACTCTCAATTCCTACAAAATATTAACATAGCTTCAGTTCTTTATCTAAATTGAAGTTTTAAAATTAGCATGGCTGTTTTGTCTCTATTAAAACATGGCATGTAAACTGGAGTATTGAATTCATACAAAATATGATCATCACCATATGTAATTAAACATAAATTATACAATTAAACATGTACTTATACACACAAAACAGTAATACATTTAATAAAATTAATTTGAACTATGTGAATAATAATACATTGTACATGTAATTCATTTCAATTTATAAAATCATGTAATATTCTAGAAACGTACTTATAAATACTATTCTTCCTACATTTGGCCTTTCTTGAAAATTTCATTGGTTTGTTTAAGTAATAGAAAATAAAATATAGTTAAAACATTTCAGTGACTTTTATATTATCGCCCTTTAAAGGACACTTTTTACTGTGAAAAAGTGTCCTTTTACAGTACAGAATTAAATCGTATTTTATTATGAAATTATGTCCGATTGAATGGACACTTTTTCACAGCATCGGACACATTTAAATATGCCTTTTCTGTATAAAAGGTGTCAGTGTGGACACATTTTCACAGGACACTTGTATGGCTCACAACTGCATAAAATAACATACAAAACAAACACAGAGACTCAAAACTAAACTAAAAAAAGGCTCCTTAGTTTAAACTTTGATTTAGCAAAAGCATGACTGGCTACAAGTGACATAAAAAGTGCAGCTTTATGTTCTGTGTTCGATTCAAATTAAAAAATGAAAACAACACGCTATAAATTTCATGCGTCCGAAGCACTTTTTCTGGATTTACCATCATCAGGAACACTCAAAGCCGAATATTTGAAAGCCAAGGATGTATAAGGACCGAACACGTTGAAGAGCTATAAACCAGACAAGGACCTAAAAAAATAGCCAAATCCATCTAAGGCCAACTTTTCCTGAGGGAATTGACACCTAAATTTCTTTATAACTTCAAAATGTATAAACGGGAAATTTTAGACAGTTTGTTATAAATCATGTCAATACCGAAGTACTGACTACTGAGCTGACGATACCCTGGGGGACTGATTGTCCACCAGCAGAGGTATCGACTCAGTGCTGTAAATCAGTATGTTATTATCCAATATTGTTTTAGTGAAGATAATAACTTTCAGTGAAATATTTCTTCACTTGACCCAATATTGTATCAAAGAACAAAATAATAAAATTCAATTATAACTTACATGTGAATTATAGCTGAAGATAGTGTTTTATGAATTTTTAAACGTTTTGTTTCTTTTATATATGTTTACATCCTTATATTCTGAATAATCACATTAGCCAAGTAACCACAAAATCATGAAGGTATCCCACGTTTCTGTTTTAGAACAAAAAATGTAATATACATGTAACTTTTAGCAGAAAATGGTTTTGACTTCAAGCACATTATTCCACTAACCACAAAATGGTTGTCCCATCTGACGTTTTTTCCGGATTTAAAAAAAAATGATAAAAATTGGTTAATACGTTTAAGCTTTTGGCCGAAAATGGTGTTTGTGAATTATTTAACTTATTTTTTTCTCCCTGTTCTGTGTTTTATATTACATTAAACTAATCTTTTTTTTCACTGCCTGTTAATTTTCTAAAATTTTTGAGAGATTATCAGCAACGTTCTACATCACAAGAAGGTAACATCTAAAACTCCACTTTATTTTCAAAATCAGTCTATTCCTATTGTATCCTACAGTTATACAAAACCGTTGCACCTAAAGTATTTAACTATAAGCAAGCATTGCAGCGGCTCTTTTCACAAAAATTCTTAAGAGTAAAAATACTCGTAAGTCATACACATTTCAGTATAACTTACGATCAATTTTAATCGTAAGTTTTTGTGAAAAGAGCCGCTGGACCTTGATTTAGAACAAAACCTAAAAATCCCTCTGAAATGTGACTGTTCCCATTCGCGTTACATTTACAGCCCCACCGGCCAAGTTATTACTGGGGATCTAAACATAATTTCACATGAACATCTCAGAAAGATGATATCTCATGGTCCTCAACACATCAACTGGAATCATAACTTCAAAATAATTATGGATTCCATTGAGGACTACGCCAGAGCATGGACCAAACGGGAAGAAGTTGAACTGGACACTCTGTCAGAATGGGTCAAAACAATCAGGTCTCTGATAAAACGTCGAATTCATAAGTTGAAACACTGTGTGAATAATCGACCAAAGTCCGTTTTCAGAGACAACGAATGCTGTTAAATGTCTATCATCTCTTCGCGATAAGTATGTTGTTGTTCCTGCGGACAAAACTTCAAATAATAGTGTCTTTGTATGTAAATCGTACTACTACGAGTGTCTTGTAAAAGAACGAGGAATAAATGAGCACTCAGGTAATCCCACATACAAAAACATATCATTTGAAAAGGAAGAGATTTTGGCGAATCATAAGTCCTTCATGGCTTCAATGAACATTACATTGAACAGCAAATCGGAGGACTTACCTTATTTGTATTGGATACCTAAGCTTCACAAAATTCCGTACAAACAACGGTACATTGCCGGCTCATCTGCATGTTCGACGAAAGAATTGTCCTTTAGATTGACAAAAATTATGTCCGCAGTGAAAGAGGGTCTTTATAAATACTGTGAAACTGCTTACTCTCGTAGTGGTATTAACCATATGTGAATTCTAAAAAACTCTAAAGAACTTCTGGATAATTTTCGATCTTTCTCTGAAATTAGTTCTATTAAAACATTTGATTTTTCAACCCTGTATACCACCATTCCCCATGTGAAATTGAAAAATCATCTAAAAGAAATAATCCTCAATGCTTTTCAACATAAAAATGGTAGCATACTCTATAAATTTATTACTTTGGGATACCATACGGCATGTTTTGTTAACAGTGAACAAAAAGTTAAAACATGCTACACAGAGGAACAAGTGGTCAGTATGCTGGAGTTTCTTATTGACAACATATTTGTTGAATTTGGAGGTAGACTTTTTCAACAAATTGTCGGCATTCCTATGGGAACGAACTGTGCGCATCTCCTTGCCGGCCTCTTCTTTTTTCATATGAGTCGGAGTTCCTTCAGACACTCGTCAAAAACAAGAAGATGAAAGAAGCCAAATCATTTAATTTCACATTCAGATATATTGATGATGTTCTTTCAATTAACAATCCAAACTTTTCTGATTGGGTTTCCATCAATATATCCTCCAGAACTAGAAATTAAAGATTTAATTTTTGCATCCTTGAACAGGTCTTTAAAGGTAAAACCAGAAGCATTTCGGATAACTGTGTGTTCAATAACTACTTGTCCACAGCAATGAGCTGACACAACTGCATGTTGGCATCCCGATTTTTGACCTTTTATTCACAAATCGATTTATTACACGTGCGTTTCAAACAATTGGAGCATCTTATGCAACAGAGCGTCTATGTGAAAAAAAAAAAAAATTCAAGGAGAATTTTTTTTTATTGAAAAGTCAATTTCTCCAAAACAGAAGCGGGAAAATCCAAAGAACTATTAATCAAAATGGTGTTGCCTAACAAAGTATTTGTTCATTTCCCTTCTAAAACAAATCATTTTTACTTCTTTAATAAAACACATGACTGAAATATCGACTTCGAAAACCAACGGACAGCATCTTTAACATTAAAAAAATGCAATGTTTTATTTACACAGTGAATAACTTGTATTATGCTGTATGCCACGTTTACCTTTTTTTGTACTAATAATGGTCCACAATATGCCAAAAACATCAATTCTTGATATTGCAATCGTTTCGGATACACTGACTTTATGACAACTGTTCAAAAATTATGGGATCGTATATTCGTGATCGAGTCTTCTAGCAGCTCTATTCAACTAAATACCTTCACTTAGACTTAACTGAATATACTACTTACGGGTGCGTCTTTTTACCACAGAACAACACAGAAAACAACAGAACACCATATAACTACCAAAATATGCCACAGAACTTCCAAATATTTATACATCAGACATAATTATTGTTATTGCTAATTCATTGTATAATAATTTGACATTATTTATTTTAGATCAACAGTTAATAGCCATATAACAGTCTTAATAATCCGATTATAACAAATTCGAGACATTACGTAACCAGTCAACTATTTGTTGATTTGGAAAAAAATTAAATAATGATTTTTAGCAAGCGTGCCTTGATGTGTTATAAGTGAATTTACTTTAATTCATAGTATTGCAGTCCAAGAAGTGTTCTTTAAAGTGAATTCAACATTAAATGACTGTGCCGTCTATTCAAATCAAGTATGGACATACGATACAGTTCTGATTCTACAGTGATTTTTATGAAGATTAACATACAAGCTATTTTTCACCTATTTAATTCAAACATGTAATTAAAATATACCTTCATGTGCTTCTTGGAGATAAAAGGGGTAGAAATTTAAAGTAATTACTAGGAAAACAGCCATTACAACTTTCTCAAATAACTTTCTGTCTGGGTTATATTATGGCTTCTCATTCAACATAATGCATTACAAACAAGGCTGAGAAGTACAACACCTGGCACATCTAATGATTGGGAAATCATTATAAAAACAATTAATTAAATTGCTTAAAGTAGTAAATTGGGTTGAATGTCGTAACTAGGTCAAATGAATTGGGATCTCTTGTTGGGTCCTCTGCCAGTTGTACAGGGTACTGAAGGGTGTTAAAATAACCATATCTACGGATATGAACGTAGATAATGAATTTATCTCCGATCTTAATCCGAATCTGATGAGTTTTAGGGAAATTCTAGCACAAAGTGTAAGGTGAGAGCAATGGGTTTTTTCTTATTTAAATACTTAAATTTATTGAAATTTGGAAATTTGACATTTTTTTTACGGGGTAGTCTAATATAAATAAAGGCAACGGTAGTATACCGCTGTTCAATAGTCATAAATCGATTACGCGAATACAAATCCAGGTCACAAACAAAAACCGAGGGAAACACATCAACTAAAAAAGGAAAACAACGGAACAACAAAAACACTGAACTGCAACAAAAACAAACGCCATAATATATAGAAACGGACTATTTGATAACAACTGCCATATCCCTGACTTGGTTCAGGACATTTTAAGAAAAAATGGTGGGTTGAATCTGGTTTTATGGCTTGCCAAACCTCCCACTTATTAGACGTTTTAAATCCAGCGACAGATAAACTGGAATTAATCAAATTTGGCGGTCAGTGTTGTGAGCGTTACATCATAGACGGCGTGAATTCAAGGTGGGTCATTTGCATAGCTAGGTCAGTAGTCCCGTTCATTGACGACCTGGCAGCCAAGTGATGCATTTACTAAAATTATGCAAATGATCGGTATTACAGGATAAAATCGTTAGTGGATTACGTATTTAATTACAGACATCATGGATAATCTACAAAATTTAATTTTTCACTGGAAACAACCATGGAACTAAGGAAAACGCGCGTGAAGTTCCCAGGGGGTAATGGAAAGCAATACCCGGGGATATGGGTTAGTAACACCCGGGGCTATGGGTTGTTAAACGGTATGAGTTAGCCAATTTAACTCTGAGAAATATACTTAGCCAGAGATAAGTGTGTTTAGATGGTCGCTGTGTATAGTTATTAGCACTCCTCCTTTTATATCGGGATCGTTTCTGTATATATTATAATTTTGGTACTTAGACAAGTCAGAGCAACTGAGAAAAGTAAAATCATGCTTACAATCGGAACAAATTTTGGAAGAATTTAACTGTTTCATGTTTTTACACACGACCAAATGATCGAAAAACAGTTAATTGTTTCCCAAAATTGCAGCCAAACGTACAACTGTATTTTTATAACATATTTTATTACTGATCGAGTTGTTTCGGAACGCTTCGGGCGCAGCACATTTATACCAATTCTATTTTCATATTAAATGGTATGTGTAAAACCCGTTATAAAATTTGAATTTGCCTGATACATTTCAGATGTCTTCCTAGAGGACAAGCATAAGTTCATTCTGTTATAAAAAAATGTTTTTGGAGTAAGCAGACACTAACCATAAAAAGAATTTTGGAATTGAACTACCAATTTACACTCTTCTGAAAAATTAATACAACTGGAATAGTGTTCAACAACACATATCATGGCAAGAATAAAATTAAAAGGGTTGACTTGGGTATAGAAATATGTCCACCTTGACTTCTCCCTTCTTGCAGCAAAACCACTAATATCTATCCAAATATTTTTTTTTTTACCTTCATCCATAAAACTCGTGGTTATACAATTACAGCTCAATCTTGATGTGTTAAGCTCACAACAAAAATATTCATATCGGTACTTATCATGACCTTTTTCATACTAAATATGAATTCGTTTAAGAGACCATTAGAATTACAGGACACCCTTTGCCTGTCCAAATTAACAATCTAAACTCCACCGTCTGATATAAATCCATTCTTTAGTCTTCGCGTTTATTGCTACTTTCTCCGGTATGTTTACAGGATTTGTACTTGTACATTGTACAAATAACTCCTCAAGTATACCAGGCTTATTATTTTCTACGCCAGACCCGCGTGTAACGGATCTGATTGGGATCACCTCCAGATCGTTCTAGTTTTTTCATGTTAATAACGTTACCAGAACTTCCACAGTATTATCATCTCTTGCGTTATTCTAACTGTAATAATATTTTTTAAAACGTTACACAATTCATTAAGATTTGTTTAAAGCGAATATAAATAATAAGTAAAATCAAAAGTAAAATAACAAAAATACCGAACCAAGGAAAATTCAAAACGGAAAGTCCTTTATCAAATGGCTTAAATCAAAAGCTCAAACACATCAAACGAATGGAAAACAACTGTCATATTCCTGACTGGTACAGGCATTTCCTTATGTAGAAAATGGTGAATTGAACCTGGTTTTATAGCTAGCTAAACCTCTTACTTGTATGACAGTCGCATAGAATTGAATAAACTCTCCGTTGATAAACTAAGAAATTGTTAAGAAAATTAAGTTCCAACTCCAACAGGCAGTGATATGAATAGTCACTCTGACAAAATTATACGGATGGAAATCAGAAAAAAACCAAGTTTGATCAAATACCAACATTGCACAGTTAACGTGTTGTTTTGTTACATGTAATAAAATCCTACAATAAAATGACAAAATCGAAAAACGACGAAACGACAAGCAGTCTAATTAATTAGATATAAGAAGATGTGGTATGAGTGCCAATGAGACAACTCTCCATCCAAGTCACAATTTGTAAAAGTAAACCATTATAGGTCAAAGTACAGCCTTCAACACGGAGCCTTGGCTCACACCGAACAGCAAGCTATAAAGGGCCCCTAAAATGACTAGTGTAAAAACCATTCAAACAGGAAAACCAACGGTCTAATCTATATAAAAAAAACGAGAAACGAGAAACACTTATGAACCACATCAACAAACGACAACCACTGAACATCGGGTTCCTGACTTGCTCCTAACGTGTCTAAGTATTAACAATTCCTTGTTTTAGTTGTATAGCTCCTGACGTGTCTAAGTATTAACAATTCCTTGTTTTAGTTGTATAGCTCCTGACGTGTCTAAGTATTAACAATTCCTTGTTTTAGTTGTATAGCTCCTGACGTGTCTAAGTATTATAAGGTGTTTTGGGTTTGAGCGTTCCTGGTGCTGGTAAATCCATAAAAGCGCTTAGAACGCACAAAATGTATCAATTGTTATTTCCAATTATCAGGGTTTTATATTAATATAAATTGATTTTCTTCAAGGTCTATTATAGAATAAAAATTTTGCGACCTCTGCAGTTATATAAAAAAAAATGGATGAGCATCTCAGATAGACACAAATGGTTAATGTGACAATAATTGGGATCCAGCAGCCAAAACTGTATTAACATACATGTACATCACAGACATACAACACAACTAACTAAAAATTTCATACAAACATTAAAATATATCTAACAAAGACGCCAACAAAAAAGGATCTGTAGTAGATAGTAAATGCAGCAACGTTTGTGTCGTTTATAATACATACCTTATATAGTATACACTTTCTCGATACAGTAAAAAATAAGTAAAAAATAAAACAAGGATAAAAAAAATAGAGACAACACTGTACAAACCCTTGTGTCTCCGAATCGCATCTCAGGACCCACAGACCATTCTGATTTTGGTTATTTTTCGTAGTTGTAGTAATATCTAACATGCTTATCAAACGTTATAACTTTAAGTGCTATACCGAATTTGATATAGAGCGCTATCTCCTATTCTTATCTTTTACGGTTAATAGATATAAGAAGATGTGGTATGAGTGCAAATGAGACAACTCTCCATCCCAGTCAAAATTTATAAAAGTAAACATAATAGGTCAAAGTACGGTCTTCAACACGGAGCCTTGACTCACACCGAACAGCAAGCTATAAAGGGCAACAAACATTACTAGCGTAAAACCATTCAAACGGGAAAACCAACGGTCTAATCTATATAAAAAACGAGAAACGAGAAACACTTATGAACCACATCAACAAACGACAACTACTGAACATCAGATTCCTGAAAATATGAAAGTATACATTTTTTTAAAATAACATGTCATACTGTCTACTTATTTATTGTATCAAATTTAATAGTTTTGATTATAATCTTCTTTTGTTGCAGTATGTGTGTTCACAAGTCTATATTGGTCGATGATGCAGATTTATTCATGCCCACCAATGTATATTAGTCGATGGTGCAGATTAATTCATGCCCAACAATGTATATTAGTCAATGAAGCAGATCTATTCATGCCCACCAATGTATATTAGTCGTTGGTGCAGATTAATTCATGCCCACTAATGTATATTGGTCGATGATGCAGATCTATTCATGTCCACCAATGTATACTTGTCAACGAAGTAGATCTATTCGTGCCCACCAATGTATATTAGTGGATGGTGCAGATTTATTCATGCCCACCAATGTATATTAGTCGATGGTGCAGATTTATTCATGATCACCAATATATATTAATCAATGAAGCAGATCTATTCATGTCCACCAATGTATATAAGTCGATTGTGCAGATCTATAATAATTCATGTCCACCAATGTATATTAGTCAATGAAGCAGATTTATTCATGGTTACCAGGTTATTTTGTAAAAGAAAGAAAACTACGATATTGGTTACGTGCTGGTTTTATCCTTAAGTCACATTCAGTTACGTAAATAGAAACCATTTCAAATAACCATATTCCAGTGGGAAATCTAGTGACAAAATATTACCTCCCTGTAAACACTGAAAACTAGATCTTCTCAATGTTTGTCCCATTTTAGCAAGGACGCTATCAATTACGGATTCACGGAAAACGTTCTGGTAAATGGTAAAAATAGAAATAAATTGAAATAAAAACAAAACTTCCGCTCAATGTTATCATTTTCCTCCTTAAGTAGCAAACGACGAGTACAGCAGGCTATAGATGCTTGGAGTAAAATTGGTTTAAAATGTTGCTATGCGAATAAATTCCTGGAGTACCAACTTCAATTTATTTTTTTACTGTCTGTATACCTCTCTGGAACATGCTAATTATTTGTATATATATATAGCTAAATCAGAGAAAGTCAGGGAAAAAATCCAAAAGAATCGATTGATATGCAGCAAAGATTGGCACTTTTGAAACTAAATTACTAAGCAAAATCAAGCAGACCTTATCTCGATGTAAACATTGAATGTAAATAGATCGAGAAGACCGCAAATACTTGTACAAAACTCGAGACGACCTTTTCTTAAAATTGTATACAAAATAGTAGAAATTTTTAACCTGCACAGACAGACTTAAAATGTTTATATTCACGAAAAGACAATAGTTCTCTATTGAATGTACATGTGACAAGAGCAGACCGGTGTGCTCGATAACTAAGGTGTGAAAAATAAGCATACTTTGGGAAATTGTAACATGCTAAGGACTTTTGGAACATTCAGAAAATTGGTGACTCGAAAGATCTTTCGATTTTGTATGTTCATGATTTTTCCAATTTTTTTATCAATATGCAGCAAAGATTGGCAGTTTTAAATTTCAGTTTCACAAGCTTCTGAGCAATTATCTCGATAAATACTGAAGATAAAACATCATGTATTTGCATGTATATTTCTAATAACATAGTTTAACAAATAATTTCTTTAAAATGTACAATTATTATTTAGAAATAACTTTTGATCAGTATCGTATCCGGTATTGTTTTATTATTGACTTTCTCGACTCTATCATAAGAAGAGTGAATTTTCTTTTAATTTCGTTCACTGGATATCCCACTGATTCATATATATATATATATATATATATATATATATATATATATATATATATATATATATATATATATATATATATATATATATATATATATATATATATATATATCGAATGACATGCAGTACTCTGTTTCCTGCTTTTATGATCTTTTAGTCAGAAATCATTAATGGATGTATTCGGAAGATAAACCGTTGATTTAAGATAACATCATATAGCACATAACTCTTATCATAGTAAATTAAAACTTTGGTGAACATGACCAAATCGCAAAACATGGAGGATAGTATAATATAAATGATATTTCAATTCAGGTCTAGCCAGGTGTCAGGGAAGCGGATGTGGTTTGAATGACTGTGACTCAACACTATTTCAAGCCTTTACAATTATACATTTTCCTTTTTTTCCAAATGAATTGAAACGACTTACTTTTGAGGGGGTGGACAAAGAAATAAATCTACCGTATGGTAGCTTTCGGGTTAAACAGTTAGAGATTAGAGTTCAAGATCAGAGCTTAAGTTGTATTATACTGTATGAATCAGTGAGTCAGTGCACCATACATGGTGAAAACTGGACAGAAGAAGGTGCTAAATCAATACTCGTAGACTCAACCTTTACAAAATAGTATTCTATATAACAACACGTGTTAAACAAGCTCGGTGTAATAGTACTACAACAGGTTGCATACACACTGAGGGTTATAGTAAACACAGTACTGCAACCAGAGACTTCCGAGTACTAAAACAGAAAACGAGTTAAGTCTTTGTGTGCGTACAACAAAACTGAGTGTGGTACTTGTTCTGACATCCAATTAATTGTAGACAGTTCTTCAGACTCTGACGATTTACACAGTGAGAACACAACCAATTAATTGTAGACAGTTCTTCAGACTCTGACGATTTAAACAGTGAGAACATGACCAATTAATTGTAGACAGTCTTCAGACTCTGACGATTTAAACAGTGAGAACGTAACGCATGAACATGAAATAAAAGTAATGAATTCAAAGTAATTGAAACTGAACCCTATCAATCACATCGGAAAAAGATATCACGAAGAAAACCTGACATAAAATCCAGCATGAATGCCATACCAAAACCAAAGTCTAACAGTAATCACTATAACAGGAAAAACACAAATAACAAGTTCTGTCATCTCAAGTAACATACAACGATACAAACAGAGTAAAATGTCACCTTATTGCAGAACAATGAGGCCCTCACCAATGTCTCAAAATCACATTCTAGTCTTTTAGAACAGAGTTTTGTCAAATCCATACATGACACATGTCGTCCAGTGGCATAGAAACTTTTGGCAAACTCTAAAATTACACACAGCAGTTAGAAAAGAATTTGATCAGAAATGTTCATTAAAACAAGATGATAAAAATGAACTAAAACTGCAAAAACCTATTAGACAAATACAGAGAAGGTTAAACCTTTATGTAGATACGTATACATCTGCAGTTGAGAATGTAAAGTGTAACCACAATTAAACAAATAAATCAAGCAAAACAATACCTGCGACAGAAATTCGAGGGTAAATCAGATGAATGTTGGTAGCTAAGTATGGCCAATAAAGCACTAAATAAAAAAAATTCTCAGTTTCATGAGATAATAAATCTAATAAACCCACATTTTTAGTGTATCTCGGGAAAAAGCTTTTTTGGTAATTTTAATGAATTATCGAAACACAATAGGGGAACGGATTTTTGCAAACCAAAAGCTTTGCTATTTGGCACATCCAATGTGAATAACATCCAACCAGAAACATTGCCAAAATCAGTTCTAGTGGATTAACAGATTGTGGTTGATTTGGAGTAGACATGTCTTAGATAGTCTAAGGGAAAAAACAGACAAATTCCATGTGGTCACTCTACACTTTTTGCGTGAACCCGGGTTCACGCCGATATATTGGTGAGTTTTGGTAGCTTCTATGGGCCATTGTCTTGTCTTGTCTTGTGTGAAAATCCTGCCTTTCAAAGGCACACTTCTGGTTACAGAGTAGAATGGATAGTGTATTTAACACCCACTAAAAGTTTATTACACTTTTAAAATCTAAAACAAAAGATAATTTAGATTTTAAATATTCACGCCTTTGACTGAGTGGTTGCTAGCAACCCTTTCTTTGTATTCACCGGTAATGTTAATAATATTGTATTACGTCTAATGTGCAAAGTTTTCTACTGATATATTCTACAAGGTGAAGCAAGTCTGTACATCCACATTTGCATTGACAATTGCAGAGCAAGGCACTAGCATCCAATATTAGTTGTGTACTAATTTCTAGTTGTTCTAATGTTCTACATTTCACGCAGAGCTCGCTATTATTGATAATGTGTGAAAGTTCAAGCAAGTGATAGTTTCTAGCAGAAGCTAAAGCAGGACATGAGTGAATGAAATGGTCTAATGTTTCAAAGTCCTCCTGACATAAGAGACATGTTGGGTTGATGTCAACTTGGTTGAAAGCTGCCCTATTACATTGGAGAATATATGTACCAGTAAGGAGTCGAATTTGATGGGGAGACGTTCGATGTCTTTGCAGAAGTCTGGACACTTGCCAGAGCATTGTGTAGATGACCAGTTTTATAATTAGATGTTGAAATAAATGAAATACTTTTGAAGTAAACAGATATGGTAACCACATGTTCAACCCAGAAGGTGTCAATTGCTTTCCTGATAGATTTTTTCCATTTTAATTTCGAGGAGGTTCATCTAAAATGATAAAGATTGATGGTAGGCTGTATTTAATTAATAAAGATCTGATTTTTGTGAACCAACTATCCTTTACGGCTGTTGAAATAAGGATTTGTCTTTCTGCAACTTGTCTTTCTATAAAGTTCTCTTGTCTTGAAATGTTAGCAAAAGTTCTAAAGCTAATTTATGGATTTTACTGATTACTGTAATCGTACCCGACAGTATATATATATAGGCCATGTCTGTTGTGTTATTGGGAATAGATAGAATTTGTTCGATGCTTTTCCGATAGAAGACTTCAATTGGTTCCATTTGTGTAGAATTTGGTAGTAGTATTTCTAAGCCATAAATGAGTACTGGTAACACATAAACTTGGAATAATTGCAGGCATGCTACAGGATTAAGGCCATTCTTGCCATGCAAGCTTGTCCCCATCAAACTGTACATTGTACCTTGCTTTGTTGATGTTTTGCTGGATATGGATTGGGATGGTTTGCCGAGGGTTTCTGCTGTGAGTAATTCCTAAATGTACAGCAGTTTCAACATTTTGAGTAGGTGTATCATTTAATGTGAAATTGAAGTTATCCTCTAATTTTGGTTTCCCAGTTTTAATAATTTTACATTTTGTAGGCTGTAATGAATATTTCTCCTGTTGACTGTAATTCTCCACGGTTGTTAATAGGAATTGCATATTGGTAGGGTCATTTACAACCAGAGTGACGCCATCTGCGCAAGTTGGTATAGGACAGTGAATGTGTCCAATATAGGATCCCAGTGTACTGTCCTCTACTTGGTTAAGAATGTCATTTATATATAGTTTGTATAATTCTGTGCTTAGTATTCCACCCTGCCTAACTCCTTGCTTAATATCGAAGGGTTCAGAGACCAGATTTTCCCATCGAACTGAAGTTTGTGCACCAACACTTAGATCATGCAAAAGTAGCCATAATGAGCCAGAGATCCCTGCTAGGTATAACTTTCTATATAAACTACTGTGGTTTACGACGTCAAAAGCTGATTTTGCATCAAGCAGTGCTACATATAAAGGTGTTTTCCTGTATACTGCATCGATAATCACTTCATTAAGTAGAAGAGCGCAAAATAATGGTGATATTTTAGACGTGAATCCTCTCTGAAATTGGTTTTGGATGGCTGCAATAATTTGCCATAGGTGTTCCTTAAGGAGTATTTCTAGGATTTTGCCAATAACAGGAAGAACTGTAATTCCTCTGTAGTTTTTAGGATCTGTGGGTAAACCTTTCTTTTTGAAAATTGGTGATAAAATTCCCATCTTGATGTAATCTGGGATAGCACATGATATACAGATGTTGTTAATTATTTTTGTCAATGCATCAACCAGGTCTGGTCCACCATGGATGAAGTGTTCCGCTGTTATTCCATAAATTTCAGGAGCTTTATTTTATTTAATTTGTTAATGGCATTCTGGACTTCTAAGCTTGAGAAAGACATTGGAATTGAGTCATCAAGACAGGATTTCATGATAACATCAATGTCTGCCTCCCTGTTGGTATAGTCATCCTCAGGAGTAGCAGTAGGTGTAGCCAGATTTGCAAAGTGTTCATTCCACCCCTTTATTATTTCTTCTGCAGAGTTGTCATATACTTTTCCTTGTACTGTAAGTTCAGTTATAGACGACTTTCCTTGCTTCCGCTGGTTATTTATTAATTTATAAAATGATTTAGTGTCACTGGACCGAGTATTCATAATTTCAGCATACTTCTCGTCCCTCTGTCTAGCAATTTCATGCCGCCTTGCTTTACGTAGTTCAGATCTAGTGTTTTTTCTACGAGTTGCACTTTTACCAGATTTTGGTTTACCATCCTCTTTCCATTCAAATAAGGCTTTCTTGTTGTTTATTAGTGCAAGTGCTATCTCATCGTTCCAGATGTGAGTATTTTTCTGCTTGTAAGGTTTGAATTTTTGGCAAATTTTTCTTGCACTATAGTTAACGCATGGATGAGATCTTTGACGTCAATTATTTTTTCTTTAGCTTCCAGCTCATTGATTTTATTTGTAATTTCAGTTTGATACTTTCCCAAATCTATTTTAGACCAATTTACTTTTGATGGATACTGATTTTTCTCTGTTTTTTAATTTTGATTTAAAATGGCATTGTATCATGGTATGGATGGGGTGGTGATCTGAAGTATTTGAAGGTAACATATCTAGGCGTTTTGTGGGATTTAGTCCTGGGTCTATATCATTGCTCCTGAAGATGTAATCAATTGTGGAGACTTCTTGGCCATTCGGATGTATAAAGGTTAGATCGATCTCATTGAAAGTAAGATGTGTCTCTTGGAGAAAATTCTTCAAGGCATCCTGCCTCTCTGTCAATTTAATATTTTGAGATCTACTAGATATATCACAGTTCCAGTCACTACACAAGACAAATTGATATTTTGGTGAGTACTTATTTATTATTTCTCTTAATTGGTCAAACATATCATTGAACTCAGAGTTAACGTACTTGGAACCTCTGCATGGCATGTATACACAGATCAGGATGTAGGGTTTTGGAGATACATCCACTTTTACACAGACGATTCTCTCATTGCCCTCCTCCAGTTTCTCTATAAAATGTTTGATATTTTTCCTCCAGAGTATGGCAACTCCACTATATCGACGTGGTCGCTGAGTCGGTCCAATTGGGTTGAGCTCATCAACTGATTTTGCGGTCCAATCACACTCCGGAAATAATTCATCAAAGCTATTTTTCTCAAAATTAAAAAGCCAGTGTTCTTGTAAACAAATAATGTTAGCATTTTCCTTAAATAAAATATCTTTTATACAGTCAATATTATTACGCACATTTTTACAATTGAAAGACACAACATCAAATGCTTGTATTGGCTGAGGATCTATCCACGGTCCTTCTGAGGCTTTGTTACTCCTAAAAAATGTCCCCCTTGATTATTATTTCCTATGGCTAACAAGTCTTGTTCCAACGGTTCTATGTTAGCAGCAGCAATTACGGTAGGAGTGCTTATCACAGGTTGGTTAGATTTTGATTTCAATTCATGGCTGCTCTCCGTTTCTGAATCTGTTGAAGCAATTTGTTCATGATGTATAACTATGTCTTTAGTTTCTACCGTTGCATAATCCAATTCTTGTGTTACCGTATTGGAACATCCAGCATCATTTGAAGGTTGTGGATCAGTTAGAAGCTTGTTAGGCAGTGTGGAGTTTAGATGTAGAGGAGGCCTGTCACAAGATTTTCATTGAACTTGCGTTACATTTCATCGTCGGTGGTTTCTGGTCGGACCTTGTTTCCATATTAGACCTTGTGCCAGACTTTGGTTGCATTTTCATGTACCAAGGTGGTGGTAAATTCCATGGATAAGTGTGACTATTGGGGTTATGCATATGTGGCGTGTTCACCTTCAGAGGTAATTGTCCTAGTGGGTGCGAGTCATTGAGTGGTACATTTGGCATTGGCTGTATATTTCTCATATGCGTATAAGGTATATGATTCTGGTACCCATTTACTTGTGGATTAGGTATTATGTTATAGTAACTATTTACATTAGAACTTGGTGTATGATTCTGGTACCCATTTCCATGTGGACCTGGTATATGATTCTGGTACCTATTTCCATTTGGATCTGGTATATGGTTCTGGTACCCATTTACTTGTAGACGTGGTATATGATTCAGGGACATTTACCTGAAGACCTGGTATATGGTTCTGGTACTCATTTACATGTGGATTTGGTATATGATTCTGATACCCATTTACATGTGGACCTGATATATGATTCTGGTACACATGGTATTGATGATTACTTTGAGGAGATGGCCAATGTTGTTTTGACAATTCCAGTGCATCTAGTCTTTGCTTTTGGGAGATGTACTCGAGGTCAGAAACTCTTCTATTAAGGTTGTAGATGTTTTCCATACTTTGTATTTTAGATTGCAAGTGTTGAGTTTCTAGGCGCATTGGAAAACCTCCTGCGATATGCTCTGTATGGTGTTGGAGCAGGTCTGGGTTAGGAATATCTTTATGTACGACATTAGTTGATGTACTATCTACAGTTCCAGCTACTTTAATTCTAAGAATTCTATTGCTATTCTCTAGTTCTTTAATTTTAGCTTCTAATTTCATGATATATGCTTGAAGTTTAGCATTTTCGTTTGAATTTAATGAGTTTGTGGCATTTTGTTGTTTGAGCTCTTCTTCCCATTTCTTAAATCGGAGCTCTTTTTGTCTTAGCTCTTTTTCTTTTAGATTTGGTCTTGCTTCCACTGCTTTGGTTTGTTTTACGGGCAGTTGTTCTACTGTTGCAATATCAATGTCTTTGGATGTTGGTTTTGACGGGTTATTTATTACCGATTCTTTATTTCTACATAGGGTTTGGTTATCCGATTGATTGATGGATTTGAGTTTTCAGTCATATTTCCAGATATGATGTTAACTTCCTCAAGCAGTATTGATTGCGTCAATGTAACAGATGGGCAATTGATTGTGTTGTTCTGTTGGCTCTGTTGTGCGAGCTAAGTTTCCCCAGTACCTCCTGATGTTATACTCATGTAGTTATAAGAAGGGGGTAGGCCAGTATATCTGCTCACACTGGATATCGCATGACTCTGTTTTTTTGTACATACATACGGAACATCAGGAGATTGCTCTAATGTATTTATTTGTTCCTTAGTGAGTTTTTCACAATTGAAGTGGATCCAATGGTTTCCAACAGAGCATTCAATACATTTACTCAGACACTTCCTATTACATTTTGGACAGATATCATCATTCGTTCTTCATTATTATGTACAAGTTTGAGACAAGCTTCACGAATTTTACTGTTCAACTTTTGATAGGTTGATTTGTTTGACATCAGGTTAGCTATGGTTTTTAGTTCTTCAATGAACAAGATGTGAGAGTTTCCATTTACCTCTACCCTCATTGTGGAGTTATACATGTTAATTCTGTATAGCTAAGATTTAGAGTTTTCTTTCTGGAGAACTGACATGGAGGTTTCAACTATTTTCCCCATTTTATCTTTTCTTTCAAATATTTTGACATCTGCATTATCGTGATTTGCAAAATGAGCTTGAATACATTCAGCAAAGTGTAAATATGCAGCTGGCGTTAATTCTAGCACAATGTTACCATGCTTATATTCAAAATTTACATCAATGTCTCTTTCTGTTGCATCAATGAGCTTTTTAACAACTTTTTTCTCATTAAGAATATAGTTTTTAACTGTTATGTTGGTCTTTGATGGTGTGAAGACCTGGGTAGGTATCCTGTCCCTTGTTGACCTTAATACTCTATTTTCTTCCATTTTAGTGTGTTACTCAAAAATTACAAGGATGGTGTAGAGTGGAGATTCCCACTCATACCAAAAAGTCCCTACTTTTGAAGAACTCTGGTTTTGATAGTGCACTGTGAGCCGTATAGAGAAGACAATGAGAGAATATTTGATGACGGTTTAGAATGGTGTGGAGAGAAGGTTCCCACTCGTACCAACTAGGTCGCTATTTCTGTGAAGTTCCTATTTATGATAATGTTCGCTGAGCCGTATGGAGAAGACTAGAGACCACGGAGAATAGTATACTTCGGTTAAATATGGTGTGGAGTGGAGGTTCCCACTCGTACCAAATAAGTCGCTATTTCTGGTTGTGCTAATGTTTAATGTTTGGTGCGACGACAAGAGAATACTAGAGAATGCAATACGGGAGTATAAAATGTTGGTTAAGAATGGTGTGGAGTGCAGGTTCCCACTCGTACCAAATAAGTCGCTATTTCTGGTTATGCTAATGATAAATGTTTGGTGAGATGACGAGAGAGTACTAGAGAATGCAATACGGGAGTATAAAATGTTGGTTTATAATGGTGTGGAGTGGAGATTCCCACTCGTACCAAATAAGTCGCTATTTTTGGCTATGCTAATTTTCAATATTGGTGGTATTGTCTGACGATGTAAGCGAGATCCTGCCCTTATTGTCTGATATGGACGTTAGGTCACATGTACCGAGCCAGATATATAGGTGGATGGGGCCAAGAAATTCGATTTTACTTTTGATATTATCACGCAGCCAAGCGACTCTTTCTGCTGTTTTAACTCCTCTCTTTACCCACCATGTTATGTGGTCTAATGTAGATGTATCGGATTGGTTTTGAAGGTAAATACCTTTGCTATCTGACAATAAAACGGGGGTACGGAATTTTACCCCCTCTCTGGACTCACTGACTTCCGTAGGTATTTTCTGAGTTTGTTCTCAGTCATAAATAATATTGGTGAAGTTATTTAAGCTAATATATATAGATGTAGGCGGTTAAACAAAACGACAGTGAAGCAGACAATATTTAGTCTCGATGAGAACACACAGAAATGTTAAATGTTAAAAATATGTATTAAAATGCACACGCAGGTATATTTCAAGCAATATGAATGATGATTATAATTGTATATGGCATCGATGGCTAATGATGGCTATGGATTTTAATTATTTTTAATTTGGTTGCCAGCACTCAGTCAAAGCGCGCGAAATACAGATGCACTAAAATTGCATCAAAAATGCCTAAAATCTGTTATATTTAACAGCAAACGATCAATGTCTATTTACAGCAATACTAAATTATCAATATTTCAATGCTATATGAGGAAACACTATTCAGTATATATAGGTAAAACGTTTTCTTCTGTGACAGTCAGAAACCACAACCATTCCCTACAATTCTTTGTTTTAGTTGTATAGCTCCTGACGTGTATAAGTATTAACAATTCCTTGTATAGCTCCTGACGTGTATAAGTATTAACAATTCCTTGTGTAGCTCCTGACGTGTATAAGTATTAACAATTCCTTGTATAGCTCCTGACGTGTATAAGTATTAACAATTCCTTGTAGGCTCCTGACGTGTATAAGTATTAACAATTCCTTGTATAGCTCCTGACGTGTTTAAGTATTAACAATTCCTTGTATAGCTCCTGACGTGTATAAGTATTAACAAGTCCTTGTATAGCTCCTGACGTGTATAAGTATTAACAATTCCTTGTATAGCTCCTGACGTGTATAAGTATTAACAATTCCTTGTTTTAGTTGTATAGCTCCTGACGTGTCTAAGTATTAACAATTCCTTGTATAGCTCCTGACGTGTATAAGTATTAACAATTCCTTGTGTAGCTCCTGACGTGTATAAGTATTAACAATTCCTTGTTTAGCTCCTGACGTGTATAAGTATTAACAATTCCTTGTTTTAGTTGTATTGCTCTGACGTGTATAAGTATTAACAATTCTTTGTTTTAGTTGTATAGCTCCTGACGTGTCTAAGTATTAACAATTCCTTGTTTTAGTTGTATAGCTCCTCACGTGTCTAAGTATTAACAATTCCTTGTTTTAGTTGTATAGCTCCTGACGTGTCTAAGTATTAACAATTCCTTGTTTTAGTTGTATAGCTCCTGGCATGTCTAAGTATTAACAAGTCCTTGTGTAGCTCCTGACGTGTCTAAGTATAAACAATTCCTTGTTTTAGTTTAATAGCTCCTGACGTGTATAAGTATTAACAATTCCTTGTTTTAGTTGTATAGCTCCTGACGTGTATAAGTTTAGTTTTATAGCTCCTGACGTGTATAAGTATTAACAATTTAGTTGTATAGCTCCTGACGTGTATAAGTATTAACAATTTATTTGTATAGCTCCTGACGTGTCTAAGTATTAACAATTCCTTGTTTTAGTTGTATAGCTCCTGACGTGTCTAAGTATTAACAATTCCTTGTTTTAGTTGTATAGCTCCTGACGTGTCTAAGTATTAACAATTCCTTGTTTTAGTTGTATAGCTCCTGACGTGTCTAAGTATTAGAAGCTGTTTAGGTTTGAGCGTTCCTGGTGCTGGTAAATCCATAAAAGCGCTTAGAACGCACAAAATGTATCAATTGTTATTGCCAATTATCAGAGTTTTATATCAATATAAATTGATTTTCTTCAAGGTCTGGTATAGAATAAAATTTTGCGACCTCTGCAGTTATATAAAAAAAATGGATGAGCATCTCAAATACACACAAAGGTTAATGTGACAATAATTGGGATCCAGCAGCCAAAACTGTATTAACATACTTGTACATCACAGACATACAACACAACTAACTACAAATTTCATACAAACATTTAAATATATCTAACAAAGACGCCAACAAAAAGGAGCTGCAGTAGATAATAAATATGGCAACGTTTGTGCCGTTAATAATACATACCTTATATAGTATACACTTTCTCGATACAGTAAAAATAAGTAAAAATAAAACAAGGATCAACAAAATAGAGACAACACTGTACAAACCCTTGTGTCTCCGAATCGCATCTCAGGACCCACAGACCATTCTGATTTTGGTTATTTTTCGTAGTTGTAGTAATATCTAACATGCTTATCAAACGTTATAACTTTAAGTGCTATACCGAATTTGATATAGAGCGCTATCTCCTATTCTTATCTTTTACGGTTAATAGATATAAGAAGATGTGATATGAGTGCCAATGAGACAACTCTCCATCCAAGTCAAAATTTATAAAAATAAACCATTATAGGTCAAAGTACGGTCTTCAACACGGAGCCTTGACTCACACCGAACAGCAAGCTATAAAGGGCCCCAAAAATTACTATCGTAAAACCATTCAAACGGGAAAACCAACGGTCTAATCTATATAAAAAACGAGAAACGAGAAACACTTATGAACCACATCAACAAACGACAATTACTGAACATCAGGTTCCTGAAAATATGAAAGTATACATTTTTTATAAAAATAAGATGTCATACTGTCTATTTATTTATTGTATCAAATTTAACAGTTTTTGATTATAATCTTCTTTTTGTTGCAGTATGTGTGTTCACAAGTCTATATTGGTCGATGATGCAGATTTATTCATGCCCACCAATGTATATTAGTCGATGGTGCAGATTTATTCATGCCCAACAATGTATATTAGTCAATGAAGCAGATCTATTCATGCCCACCAATGTATATTAGTCGATGGTGCAGATTTATTCATGCCCAACAATGTATATTAGTCAATGAAGCAGATCTATTCATGTCCACCAATGTATATTTGTCAATGAAGTAGATCTATTCATGCCCACCAATGTATATTAGTCGATGGTGCAGATTTATTCATGCCCACCAATGTATATTAGTCGATGGTGCAGATTTGTTCATGCCCATCAATGTGTATTGGTCGATGATGGATGATGCAGATTTATTCATGCCCACCAATGTATATTAGTCGATGGTGCAGATTTATTCATACCCAACAATGTATATAAGTCAATGAAGCAGATCTATTCATGCCCAGCAATGTATATTGGTCGATGATGCAGATTTATTCATGCCCACCAATGTATATTAGTCAATAAGGCAGATTTATTCATGCCCACCAATGTATATTAGTCGATGGTGCAGATTTATTCATGCCCAACAATGTATATAAGTCGATGGTGCAGATTAATTCATGCCCACCAATGTATATTAGTCGATGGTGCAGATCTATTCATGCCCACCAATGTATATTAGTCGATGATGCAGATCTATTCATGTCCACCAATGTATATTAGTCAATGAAGCAGATCTATTCATGTCCACCAATGTATATTAGTCGATGGTGCAGATCTATTCATGTCCACCAATGTATATTAGTCAATGAAGCAGATTTATTCATGGTTACCAGGTTATTTTGTAAAAGAAAGAAAACTACGATATTGGTTACGTGCTGGTTTTATCCTTGAGTCACATTCAGTTATTATGTAAAGTGTTTAGTTGATTTGTAAGTATATGTTCCTCAAAGTTTACATCAGCTGTGGTAACGTATACTAGTAATATAATTTGCTGTGACGTAAATAGAAACCACTTCAAATACTAGTAACCATATTCCAGTGGGAAATCTAGTGACAAAATATTACCTCCCCTGTAAACACTGAAAACTGGATCTTCTCAATGTTTTTTCCCATTTTAGCAAGGACGCTATCAATTACGGATTCATGGAAAAACGTTCTGGTAAATGGTAAAAATAGAAATGAATTGAAATAAAAACAAAACTTCCGCTCAATGTTATCATTTTCCTCCTTAAGTAGCAAACGACGAGTACAGCAGGCTATAGATGCTTGGAGTAAAATTAGTTTAAAATGTTGCTATGCGAATAAATTCCTGGAGGACCAACTTCAATTTATTTTTTTACTGTCTGTATACCTCTCTGGAACATGCTAACTATTCGTATATATATACAGCTAGATCAGAGAGAGTCAGGAAAAAATCCAAAAGAATCGATTGATATGCAGCAAAGATTGGCACTTTTGAAACTAAGTTACTAAGCAAAATCAAACAGACCTTATCTCGATGTTAACATTTAATGTAAATAGATCGAGAAGACCGCAATTACTTGTACAAAACTCGAAACGACCTTTTCTTAAAATTGTATACAAAATAGTAGAAATTTTTAACCAGCACAGACAGACTTATAAATGTTTATATTCACGAAAAGACAATAGTTCTCTACTGAATGTACATGTGACAAGAGCAGACCGGTGTGCTCGATAACTTAGGTGTGAAAAAAATAAGCATACTTTAGGAAATTGTAACATGCTAAGGACTTTTTGGAACATTCAGAAAATTGGTGACTCGAAAGATCTTTCGATTTTGTATGTTCATGATATTTTTCCATTTTTTTTTTATCAATATGCAGCAAAGAATGACAGTTTTTAAATTTCAGTTTCACAAGCTTCTGAGCAATTATCTCGATATATACTGAACATAAAACATCGTGTATTTGCATGTATATTTCTAATAACACAGTTTAACAAATAATTTCTTTAAAATCTACCATTATTATTTAGAAATAACTTTTGATCAGTATCGTAATCGGTATTGTTTTATTATTGACTTTCTCGACTCTATCATAAGAAGAGTGAATTTTCTTTTGTTTTCGTTCACTTGATATCCCACTGATTCATATATATGTTTCGAATGACAGTACTCAAGCTGACCGTTTCCCTGCTTTTATGATCTTTTTAGTCACAAATCATTAATGGATGTATTCGGAAGATAAACCGTTGATTTAAGATAACATCATATAGCACATAACTCTTATCATAGTAAATTAAAACTTTGGTGAACATGACCAAATCGCAAAACATGGAGGATAGTATAATATAAATGATATTTCAATTCAGGTCTAGCCAGGTGTCAGGGAAGCGGATGTGGTTTGAATGACTGTGACTCAACACTATTTCAAGCCTTTACAATTATACATTTTCCTTTTTTTCCAAATGAATTGAAACGACTTACTTTTGAGGGGTGGACAAAGAAATAAATCTACCGTATGGTAGCTTTCGGGTTAAACAGTTAGAGATTAGAGTTCAAGATCAGAGCTTAAGTTGTATTATACTGTATGAATCAGTGAGTCAGTACACCATACATGGTGAAAACTGGACAGAAGAAGGTGCTAAATCAATATTTATGGAACGCCACAGCTGTCTTATGTGGAACTCTGATATTACGTTATGTTGTTTTATTATTACTTGATGATATTTTGTCTTTACATAATATTGTTTTGACATTACGTAATGATGTTTTGATATAACTCAATATGGAATAGTCATTACTTAATGATATTTCGATATTACACGATATGGTTTCGTATTGACTTGATATAGTTTTGTCATTACTTAATATGGTTTTGTCATTACTCGATGTGGTTTCACCATTATTTAATGTGATTGTGTCATTAGGCAAAGTGGTTTTAACATTACTTGATGTGTATGTGACTTAACGTAATATAGTTGTTTCATTACATGATGTGGTTTTGTTATTTCGTAATGATGATTTGCCAATTCTTTATATGGCTTTAACATTACGTAATGATGTTTCAAAATTTGACGATTTTACACTACATGATGTGTTTGTTTCAGTATTTGATGTGGTCCTGTCATTCTTTGATGTGGTTATCACATTACTTGATGAGGTAAAACCACGTGACCATTTCGGAAAAACTAGTTCTATTTTTAAATAGATTTCCATGTTTTATGTGCCTTGGATGAGTGTTGCCATCCATCGAGTTAGAGTTCAAATTAAAGTTCGGGTTACTGTTCGAGTTAAACTTTGAGTTAGTCTTCGATTTCGAGTTAGAATTCAAGCCATTATTAGAATTAAAGTTCTATTTAGCATCGAGTTGAACTTCGAGTTTGAGTTACATTTAAAGGTAGAGTTCGAGTTACAATTCGACTTCAACTTGAATTTGAGTCACCTCTTGAGGTAGAGTTCGAGTTAGACTCGAATTTGAGTCTCATTTAGATTAAGATTTCGAGTTAAAATTCGAGTTTTCTAATATGAGTTCGTGTTTAAATTTTCTATCGCGGATCAAGGGCTTTGCTCGGGCTTCCGAAAAGAGGGTTCAGGGTATGCGTACAAAAGATAAACAATGTTACAGTATACAAAACACAACATAGAAATTGAAATAAAGTAAGATGTGTTGTGATTGCCAATGAGACAACTATCCACCAGAGTTTAAATGCAATAGATGTAAGCAATCATAGGCAACCGTACAGCCTTCAACACACAGTATAGTCGGCTACAAAAGGCCACCACGTGAAAATGTGAAACAATTCAAACGAGAAAACTAATGGTCTAATTTATAACTCAACAATCTACGAAAAACAAATATGACACGCATGAAACAAGACAACCATTGAAATACAGGCTCCTGACTTGCGGCAGGCACATAACGAACGTGGCGGAGTTTAACATGTATGTGAGCGCTAAACCCTAACATAACATCGGACTGTAGTTTAACAGCACAACATAAGAAAGAAATGTAAAAAACAGTTTCAATTGGCTTAACTCAATAGATGGATATGACTGGGTAATATAAATCCATCGGGGTGATCTCAGGTGCTCCGGATGGGTAAGCAGATTCTGCTCAACGTGTGGTACCCGTCGTGTTATTCGTGAAAGTACAAACCCAGTGATCTGGAACATATCCGTCGTCACCTGTATGTGAAACAGATATTCCAAAACGTTTGTTTTCAATTAGTGCGAGGTATATCAGAGAATGCAATTTATAAAATTAAAGATTGATATTCGTATATGTTCAAATGATCATACACGCTAAAAAATTTGGAGAATTCTTATTTTATAGAATTGATGCTTTGTCGCTTAATCCGATCCCCATTTCCTGTAACTTTAGTGTGAGTTGATTTAAAGTGTCTCATTTGTTGACAATAAAGTACAAGTCTATTGATTTGTGTCGAGCCTGCGACATTAATGTAGCGGCAGTGAGACACAACAAACCTATATTCCGTCGTCGGTAGTGGCGTCGGCGTCTTCATCATTTAGATCGTTAGGTTTCTCGTTTGAATTGTTTTACATTTTCATTTCAGGACCTTTTATAGCTTACTATGTGCTATGGGTTTTGCTCATTGTTAAAGACCATACAGTCACATATAGTTGATAACTTCTACGTCATTTGGTATGTGGTTGAGAGTTGTCTCATTGGCAATCATACCACATTTTCTTTTTATATAAGGTTTTTTTTTGCATTAAATATTACCGAATTAAACTGTTTTGACATGATAAATTTGTAAACCTCCATGAATTGTTATAAAACTTGTATAGGAGTTATTCTTCAAGATCAAGATAAAGCAATTTTGTTTTACCGATAAATGTACATTCAACATTACGCTTTTACACTGACAGCAGCAATATCAGGCGAGACACAGGGTTCCGTGGAATCTTTTACGAATTTATTATAATACTGCTTCCATTTGAGAACTAATGAAAAAAAAAAAAACAGCAGGACCAAGTGGTTTGGGGATATCCCCTTATGTCCGAAATACTGTTAATTTTTAGTACTTTTTCTTATTTTGTCTGCCGTTCCCTTTTTCATATCAAATAACTCTGAACAACAACCCGAACTTTAATTTGAAATTTAACTCAATGGATAGCGATACTCATCCAAAGCATATTAAAACAAACGACATATGGAAATCGGTTTAAAAATAGAACATATTTTTTCCGAATTGGTCACGTGGTTTTACCTCATCAAGTAATGTGATAACCACATCAAAGAATGATAGGATCACATCAAATACTGAAACAAACACATCATGTAGTGTAAAATCGTCAAATTTTGAAACATCATTACGTAATGGTTAAGCCATATAAAGAATTGGCAAATCATCATTACGAAATAACAAAACCACATCATGTAATGAAACAACTACATTACGTTAAGTCACATACACATCAAGTAATGTTAAAACCACATTGCCTAATGACACAACCACATTAAATAATGGTGAAACCACATCGAGTAATGAAAAACCATATTAAGTAATGACAAAGCTATATCAAGTAAATACGAAACCATATCGTGAATATCGAAATATCATGAAGTAATGACTATTCCATATTGAGTTATATCAAAACATCATTACGTAATGTCAAAACCATATTATGTAAAGACAAAATATCATCAAGTAATAATAAAACAACATAACGTAATATCAGAGTTCCACATAAGACAGCTGTGGCGTTCCATAAATATTCGTAGACTCAACCTTTACAAAATAGTATTCTATATAACAACACGTGTTATACAAGCTCGGTGTCATAGTACTACAACATGTGGCATACACACTGAGTGTTATAGTAAACACAGTACTGCAACCAGAGACTTCCGAGTACTAAAACAGAAAACGAGTTAAGTCTTTGTGTGCGTACAACAAAACTGATTGTGGTACTTGTTCTGACAACCAATTAATTGTAGACAGTTCTTCAGACTCTGACGATTTACACAGTGAGAACACAACCAATTAATTGTAGACAGTTCTTCAGACTCTGACGATTTAAACAGTGAGAACATGACCAATTAATTGTAGACAGTCTTCAGACTCTGACGATTTAAACAGTGAGAACGTAACGCATGAACATGAAATAAAAGTAATGAATTCAAAGTAATTGAAACTGAACCTATTAATCACATCGGAAAAGATATCACGAAGAAAACCTGACATAAAATCCAGCATGAATTTCATACCAAAACCAAAGTCTAACAATAATCACTATAACAGGAAAAACACAAATAACAAGTTCTGTCATCTCAAGTAACATACAACGATACAAACAGAGTAAAATGTCACCTTATTGCAGAACAATGAGGCCCTCACCAATGTCTCAAAATCACATTCTAGTCTTTTAGAACAGAGTTTTGTCAAATCCATACATGACACATGTCGTCCAATGGCATAGAAACCTTTGAGAAACTCTAAAATTACACACAGCAGTTAAAAAGAATTTGATCAGAAATGTTCATTAAAACAAGATGATAAAATGAACTGAAACTGCAAAATCTATTAGACAAATACAAGAGGAGGTTAAACCTTTATGTAGATACGTATACATCTGCAGTTGAGAATGTAAAGTGTAACCACAATTAAACAAATAAATCAAGCAAAACAATACCTGCGACAGAAATTCGAGGGTAAATCAGATGAATGTTGGTAGCTAAGTATGGCCAATAAAGCACTAAATAAAAAAAAATTCTCAGTTTCATGAGATAATAAATCTAATAAACCCACATTTTTAGTGTATCTCGGTAAAAGCTTTTTGGTAATTTTAATGAATTATCGAAACACAAAGGGAATGGATTTTGCAAACCAAAAGCTTTGCTATTTGGCACATCAATGTGAATAACATCCAACCAGAAACATTGTCAAAATAAGTTCTAGTGGATTAACAGATTGTGGTTGATTTGGAGTAGACATGTCTTATAGATAGTCTAAGGAAAAACAGACAAATTCCATGTGGTCATTCTACACTTTTGCGTGAACCCGGGTTCACGCCTATATATTGGTAAGTGTTAGTAGAATCTATGGGCCATTGTCTTGTCTTGTCTTGTGTGAAAATCCTGCCTTTCAAAGGCACACTTCTGGTTACAGAGTAGAATGGATGGTGTATTTAACACCCACTAAAAGTTTATTACACTTTTAAAATCTAAAACAAAAGATAATTTAGATTTTAAATATTCACGCCTTTGACTGAGTGGTTGCAAGCAACCCTTTCTTTTTATTCACCGGTAATGTTAATAATATTGTATTACGTCTAATGTGCAAAGTTTTCTACTGGTGTATTCTACAAGGTGAAGAAAGTCTGTACATCCACATTTGTATTGACAATTGCAGAGCAAGGCACTAGCATCCAATATTAGTTGTGTACTAATTTCTAGTTTTTCTAATGTTCTACATTTCGCGCAGAGCTCGCTATTATTGATAATGTGTGAAAGTTCAAGCAAGTGATAGTTTCTAGCAGAAGCTAAAGCAGGACATGAGTGAATGAAATGGTCTAATGTTTCAGCATCCTGAGACATGTTGGGTTGATGTCAACTTGGTTGAAAGCTGCCCTATTACATTGGAGAATATATGTACCAGTAAGGAGTCGAAGTTTGATGGGGAGACTCTGGATCTCTTTTGCAGATGTCTGGACACTTGCCAGAGCATTGTGTAGATGACCAGTTTTATAATTAGATGTAGAAATAAATGAAATACTCTTGTAGTAGACAGATATGGTAACCACATGTTCAACCCAGAAGGTGTCAATTGCTTTCCTGATAGATTTTTCCATTTTAATTTCGAGGAGGTTCATCTAAAATGATAAAGATTGATGGTAGGCTGTATTTAATTAATAAAGATCTGATTTTGTGAACCAACTGTCCTTTAAGGCTATTGAAATAAGGATTTGTCTTTCTGCAACTTGTCTTTCTATAAAGTTCTCTTGTCTTGAAATGTTAGCAAAAGTTCCTAAAGCTAATTTATGGATTTTACTGATTACTGTAATCGTACCCGACAGTATATATATAGGCCATGTCTGTTGTGTTATTGGGAATAGATAGAATTTGTTCGATGCTTTTCCGATAGAAAACTTCAATTGGTTCCATTTGTGTAGAATTTGGTAATAGTATTTCTAAGCCATAAATGAGTACTGGTACTACATAAACTTGGAATAACTGTAGGCATGCTACAGGATTAAGGCCATTCCTGCCATGCAAGCCTGTCCCCATCAAGCTGTACATTGTTCTCCTTGCTTTGTTGATGTTTTCCTGGATATGGATTGGGATGGTTTGCCGAGGGTTTCTGCTGTGAGTAATTCCTAAATGTACAGCAGTTTCAACATTTTGAATAGGTGTATCATTTAATGTGAAATTGAAGTTATCCTCTAATTTTGGTTTCCCAGTTTTAATAATTTTACATTTTGTAGGCTGTAATGAATATTTCTCCTGTTGACTGTAATTCTCCACGGTTGTTAATAGGGTTTGCATATTGGTAGGGTCATTTACAACCAGAGTGACGTCATCTGCGCAAGTTGGTATAGGACAGTGAATGTGTCCAATATAGGATCCCAGTGTACTGTCCTCTACTTGGTTAAGAATGTCATTTATATACAGTTTGTATAATTCTGTGCTTAGTATTCCACCCTGCCTAACTCCTTGCTTAATATCAAAGGGTTCAGAGACCAGATTTTCCCATCGAACTGAAGTTTGTGCACCAACACTTAGATCATGCAAAAGTAGTCATAATGAGCCAGAGATCCCTGCTAGGTATAACTTTCTATATAAACTACTGTGGTTTACGACGTCAAAAGCTGATTTTGCATCAAGCAGTGCTACATATAAAGGTGTTTTCCTGTATACTGCATCGATAATCACTTCATTAAGTAGAAGAGCGCAAAATAATGGTGATATTTTAGACGTGAATCCTCTCTGAAATTGGTTTTGGATGGCTGCAATAATTTGCCATAGGTGTTCTTTAAGGAGTATTACTAGAATTTTGCCACTTACATGAAGAACTGTAATTCCTCTCTAGTTTTAAGGATCTGTCGGTAAACCTTTCTTTTTGAAAATTGGTGATAAAATTCCCATCTTGATGTAATCTGGGATAGCACCTGATATATAGATGTTGTTAATTATTTTTGTCAATGCATCAACCATGGTCCACCATGGATGAAGTGTTCCGCTGTTATTCCATAAATTTCAGGAGCCTTATTTTTATTTAATTTGTTACTGGCATTCTGCACTTCTAAGGTTGAGAAAGAAATTGGAATTGAGTCATCAAGACAGGATTACATGATGACATCAATGTCTGCCTCCCTGTTGGTACAGTCATCCTCAGGAGTAGCAGCAGGTGTAGCCAGATTTGCAAAATGTTCATTCCACCCCTTTATTATTTATTCTGCTGAATTGTCATAGTTTTCCTTGTACTGTAAGTTCAGCTATAGAGGACTTTCCTTGCTTGCGCTGATTATGTATTAACTTATAAAATTATTTAGTGTCACTGGACCGAGTATTCATAATTTCAGCATACTTCTCGTCCCTCTGTCTAGCAATTTCATGCCGCCTTGCTTTACGTAGTTCAGATCTAGTGTTTTTTCTATGAGTTGCACTTTTACCAGATTTGGGTTTTCCATCCTCTTTCCATTCAAATAAGGCTTTCTTGTTGTTTATTAGTGCAAGTGCTATCTCATCGTTCCAGATGTGAGTATTTTTCTGTTTGTAAGGTTTGAACTTTTGGCAAATTTTTTTGCACTATAGTTAATGCATAGATTAGATCTTTGACGTTAATTATTTTTCTTTAGCTTCCAGCTCATTAATTTTTATTTGTAGTTTCAGTTTGATACTTTCCCAAATCTATTTTAGACCAATTTACTTTTGATGGATACTGTTTTTCTCTGTTTTTTAATTTTTGATTTAAAATGGCATTGTATCATGGTATGGATGGGGTGGTGATCTGAAGTATTTGAAGGTAACATATCTAGGCGTTTTGTGGGATTTAGTCCTGGGTCTATATCATTGCTCCTGAAGATGTAATCAATTGTGGAGACTTCTTGGCCATTCGGATGTATAAAGGTTAGATCGATCTCATTGAAAGTAAGATGTGTCTCTTGGAGAAAATTCTTCAAGGCATCCTGCCTCTCTGTCAATTTAATATTTTGAGATCTACTAGATATATCACAGTTCCAGTCACTACACAAGACAAATTGATATTTTGGTGAGTACTTATTTATTATTTCTCTTAATTGGTCCAATATATCTTTGAACTCAGAGTTAACGTACTTGGAACCTCTGCATGGCATGTATACACAGATCAGGATGTAGGGTTTTGGAGATACATCCACTTTTACACAGACGATTCTCTCATTGCCCTCCTCCAGTTTCTCTATAAAATGTTTGATATTTTCCTCCAGAGTATGGCAACTCCACCATATCGACGTGGTCGCTGAGTCAGTTCAATTGGGTTGAGCTCATCAACTGATTTTGCGGTCCAATCACACTCCGGAAATAATTCATCAAAGCTATTTTTCTCAAAATTAAAAGCCAGTATTCTTGTAAACAAATAATGCTAGCATTTTCCTTAAATAAAATATCTTTTATACAGTCCATATTATTACGTACATTTTTTCAATTGAAAGACACAACATCAAATGCTTGTATTGGCTGAGGGTCTATTCACGGTCCTTCTGAGGCTTTGTTACTCCTAAAAATGTTCCTCTTGATTATTATTTCCTATGGCTAACAAGTCTTGTTCCAACGGTTCTATGTTAGCAGCAGCAATTACGGTAGGAGTGCTTATCACAGGTTGGTTAGATTTTGATTTCAATTCATGGCTGCATCATTTGAAGGTTGTGGATCAGTTAGAAGCTTGTTAGACAGTGTGGAGTTTAGATGAAGAGGAGGCCTGTCACAAGATTTTCATTGAACTTGCGTTACATTTCATCGACGGTGGTTTCTGGTCGGACCTTCTTTCCATATCAGACCTTGTGCCAGACTTTGGTTGCATTTTCATGTAACAAGGTGGTGGTAAATTCCATGGATAAGTGTGACTATTGGGGTTATGCATATGTGGCGTGTTCACCTTCAGAGGTAATTGTCCTGGTGGGTGCGAGTCATTGAGTGGTACATTTGGCATTGGCTGTATATTTCTCATATGCGTATAAGGTATATGATTCTGGTACCCATTTACTTGTGGATTAGGTATTATGTTATAGTAACTATTTACATTAGAACTTGGTGTATGGTTCTGGTACCCCTTTCCATGTGGACCTGGTATATGATTCTGGTACCCATTTCCATTTGGATCTGGTATATGATTCTTGTACCAATTTACTTGTAGACCTGGTATATGATTCTGGTACCCATTTACCTGTAGACCTGGTATATGGTTCTGGTACCCATTTACATGTGGATTAGGTATATGATTCTTATACCCATTTCCGTGTGGACCTGGTATATGATTCTGGTACCCATGATATTGATGATTACTTTGGGGAGATGGCCAATGTTGTTTTGACAGTTCCAGTGCATCTAGTCTTTGCTTTAGGGAGTTGTATTCGAGGTCAGAAACTTTTCAATTAAGGTTGTAGATGTTTTCCATACTTTGTATTTGAGGTTTCAGGTGTTGAGTTTCAAGGTGCATTGGAAAACCTCCTGTGATATGCTCTGTATGATGTTGGAGCGAGTCGGGGTTTTGAACATCTTTATGTACGACATTAGTTGATGTACTATCTACAGTTCCAGCTACTTTAATTCTAAGAATTCTATTGCTATTCTCTAGTTCTTTAATTTTAGCTTCTAATTTCATGATATATGCTTGAAGTTTAGCATTTTCGCTTGAATTTTCTGAGTTTGTGGCATTTTGTTGTTTGAGCTCTTCTTCCCATTTCTTTAATCTGAGCTCCTTTTGTCTTAGCTCTTTTTCCTTAAGATTTGGTCTTACTTCCACTGCTTTGGTTTGTTTTACGGGCAGTTGTTCTACTGTTGCAATATCAATGTCTTTGGATGTTGGTTTTGACGGGTTATTTATTACCGGTTCTATATTTCTACATAGGGTTTGAGTATCAGAGTTGATTGATGGATTTGAGTTTTCAGTCATATTTCCAGATCTGATTTTAACTTCCTTAAGCAGTAATGATTCCGCCAATGTAACAGATGGGCAATTGATTGTGTTGTTCTGTTGGTTGTGTTGTGCAAGCTGAGTTTCCCCAATACCATCTGATGTTATACTCTTGTAGTTATTAGGAGGGGTAGGCTAGTATATCTGCTCATACTGGCTGTCTCTTGACTCTGTTTTTTGTATATATTGTACATACATACGGAACATCAGGCGATTGCTCTAATGTATTTATTTGTTCCTTATTGAGTTTTCACAATTGAAGTGGATCCAATGGTTTCCAACAGAGCATTCAATACATTTACTCAGACACTTCCTATTACATTTTGGAGAGATATCAACATTGGTTCTTCCTGCTGTTATTGATATGTCAGTTGTTGTAGATGGATTACTCAAATGAGATACATTATTATGTACAAGTTTGAGACAAGCTTCACGAATTTTACTGTTCAACTGTTGATAGGTTTATTTGTTTGACATCAGGTTTGCTATGGTTTTAGTTCTTCAATGTGAGATTTTCCATTCACCTCTACCATCATTGTGGAGTTAAACATGTTAATTCTGTACAGCTGAAATTTAGAGTTTTCTTTTGAAGAACTGACATGGAAGTTTCAACTATTTTCCCCATTTTATCTTTTCTTTCAAATATTTTGACATCAACAGTATCGTGATTTGAAAAATGAGCTTGAATACATTTAGCAAAGTGTAAATATGCAGCTGGCGTAAATTCTAGCACAATGTTACCATGCTTATATTCAAAATGTACATCAATGTGTCTTTCTGTTGCATCAATGAGCTTTTAACAACTTTTTCTCATTAAGAATATAGTTTTAACTGTTATGTTGGTCTTTGATGACGTGAAGACCTGGGTAGGTATTCTGTCCCTTGTTGACCTTAATACTCTATTTTCTTCCATTTTACTGTGTTACTCAAAAATTACAAGGATGGTGAAGAGTGGCGATTCCCACTCATACCAAAAAGTCCCTACTTTTGAAGAACTCTGGTTTTGATAGCGCATTGTGAGCCGTATAGAGAAGACAATGGAAGATTCTAGATGGCGGTTTAGAATGGTGTGGAGTGGAGGTTCCCACTCGTACCAACTAGGTCGTTATTTCTGTGAAGTTCTTATTTATGATAATGTTCGCTGAGCCGTATAGAGAAGACTAGAGACCACGGAAAATAGTATACTTCGGTTAAATATTGTGTGGAGTGGAGGTTCCCACTCGTACCAAATAAGTCGCTATTTCTAGTTATGCTAATGTTCAATGTTAGGTGAGACAATGAGAGAATACTAGAGAAAGCAATACGGGAGTATAAAATGTTGGTTAAGAATGGTGTGGAGTGGAGGTTCCCAATCGTACCAAATAAGTCGCTATTTCTGGTTATGCTAATGATAAATGTTTGGTGAGATGACGAGAGAGTACTAGAGAATGCAATACGGGAGTATAAAATGTTGGTTTATAATGGTGTGGAGTGGAGGTTCCCACTCGTACCAAATAAGTCGCTATTTTGGCTATGCTAATTTTCAATATTGGTGGTATTGTCTGAAGATGTAAGAGAAATCCTGCCCTTGTTGTCTGTTATGAACGTTCGATCACATGTACCGAGCCAGATATATAGGTGGATGGGGCCAAGAAATTCAATTTTACTTTTGATATTATCACGCAGCCAAGCGACCCTTTTTGCTGTTTTAGCTCCTCTCTTTACCCACCACCTTATGTGGTCTAATGTAGATGTATCTGATTGGTTTTGAAGGTAAATAAATACCTTTGCTGTCTGACAAAACCACTGGGGTACGAAATTTTACCCCCCTCTCTGGACTCACTGACTTCCGTAGGTATTTTCTTAGCTTGTTCTCAGTCATAAATAATATTGGTGAAGTTAAAAGTCATTTAAGCTAATATATATAGATGTAGGCGGTTAAACAAAACGACAGTGAAGCAGACAATATTTAGTCTTGGTCAGAATACAGAGAAAAGTTAAATGTTAAATGTTAAAAATATGTATTAAAATGCACACGCAGGTATATTTCAAGCAATATGAATGATGATTATAGTTGTATATGGCATCGATGGCTAATGATGGCTATGGATTTTAAATATTTTTCAATTTGGTTGCAACACTCAGTCAAAGCGCGCGAATAACCGATGCACTAAAATTGCATCAAAAATGACTAAAATCTGTTATATTTAACAGCAAACGATCAATGTCTATTTACAGCAATACTAAATTATCAATATTTCAATGCTATATGGGAAAACACAAGTCAATATATATAGATAAAACGTTTTCTTCTGTGACAGTCAGAAACCACAACCATTCCCTTCACCGGATATGTACATTGATATCCTCGAAAACAAGATTCGCGGAACGTCTCGAAATTTTTCGATCATTTATTAACGTCTCCTCGGAGACGTTATTAAGAATTGAACGATGGACAGTCAGTGCGTGAATGCCTCTTACTACCTGATTGGAAGATATTACGAGACGTGAATAATCAAAGTTTGTTGATTGGTTAGGACAATCCAAACCTAGTAAATGTCTTTCAATCCCGTAGAGTATCGGATTTGTCCTTTCTATTTTGTAATTAGATTTTGCCTGGTCATTAATCATGCATAATCATGAGATTGGTACACAGGTAACTTTTATCTATAAATAGCCGAATCTTCTGGAGTTTTGTAAACACACACAACGTTAAACGATATACTACTTCATAACGTGTGACCTCACGTGAGTAGTAAAATTTGTTCATTGATATGCAAGACTATTCTGAATGAATTAATCTACAAAGCGAGAACACTTTCCATTTTCATCAGCTAAGAGACGGCTAGCCTTTTTGAAAAGCTATTACTTGTACAGTTAGTAATCTGTGTCTTTGTCACTCTATGGATAGGCTACCACGTGACATTGTATATTTCAACTATCAAAGTTCATTTGTAGATAGGAAAGTAAAAAGTAAAGACTATATTGTAGCAAAAATCATTTATATATTCTAACCTATGTGCTTTTGTCGGAATATATGCGTTTAGATATGAATGTTTATTAAATGTTAAGTAAAATGATAACGCAATTATATAATTTATGTTTTGAGACGGTCCCTGTACGTGTTCTCTGTGTAGTATTTAATACAACGTGCTATTGAGAATACGTAGTTACTATACTATGTAATAAAATATTAATTTCCGCGAACCATTTAGGTCACAGAAATTCCAAAAATGGCATCAGTAAGGAGAGATGTACAAATGATGTGAATACACAGAACCCGGATCCAAATTATCTTTTACTTAAAGTATTCATCATTTTCTGTTTTGTATGTACTAACAACATTTCATTTTCTACAATTTCGATTAAAATATTATAAAACCTGCAGTTCAATAGGTCACATGCCCCAAATAAACATTCCCCGATTGGTCGAACTACTGTGGCCTCGGTGTAAAGCAACGCAAGCCTCGGTGTAAAGATCACGCTTCCAAAAATAGAGGTATGTCCCAACTTAACATTCCCCGATTGGTTGAATTGCTGCTCGATGTAAAGCAACGGAAGCCTTGATGCAATGAAGAAAAGGTTGACAGGATAAACGTAATCGTTATAAATTTTAAGATAGAATGTTTTCTATGTATTATGTGCGATTTTGTCCCATGTACATTTACTCCATATCCTTTCATTTTCTATTCATGGTTCTTATGCAAGCAAATTTAATAAACAATGATTTTATAAAGTTGTTTTATTGTTTTCACCTTACATAGGGCATTATTTCTGATCTTATTTCTGTGTACACAATTCTGAATCTACATATTTCACCTATATAGATATTAGGTAATCCGTTTGGACGATTCCATATAATATTATGTTTTAGGGTTTTTAGCTTCAGTGTCGAGTTGTTGTATAGTATTGAGGGCTGTCTGCGAGAAATAAATCCTTTTTCTGATAGATTAACTAATTTCAAAACCAATATAAAAATAGTTAACACATATATTTTATTTAACTGAGTAAATTGATTAAATTAAAATAATTAATAAAAATGTCCTTTATTTATTCAAGATCTAGTTGTAATAAAAACAATTCATACAATTTCAGGTATGTGAACACTGCTGAGGTACCTAGACCTAGAACCTCAAGTTATGGTAAAGATCCTTTAGATTTGAGGCAGCACAAGTATGGAACTCCTTCCCAATGAGGTTAGAATCATGACCTCTTTTGACCAGTTTAGGAATTATATAAATTCCTGGTGTGGGGTCAAAATGCAACTGCAGTTCATGCCGTTTCCATCCAGTGCTGTCTCAAAGCTGAAATTTCTTTCTTTCTTTTATAGTGGCCTTTTGCTCTGCTTTTTATGCATTTATTTTATGCATTTATTAAATATATCTGCTATTAAATGCTTGTGCTTAATAATTTATTTATTTTTGTTTTTATGCTTTTAGTTTGTTAATATTTTATGATATTCAAGTGATTTGCTGATTCCCCGTTCAATGCACATAGAGGCGCTTGCCATATGAGCTTCGACTCTGGAGGCTCATAAATCAAAAATAATTTGCTTTCACTATAATTGCATGCTTTTCATTTTATTTATTATTATTTGCATGATGCTGCATGATTTTTATGTGATAGTCGGTTAAAGAGCTCACCAGAGCTCATGTTTTGTCTGTTATTATGTATATATATGCCGAATCTAAATAAATAGATTTAGGAAGATGTGGTGTGAGTGCCAATGAGACAACTCTCCATCCAAATAACAATTTATAAAAGTAAACCATTATAGGTGAATGTACGGCCTTCAACACGGAGCCTTGGCTCACACCGAACAACAAGCTATAAAGGGCCCCAAAAGTACTAGTGTAAAACCATTCAAACGGTAAAACCAACGGTCTAGTCTATATAAAAAACGAGAAACGAGAAACACGTATAAATTACATAAACAAACGACAACTACTGTACATCAGATTCCTGACTTAGGACAGGTGCAAACATTTGCAGCGGGATTAAACGTTTTAATGGTACCAAACCTTCTCCCTTTTTCTGAAACAATAGTATAACATCACAACATAGAAAACACACGATAAAACATCAATTGGAGGCTTAACTCAATCAAAACGTAAATTAACACACTATGAACGAATAAATTGATCTGTGATACCTGAAAGTAAATACATAGTTAATAAAATATTAGGGACAAACATTCAAGGCCAAAAAGCAAACAAACAAGTCCAAATAAAGCCATGGAAAATTTACTTACTTACTTACTTACTTACTTACTATCGGAATGTGAATGATACATAAACCTAAAATTGATCGTTTTGGTCTATCCCAGTGATGCCATTTGTGCGGAATTTAGTCCTTTGATATCGTAATATAATTTACGTTGGATTATAATTATCTTTAGATGTAATGTTACAGGATTTAATGTGAAATTATTTGTCTCTTCTTCTATAGTACACGAGTTTGACGTCAGGTTTGTACACGTGAAGTCTCTAGTCTAAAAAGCCAGTGACAGAACGATAAACAGATAAGCAACTGTCTAGGGCCAAGTAAGGAGGTTACGCAAAACGATAAACAGTTACATAGACGGATCCAGGGGTGGGGAAAATTTGGTTGATTTTATAGGCGCTATCCAGCCATTTTATAAAGGGGTTCCCAACTCAGTCTCAGGACAAAGGGTGGGTGTAGGGTGTGTGTTCCAACTATGTGTCCCCATTCAAATGCATTGATCGTCCAAAAGGGGTTCCAACCCCGGAACCCTCCCCGGACCCGCCACTGGGGAAGCATGACGGGAGTGGGCAACCCATAGGTCAGTCAGCAGCCACCCCTTTATGAAAAGTTGTGGATCCGCCACTGAGATTTATATAAGCAGGTTTTCTTTGTGACTGAGTACACAATTTGATTCATTTCAGCTCATTAGCTGGGCTCACTCCTAAAAGGTTCATTGCGGGCCTGCTCACTGGCTAACATTTTACAATATTCATGACTCGTGTAGAAAAGCCAGTAATCTATACATGTGTGTGAGGAGTAGTTATCAAGCTTGCTTTCGTCTGTAAAACTGTCTTAGGCCAAGTTAGGGAGGTGAAAAGCCAGTAATAGAACGATAAACAGATGATCAGGTTTTCTTCATATCGATCCCTTAAAATATCCACCACTGAGGACATATTTTGATTCATTTTAGCTCATTAGCTGCGCTCACTCGCCATAATAGGTTCATTGCGGCTTACTGGCTAATATGTGTAGAAAAGCTGATAACCTATACATATATGTACATGTATATGGTCAGATCATATTTTTCGTACGTCATATGAATATGTACCATGCATGCCTTTTCAATGGAAATTATGACGACAGTATGCATTCTTAATAGCACGAAAATGATGAGAAGAGGATACATATGTCAACTAAAATTTTCAGCAACGTCAAAATATGTGAGGACACCCTATCAAGATCTATCAAGCTTGCGTTCATGTTGTGTTAAAACTGTTTTAGGAAGGTGAAAATACCAACAATATAACAATAAATAGATAATCGATATTGTAAAATATCAATGTGTTGAAAAGCCAATGATCTACATATATACTTAAATATGTCAACCATAAAATAAAACTGATTTAATTTACACCATTACTGTTGAAAAACCTTTATGTTTATATAACTTATCTCATTCTAGTCCATTCAACTGACAGAATCGGTGTACATTTCATGAACTCTTTAATAACAAGAATCATCATGGACTTTTCTTTATAACAATATCTGTTAGCCATTTAGGGTCTTTTGCATTCAAAGGTTAGTTTTAGTGGGTTTATTTTGCGAAAAGAACTCAATTTCAGATCATAGTTAACATTTTCTATATATTTTGCTGTGTCAAAATGACCCTAATAAATATAAAGGACAGTATATAGACCCAAAATGGTATATCACATTCTACACATGACATTTTAGCAAGAAAGACTGCCATTGGAGTATATAACCACTGCGACTTTGTAACTTTATCTCATCCACTAAAGTCATTCAAGTAGAATATTTGAAGTAGGTTTGTCCACATTTTGGAATATATTATATATGTATAGAATTAATGTTGAGTCTGTTCCCAGATGCCTGAGATACATGAGATAGACTTCAATATTTATTATTTATTGAAAATAAGTGGAATCATCTTTCAGAAAAATTTTTCTATGGTAATGAATCCCCCTTATTTTTTATTTGAGGGGGAGAAGTTCTAACCTGTTCATTAGTGGAATAGTGAATCAGGCCTTAACTCTTCTCAATTGTTTTGATGCATACTTTTCATGTCAGGACAGTTTTCCTCATTTTTGAAGGCTGTATGGTTGCCTTTTATTGCTTTGTCATTTGAGCCTCTGTGGATTGTCTCATTGGCAATCATATTACATATATTTTAATTTTATATGTATTCATCATTTAGAAAAGTTGTTCTGAATGTAATGAGTCCTGTCCAGATCCCCTTTATAAGTTAAAAGGCTTCATCTTCTTTTATCTTCATTAGATCATATTTTTTTTTTTGGGGAGTTTATAAGTTGTAAATCAGGCATTTACTTTTCTTAATTTAATTGTTGCATACTTAACATGTCTGGACTGTTTTTTCTCATTGTTTAAGGCTGTATGGCTGCCTATAATTACTTTGTTATTTAAACCTCTGTGGAAAGTTGTCTCATTGGCAATTATACCACATACATGTATATACAGATTTTATATGGATTGCAGACCTGAAAAGATGTTCAAAGTTGAATATGCTGCAAATTACTATGAAACTGTTGATCAGAACTATATATAAGTGATTTCGCCCAGTCCTCATACATGTATATGTACCACTATCAATCAACAGAACAAATGCAAATACTTTTTTATTTACATGCATATGGTTGCCTATAATTTCTTACATCTATTTTATTTGAATTTAAGGAAATAGTTGTTATTTATATAAACAAATATCACGTCGATATATAACATGTACAACAATCAAACATCAGCCCAAACCAAACTGGATGTATTTGAAAGACATCTAGAGGTCAATATATAGTCTCAAACAAAAGACAAAAAAGGAAAAATATAGTGAACTTTGGAGAATTTATATTATTACATATAAATGCATTTGTATTATTTGGAATATATTGTTTCAAATTTTTAGTCTTAGGTTCCACCTACCATTTTAGAAAACTGGGATTTCAATGCTAGTCTATTAGAGTGGTATTTCATTGGTTGTAGATATGGAATCTTATTTTATCATGAAGTCAGATTTGAACACGACTTGAGGAATGAAGATGTATTAAAGACTGAATGTCAGTTTTGTCTTATATATGTACTTTAATTTTAGTCTTACATGTATTGTATATATGTATACTTATATTATTGATTCAGTGGTGAAAGTAAATAGACACTGACAAGTCTTAGATAACATTTTATAGTTTTGAATGTTTCTTCATCAGTTGGCTAAAATTAGGTGGAGGTATGTTCTTATTTCGACAGAGGGCAATCAACCTATATCAATTTGTACATGAAGAGATTGATAGTTGCTAGATACTGAATGATTTCACCACAAATTTGTGAAAGTTTTAACCTGTGTATATATAATTAAAATACGATAATAAAATTCATGTCTTTTCAGGATTTCTGATCCAACCATGTAGTATGGCATGTTTGTGAGATATGGTTTTGGTGGATAGGATGTTCATGAAGGACCTGTAGTACAAAGTATATCACTGGATTGAGTTCTTGGTCTAAGTGTATTATTAAAGTGCTTTGCTTTGAGCTCAGTTCATTGTTATGCAATTCATTCTTTGTGAAATAAAAGATTTGACAGACAACTCTCATGTACAAGGATTTGTCAAAGTAGTATCCATTCTATGTACAATGTAAGTATTAGGAGATAAAAGCATTTTATTATGATTTGAACCAAACATTTTTTGTCCATTAACCAAATTTTAAAAAAAGAACAAATTTACCCGACAATGCTACACTCGCTACTAGCAATATGATGCTAGGTTGTTTTAATACATCTGTACTGCCTACTGATGACTCAGTCCTGAGTGTAAATGGTCATTCAGTATGTTAAAAAAAAAGACCAAAATTTATAAAGACTATCTGGCCTAATTGATTTCTATTAAAACTATATTTCATTGTACATGTTCAACATTTTTCATTCATTTGTTTATTTCTTGATTTGTGTGAATTAACATTGTTACAGTAAATGTGAATTACTACACTTTCATACCACAACAAATACTGTATTGGTATCACTTATATTTGTATCCATATAACAAAAAAATTGAAAAGAGAATAATTTTGCAATATCTTTTCATATTGAATACTATAACGTTTTTGATATTTAGACATAATTAAGTAGATTTTCATAATACCCACTTGACATGCTTGAAATTCTATCAGATTACTTTTGGAGCAGTTATGAGTCTTTGAAGCATGCTCACAAAGGTTTTTTTGTTGATATCATTTTCATATTGGTCAAAACTTTTTTTTGCTTCGGCCAGCTTTGGAGGAGATGTTATCAAAGAATTGATAAAAAAACAACACAGAAGTTTAATTTCTAGCTCATTTAGCCCCAAGCATCATGTCAGGCATTGTCATTACTAAAACCAGTAAATGTCTTCTAATCTGAGAAACAATTTCGACATTTTAACAAAATATTTTACTAATGATACTGACAATCCATTACAAAGTAATATAAATAGAACCATACAAATAGTGAGCAAATACATATAAAAAAGATGTGGTATGATTGCCAATGAGACAATTCTCCACAACAGACCAAAATGACACAGAAATTAACAACTACGGGTCACCGTACAGCCTTCAACAATGAGCAAAGCCCATAACGCATAGTCATTTATGTTATTTATGTACACAAAATAAACGAAAAACAAATATTATGTAACACATAGACAAACGACAACCACTGAATTACAGGCTCCTGATATCATGTTCTCAGATATCATCTCCCATTTAAAAAAAAATCACATGAAAAAATGAACCTATTATGTGTTGCTCTCCTAGCTACAAAATGTATCCAAAATCAAAGATGTGGAAAATAATCTATCATAATCATTTGGTAATTAATGCAATTAGTGTCTCTTCCATGCCCGTCTTGAACATAAAATCTAAATATTAAATTAACAACACTCCTAATGCTCAGGTTGGTTGTCATCGTGCAACACAGTTAATAACACCATATAGGAAAAACATAGAACTCCTTTTGTCATATAAAACACTGTCAAACATCCAAACATACTATCCACATTCATCTGTGTCCACACTTGTATTCTAACAATATATTATATCCCAGAATAACCAGATTATTTCTAACGTTACCACATGATATTTTGTATTTCCATGATAGCCTGAGAAAATGTCGGAAATCAGAAAGACAGTCAACATGGTTAAACTTAAACAAAACGATATTTCGGTCAAAAATATTCAATTTCAAACTGAAACTAAATTTATCAGTAATAGAAAATAATTAATATTGAAACATTAATTTATGTCCCTGAGGTTTTAACAGTGAATACATTTATGAAAATTATATGCAACATATGATTGATTGATTGATTGATTGATTATTGATTGCTCAACGTCCAGTGGCAAATAGTTCATGCCCAGGACGAGAATAAATACTATAGGAAGGTTCTGGGATAGAGGCCGTCCAGGATGAAGGTCGGGGAAAATTTGGACTGCCACTGGAAAATGAGGATAAGATGTAAATGGGTAGGGACAGAAATTTTGCCTTCCAACAGGTCACCTAATGACCTCCCAAAGTGTTGTTGTAACGGTCATTTATGTACAGAGAGCATGGCACGATCTCTACACGAGACATTGGATTTTACGTCCCAATTCTGACCGAACGTGGCTGCGTACTTGTACATCTCGCACAACCAAACGGACGCCCCACTTTAATTTGGCAAGGATTTACAAGTACTGCCGGTCGGAAGAAGACCGAGAGTGACCATATTTCTATTTCCCAGTCACCCTTGAGGTTAGAAACATATCAGAACCAATTATCAAGGAAGCACACAAATAAAATACATCCACTTCATTTGAAATTTGGTGGAGAGTTGTCTCATTAGCAACCATACCACATCTTCTTATTTAATAGTTTCTACAATTTAAACTGTAGTGAATGATTGCATGGTTTCAATCCATAAGGATGTTAAATCCTTGCAGCTCACAAAAAAACGTAATTAATATTTTACAATAATCATTCAATTACTGTGCTTATGTTTTGTATAGCTGAATATTCATAAAATGGAATGTTAGACTTGAAAGAAGAGATTGATTTGATAAAAAAAAATCTGTCTATCAGAAAATATTTGACGTTTGTGTTTATTGGTAGTAACAATCGATTTGAGCATAGAATAAATATACCTGATGACACAAATGCATATTCTAATCCAGAATATCAATGCGTATGTTTTCCATTTACTATTTCTTGCGAAAGAAAACCACGTGTGTGCATAAATATCAATTTCACTCGCGGAATGTAAAATTTTGCATTTTTTATCTAAATTCAGTACACGACAGTAAGAGTTTGACATGTGACTTTGAAGCATGATCATCATTAAGGTATTCTGACCTCTAGTTGTTTCCCTTTCCATTTTCTTTTTCTTTTTGTTTTTAAGTGATTGTCTTATTACAAACTTTGAAATTTTCTACCTCAGGAGTAGATTATCTTAGTTGTATTTGGCAAAACCTTTCGGAATAAAATTTCATAAAAATATATTCTTCAAAACTCACTTTTTTCCTGTAAAATATTTGGATAGATTTAAATAACTTCGGGAAATTCTTAAAATTTGATTTGTTTCATGAGACCAAAATAATTGTCAGTATATACATTTTCTATACCACTTCTATTATAAGTACAGTCAGCTTCAATAATGAGTATAAGACATCCAGGAAACAAAATGAGGAAATGAACGAAAAATAAATGTATCCAGATTTTAAAGCAAACGGAGTGCGGACTAGTATGTGCACTTTGCTTTAGACATCCGATTTGCAGAAACTTGGAATTGCAATAGGATTATTACTTTGTATATAAAACACGAGCAAAATGATAAACACTCACAATTTATAAATAAAATACTCGAGCCTTAAAGTTAAATTTAGATTTAAAATCCAATCATTTTTGAGTCAGCGGTCTCAGGTTCACGTTTTGCTTTTTCTTTTTTTTAAAAAGCAACTTTTCACATGCGACTTAAAGAAAATGATTCCAGGGAAGTGCATAATGATCATTCATCAGTTAGATTTAGTAATTAATTTTTGAAAAAGGAAAAACTAAAAAACAGTTATCTCCCTTACAACACCAAAGGAAGATGAGAAATAAACAATGAAAACTAAGACATATTGGACGGAAATATCTCCATTCTGAAAATGTATTTCTTAGTGAAAGACACAATATGAGGCATGGACAGATTTCCAATGAAAGGCTACTCAGTGAAGAAGAGTTTCATTATATGTTAAAGGAACGTCGGTGTTAGCAGCCAACTTAAAATCCTGTTTAAACTCAACTCTCGGTATCAATGAAGGAGAAAATAAGTCTCTATCCATGTTTAAGGAATGGAGCTGGAGTCCAAAATCGGATCATTTTGGTAAAAGAAACTTTGGCCAATTATAGATTCTTTATGCCTGGAAGATATTTAAGAAATATTATTAACCTTAATTACTTATTTAGTCTTTGTATGAAAAGTCAAGTTATACTATCAACTTTACGAATCCATAAATTATGAGTTGATTTGTTTTTCTCATTTCTCTCTTAGATTTAACACTAGTTATCAATACTGAACACAAAAATCGTTAGTATAGAATTCTTTTATTATGCAGAATTATAGAAATTCATGAAGCTTAGGTACTGAAATATTCAGGATTGTTTTTTTTATGAAAAACAAATAAAAAGTCAACATACATTTCCGAAGTGAAATACAAGATTTTGGCCTTGTTATTATTGGTGAAACACATATAGGTTATAACACATCTATCACCATTCCAGAATATAGTTATTTCTCATTCTGTAGAAATATTTCCTCAAACGGATGGTATGGAAGGTGATGGATATTTTAAAAAACAAAATCAGTTAAAGAACATGACATGCAAAGCTTATGCTGAATACATTCAAATACTATCAGTAGATAGATATAGGAAGATGTGGTGTGAGTGCCAATGAGACAACTCTCCATCCAGTGGCTTTATCTTATTTTAGTTTACCTTCAAATCTGTCCAGAGTCAATCCCATTTTCATATTCTTTGTCACGTTCAACCGATCCTTATCAATTCTATAAAACCCAACGGATACGATAATGCACCGCTGTTATAAAATTACACAAGGAGGTTTTTTTTTTTTTTTTTGCGTTTTCTTTTAATCTGTACACTTCTTGAATGCGATAGACTGTTAATTGTTTCAGTCTAAATTTAATGTATATTATCGAAATAACTCATTATAATTAATAATAAACTAAACTGTCCAATGTTTTATACGGTTTATTAAGGGTTTTGAATTGAATGTTTGTTCATTTCCGTTTTGCAATTTTCAATGAGGTCTTTATATGACAAACAATTAAATTAGTTATACTAAAGAAACATGGATAGTATGTGCAATTTTCAAGAACAAAATTGAAGAAGGACTGTTTTACGTGGTACTCCATGATGACAATATTAATGAAACATCATAGACTGTTCGTGAATACGGACGGTACATGATCTATAAAACATCTTCGTATGAATCTTAAATAAAACTGTAAAAGACAGTGAATTACAATGAATTTTGATACTTATTGAGAAAAAAACTAATAGAATAACTTTATGTGTCTTTCTTTTTCATTTAAAGCAAGAAAAACATTACAATAATTCGCCATACCTGTTCATTTAGTTCTAAAATAAAGTATAACAGAACTACGGTCAATTCAAGAATTTTAAATTAGGAGAAAATAAAATCTGGTATGTAGTTTCCGTCGGGTTTTATAAAGGGATTTGGGTTGGTTGCAGGTTTGTTTTGTTATTAATTGATTGTATTTTGAGTAATAATTTTCATCACAACATCAATAAAAGGAGATGTGTAGCATAAGAAACAGCAACCCCAAAAAAACAAAATAAGACATTTAGAAATCAACATACGGTCTTCTTCCATTTGCAAATGTCTACACAAATCCGGAGAAGCGTTTCGGACAAGCCATAAAATCAGGTCATCTACCTTTTTTTTGTATTTATCCTAGGCAAATGCTGCTCATTAGTCACCTCTAGAAGGAATTGGCTTCAAATACTCATGTTGGAATACTCTGGTCTTATGGTCATTGTTGAAATTGCTTTATAAAAATATCTATATATTTTCTATTTATTTTTTGTATACATGTAGTACTACAATTATGACTGTCAGCTGTGTTGTACATATGCAAGTCTTATAATATATGACTTCACATGCATTCTCCTTCAATTTGTAACGTTTTCTCTTGATATTTACATTTTGCATTTATTTGGAACGACCGGGTGGCAAATTGATAGTAAAAACAGCAAAAAGCAAAATCTGTGAAATAAAAATATCAGATAACAAACAGAAAAAGGAAATTGTGCCCATAGATCATATATTATAGGACTATGGTATATGCCCCCTGTGAACCCTTGATTGGGCAATGAAATCTTACAAGTCTAATTCTACTTGTATACTGTGTGTGTTTTATATCTAAAAACTTGTATTATGTGTTTCTAAACTTTACTATTGATTTTTAATTTTTGTCAGCTAAAATTAATAGGGAACATTTGTTACACGCCTGTCCCAGGTTAGGTTGAGGGTTGAACGCTCACAAACATGTTTAACCCCGCCACATTCTGTATGTGCCTGTCCCAAGTCCGGAGCCTGCAGTTCAGTGGTTGTCGTTGGTTCGTGTCTGTCATATTTGTTTTTCGTAAATTGTTTTGTTATAAATTAGGCCGTTAGTTTTCCCAATTGAATTGTTTCATATTTTTCATGTCGGGGCTTTTTATAGCCGACTATACGGTATGGGTTTTTCTCATTGTTGAAGGCCGTACGGTTGCCTATAATTGCTTGCATCCACTTCATTTGAACTTGGGTGGATAGTTGTCGCATTGGCAATCATACCACATCTCCTTACGTTTATACTAAGTACAGATCTGAGAGTACTCGTAGTTACTGACAGCTGGTTCAAAGCCAATAAAACTAATGTATCTACAGACTAAAGTATCAATCAGTACACATGCAACATCCAATGGATTTAGTGTAAAGACGTCATTAGCTGTCAGAGAAAAACACGACCTTGTGCACTGCCAAAATACAGGTAAAATAAATATACTCGCTATTAAGTAAAATGTATTTATAAAAAGCAATAAAATTTAAACTTTCATACTGACAATATATAAGATTAATATGATTTGTTCGTGTTTAAGTCAAAAGAGGTGCACATAAACAATTCAACTCATGAAAGTGTTTTCAGTTTATCAACACAATGATCTTTAATTCTACCGCATTGAACTATATCGAATTCATTGTATATGATCACGGTATTGTGTAATATCAGATAATACAGGAGAAAAAATCCGTAGTTTTCTTTCCTTGTGTGACATTCCAAAGTGGCCTCTTCGGAGATCAGCAACATCTAAAGATATTCTTGTACGGCCTTTGATAATTGGCACAATTCCATACCGTAGCCCCAGTGAGAAAAATTCGAAAAGTGCAAGTGTATTTTGCCGCTATCTTATTCAAATTAATTAAATTAAGCAAATCACAAACATAAAACGTAAAATATTTATATAACAAATGTGCACGACAGGACGATTAAGACAACCACTTGATTAAATAATGATAAATCCTGAGATAAATCAGGCATATTCTATGAAAACAACCCAAATTCGTCCAAATATATAGTTTTGATTCATTCATATTAAACCACTCTTCAATAGGGCCCGTTGTCTCTTTTAGATCTTGATATCAATTTTTTTTCATGGGAATCTTCATACCAAAAAGCATATCTTATTGTTTTAATATACTGTATAGTTCATTTTCAATTCCTGTCCCGCCGACTCGTGTGTGACGGGATTATGGTGAATGATTACTGTAGCCAGTCATAATAAGCAGTTGAGCTAGGGAAGTTCTTCATTCGCTCAGTCGATTAGATTACTGACTTCGAACACAGAGGTCCCGGAGGAGACAATGTGATTTTCTAATAGGAATCATGCTCTCTGGTTTCCAGTGACGTGCACGTGTTTTCAGTAACTTACACTTGTTTTCTAACAGAAGAGACGTTTAGGTCTTACTGCCCTACATAGAATATGTTTGCTAAATAAAGTAACAATACTGTATACTAAAGATGAGAAGCAAAATTAAGATTATTTTGTGAATGATTAAAGAAGTGACGTTCGATTGTTAATAGTACCCATTACATACTTCGTCTGTGCTTATTTTCTTATGTCTATGAGGTTTCGATTGACCATGATAGACTGCAGCCCAAAGACCTGTTTGAACCCAGTTTTTTCCCATAGAAAGTATCTAGTCACGAAAGACCTGTCATTTGTCATCAGATTGGTGACCGTTTTACCAGTAATTTTGGACTTTTGTTTTGTTCCCTCTTGTAATTTAGTACTCTCGTTATTAAGTTTGCATTTATTTGATAAGAATTCGAAAGACATTTTGTTAAAGATTAATTTCTCCTAACATATTTTGATTTTAATTAGATAAAAGGTAAAGTGATAAATTTCGTGTTTTACATTTTCGGATCTTAATCTTGACATTTTTGTGTAAACACAATTCTCATTTATCAGACCGGGTAGAATGGATCTGTATTGATTTGATTAGGATATGTCTCCAGTGATTGTCACTAAAACTGAATCTTATGCAAAATAGATTGTTTGAATTTATTGTAATTTAAAATATTACGGCATGGGAAAATTTTATGTACTGTGATAAGCTAATTATATATATTCCGAAAAATTTTCTGTGAATGAAAAAAAAAAAAAATAACCATCAGATTTTTAGATTAAAAAATCGATTAAATTGTTCATAAAGTTAAATTTGAAAGGTATAATTATGAAAAGAAAGGAAAAGGCAGATTGTATAGTTGGTATTTATCATTTAGATATTCCGTTTTCATTTATCACAATGAATAGATTATTAGGAGACTTAATAATACTTTTAGGAATAGTTTGTAAATGTAAATAACCCTGGACAAGCGAAACTTAGAAAAGTTTTTGTTTTGTATATGAATAAAAAGAGAAGAGTGGTAAACGTCGGTATTCAAAATTATTGGAAAGAGTTATTGGGTTTAGGTCAACGAGACAGAAACCCAACGACAAATAGAAGCAAAAATACAAGGACAGAAATGTTGAACAAGGGCCTTTACCATATCACAAGCTCTAAGGTATCAAACTCCCTAGGCAACGTTGACATTAGATGGATTTGACTATTATTAGAAGGTCCTTGTTAGTCATATATATAGCTTTTCACCTGTTTCGGTTCGTATACATCCTTCGATTTCAAATATTCACTTTGAGCGTTCCCGACAAAGGTTTATCCAGAAAAGCGCTTCGGATGCATGCAATTTATCAACTGTTAGTTTCATTTTTTTGCAGAGGAAACCAGGATAAATATCAGTCCAAATACGTGGGGCATGACTTGGGAAAACACAGATTTTATGACCTGTTGACTTGCATTTCTCAGTCTAATGTTTAAATACTATTAAAACCGTAGACCTTAACTTAGTCAATCAAATGTTACACAACAGATAATCATTGACAGACATATTCAATGTGAACTATTATTTTGACATAAAATTGAACTAACAATATGAAATGAAAATCGAAATCCATTACTAAAAGTGATATATTCATATATAAGGAAAACCCAGTAAACCCCTTTGAAGTTGATAAAGCTTGGCACGTTTACAAATACTGGGATTTTGTCAGCTTTTTTCAAGGACATAATGAATGTTAATGCACTCTCTTGTGTGTGTTAAATCTTAAACATGTCACATAAAATGTATAATGGGACATTTGTGCAAAATAACAGTGGAATGGTTTGTAAAAAGTCACTCTGAGACATAATCATATCTTTAGATAATAAAATCACTCGCGGTCTTTTAAGTTAAATAAGTACATGTACACGTCCTATGCACAACAAAGATCCTTCAAAAAACATTAAAAAACAAAGACGGAAAACAAGGTAGAATAAAAGACAACTCTTCTGTAAATAATGCAACCACGAAAGATGTCTTCATTTGCTTCAGATATTTATTATTTTTTTCTAGAGACATCCTTTAACATAAGAAAATGCCTGTAGTTGTTATCCATTCGTTTGATGTGTTTGAGCTTTTGATTTTGCCATTTGATTAGGGACTTTCCTTTTTGAATTTTCCTCGGAGTTCAGTATTTTTGTGATTTTACTTTTTAAACCATATTTATACTCTTTCTTTTTATTGCCTGGTTTACAAAGTCAGCCTGTAAACAATGGATTTCGCCTATCTATGGAAATACATGAAACAAATAGTTTATTTACTGTTTGGTAATAACTTCTGTACAGAATAGTTAAGGGTCTGAATTCTTATTTAAGTTCTTGCCTTCGATCAATTTCTGAGGACTTAATAGAAATTATTATTTATAAATATTTTGTCTCCTTCTATCTTTTAATAGTTATATGCCTGGAGTGATGCAAAATTGATTACAGATTTGTGAGGAAAAAACTATCTCATGCTTATTTTATATGAGTTTTTTCATAATACGACTTGGATTTTACACGTTGACTGTGTTGGTCACTGAGGAACTGCTTTCTCTTTCGGGGTACCTTATATAAAAATAGAAAGATGTGGTATGAATGCAAATGAGACAGCTATCCGCCAGAGCTCATAGGTCGTGATTATAAGCAATTATGGGTCACCGTACAGTCAACAATGAGAAAATATCCATACCGTATAGTCAGCTATAAAATGCCCCGACATGAAAAATGTGAAACAATTCAAACGAGAAAACTAACGGCTTAATTCCTTATTTCAGAGTTTGGTCAGAGCATGGTATTGATGATTTAAATACTTATATCAGTGTTGATCGATAGCCCAAGTGATCTATCCAACATAATCGAGTGATTTTCAAAATATACTAGTCATTGGGAAAACATCATGTTTTCTATCTGCGACTACAGCTCTGAAAAAATACATCTATTTCAGTTTTAGGAACAGAAAGCCTGGTTCATTTAACTTTATTGTTAGATTAGTATTTAGTTCCTTTAATAAAGTTAGTACAAATATCATACTATGGAAAGGATTCAGTTCAAATAAAAACTTTGTTAAATTGTTTGTTTTTATGGAAATAATGAAGTCGTTAATCTTTTCAAAGAGAATATTTTTTCTTTCTTTGAGATAAATCAAACATTTAGTTTTCCTTTTGTTCACATATTTATAAAATACACATTGGTTTGACCAGGTCTATCAGAAGGGAAAGTTGTAGTGACCATTGAACCTGTTGAACTGCCCTTCTCAAATAGCGATTGAATATATGTTGAATTAATGTAACACACTTATATTGACACTTGGAAATTTATGAATCGAAATACTCATTCATATTTTATTGGTTGATTATGGAGAATAACAATTTCTACGAGAGGTCGACCACCATGGAGTGGTTCGATGGGGTGCTCAAAGTTCAATGAAGTACCATTGTAGCTTTTTGATGATGTGTGCATGTCAACAAACAATATTGTCGACTCAGCAATAACGGTTATAAAGACGTAGTGATAAATAACGGGTTTTAAACAACAAAAGGTTTGGCTTATGTTACTAAAGTTTTGAATTAGAATAAAAAATAATTTTGTAAATTGATTGTAAGAGTGTACCTTACAGTTAATCTTTTATCAGGGTGACCTATGTTAAGTACCTATATCTAAAAAAATAATGATTCTTATTGTTTTGATCTTTTTTCTTAGGTTATTGAAAATCTTGTTTTAACAAGTCAAAACAATTTCAAAAGATAATAATTGTGATAAACAGTTTTATAAATATAACTTAACGGTAAAATTCGTGTAAATTGCTTATATCCACTTATTTGAACTCTGGTTGATAGTTGTCTGATTGACAATCATACCACATCTCATTATTTTATAATTTTTATGAAATAGAGATATCTGGCATGTTTGACTCAATGGTTTCAAGTGTATTACCAATTTTTCCACAAAAAAAAATAATCACAGACTTGTCACTCTACTTAGTATACATGATATTACAAATAGCGTTAAAAACTTGATAATAATATGCATGTGTCTTTACCTTAAATTGTTTTCTACAAGTATAGGGATTAGGTATTCAAATTGCAACTCGCGATGAAGTAAAATTATCATCATATTGAAAACAAAATCATCTTAACCTACTGCCTATTTTTTTTTTTTTTTTTCATTAGCAGATAGCGATAATACATTTTACCGTTATTAATCCACCCAAAGATAATCATTCAATTTTTAGTTCTTGACTTTTCTTTATTAACGGTAACTTATTCGCTGCATTTGTTTCCTGTTCCTTTTTTCTTTTTTGCTTGTTTGTTTTGTCTTCTCCCGTGTATAGTATTTGCATGTCATTCAATATAGTATCTGAAGTTCTCTCTTTTTTTTCAATTTAATGAAAAGATTAATTTGGTGATTATTTGTCATTACGTCCAGTGGAAAAATTGTATGGCATACGGGGTATATCAACGAAAAAGCGATGTGTGGTGTACTTTAATAAGACATTAATCCAACGAGGACAAGTCATATAGATGTCAACATAGTCTTCAGCAAAGACTTTCTTTTTAGCCGACTTGTTCACACACACTTTATTTCTTATAAAACCAAGTTAATGGTAAAAGAAAGATATTTTACTTATAATAACATACAGATTTTGCACATGACAAGTTTGCACAAAACGAGCAACAAGAATGAGAGATTGATGATCAACCTGGAGAACATACTTCTATATTGATAATTCTAATTAATTTACACAAATTTTCAATACCCGAATATTTTTGAAACAAATAAAGTGCCGAATTTCAAAACATTTACTCGGCTTACATAGTAAGGTTTAAGCAAAGCTCTTCTACTTTCTGTTAGAGCTGTACAGTTTAGAATATAGTGAAATTCATCACCTATCTCTTGGGAGTTACAAAGTACACAGTACCTTTCCTGTCTAATAATTCTACGCCATCTACCGGTTTCTATAGGTAACCGGTAGATGGCGTAAATTTCTATAGGTAACCGATGATTTCAGATCTAAACCTACATAACGTTATTCTATCTTTATAAGGTAATAAGTCTAAATATTCTTCAAATTCAAAATTTTCTTTAAACAGTTTGTAACATAATGCTTTTGGAGAATTTTCCATTTCTGATTTCAAGTCTGCTGAAATTGGTCAAATTGTTTTATGGAAATAATGAAGTCGTTAATCTTTTCAAAGAGAATATTTTTCTTTCTTTGAGATAAATCAAACATTTAGTTTTCCTTTTGTTCACATATTTATAAAATACACATAGGTTTGACCAGGTCTATCAGATGTGAAAGTTGTAGTGACCATTGAACCTGTTGAACTGCCCTTCTCAAATAGCGATTGAATATATGTTGAATTAATGTAACACACTCATATTGACACTTGGAAATTTATGAATCGAAATACTCATTCATATTTTATTTGTTGAATATGGAGAATAACAATTTCTACGAGAGGTCGACCACCATGGAGTGGTTCGATGGGGTGCTCAAAGTTCAATGAAGTACCATTGTAGCTTTTTGATGATGTGTGCATGTCAACAAACAATATTGTCGACTCAGCAATAACGGTTATAAAGACGTAGTGATAAATAACGGGTTTTAAACAACAAAAGGTTTGGCTTATGTTACTAAAGTTTTGAATTAGAATAAAAAATAATTTTGTAAATTGATTGTAAGAGTGTACCTTACAGTTAATCTTTTATCAGGGTGACCTATGTTAAGTACCTATGTCTAAAAAATAATGATTCTTATTGTTTTGATCTTTTTCTTAGGTTATTGAAAATCTTGTTTTAACAAGTCAAAACAATTTCAAAAGATAATAATTGTGATAAACAGTTTTATAAATATAACTTAACGGTAAAATTCGTGTAAATTGCTTATATCCACTTATTTGAACTCTGGTTGATAGTTGTCTGATTGACAATCATACCACATCTCATTATTTTATAATGTTTATGAAATAGAGATATCTGGCATGTTTGACTCAATGGTTTCAAGTGTATTACCAATTTTCTAAAAAAAAAAAAAAACAGACTTGTCACTCTACTTAGTATACATAATATTACAAATAGCGTTAAAACTTGATAATAATATGCATGTGTCTTTATCTTAAATTGTTTTCTACAAGTATAGGGATTAGGTATTCAAATTGCAACTCGCGATGAAGTAAAATTATCATCATATTGAAAACAAAATCATCTTAACCTACTGCCTATTTTTTTCATTAGCAGATAGCGATGATACATTTTACCGTTATTAATCCACCCAAAGATAATCATTCAATTTTTAGTTCTTGACTTTTCTTTATTAACGGTAACTTTTTCCCTGCATTTGTTTCCTGTTCCTTTTTTATTTTTTGCTTGTTTGTTTTGTCTTCTCTCGTGTATAATATTTGCATGTCATTCAATATAGTATCTGAAGTTCTCTTTTTTCAATTTAATGAAAAGATTAATTTGGTGATTATTTGTCATTACGTCCAGTGGAAAATTGTATGGCATACGGGGTATATCAACGAAAAGCGATGTGTGGTGTACTTTAATAAGACATTAATCCAACGAGAACAAGTCATATAGATGTCAACATAGTCTTCAGCAAAGACTTTCTTTTTAGCCGACTTGTTCACACACACTTTATTTCTTATAAAACCAAGTTAATGGTACAAAGAAAGATATTTTTACTTATAATAACATACAGATTTTGCACATGACAAGTTTGCACAAAACGAGCAACAAGAATGAGAGATTGATGATCAACCTGGAGAACATACTTCTATATTGATAATTCTAATTAATTTACACAAATTTTTCAATACCCGAATATTTTTTGAAATAAATAAAGTGCCGAATTTCAAAACATTTACTCCGCTTACATAGTAAGGTTTAAGCAAAGCTCTTCTACTTTCTGTTAGAGCTGTACAATTTAGAATATAGTGAAATTCATCACCTATCTCTTGGGAGTTACAAAGTACACAGTACCTTTCCTGTCTAATAATTCTACGCCATCTACCGGTTTCTATAGGTAACCGATGATTTCCAGATCTAAACCTACATAACGTTATTCTATCTTTATAAGGTAATAAGTCTAAATATTCTTCTAATTCAAAATTTTCTTTAAACAGTTTGTAACATAATGCTTTTGGAGAATTTTCCATTTCTGATTTCAAGTCTGCTGAAATTGGTCAAAATTCTCTGTTTAATGCTCAACTTTAACCATTTTGGATTAATGTTCGAATTATTTAAAAAAAAATATGTATGCCCTTTTGTGCAGTTTTCCCTTAATTTCCATTAGGACAAATGTTTCTGAAAGGAATATTGCACTCAGCTTACCAGTTAAATTTCTTGTGCGCGAGTGTCTCTATGATTTGTAACTTCTATATCAGGCAGACTGTCGGGCTATAGCTTACATGCCATTACTCATCTTGTAAAAAGAATTTGACCTTTTATATAATAAAAAACCAGATTGTCTGAGGAAAAATGTAAGTTGAAGAAAGACAGATAAAACAATGGCAAAAAGAAAAAAGGAAGACAGGACAAACAAAACTCCTCAAAACACAACACAGATACCGAAAGACATAGCAACAAGAACCATATAAAAGGAAAATCGAGGTAGGGGTTGAACTCGTGTTTCTACCGGACGGAGCAGTTTCTGCTTTATATTATTAATTGGATATTCTGCAAACATAACTAGAAAATATGAATACTCAATCATTGAAGACCGCATGTTTACCTCTAGATTTTGTTTTCATTGTGCAGTTAGGTTGCTGTCTCTATAACGTTTTCTCGTCATCTTTTTAATTGATAATAGTCATATCATTTTTCTCACCGTGAAATACCGCTGAAATTAATACAACCTGAATGGTTTTGAGGTGCATAAAAAAATGCATTTAAAAATGGAATAGATCACTTTGACAAAATGGTAATGCTATAGTACTCAATCAAATATGAGCACTTATCAAAAATTCTGTATAAATCGTATGTCCTAGTATACAATTGTCCTATAGTATTTAGTAGTCTCAGAATTGTCATATAAAGTTCCTCATATATATAAACAGTTATTTACGATAGCTTTAAATTTCACAAAAATAATTTTGAAGATGACTTTTCATTTTATATTGCAAAACATGTCAATCATTAAATAGTAAGAATATGTTATTATTATATTTATCAGTTAGAATATATCATTATTACATATTAAATGGTTTATAAACTTATACGTACAAGTAAACAAATCATGTTTTACTCAATGTAATGCATATTTACTTAATAAACCTTTGGTACGTAGTCTTATATATAATGCTCTGCCTTAATAACACATATTACAGAATCAATTTCCGCATAGTTCCAGGCTATGGTTTAAGTAAACTAAGTCTTGTATTTTATCAAATAAATTAGGAAAAGTTTGTCTCTATATCACTGGTAAAATGTGCATAGAATTAGGACAGATATACGCTTAATAAACCATTCTGAAAAAAAAAGAAATGAGGTCGTGCTCAACAAAGCTAAAATATGCACAGGGAATCATTATTAACAGAGTAAAACATGTAGCAATAAAGAAAGCCAAACTGGAATGAGAGTAATAGTTAAGTTCATATATAACAATAAGATAATTAAACAGAGATAAATGTATACATTATAATTCTGTCCAACTTCATAATGCCGAAGTTATACTAAGGAACATCTTATTAAATTGAAAAAGGAAATGACAATCACTAAAGGCATTAAATAAAACCAAAAGCCAAGGAAATGCGCTTGTGTTGCAGTTCTTCATCTCAAATTCACAATGAGGACTTCAACGCGGAGCAAAGGTTTTAGTGAAAATTGACTTTGTAGTCAAGTGTGAGCAGTTTAAGTTGCATTTTTTGCTAGATGTCGAATGCAGCTAGGCCGATAATAGCAACAGATTATAAGCTATATCGAATAAAGAAATCTTACAAATAATGTTATTGGTTGCCCGACAATCTGTTACATCTCCCATTTTCTGAAATGTGTCCCAATTGTATTTTTTTAAATTTTATTAAGATTTATTATGTTTATTGATCGATTGATTTTAAAATGGTTAATATATATTCAGTGACCCAAATTTTAAACAAAATGCAGATTCAAACTTTTGACATAACTGAATATCATATTATGTCTTACACTGTCGAAAAGCCAGCGGATATCCAGATTCTAAATATCTTTCCATTATTGAGAGGTTTATATTGAAAGTGAAACTCAAGTTTTACGAAATTGAGAACGTTTGAGTATGAAAGAGGAACATATGGGGTATTCGTCAATGAGACAGCAACCTTACTACACAAACAACTAATGTTTAGATATATGATCCTGGTTTTAATGTTGTAACTTGTGGAAGACCTTAATGTTGTCCAAACCCGAGAAAAGTGACCTAAATAATTGACCACCCACTAAATGTATCTGGAAAGAGTGTCTGCAATCATGTTGTTTTTCTTTGTGGAGAAGAAGGCTGATAAAAAATCATAATTCCTTTCTTTAAAAAAATAGCATTTGATTTTTCGAAAGTGTTCATTATTAAATTACAAATGGAATATCATAGATGCCGATTATTCGATCCCCGATGAAACATTACAAGTGACAGGCATGGCTACATAATGCAAGATCAAACAACATTTCAATAAGGCATTTGACAAATTTCCCTTGAACAACGGCTATCTGCATTGGATTGAAAGCTTCCTAGCAGACAGACATCAGCACGTGTTAAAGTCCATGGCATATCATCCAAGCCAGCTCCGGTAACATCAGGAGTACATCAGTGGACAATATTATGTCCGTTACTGTTTCTGGTTTATATTAACGATCTTTCATCCACAGTCCGTTCCTATACTCGTCTATTTACAGATGGTTGTCTGTTGTACAGAACTACTAAAACCGAGAGTAGAGGTAGGAATATCATCGAGGCCGATTGTCATAACCTATTACCAGCTACTAGTATTGCAGATGTAACAGGTATAACACAAATCTACTGTACACGATTGCAAAATCCATTGTATGATTTTTGAATAACACTAAGTCAAGATGACACGGTGGTGACAATCTATAAAAAAATATAACACATATAATATCAATGTTTTGGCCTCAAGCATCATGAAGAGACATTTAGTGTCAAAATGCGCATCTGGTGCAGTAAAATTGGTACCGTTAAAGTTATTACTACCAATGAGTCCCCGAACATCTCTGTTTGTGGACTGTTTGTCCCCGATGGTATCACAAGCCCAGTAGCCAGTACTTCGGTAATGGCATAAAATACGGATATTGTGTTATTGAAATTTGCTGTTACAAAATTTTGAAATTATTTTTAATTTAAGGAATATATCTCCCTCATTCAAAGCTCTGATTCCTTTTTTTTTTTTTTTTTGGGTTGTTTTGTTTGTTTTATAAGCTCTTCAATCTTTTCATAAGTTTTTGATTTTCAAATATTTCAGCCTCGAGCATCACTGAAGAGACATTTATTGTCGAAATAAATTACCTCGTACAGGTAGTTTATCGTACGTACTGACATAGTTTAAGTATATAAACCAGATAGTACTTTCATTCTTTTTTTCATTAGTTCTGTTTTAGTTGCAATAATGCCACACCAATAGACAATAACTAAAGTTAACATAAAATAAATGTGTGAAAAATAATGAGTCAATTTATCTAAGTATGTAACGATAGCAACCAATGCGGAATTCGTCGTGTTGCTCATGTAAGTATCTCGGTGATTTGTCTAATAAGTTAGGTCCCATTCGAGGAAAAGAGGACGGGATTGTGATTACAACAATTGAAACATATCCGTTGTCATCTGTTAAACAGATATTCCATAACGGTCAACCAACTCAAAACTAAAAAAACTCAACGGATTCTGAATAACAACTTTCGGAATATTGAGAAATCAATTGGTGAAAATAGACTAGAAATAAAAGGAGGTAGAGTCCGAACTCGAGAATCAAGATTTCGTGACAACAGCACTGACTGCAACGCACGTTGTAGTGAAAACCAAAAAAGGTGTCACCTTCCCAACAATGAAGAATATGAAAATAGAAATCACAACAAACAGGGATACAACAGTGCTCGAGGTGGAAATCGACGAGGGAAACACCATAACAGTGGGCGTGGCGGTCATTAGATAGAATACGGATTTTGGAACATTAACTGATTATAATGTAAATACTTTTCTACATTGGCTAGAGGTATAGGGGGAGGGTTGAGATCTCATAAACATGTTTAACCCCGCCGCATTTTTGCGCCTGTCCCAAGTCAGGAGCCTCTGGCCTTTGTTAGTCTTGTATTATTTTTACTTTTAGTTTCTTGTGTATAATTTGGAGTTTAGTATGACGTCCATTATCACGGAACTAGTATATATATTTGTTTAGGGGCCAGCTTAAGGACGCCTCCGGGTGTGGGAATTTCTCGCTGCATTGAAGACCTATTGGTGACCTTCTGTTGTTGTCTGTTCTGTGGTCGGGTTGTTGTCTCTTTGATACATTCCCCATTTCCATTCTCAATTTTAGTGACAAGTATAGTTAACTACTTTTATTCAGCAACGCAATCTACATATACTGGGTATTGCTGAAACACACCCGATGGGATGTAACTCTGTAAACGTGGATGGTTACTGCTAGTACGGCCATAACCGACGGTATATCCATATTTGAGCGAAGAATGGATCGGGTGGAGTAGGACTTTTAGTACGTAATGACTTTGATCGACAATTTCACATTGAAATCGTTGATGATAATACTAAACGTTGTACATAACGCCAATATGTTTTATGTTTGCGTCGTCTACCTGCCACCAGAAAACTCAAGTAGAGCAGTCAATGTGCACGAATTTATGGAAACATTAATGACACATATATACACCATCCCACAAGGTGATTTGTTCTATCTGTATGGAGACTTTAACAGCCGTTGTTCTGATTTCTCATATTCAATCGAAGGAATTATAGATTGCTTACCTGAATGCGATATAGTTGACTTTCAGACAAACGGAAATGGTAGCATTTTTTGTTACTTTTAATTGATGTTAACTGTTGCATAATTAATGGTCGAAAACTATAAGTAACGACTTTACTTTTGTCTGAACACGCGGTTCGAGTGTAGTAGACTACTGTATTTTACCATACGAGATGTTGGTAGATATAAGAAGATGTGGTATGAGTGCCAATGAGACAACTCTCCATCCAAGTCACAATTTGTAAAAGTAAACCATTATAGGTCAAAGTACGGCCTTCAACACGGAGCTCATTTAACTCCTTTAGCGTAACAAGAGCTACTACTATCACTAAAAGTCTTGGCGAACCCGGTAGATAAGATCTTCGTAAAATAGTACCTGATCATTCACTATTGACATGGAATATGTGCCTATATTTTTCAGTTATAGACCAAGTCAGTAAAAATATAGACAAAAGTCAAACAGTTATAAAACTTAAATATGATACCAAGAGTATACCGGAAGACTGGCTTCATAGAGAGTCTGTTGTGACAGAATGCACTTACCCGTGTATTAAATATATGTTATAATTCCGGTAAAGTGCCAGCTATATATGTGGAGTAAATGTATCATTACATCATTACACCGATCCCCAAGTCATCTACGTCCGATCCCAGAGATCCGATGTCATATAGAGCGATAAGTCTAGTACCAGTGGCATATAAACTATACTGTGGTGTCCTAAATGCTTCTTTTGGCAGGAAAACTTACCGATCTTGAAGTAATCAACGACGAACAGAATGGTTTTAAAAAGAGCCGTAGTACCATAGACCATCTATCAACTTTAACCACTATTATTGAAACGAGAAAACTTTGTAAACTTTCCACGTTCTGTGCATTTATAGATTTTAAAAAAGCATACGGCTGGGTAAATCGTTATTTGTTGTTTTGTAAATAAGAATCTGTAGGTTTAAGTACCAAAATGTTAAATGCTTTACATTTTTTATAGCATAAAGTTCAATCTTGTGTCAAGATTAATGGCGATTTGACTGATTGGTTTGGAGTAAATTCTGGCCTAAAACAAGGCTGAATATTATCGCCGTTATTATCTAATAAATAACTTAGTTGATGACATTAAAAGATTAGATATTGGTATAAATGTAAATGGTGAAAAAAATTGTATATTGTTATTTGTAGATGATGTGGTGTTATTAGCCGAAAATAAAAATTACCTTCAAGAAATATTAGATGTATTAAGTATATGGTGTAATGTAAATGACTTAGTTGTAAATATGGACAAGTCAAACATTGTTCATTTTAGAACACAATCTGTGACACAAACAAATTTTGAATTTATGTTGAACGGAAACCAGTTAGATATTGTATCAATGTATATGTATCTTGGTTTATCATTAAATGAGTTTTTGGATTATAATGAGATGGCGAAAATTGTAGAAAAATCAGCCAGCAGATCATTAGGCTTACTTATTGCTAAATGCAGGGCAATGGTGGTTTTGAGTATTCTACTTTTACTAAGCTTTTCAACACTCTTGTTATGTCTGTTATTGAATAGTGGCACTGCTCCTTTGAAAATTGAGACAGGAAGGTATGAAGGTATGTTAGTTGAAAAAAGAATTTGTTTTAACAACACTTGTAATGAAAATCTTTTATTCTAATATGACGTTCTTCTCTCACTTTGGAAACGAAGCCATGTTCTAATTACAATAATTACAAACAAAAGAACTATGTCAATTAGACCTGCTTTGATACTATAATGCCCTTGAATTTTTACTAGATAACATTTTTGTTCGCTTTGGAGATTCCGTATATCGTCAAGTTATCGGAATTCCAATGGGGACTAACTGTGCACCACTTATTGCGGACCTGTTTCTGTATTGTTATGAGTTACAATTTATGACTAAAATCAGCAAAGACCCATCGAAACAACATCTGATACAAAAATTTAATAATAATTTTAGATATTTGGATGATATATTGGCTCTCAATAATGACGACTTCAGTATGTACACTAAAGAGATTTATCCTGTTGAACTAACTTTAAATAAGGCTAATACTAACAATGAACACTGCCCTTTCCTGGATCTTGATATCTATATCATTAACGGGAAGCTTAATACCAAAACTTATGATAAAAGAGATGATTTTTCATTTCTTATCGTTAACTACCCATTTTTAGATGGTGACGTTCCCTTGTCACCATCTTATGGTGTTTATATATCTCAACTTGTACGATTCGCTCGTGTATGTAACAACGTATTAGATTTTAGCGAAAGAAATCTATGTATTACTAAAAATTATTACACCAGGGTTTTCGATATCACAAACTAGTCAAAACATTTACTAAATTTTGTCATCGGTACAAGGACATCATTCGTAAATATAAATCAATATGCAGACATCTTATACGTTCAGGTATTTCACATCCAATCTTTTATGGTAATATTCTTTACAAAGCACAAAAATGTCGGCATTCACCTCTTAAGCTAACAAAACCTTTAAACAGACTTATTAAGAAGGGATATAGTTACGATACTGTTGTCAGGTCATTAAAGATTGCATATTTTGGCTTTAATATTGATTCACTTATAGGGTTTTTGCATCGGAAATAAACACATTTATTCTAAAACCAGCATGATACGGGTTATGTTCTTCTCATATATTGTATGATGGTATGATACTAAACTCCTAACGGGAGGGATTGTGCTTGATATTCATATGATGAAGACATAATCTTTCAATCAGTTTAATTGAGGTCTGGAGCTTGCATGTCAGTAACTGCTAGTAGTCCTTTGTTAATTTATGTATCATTGTCATTTTGTTTAGTTTCTTTTGTTACCTATTCTGACATCGGACTCGGGCTTCTTTTAAACTGAGTTTTACTGTGCGTATTGCTGTGTGTTTGTTTTTTCTACATTGGCTAGAGGTATAGGGAGAGGGTTGAGATCTCAAAAACATGTTTAACCCCGCCGCATTTTTGCGCCTGTTCCAAGTCAGGAGCCTGTGGTCTTTGTTAGTCTTGTATGATTTTTAATTTTAGTTTCTTTTATATATTTTGGAGTTTATTATGACGTCCATTATTACTGAACTAGTACATATTTTTGTTTAACGTGAGGGTACCCAAATTGCACCTATTTTGACAGTTTTTTCACCTATGTTTATTTATGATCCAGACAAAAGTTTCCATTCTGGGCTTATTTTGTAGATGTATCCTTATTTACTATATAGTTCCACCAATATAATTTTGAATCCATATTGAATCATAGAAAAACGGGTTTGAACCGACCTCCAAACGATCCATGATTCTGTAATGAGGAGTACCCAAATTGCATCAATACTTAAATTCACATTCTTAAAATCGTATAACAGATGTTTTGTTTTATTTCTTCAAAAATTAGAACATTAGTCCATGCTTATTATTCATTTTTAAGAAATGGATGCTTGTAACATATTTTATTTGCTCATTTTTAAAAGATGACTTTTTGTGGACGTCGCATGGCGACGTTCCATAGATTTTACTTTTTCCAGTGAATACTTCATCTGTTGATATATACTGTGAAAGTTTTGTGCATATCTACATATATTTAGCTATGTTGAAAGACGTGCATAATGTCAAATCATAAAAATACAAATTGTTTAGTCTCTAAAAATTACTTGTAAGATTTCCGCTGCTTTTTTTGCTATTAAATAGGTGCAATTTGGGTACTCGGTGCAATTTGGGTACTGTGACGTTAGGGGCCAGCTGAAGCACGCCTCCGGTGCGGGATTTTCTCGCTGTATTGAAGACCCATTTGTTGCCTTCGGCTGTTTTTCTGCTCTTTGGTCGGGTTGTTGTCTCTTTGACACATTTCCCATTTCCATTCTCAATTTTAATAAAACATGGGCTGCGCGTGATTGACGTCACAATTGAAATTGCTACGTCAGTTGTATTTTGAATAACGCCGGAGATAGAAATTGGCATTTGTTTTGGTGTTGCTGGTCGTTGCTCGCTAGAAAATTAAATAAAATCATTCTAAAAGTAAGTTTACATATAATTTTTTTTATCGTTAAACTGTTGATTTTCTATAACGTATTTGGTTCACCAAATCAAAATGGCTGCCTTTCGAAAGTGTATTAAAGGCCCGCTTCATAATAAAAATGTCTAAATTTTCCTATCTGAAACGAAATAATTCGATCATGCCATGCTCTATGCTCATTTTAACATGGGTAGGCATTATATTTGTCAATTTTTCAAGTAAACTTCGCTAACGTTCGTTTTAAAATGACCATAGAGCATAGGATGAAAGAATTATTTCTTAAATTGAAGATGAAAAACATGTATTAATGAAGAATTGCGTTGTTATTTGTTTTATCAAGCATCTCTATATATAACGTCAATTTTTATGCATTTGTCTAAGGCAGCAACCATTTGATTTTCTGGGGGGCTATGGATTTTTTTGGAAACAAAAGTTTGTTTCCAGTTTTTGAAGAAAAAAATAATTTGTGTTTGACCCTGAGAAAAAAAAATTTGTTTGTTTCACCCTCAGCTGCCACTATATGTAATGCTAAAATTGAAAGAAAAAATTGTTTTCGACTTGTCGCCAAAAATAGCCCCCAGAAAATCAAATGGTTGCTGCCTAATGACGATAAATTTATATTTTTATTCACAGATGAAAATATGTACTTTTATACTGCCAAAATCTGCAACGACATTTTATTGAAAAGAAGATGTATATTGCTAATTTAAGTGTACATAATGTATATACCCGGTACATTTTAGATAGTCTCTCATAACTCTTTTAGAGTGGCTCTTGTATGTTTTATGATTATGTTTTATTAACTATTTGTATGTTTTATAAAATGAAGAGGTGAGACTTAAACAAACAAATGTCTTGTCTTGTCTTGTCTTGGTGTCCGTAAAATTTCCGAAGGGATGATTTGAACTTCACCACTTGGAACTCTTGGTTTAATAGCTTTTTGTAAGCAGCAGCTCTCTATCAAGGAAATTGTTAATAGAAATGCAAGCTCTGGAATATCTTATCAACTGGGAGATATATACTCCATTCACAGGCGCTGCTCGAATGTTGCTACATAGAAATGGAAGATGCACAATTGGAAAGCTGAAATCATCTCTCTTTGTCGTAAAGTTTTGTTCACAATCGACCCTCGTTGTCAATTTCTAGATGTGGGTCAAAATATGAGGCAGACTTAATAGCAATATCTAAAAGTTTGGCAATCTCATCGCATGATATTTTACCTGACTTTACATAAAAAACAGGCTTCTTCTCAAATGTTTAATTTCCAACTGCAATGGATTGGAATTTATCCGTGACGATTTACCTGCATGCAATTAAAACTGGTCTTTCTTCTTCAAATGTACACATAATAAATTTTCAAAATCATCATCAGAATATGACAGAGTATTATCGTCACCATAGTTATATAGCGTTCCATGTTAAAACTGAAATAAAATATGTCATTGATATAAAAAACAAAAAATAACGGTCCTAGGATTAAGCCTTGGGTACACCTTTCTGGATGTCAGCCCAACTTCATACTGCGTATTCCCTGAAGTTTGATTTGTTGCCTACGACAGGTAAGATAATTTAGAACACAGTTCATCTGATTTTGAAGAAGAGGTTACTTAAAAGAATGTCACGTTGTAGAAGTTAAAAGTTTTCGAAGGTCCGAAGTATTATTGCCACATACTTGATTTTTTTTCTCCAAATCTATTTTTCAATCTTCGAGGAGTCTCAGCAGAGTTGTCTGACATCTGCGACCTTTCTTAAATGCACATACAAAGCATGATTGGTTAGAAAGTTTGGCCCATCCCCTACCTGTAGAATTCTTATAAAAACGGTATATCACATCCTATTTTTTACGCTGTAGTTCTTTTAATAAAAATGGATCATTCTTTTTATGTAGTGGTACGACCTGAAATTTATTGATTCTATCAGAGACTATTATCAATATATTAGTCCCAGCTTCTATTGTGGTACTTATAAGTGTTATGATATGTTTGTTTAGTACCGGTGCGTGACCAGTTCATAATAGCTTAGATGAATGTTATCTACTCCAGTAGCTTTTTTTTTTGTTCGTCAGCAGTGGCGGATCCAGAAATTTTCATAAGGGGGGCCCACTGACTGCCCGCTCCAGTCATGCCTAAGTGATTCCCTATATAATCAACCAAATTTTTACCACAAAGGGGCTGGCCCCCACCACCACCACCACCAAATCCGCCTCTGGTCAGTTAAAGAGGGTGGTAAAGGGGGGTGCTTGCACGGAAAAAACGTGAAATAAGACATAATTTCACGTTGAACGTGAAATAATTTCTGTCATGAACGTTGCACGAAAAATAAAGACTTTGATGTGAACCTTCTGTGACTGAGTCACTGTCTTCTTGTATATATAAACTCTCTGTTTTACTTGTTATTCCCGATTTAGTATACACATTTATGATATAAATGGTTTACGGCTTTTAAAAAAGTATTTCTTGACGATCCCTGCCAAGTGTTTGAATTTTTATTTGAAAAATACCGAGCACGCAAAATAAGCATTTGAAAATCACGATGCACGTAAAATTAAATAAGAAGAACACGTTGAACGAGGCACCTGTCTTGCACGACTGAACGTCAAATAAAAAAGTAAAAACACGTTGAACGTGAAATAAAAAACGGCAATCACGTTGCACGAAAATAACCCTTTACCACCCTCGTTAAACTGTTGTAGAAGACCTACAAGTTGTCAACAAGTTAAATTAAAAAGCCTGATATAAAACCAAGAAGTGTTACATGTTTATTATAGCTTTAATTTGCAACATACTAGGGTGGATCAGGGTAACTGAAGGTAAACTTTTTTACAACGTTGTCCACGGGTCGATTACCTATGTCCGGAATATGTATGCTGCACGAGACATGAGACTAAATTCGGTACTATTAGAGCATGCTTTCATGGTACATTGACAAGAAGCAGTTCATACAAAGTTCAACGAAAAGTTTATAACAAGAAAATTTGTTACTAACTTAGGGAAGGATATGGAAAAAGGAGTATAAAAGCTAGGTGTGTGTGTTTGGTGGGGGGAGGAGGGGTCGGGTCGTTGAAGGGTCTCTTAATATAAGATTTTGGGTACTGACATGTATTTATTTTAATCACAATCTGTATATATATAAACAGAGACATATATACACAGAGATTGGCAACTCCGTGAAATCCCGTTAAAACACGCGCCCGGAATGAGATTCTCGTCGATAATTATTCTACAACATGTAAACAAGTCAGGGATGAATAACCTCGATAGCTAATCAAGAAAAGTAATAGGAAAACTTATTTCAGATCAAATCATTTCTTTTCTAAAAACTACTTGAAATAGTTGTATTTTTTTAATGTATTTGATTAAGAAAATATTTTTTCTTTTTTCGGCATTTCTTTTAATTTAAAAAGTAAAATCTGGTAATGATCATGATATTACAAGAAACATTTCTTTGCTAAAGTTTGCTTCTAAATTACACAGTGAAATTATGTGTGTCCGATTTTCCGGTCATTGTTTCCTTAGAGTTGTGACTGTGGATTCACAGGTGTGCGATTACGCAATTTATTGCCTCCGATCACCTGAATTTTGCCGAGGTGAAGTTCTAAATGGATTATTACTTGGTAATTGTTTTACAACTAAACAAATTCTGACATATTATTTTAACCATGACCAGAACTTTATTTTAACAGAAACACTGGGCTATACTATAGTATTCAATCAGGAAAAAAATAGTCATTTAACATGTCAAGAAAAGAAATAAAGCAACTTTTCATATAAAAAATATGTAGCCAGTAGAATTTTGTCTCGTGGAAACTGATTTTATATCTGTTTTAATTTAATTATAATGTTTAATTTTGATTGACCTAAAATTAAATTATTTGTGGAACCTTTGCATGAATTTCCTAAATGAAGTGCGTACATTATAGTGTTGTCGAAATCACTTTTTGCTGCCATGAAATATTGAATATGAATCTGTCACTATTTGTAGTTTTTAAGACTTAATATCACAGACTCTGATTAAAAACAATGTGTATCATAAGTACAGTAAAATACTCTGCTGAACTGTAGAATTTTAATGTTCTGTTTCATAGACCACCGAGTACTGCAACATTCTTATCTTTACTCTTTCCTATCGGGTAGTGAAACTCGAGTTTGAAATTAGAAAGATTTAAAATTGTACACAAGTTTTATCTGATCTTTGTGGGTTTATGTTGTTCAAGGTAATTTTCGTGCAGTGCTATGTGGGCTGTTATTTTCTTTTCATTTGTTATTTTTCCTGTGTTACACGACCTTGTACTTTTGTATTGCCCTTGACATCTCCTGCTTCTGTTCAAACCTTTACCACTAATATCTCATCTGGTTTAAATAAAATAGTTTCTCATTCCGAATTTGTTATACAGGAAGTCATTTTAATATCAGTTTTTATAAGCATATAAACTGCTTGGTCTCTTCACACAACTTATGTTTAGGACGGAATGCATCAATAGGTACATACATGTACCAGGTCACGGATATATAAGTACACGTTATGTGCTTTTGACCTCCACAAGAATTTTAAACATTCATAGATGTGCAAAGAATATTTTTGTCGTTGGGTTGTTGTCTCATTGACATATACCTCACATTTCTGTTTAGTCATAGCATCTGTGCCTTTTCAATTTATTGCAGAAAATATTTGCATAAACATTTTCAAAACAGGAGAGGTGAAATAGTGATCACAGAATGAGGACATGTAAAACTGAAACAACACAACACAACAGATAAATATAAACAGGCACCACTGTTAAATAACTGAAACAAACATAGATGATGACCAATATGAGCGACTAGTGTACAAGTAGAGTGAACATTTCTTGCTTCTTATTCTACACATTTTGTCATTTCATGTAAACAATTAAATATGTTACTTTCGAGGAGAGGAAAGAATTTGTGAAACGAAATATTTTGCCTTTAGTACTGTCAAGTTATATATTCACAGGAGTGTTGTTGAATAAATGAACATTTTCTTTTTACATTATGCTACCTTTATGGTACAAAGGAAGCATTTCCATTCTCATGATGTACAAAGATATTATAGAGTGGCCTTCCAATGATAGTCATACATGTAAATCATTGTCTCATTGGCAATCATACTACATCATCATATTGTTATACATGTATGTAAAACTATGTACATGTATACTTTGTAAATGTAAAGAAGACAAATGAAGTTGAACACAAGATATTTATTTGCATTTTTTCCATATAGTCTCTGCACAACTGCCACTGTGTCACTTCTGCTTCAAATTCAATAGATTGAATGCAGTCTTGTATTTGTTCTTAGTTCAATGATGTCACCATCACTTGCACAAAATCGCATACACATGTACATCAAGTTTGGCATATGAACTATAATATATGAACTACAATAATATGGTGGATAAGCACATGTAATTTTCTCTCTACATAACCATTTTAAGTATCACATTGATAGTAGTAATCGGTCCAATACAAGACTGTGCAGTCACATTTGAAAAAGTCATCACTAACAAATAGTTGTTCCTGTCTGCCAGGGAGTCTTATTTTCAATCAGAAAGGCTTGGGAGTCCTAAATTCAGCACATGTATGATATTACATCTCTTGTATGCTGCACTGTTAGGTAAATTTGATCAACATCTTTGTTCTTTTATAACATGCAGGATCCTGTTAAAAAAAATGCTGTCAGATACTGAATGTAAATATATATAAAATTGTAAATGTCATCAAAGTGGTGGAAATAATGAAAAAAACAATTTATATACACAAAACCAGTATGTCATAGGAAAGTTATTCATGTGCTGGGAACAATTATTCTCTAAAGATGGACAAGTTTATAAACTGTAGCCATGGACAGGTGTCTGTCTTTATATTGAAGAGAATGAACATGGCCGACAGCTTGAATAGTGATTTTAAATTGTAAATTGCATCAAAGTGGGTGGAAATATGGAAAAAACAACTGTTATACACAATTCCAGTATGTCATAGGAAAGTAATTCATGTGCTGGGAACAATTATTCTCTAAAGATGGACAAGTTTATAAACTGTAGCCATGGACAGGTGTCTGTCTTTATATTGAAGAGAATGAACATGGCCGACAGCTTGAATAGTGATTTTAATTGTAAATTGCATCAAAGTGGGTGAAAATATGGAAAAACAACTGTTATACACAATTCCAGTATGTCATAGGAAAGTAATTCATGTGCTGGGAACAATTAATCTCTAAAGATGGAAAAGTTTATTGACTGTAGCCATGGACAGGGGCCTGTCTTTATATTGAAGAAATTGAACGTGGCCGACAGCGAGAATACTGAATTTTAATTGTAAATTGCATCAAAGTGGGTGATTTAATGAAAAATTCAACTTATTTACACAAAACCAGTATGTCTTGGGGAAAGTAATTCATCTCATAAATGTTTTTATTCCTTTTCGAATGAAAAGGTTTTAATAAAAAATACGTCCGTGTTCAAACTTTTCATAACGCCAAGCTTTCCTTATTATTGACTACAATAAAACGTTAATCGTCACAATATCTAAACTAATAATTAATGCAAACTGGATAAAACAAGGTAAATAATTTACGAAATTGAAGTATATACTTACATTATGCTGTTTTGAAATGCTTGATGTAAAATAAAAATCGAAGCGAGGTGGTGTACTTGTCGTGATAGAATCAAAATGGCGATCTCGTTAAGGTCTCGTGTGCTGCGTGTTTTGATTAGATTTCGCTGACCACTGTTACAGTTGCCAATCTCTGTGTATATATGTCTCTGATATAAACACTTAAATTGTTATGTATTTATTATAAATTTGTACAAATTTTCGCCAAGCATGCATGCACAGCAACATGTATTCTTAAAGTCATATGAAACGAGTGACTGGTGAAAAATAATGTTTATTCAATTATTGAACCAGTGCATGTATTTATCATAAACTTGGTCTTCTGTGCACAATGTTATCATTTTTTACGCAAATATATTGTATAATCGTCAACTTTTTTTTCTATATGTCTGTTATAATGTGAAAATATGGCGGCTAATTATTTGTCATGTTTTGAAGCCAAAGATTACCGATTGTCACCTTATAGTAAACAATCAACAAAGAATCATGGATATTGAGCACGTGTATAACATGTACAATCAGATAATAGTTTATTTCAATGAGAGATCCATGCGTATTGCGATCACCGGATTTTTACGAGACGAGTCATGCTAAGGTCACTTTGCATACAGAAAATATGTCGGCGAATTGTTTCCTGGAAGCACTTAGCAATTAAAAAAAGTAAACTTTATCTAAATGTGGACAAATCATAGAATTTTCTTCAGAAAAAAAGTATATGTACATAGGTTTTATAGTGAAAACTATCCAATTAGTTATAAAAAACATATGCATCATTTTTTTTTTAATTTGAGGTTTCATATGACTTTAAGTAGCCTTGTTGGCCCAAAGAAGAAGCAGCTGAGATTTAATAGAAAAAAACATCCCCTGGACTTGGTGATACCGGTAACTATGTCAAATCATAACTCTCAGATCATGCATGCTATATGTAACAACTTTTAACAGATTTAAAAGAAATGCTTTACTCTTATCAACAAAAGTCGTACCTAATAAATCTAAAAGTTAGAATGAAAGTCATGTCAGTGAAACCAACGTTGTTGCAAGATTAAATTAGTATGATGACATTGAAATCAGTATTATTGATAGATTTTATTAAAATTACAGTGAAACCAGTGCCTACTGCTACCTTAAATTATAATGACAGTTAAACAAGTTCCTGATGATTATAAGCTAAAATCAGAATGGCATGAAACAGGTGCGTGCTCCTAGCTATAATAAGATGGCATTGATACAAGTACTAGTGCTTGTTGATTTAAAAAGCAAATGACAGTAAAACTTGTGCTCTTTACACTAGCTGAAAATATAAATGACAGCTAAAAGCAGGTTGACAGTGAAATGGGTGGGTTGTTGGGATGGATAAATATGTGAGCTTTGTTAAATCAATTTACTAAACTCAGTCAAAACTTATAACTTATTTAGGATTTCCCAAGTGGAGGGTGTTAGAAATATCTGAAATAATAATATACCAAGAATGTACTGTGAATGTGTCACATCATTTTAATGGATTTATTTTCAAATTATTTAGAAAATGAAGTCATTAAGAGAGTATTTCTTGCAGCTAAACTCGTGAGCATTTAAATTAAACAAAAATATCAGGTGTCAAAATTTAAATTTATTTTGCATAATCCTATTTCAAATTTATTAAATTTGAAATTTTTATAAATAACATGAAGATTGTAATTTCACACTAGATTGGGTGTATATTGTGTAATAACTGTTACATACATTCTCTGTACAAACGATGACTTTGAAATTCATCTAGCCGTGAACATTTATGAAATCTGATTTCTATTATAAGATCTGATACAGAAAAAGAAACAAGTTCTTACTTTTAACAATAACCTGAAGAAGTGCAATGAATAAAAGCACTTAATAAAAACACCAAAAACCATGTAAGTGTTTTTAAATAACATGTAAACTGATTGAAAGAGGTTGTTGGAACTACCGGTAGCCAGTTTTGAAGTGGTTTTTGTCTTGCCTGTGACAAATATTCAAAAATGGATATTGATGCGAATCTGGCTGTTGCTGCAACTGCAGGCACTTTGTATACTGTAAATTCAGAAATTAATACATGCATTTATTATTGTAATCCTTGACCTCTGGCAAAAATGTGAAATCGTATTAATGCGATTGCAAAAATTTTCTGAAGGAAAATCACTACTGAAATTATGAATGCAAAAATCACTACTGAAATTATGAATGCAAGTTTTTATTATTGCACACCTGATACTGTATAATCTTTAAACAATTAAAAAGTTGCTCTTGAATTGATAATTTCTTTTGTAGATAAATCAAGAGGGGGTGAGGCTTACAATTGGGACTACTGTATTTAGGAGACCTTACATGAACTTAAATGGACTGTGCTGATGGTAATTTTTTAAATGGAGTCTGATGAAAAGTCAGATTCGTGCCTCCTATCTTCCAGACATTGATTTATTGATGGAAAATATACCCTTAGGTTTGTACCAATTTATATTATTGAGATTACAGGAAATTGAATTAAATATGAATAAAAGGAGATGTGGGTTATGTGTCAATCAGAGACAGCTACCCATCAACACGAATAACAAAAAGACATCTGAATTAAATTCACCAGATGATTTAACAATTTTATTTGTTTCAGATTCATCATTATTTTCATTATGTATTGTAATGAATATCAACAAAAGGTTACATCTTCTTCTAAGTGGACAGATACTTATAATTGCTATTTAGATTTGTAAGAGGTTAGAAGGTCTGGGGATAATCTATTGATATCTTATATGACTATTCAGGAGGCTTTAATTAGTAGTTTAGAGTTTTGTATACTGACTTGACTGTCTTTTTATCGATTTTCATTTTTTGTCATGGCATTGTCAAGTTAAATTCTGCGATTTCAAGCATTCTTAATTATTTTGACTCCCGAAAAGTTTAGACTAAATGTGTTGTTCTTTTGTAAGTATTGTGTTGGGTTGCTGACTCATTGATGCATTCCACACATCTCCTTTTTTGCATAAAAAAAAAAAATTCTTCATTTATTATTCCAATTTTCAGAACTTAGGTATTTCTAATTAACTGTGGTTATGTTCAGATTTGAGGGCCAACGTTTGTTCTTCCATGCACTTGTCCTTTTACATAGATATATACAAGACACCATCCTGTACAGAGACAAGTAACTGCTAACATTTTTGTCTTTTATTTTGTTTTGCAATTAATTTGTGATTAAACATGGATTAGTGTCTCAGGTGTTTCTCAGGTTAATGAAATGTCAAAAGGACAATTTGATTATTAGTGGGAGTAATTCTCTTAAAAATTATCAGATTTCACAAGTCCAACTTTGTCTTTTAGATCACATAAGGCAGCAACCATTTGATTTTCTGGGGGCTATGGATTTTTGGAAATAAAAGTTTGTTTCAGTTTTGAAGAAAAAATAATTTGTTTTGACCCTGAGAAAAAAAATATTGTTTGTTTCACCCTCAGCTGCCACTATATGTAATGCTAAAATTAAAAAAAAATTGTTTTGACTTGTCGCCAAAAATAGATTGTTTTTGCGAAGGTGAAAAAAAGTTTGTCAGAAAAAAATCCATAGCCCCCCAGAAAATCAAATGGTTGCTGCCTAACTTAATTTGTTCAATTTGGTAATTTAATTATAACAATGAAGTTGATTAATCTATATTGACATGCTCAGGTAAAGATATGTATTGTTCATATGGTTCAGGTAAGATGTCATGGTTCAGTGACCACCAGGTAAATACTATAGTATTGATTGGGGTGAGGGGTAGACTACTGGGTGTTTTAATCTCTTCACTACTGGATGTGTATCTCATTTGGTGAGAAAGAGTAGGAATTTCTGCAGTTTTATCTCCTGAAAATTATTTGTTTGGAATATTAACTGGTGGATATATTGTTTATGAGTTGACTTTTTTAAAAACAACAAACTTTTTTTCGAGGATTGTTTTTTAAATGGGAGAAAAGTGATTAATTTGTCCAGGTGGAATACACGATCCGGGTAGGTACATTAAGTAGTTATACCAATACACATGTCTATAATCTTACCAATGTACATTTCTTTGATGTTATAAATTGAATATTTAAACAGATCCTTTTTCTTAATCTCATGAAGTTCAATTTTAATTGTTGAAGTTGTGATTCACTTAGTTACAGCATGATAAAATGGACATTTTATATCTTACTATTGAAAACTTTGACAATAGAGAAATGTTGAATGATTGACAGGGTCGTTCATTTTCTTGTCTTGGGTTGTTTGAAATGAATATCAAATAATTTATTCTTAGCCTGTTGTTAGGAACATAAATTATTTTTTTAATAAAAAATGGAATTCAATCCATCATAATATATATCTAATATACAACTTAAACATATCATTATGAGCTAACTCTAATATTCATGTTTACTAAATTGAGAGATGATAAACTGTTTTGGAGCAATTTTGCAAATCAAACTAAACATCATGAACATGGTTTAGGTATTGCAGAATATGATAACATAAAGTTTTTAACAAGTTTGGAATTCTTCACTGAATAAGGGAAGTCTTGTCTTCTGTTAGAGGTTTTATTTTCTCCGGAATGAATATTTTATATTGACATGTTTGATTTTTTTATGCTGATCTTTTACTTAAAAGTTTCTAAAAACAAATATCTTGTTAGTAGAAATCTATGATAATTAAAGAAGGCAGAAACTGTTCACTTTCATATGGGCCTGTTAGTTTTTTTAAGAAACTGAAAACAAAACTACAATTCTTTGAGAAATATGAGGCATCAATAGTTTACTTATATTCTTTTAGAAAACTTATTGCAAATACAAGGAAACAATAGTTTTGCTTTACAGGTGTACTTTGAAAAACTTTTTTGCACAAATATATCAATCTAGATACGATAATGTTACCCTTCGTCTATTTTGGATGGAGGGTTATGTTGTCCTATCTGGATTAATCCCTTATCTGAGGTACTTCCCCTAAATGTATTAGTTCTCTCCAACCAACTGAAAAGATGTTTCGAATTTTGAAATTTAAGACAGTCTTTTTGATAGGTATAAAAATATTGTATTACTGAAGTTGATACAGTATAAGAATTTATATACATTTTATTAATACGTGTATTATTCAATAAATTTATGAAATATTGATGTTTTAACATTTGTTGCAATTTTACCAAAAATCAATTTCATTTTCATAATATTTTGAAATATTAGCTTATATACTGTATAAATAATAGATAGATATGAAATTAATGCATTCATATTGATAAGTGATATATTGCCCTTAAAATAGATTTATACAGTGCAAGATGTTACTGTTCTGGGTGTGTCATACAGAAGAGTGTGGGAGGAAAAAGATACACCATCAATTTTCTCTCTCACTGATTGATTAATTTGGGGACAGGTCTTAGTAAGAAGGAGTACACACAAGGGGTAATTTTTGCCATTTCAGTGATATTATTTTCCCTTTGGTATCTTTTAAAGGTGTCTCTATTATAGTGAGTTTCTTATGATCAATTCTAATCAAAAATAGTTGGTTGGGGCAATCCAAATATATGATCGATTGTAAAATTTTATATTCGATTATAATCAGTTATGAATAAATCCATAGAAAAGCTTTGATGGCCACTTTAAAAGATTGCAGTGTGTAAGTAGAATGGATGCAAATGTGTTGCATTTCTTTTCAGTTGTAAAGTTGTATTATATTGAGACTGTTCTACATGTTACAGTTGGCTCTTTAAAAACACAACCTCTTATGAAGGTGATAGTCTGTTGGTTTGCCTTAACAAATCGTAACCAATGAGTAAATTGCATTTTTTTACGAATTGAACTACACTACATTAGATTAGAAGATGTGGTGTGATTGCCAATGAGACAACTCTCCATAAGAGATGAAATGATGTAAAAGTTTGCAAATATAGGTCACTTTAGTCTATTAATTCGTGTGCATAGGTTGCTGTTTCTGTATTTAAATGGCTGAAATCCAAGAAATGATGTAAATATGAATTCTAAACAACGTATATCACTGAAATGAAAAAAAGAAATATTTTATTTGTTTCAAAATTGAAAATTTCTATAAGATATAGCAGTTTTTAATTTTGAGACTCAAGTACTAATAATAATATGTCTAACTCACATTGATCACTTCAAATCCAGTGAAACTGATTGTTAATGTCTGCAGGAAAGGTTACTTTGAAGTCGATATAATTTTTTCTAATGAATGAGCCATTCAGCATATTCATCATACCTATAAAAATAAGATGTGGTATTATTTCAAATGAGACAACTCTCCACAAGAGACAAAATGACAATTAAAATAACAACTATATGTCACCGTACAGCCTTCAACAATGAGCAAAACCCATACTGCATAGTAAGCTGTTTACTTACAATAAATATCACCTAGATTTACATTTGCAATAACTAAATGTCAGATAAACTCATTTGAAACTTTATGATTGCTTAACATTTAGTTCATAAACCAAATGGAAATTTTAAATGCACAGTAAACTAAGCAAATTTTATCATCTAATGTAATTTATTTCTTGATTAAATTGCTGATGTTGAAAAAATGTTACAAAAATATTCTCCTGGGGAATGAAGATAATTGTTTGAATATAAAAATATAATTTCCTGGTTCAGTGAAGTTTGATTGGAAGCTGATTAATAATGAAAACTCTCTTTATTTACATATATATAATATCCATATTAGTGTCTCTATCCTTCTACAAACTAGATATTTATACAAGGAAAAGATAAGAAGAATTGATATGATATAATTATGTTGGAACAATAAAAATTGAATTTTAAGAAAAAAGGTCAGTATAAAATAAGGAGATGTGGTATGATTGTCAATGAGACAACTTATATCCACCAAAATGAAGTGGATGTAAGCAATTATAGGAAACCGTACGGCGTTTAGGTTTGGCGATTTTGATATGTTTTTGTTCACTCATGGAGAGGATATCAGACGTATATGGTGAGTCATAGTGCAATCTAACAATCAAACAGTCTAATGGATATATACTTATCATACCAATCATATACTTATAAGATTTTAAAACATTTTTACAAATTTCGATAAAATCTTAATGATATTCAACCATGCACATTGTTGTTGTATACAATTTTTTGTAAGATATTGAAAGTTTTACAAGCTTTTGTGATGATTTACATTTTCATCAACAAATCCAAAATCAAAGGCACTTAATGACTTGTTTCTGAAAGTCAGAACATAGTTTTACTTTTGATATATTTTTTGGGTATCTAATATATTATCTATTTGTTTCTAGGACGATACTCAAATTGTCAAATCTAACGGATATTAGAAATCCAATTTTTTGCCATCTAAAGATATAATTATTACTAGATGACTGATAAATGCCCAGATCATTTATAAGTATTCATATTATGATAAAATGTTTAGGAATATGAATTGATGTTGCCATAACATCAGACAGAGAATTCACAGTCTTAGTAAAGATTAAAAGACTGTTTGAAAACTCACACAAAGGATGGTTTGATGCCTGAGAAATTGGACCTACTTGACTGAATCACAGCCATGGACGGGTCTTATGAGTAACACCTTTTCAACTTGATGGAAATATTGTAGAATACACAGATACAAACAGCAAAAATGACTGCTATTCAGAGAATTTTATAAATGAGTGATACTCAATTAGCGCTGAGAATTCTCTTTTGCTGTTTTTCATTTCAAAAGTTAAAAAAAACTGAGGTTTAAATTCTCAAATATATATTTATATATATATATATAAAAAAGGTATTTGTGATAGACATGCAGTAAATTATTTTTTTTCCTTAGCATTTGTGAAATAATCCTCAAGTTTCAGCTTTAAATATCTTGTCCAAATGTTTTATATGGGTACAAAAATATAAGTGAAATAAATTGTTTTATTATCTCCCTTTAAGGATTTTATGTAATACCAACAAACTGCTGTCATGTAGACAAGAAATAAAAAAAAACAAAGACCAGTTAATCCTCAAAGGAGTTTGTCTTTTTATCTTGTCATAAAAGTTGTCATAATTTATCAGAATTAAGACAATCCAACATTGGCTTTAGGGGGGACAACAAAGAAATTTGAAGGGTGTATGAATTACAAACCAGTTATTAGTCAACATACAGCTATCAAATTTGTTATCATGTGGGATCTTTCGTTTTAAAACACATATCCTCTAATTTTGACAATGACCAAAGGACATGTAAGATTGTTACATGGATTGCCAAATTTTCTTCTTTTTAGTGATATTTTGGTTTAGTAGATTAATCTTAAGTTTTACAGGTTTTAACAGGTAGCTTGTGGATATATATGTAGATTGTAATAAAACAAGTTAACTAATGTCAAATGGAATAAGAATATATATGGGAATAGCATGAGCAAGATAAGAGATAAGTTTTTACAAAATGGACCCCCCAATAAAATGAAAATGAAAAAGTACACTGACTAGACTATGGAAAAAATCTTTTTTTTTCTTCTTTTTTTTTTGATCACTTTAAAGGGGCATAATGGTTTACTTTTATAAATTGTTATTTGGATGGAGAGTTGTCTCATTGGCACTCACACCACATCTTCCTATATCTATATATTAGCTAAGAGATATCAAAAAAAATAAAATATGATTTTCTTTTGTTCAATCATTAATGAAAGTAATATAGTGAAATAATAATTCGCTTTTAGCAGCCAATTTGGTTCAATTTTATCAAAATAAGCTAAGAAACATTACTGATGAATTATTCATTTGCAAGTGAATAATTCGACCTCATTGAATCCATATTCATGTGACCTTCAATTTAACCCCTTAGTTGGAGATGGGTTACGCATGTATTCAGCTATTAAAAGGAAAAGAATGTCAACATTGAAAGTGAAACAAGGATGAACCACTTGGTTGACTGATTCGATCCACAACAAAATCATTTTTTTACAGGTAAAAACGATAATAAACATACTTTTTAACCTACAATATGAAATCAAACAGACCTAGAAAAATCCAATTGCACGTGGCAGCTATGTATTTATATTTATATTTATGTTTATATCGGGATATATGACCGTCGCAGTCTTCCGAGGTCATCTCGATGGTTAATTAGATGACGTCTAGACAAAAATACACACGGAATGTTGATACATATTATCGAGTCCATGCATTGTTAATTGTTTATATTAAGACTTTTTGTAATTTAGATATACGTTTTAGTATGTTATAAATCAAATATGAGAATTTGAGTCAAATCGGTGAACATGAATTTGACATCTAATGCCCCTTTAAAAAGCCCTCTTAAGAATTAGATTTCTCCTATGCTACTGTAGCAGATTGAATATACTTGTCATTTTTTCAAACGATCAGCATCCTTAGCATGGTGACTTTATACTGATTGACCATATGCCTAGATCACTAAATACCTCCAATATAGTACACAATTTTCCAATTGCTGCGTTTTCCCAAAAAATTTGACATCACAAGGCAAATATCTTTACGTCACAATGCCCTATGACCCGTTTTGTAACAAATGACCCAAGGTCGACCGAGGCAGTTCATTCATAAGACCAAATTGGAACCTTGTTTATTATAATATATCAAAAAAGGGATTTATAACAAATTAGACTTGACCTGGAACTTTGATAAGGTCATGTTGTATGATCTTGTGTTCTGGAGCATGTCAGAGGCAATCCTAAGGCTAAGTTTATTATGTAAAAGGGATTAGTGACACCTATATGTAGGTACCATTTAAAATAAGGAATTTAACCTTGAAATGACCTGAAAGGGATTAATTGATTTGTACATCAGGTCAGCTCAGATTCAATTAAGATAATTAATCAAATTTGTTTTTGCATCACCATCTTCAAAATCTTATTAAATTTGTAAAACTGATAGATATTGAAAATTCTTTAGCCCATTCAGACTTTGTGTGAATCTTTTGAAACACTTCTTAAGCTAATGTTTTTCTAATATATTTGCTGTTGATATAAAATTCTGTCACACTTAAAAGCCCTTTGCAAATTTTATTATACAGATTTCATTGTGAAACAAAGGTGAATAGTTTCATCTAAACTTTTATGGAGACATTGTAAATTATTTCCTCATACATGTCATAAGAATCTGTAAATAGAGTAACTGATATTTTTTCCCCATTATATATCAAGTACATGTATAATATTATTGTTCTCTCTAAATTATTAATGATTATTTATAGAGCCCTACAAATATTGTAAGCAAATTACTGTCAGAAATGTAATGGAAGTTAATTTGCAAGTGGGGCCCAAGACCACAATTAATGATCCCGCTTTTCGTTGTCCACGATATAGTTCCCTTTAATTATAGTGTATTTTTTCTTTATTTTTTTTCTTTCCCTTTCTCATACATTTCTAAGTTTTTCTAGGGTGGAAATGAAAGAAGAGAGCTGAAATAAACTTTTGGATGTTTTATTTTAACTGATTTTGATATGGAAAGAGTGATTAGGCCAGGTGCAAAAGGTAATATTTACACTTTTGAACATCTCTTGACTTGCCTATAGGGGTATGGATGTGTATTGGCCAAATTTGTATGATGTATACATGCAATTTTTCTGAAAATTGGATACATTTTTGGACTTGTACTGTACATTACACACACAAAAAATTAGACAAAAAAAATAGGGAAATTTTTTTTAATGCGACAAAACGTTATAATGAACTGATAGAGGAATTAATTGTGGTCTCGGGCCTGGGCAGAAGAAGCTTGTATGTTCTGATATTTGTTTGAAGAGGCAGTTCACATTTCCACCTATCTTTTTTGTCTGTTTAGATGACAAAATAAAAATATTTATCATTGTTAATGGAAAATCTTATATTTCAAGCAAGGCACAGATAAGTGGTTGTTTCCCTTGAATTTATTCTTAACATGTTCTGACTTTGTGGCAATTTAGAGTTTGCTATAGGAGACTACTGTGATATTTGATGGGCAGAAATTTCTTGTCGTTATGTTTCTCTATTATTAACAAATAATGATTTTTTTTTCTCTATTTATTAATATTTTATTACAAAATTACCAAAAAATATGTTAGATGTGTCAGACATATGTATTACTTAAACACAAAATTATCAAAAAGTCTTAGAATAGTGTCTTAAACTTTTGACTGATGATAAAATGTCCAGGTGAAAGTTTTCTCTGATGACCTAATTTTAGGTCAGGTGAAAATCATGATGGATTTGTTGACAAAAGTAAGTTTTAAGAGATTTATTGTGAATTGAAATGTGATTTGAAGAGATTTTTACTGCGATGAAAGGGTGGTCAACCTGAGATTTGTGGACGGTATAGATTGACAATTTTATGATCTAGTTTCACAGCGATAAGCAGGAATATTTGACGAGTTTCAGTTTTGCACATTGTTTCGTGTAGGTAGACGAGTCAAGTAAACAGATGAAAGTATGTTCTGTGTATATATATTTGATAGTCTTCAGGAATCTTTTAATTGAGCGGTTGACCAGCTCGGATGCCAGGAAATGGTCAGTAAAACTCATTTTGACAAATGATTATTCAAGTTCTATAGAATCAATTTGTCAGGATTTCTGGCACTTTTTTTAGAAATTATATATTTGAAAATTGAAAAAGTTTTTACTCAACATGGTTGAAGGCAGATGTAATTGATCTAACTGATCCTTCCATGACTGACTTTTGCTAAGAATATGGTATTCTTTTCAATTTATTTTGATATGAGTTCTCCAGTCATACAGGACCTGTCAACAAGAAAAGTTAAGCTTTAATAGAATTACATTTCCTCTTCAAAAGTTCTTGGTCACATCCCAAAAAACAAAGTTGTCAAAATGAGTGGGTATTCTTTTGAGTTTATTCTGTTTATGTCAGCGTCAGTAATATTTGACTACATGTAAGAACATATAATATTCTGATAATCCATATATAATCTGCTATTAAGGGGTTAACCGTAAAGTTAATCTGTTAAAAGTGAAACTTATTAGTCATGTTTGATCAGATGTAATCTCTGTTGAAGGATATTTGGGATAAAGACCACTTTAATAAAGATTTTATACTTTATACAGACTTCAAATTTCATTTGATTTAATGAACCAGGGCTTTTTTAACATTTGACACATGCAGTCACAACAAATTTATGGACTTATTATCTCCACTGTAAGTTTTTGTGGTATCTGTTTAAAGAACTTTCCCTATCTCTGTGGATTTGTTTACAAATTTTCTGGTCTTAAATATTTGTTAATTGTTGACATATTGTATACACAATTGTTATTGTTGAAGACTGTCATCTGTTGACCTCTAGATTTCATTTGAATATCTTAATTGGTGGGTTGCTGTCTCATTGTCGTATATATATCCACAGCTCCTCATATTCATATTGGTAGCAATAATCCTTAAGATGTGGAAGTTTGTTCCTGGCATACCAACGGGGCCATAGATACTAAAACATTTTAGTTCCCTTTGATGTTTGATTTTTCCATTCTTTAAATTCTTATTCTTTTATATATAGTAAACATAGTTTCATTAAGTTTTATATTGTGTTAAATCATACACGTTTTCAGTTGATAAAGATCATTACGTGCTGACTCAGAAATTTGTATTTTTATCTATTATAATCTATATACATTTTGTACAGTTGGTGCACATTTTCTTTCCAACAAAGCGTTAAATGAATTCTGTATTTAAGAAATGGTTATTCTGAAAAGATTTCCAAACCAGTTTCACAATAATGAAGGCCACATTATAATGCAAGGGTAAAATTACTGTATATACAATAACTCATGTGATAATTTTGTACCAAACAGGGTAAAGTGGAAAATCCATTAAGATGAAGAAAATTGATAAAGGCATTACATAATATGTTTCTATCTTATAAAACGTATGAGATCGATGTTTACAGAGCGCAACATCATTGTATTTCTGGAATAACATTCATCAGGTAGCCTTAAGATCAAAAGATTGGCACGCCAAAAATGTAAAATTTTTGAGAGCATAAAAAACAAGGACATAAATGGAACAGCCAAATGCACCTAAGATCAACTTTCCCTGAAAGAAGTGCAACAAATTAGCTGTAATGGAACAGCCAAACACACCTAAGATCAACTTTCTCTGAGAGAAGTGCAACAAATTAGCTGTAGCACAATTGCATCATTTTATAAACTAGAAATAATATAGTAGAGGTACAATCTCTGAGATTTGAAAGAATAGGGGAAGGAGGAAGAATATACAATTGTTATGTTCTCAGGTTACTTTCAAGGTTATTTGGTCCTGTTGTTTTGCCCTGCTTGGGTAATCAATGGTCTTGTAGTTTTGCTATTGTCTTAGTAAATTGAAATTTCACGGCAAGACGGAGCTAATTTATATTTAAAGATATTCTTGTAGCAAAAAAGTTCTGGTCAAACATCTTGAAGTCAAGGTAATTGAACTTTCATCTTAAAGGTAAATTTAGCTTGGTGGGAGGGTGAGGGGGTGGCATCCTTTACCAACCTAACTCAAAGCACATCTAGTAGTATAAAAGTTTCTTAAGCAATCTATACTAATAAGAAATTGACATTCAGTTATAAGTACCAAAAAATAAAATTATTGTCTTAATTCTGTGCACAAAATCTGAAAGTTAGAAAATCATAAAATGTTGATTTTATCATTTTCAAATAGTGAATTATGAAAAGTCATTTTACCTATAATCACTGACAATAATTGTGACTAAACGATAAGTAATTTACATAATTAACACATGTAATTGGCTTATCAATAAAACATCAATACCAAATCCATTTTGAAACGAATATTTAACAAATTTAAAGTTTGATCTTGTTCAAATCTAGTTCAAAAGTGTGAAAAATTTGAACATGATTGGAATTTTAAGATAAACAGTAATTATTATGATATTCATCTCTCCAGGGTAAATATTTGTACAATATTACACTTGAAATTGTTAACTGGACATACAAGGCTTTAAATAATATTGAACAAATATGCACTTGAAACTAAGTGAGGCAAGTTAAAGGGGATGTTAAAAAATCTATAAGTTGATATTCTGATATAAAATTTAAAGGGGATGTTGATTTTCTAGTATATACATATTTCTAATCTAAAAAAACATATATAGAAGAATGCATCTGTAACAAAACAGAGGATAACATAATATAGAAAACCTCAAAAGGTCTGGTGTACAACATATTGTTTTCATCCCAGTCTTAGTTAGATGTTATTAAATGAATGTTTTTTTCCAGTGAGTCGTTTTGCTCTTGTTGTGTTGACAGCACTTGGGCAAATTGAGTTAATTTTTTCTCTTACAATTGTACTCAGCCTTTTAAAGATCTCAATTCCTTCATCCAAAAGCCAAAATTTCCATAGAGATCTACAAAGTTTTTAAGTGCTCTTAACTGGAACATCATATGCAATAAATTTCAAGCTGCATTCAGGTGGGAAAATTTAAGACATGTATATCTCCTATACTGTGGCACTCATCATATCTGGAGTGACCCAACTTCTGAAAAAAAATTTGTTTATCCTAAAACTATTACTCTTATATGGAGCTCTGTGAACTTATGACTTTAAATAATAGGTATTAAATTGTATTTATTGAATAGCCAAGAGTTAAAAACTTTCAGGACATAGTACATGTGGTTTTAAAACGAGAAGAAAACACATTTGTGGACATGTTCTTAGATTACAATCTTTAATTTTAGGACAACTTGTCTATTATATTCTTCTATAGTTCAGTTTAGTAAACATAAATTTTAATGTATGTTTAAAGTCTGTAAAGAAGTGTCCACAATAAGATTGAATGGTCCAGATTTACTACCTTAATGGGGTTGGAAAATTTATCGATATCATTAGATTGTCTTTTCCTACATTTTGGTATGTAAGACACTTTAATTTGGTTGATAAAGGAGCAGATAATGTCACCAACTGATACAAACATTATAACATATCCGTCCATCCACATGGTCATCAACTACAACCCATTTCATGGTTAAAGATCAAACATATTGTTGAGGTCATGAACCATTCAAATTTCATAAATTCATTGAAAATTGCAAAATTAATTTGAAGATTTTGGAAAAGGTTAAAAATGAAGCAATGTTGAAGTGAAAAATTAGAATATCATATTTTGTTAAGTTGATAAAAGACATTTTGTACTTTATTAAGGCTATGTTTGAATGTGAGTGACTTTTGTCCCTCAGAGTAATTAAGCCATCCCTAGTTCACTGGTGCTCATTTATATGTAGCCTCTTGTGGCTAGTGAATACTATCCTCATTTAGTCATAACTTTTTTTTTATTTCATTTATAATTTAGTGTAAACTAAAATTTCATTCAGTAAAATTTTACTTCAGTTCATAAATTAACAAACACAGGTAACAATACAATACCTTTTGGTTGTTAGTACCCCACAGTGTGGAAAAACATAATGTTTCTTACCAAGTCAGAAAAAATGAAGTTATTATACTGGCTTTAAAGCTTTTGTGTTTGACGATCCCAAACTTTCTTTAAAAATATACTTATATTGTCAACGTTGGATGATTTTAAAACCCTGTGGTGAATTTTATGAATGAAACTGGAAATTTGAGTCGTGGATCAACAATCCAATGAATAAATTCATATTTTATTTATATAGATCAGATGTATTGTGAATTTTGTCAGCTCAAGGATCTTATATTTATATCTGATAGTTTTTGTTATGTTTATAGTATTTGATATAATAGTGATTTTTAGTTCTGTGTATGTATATAATATTTCTGACTTATATAAAATGTTTCCTTGGAGGATTACTTTCTAATATTTTATGTAAGTACAAAATTAGCAGGGAAATTAGGTTAACATAATATAATTTATTAGTCTCAATTTTATATTGTATTAATCACTCCTCTTTATGCCCCTGCTACAGCGGAGGGGACTTTAAGTGTTACCCTTGTCCGTCCGTCCATACATCCAAACATCAGTTTCCGTTCTCTTACTTTATTTGCCTCAACTAAATATTATGAAACTTATACACAATGCTTATTACCACAACACACAGATCAAGTTTGAAATTTGGTTGCGTCACTTTTACAGTTCTTGAGTTATGTCCCTTTATAACGATACATGCAGGCTGAGACATTATCTGTGTGCCGCATGGACACATTCTGCATTTATTTTAAATCTTATTTGCATTTTTGTCACATACCTAAATTCATTTGTCATTTCACTAATTTCTGTATTCCTAAGAAATTGTATTAAGATATGAAAATAATATAATGCCATAAAAAGTTGGACAGGATATGAACACTGTATCATCAATCAGCTAGTCCTGAAATAACTTATCATTATCCTGGATAACAAAGCACTTTTTAGATATTTGGTTTTCAGTACTCTTCATCTTCATACTTGATTTAGTTATCCAACTCAGCTTTAATCCCAGCACCACAGATGACTCTAATATGTAGATGACAGGATCTTCTAAACTATAACTCTGGTATCTTTAAAGATTTTTTTTATAGTTGCTATTTTTAAAGTTTTATAGAAAATATAGTCAACATAATACTGTTCTGTTTCTAATTGACGTCATTTAATTTGCAGATTATTTGAAATATGTTGTAAAAGAAGAAGTCAGAAATTGCTATCTCACCAAACACAAGACCAATTAGACTTTCATGACATTAGGTAAGTAATGATTTAGGGGAGTTAATTTAAGTTGACCAGAATCTCTGGCAAATAAAGTAGACCATATATCTGAGGAACAGGACTGTTATTGCTGTTCTTAATAACAGTCTGCTTGTTTACTACTGCATGGTTAAACTTTAAAATATGTCTTTTTTTAATGAGGGATGTGACATACTTTCAAGTTCATAAAATGTTTTGACAATACATTTTTGAATTGATTTACTGCAGTGTTATTGAAGTGAGAATTTTTTATGTCCTTTCCTAATGATTAAGAATAACGAAATGATCTCTGACATTTGACTTATTTTACTCTTTGGAATCAGTGTCATGAAAACACTACACCAAAACACAATTTCACAACACATTAGCCCACAATATTACATCAATATGAATAGAAAATGAAAGGATATGGAGTAAATGTACATGGGACAAAATTGCAAACAATACATAGAAAACATAGAAAATTATCAATGAACAGGGCTTTTATTCCTGTTCTTGAAACATATTTAAATGTAATTGTCATACCCCATTAAAACTCATAGTCACAACTTTCAAAATTACAAAACAAAACACAAGTTTTCACCATACCTAAATGAAATGTCAGATTACACTCAACTTTCATGTTACAACACCCATCAGATCACAATGTCATCACACACAAAAACAGTGGCAATACGTCAGAACAAAATATCATCACACACAAAAACAGTCACAACACATTGTCATCACACACAAAACAGTCACAACACTTTGTCATCACACACAAAAAGTCACAACACTTTGTCATCACACACAAAAACAGTCACAACACATTGTCATCACACACAAAAAGTCACAACACTTTGTCATCACACACAAAAAGTCACAACACTTTGTCATCACACACAAAAAGTCACAACACTTTGTCATCACACACAAAAACAGTCACAACACATCAGAGCACAATGTCACATTAAAACTCATTAACAGTTCATAGAACATCAAATGAAAATTTACAAAGTACAGTCTGACAACAGGAAATGTCACAGTTCACAAAAAAAAACAGCCATTATAAAAACCAATTGATTGTATAGTCATTGACATCATGTCAGGTACATCATTACATTTCAAGACACATTTTATAGTTAAAGCATTGTGATTTACGAAAAAATTCTTTTATTGTGGTCTACTAAGTAACTCATAATACTCTTTTCTTTGACACTGAATGCACAATAGAGCTGAGAATATATACTGAACAAACTTGTTGCATATTTGTTTCTTTTCAGAGAAAATAATACTCTTAGATTTTTGTTTTTCTGTCCAATAGGTAATAGTTACCATTTAGATTCAGAATTTTTTTCCATTAAAAGGAATTTCTCTTGTTACTTATTTAAAATAACTGGACCTAAATTATAAAAAAAATTAGTAGAAAGGAATAATTGTATTAATGTTCTAAGTATATTTGACAGGCCTTATTTGTTCAGGGGGTTATAATAGATATGGAATTAAAGTCATGTTAAGGCCTTTATTTTTGAATGGTTACTTTATAGAAGAGAGATAAAAGACCAGTTTTTAAATTCTGAGCCTCTTTGTCAAATAACGTGATCTGGTGTTGTTATATTTCTTCAAGTGTGGGAAGATTTCAATTACGATATGTTTTCATTGATGATTATTTTACCTTGACCAGAACATTTTTATGTAATTCTTTTTAATTATTTGACCCTGTCTGTGACCTTTGTTCAATAGATAAATGTAGTTTCAATGTAACCTTTGTTTATATATAATTACGAATAACCATGATCTGGTATTTATAAAACCTCCAAAACGGTACCCTCATCAGACATTCATGATTAAATTATTGACTCAAAAGGTTTACTCTACAGTCATACATAATAGAATAATTTTTATTTCAGAAATGTTCCTGGATACTACAATATGACTGGTCATTACAGGGCCTGAAACTCTGCAATATATTGAGGTTTGTAATTCAAAGATTTATTCATGATTCAATTGTTGGTGTTGAGATCTCTAAAAAATACAGAAGAGGTGGACCAGAGCTAAGACACACGTACCTCTTTGTGACACCCAGTTTATAAATTGCTTGTCAACGGCATACAAAATTTTAGTCTGTGCATCCATCTGTTGGTTGGTTTGTCTGTTAGTCTGTCCATCCTGTATCAGGTTTAGTTTTTAGGTTAAGGTCGTTAGTTACGATTAAGCTTTGTTCACATCTTCTTGAAACGTTATTAGTACATGCTCATTATGATATGAACTTTAATTATATACCAAATTATGGTTTTGAACCGGATATCAGGGTTTACCGAATATTGAAATGTGATAGTGTGAAATTAGTACATTCCCAGTTTAAATATTTTTGGTTTAAGGTTAGTTTACCATGAAGTTGTGGTCACATCAACTTGAAACTTTAACATGTTTCAGTACACATGTTCATTATGAGTTGAATTTTAAAATTTGAATGCCAAATTATAATTTGACCTGTATTTCATGGTTTACTGAACATAGACATATAATAATACGAGCAGGGCATTGTGTCCTACGGACATGTCTAGTTTAAAGTAAAATTTATCCAACGGATATGTTTTAAGGCTGAATATCTGTCTGATTCTCGGTCAGACTAGGTATCAGTCAGTTCTACTTTTGACCTATATATGTGGGTGTTATAAACTGTCAAATGATACCATATTATTCTTTAATTCTGACCTTCTGTGTGCGGTGGATAGAATGTGTTTAATGATAACAACCTAGGTTATTACAAGCTTGTCATGTCTTCTATAAGACTTGGAGTTATCCCAAGCATTGCACTGATGTGTAAATAATGTTATATACAGAGAACCAACAGGTCATTTTATAACTAACTTTGCCAACTTCATGTCAGGACGTTCGTTCATAAATGCTGTAAGTAAAATAAGGTTTGATAGATAATATGAGAGGTCTTGAAGGAATATTGATAGATAATGACACAAGGTTATGGCAATACCCCTTTTATTAAATTTAATCTTTTTTACTTCTATGTCCTTTATTTATAAAAGTGTAAGATTTCGCCTGATTTGATGGTTGATGAAAAATTTATAAAACTGTTATTCTGGGGAGGTATAGATATATATATAAACGTTACTCCTTTTACTAAATACTTGGAATGTAAATTAGTGTCATTGAGATTAAAAGAGCAACCAAAAAAAAAAAAAAATCAGTTTCCAAAATCCATGATTATATATCTAATGTACTCTGTAATTCAATAGCCTTGTCAAGAAAATTAAAAAAAGAAATTTTCACTCAATTAAAGTGGTTAACATTTGCCCATGAGTTTAAATACGGGACACTTTAAGACTATTAAATTTAATTTCTACTCCCACTTTTGTAATTGGTGTATGATAAATATTAGTTCTTCTATTACTAAATAACTGAGAACAAGTTCAAATAACAAACCACAAAAGGAGTATCCACATATTATTAAATATATATTAACAACTATAGTAAAGACACATTGGTCTTTATGGGGAGCAAAAGAGGGGAGTCACTGGTTAGACATTTATTTGCTTCATGTACATATAAAAAATATCAATCAAAAGATTGTCAGTAAAAGATAATCTTAGAAATTTCACCTTAACAGATCCATAGATATAATTGGATAAATTGTTTTAAGTTCATCTGTTAATTTTTGAAGTAATTATTGATAGGAGTTGCTAGAGAATGACACAGTTGAAAGGGATGGATTTTTTTCAGATACATTTTAATGATTTTTTATAACTTGATTTCAAAGAAAAATCTTCCCTGATATAGAACTTGAAACAAAGAATATGTATAGGCAGACAATATTGATACATTGGTTTGTGGACAGCAAATTTTATACTTGTTACAGCCATAATATGTACAATTTTAAACTCAGAATTACCAAAAATATAAGACAGTAGAGCATCAAAAAGGCTTTTTAAAAGGTCTTGAATAGTAGGGCCATTTTCTTGGATTGTACTGAATTGTTTGGAATCTTTTAAGAATTTTCATTATCCACATTTAATGTTCATGTGTAAAACACTTGATAAAGTTTTATACTTTATTTTGGGCTCCCTTTTTATGACATTGTTACTGAATGAAAACCCCCATCAGACTATCACTACTGTTGTGTTAGCATATATTATTAACACTTATAGTCAGGATTAGATACTAGACTATTAGCTAGAACAGTATCTTTTTTGTTCACCAACCATATTTAGGACTGAAAAGGCAGTGTCAACTCTGATCATGACAGAATCAATGCTAGCCTGTATAACAAATTGCAATTACATGAGCAACATGCATTAAGTGGCACTGGTGGGGCAGGATCTGCTTACCCTTCCTGAGCAGCTAAGATCACACCCAGTTGTTGGTTGGGTTCATGTATCTCAGTATTTAATTTCTATGAAGGGTTATGTGGACTTGTTTGTCTTCTTTTATTTTTTGCCATGCCATTATCATCTCTTCAACTTATAAGATTTGAATGTCCTCTGGGTACCTAGTGCCTCTACCTTTCCCATTACATAGAAGATATTGTACTATTTTTAATATGCAGATTTGAAAAAAAAATAATTGTTATTTAGCCAAACCCTAAAATTTGACTGATATCCAGAGGCAATTGACTTTAAAGAGATTTGATATCGAGACTATAAGATCTTGTAAATCTATTCCTTAGTAAAATTATAGAAAATAGACTCACTAAGTATTAAAACAAGATTTAAAATATAGATTTCTTAATAGAAAGGATCTTCTTTCACTGTTTTGAATGATTTAATTTGATCAACTGTCAAAACAAGTCATCACCGTTTAACCAGTAATGTCTGCTTGATAGCGACACATTGACTACTTACAAAGGTAAGAAATATTCAATTATATGAGTACTGGCCTTAAGTCCACTCCTCAAAATATAACTATGGCTTTACTCACAGGTCCCAAAACTTTTATACCTGAGTTTATTTTTAATGAAATCGTAACGTGAAACATGATAATTGAAATTTCCATAATCAAAATATTAGTTTAAATTCATTTGTTTAGAAATGAATTTAATTTGATAAAAAGGAGTAAAAAGATTTGGTTAAAAATGAGACAGCTACCCAACCAACAAGTGTTTGCCATGAATAATCCTCAATTCTAGACAAATTGAATAAATTCATGAGGACGGAATCGGATGTGCTTCACCAATTTTTTGTGATATACACTCTTTACTATTTAATATAAATGAGTAAAAGAAAAACATAGCTAGCAGACTTCTTGTGTAGGGAAGAAATTAGTAATATATGTGAAAACATTAAAAATTCCAAATTTCTGTGCTAATTGTTTGAGAAATATATGTTCATTATTGAATTTTATAAATACAGTAAAACAGCCTTGCTGTAAATCCCCTGAGTAAACCTTTCATGTCTGCAGTTCATTACTGTGGTAGAAAATTATCTGTTAATTATACATTTAAATGTCTTAAACAAAGATTAGCTATTGACTATATGTGGTATATACAAGATTCCTTTAGTTATTACACTGACTAGGTGTCTTTAATTCTTCACAATTACTAGGTGTCCTGTAGGTCATAACAATGACTAAGTCTTAAGTCATTACACTGACTAGTTGTCCCAAAGTCTTTACACTGACTTGATGTCTTTATGTTATCACACTGGCTAGGTGTCCCTTAGTCATTGCACTGACTAGTTGTCATAAATTTATAAGGCTGACACAGGGTTTTTAAGTCATAAAACTGATTTAGCATCTTTTAAGTCATTAAACTGATTTAGCGTCTTTTAAGTCATAAAACTGAGTAGGTCTTACAGTAATTTATTTAATTTTCATGACTAGTTGTTTAGATTGGTTCACAATTCATTGTTTTCATAACACGTCTTAAGGTATAGAATTTGTTAAATGTCATACACTATTATTGACCTTGGACACTGAGTTTGTCAGGTTACTCTTATTCTCAGGTCTTTGATTTCTATGCGATTCCAGTCAATCAACTATAGAAGACATTGACAAAATCTTTAATAAGAGGATAAAATAGTGTCTTATAATGACTTTTATCGCACCTTTCAGCGTCAACGATCAGATAAGTTTATTAAGGATTTTTAGATGCTACTTTGGATATAAACCTGTTTTGATCGTATCAATAACTTTGTTAATAAAATCGTTAATCAGTAATAGATCAGAACAGACTGTATAGTGGCTGAATATTGAAATCTCCTGTTTAATAGGTTGTGGTAAACTGAACAAGTGTTGAAGTACTGATTATGAATGGGATATAATACACATCAGTGTGTGATTATTGGTGAGTAGGAGGTACATCAATTGTATTGGGAAGAATAAAAAAGACAGGCTTATATTTCATACTGTGATTTTAAATTATCTGTGTTTAAGCATGAATTATAGAGCGTGGATAATCTATCTATTATCGAGTAAGTTTCGAATACATATAATTACTTATTTTAGGAAAATTGTATACAATGGAACTTTGTATATGTTATATTTAGATTTTTCGTTTTCTTTCAATGTGAACAACATGAGCATCGCTTAAGAGTATTAATTTGGAAAACGGTATACTATGGATTTTTGTATATGTTATATTTAGATATTTTTCTTTCAATGTTAACAGCATGGAACAACGCTTGGGAGTTTTATTTGGAAACTGAATTCATTCTTTGGATTACATTACTTAAGTAGGATGTCTATGAAGTTTTGTCATTAAGACTATGGTATAACTATGTCATTAAGACTACAGTATAACTATGTCATTTAGACTAGGGTATAATTATGTCATCAAGACTACGTTATAACTATGTCATTAAGACTAATGTATAACTATGTCATTAAGACTATGGTATAACTATGTCATTAAGACTACGGTATAACTATGTTATTAAGACTACGGTATAACTATGTCATTAAGACTACGGTATAGCTATGTCATTAAGACTACAGTATAACTATGTCATGTTTCTTAGTAGGTTACTTTGTGGCTGAATAGTTTTAAGTATTCCATTGACTCTGGCCCATTCAAGTCAGATCATATTATATCCCAGGACCAAAAGTTCACAAGATATCTTGAAACGATCATGATTTACAAGAAATTTGTCTTGTAAAGAATTTGGTAAAAAATGCTTGTCTTAAGTGAATATGGCATGGTGAGTTGGACACTTTTAATTTGATATTTTTTCTTTTCTTTGTGAACATATGTAAATGAGTTTACATTTGCATGGAAGATTGTATATAGATATAAGAAGATGTGGTATGAGTGCCAATGAGACTACTCTCCATCCAAGTCACAATTTGTAAAAGTAAACCATTATAGGTCAAAGTACGGCCTTCAACACAGAGCCTTGGCTTACACCGAACAGCAAGCTATAAAGGACCCAAAAATGACTAGTGTAAAACCATTCAAACAGGAATACCAACGGTCTAATCTATATAAAAAACGAGAAACGAGAAACACTTATGAACCACATCAACAAACAACAACCACTGAACAACAGGTTCCTGACTTAGGACAGGTGCAAACAAATGCAGCTGGTGTAAACGTTTTAAAAGGCGCCAACCTTCACCCTAACCTGAAATAATAGTGTAACATCACAACATAGAAAGACACACTATAAAATATCAATTGAAATGGCGTAACTCAATCAAAAGACATATAAACAAACACAAGTAAACATACACTGAACAAGTAAATTTGATCAATGACACAATGTAAATACAAAATTAATAAAAAAGGGGTGAGATGTAAAACAATATGCCTTTCAACACTGCATTTGTAGAATAAGGGCAAAAATGGCAAGTTGAACCTAAATTGTTATGTAAGGTAGTTCATGATTTCTAAAGAATGGATGGTGTACCTTGGGCATTATGGTTTTCTCTAACATAAAATCATATAAATCTTTGAAATGTGGTTTTGAATCAATCGATAAATCTATCCTTGACTTTAAGAAATTGTATGCATATCATTCAGTTCCTATTCTAACAGGTTTATGTTCTAAAGTGTTAAAACACAGTGCATTTTCCCCCAATATATTTTGCTGCTATTTTTTTCTTATTTTTTTTTGTGAAGTGAGATTTATACACTTTTTTTACAAAACATCTTTGAATATTCCAGTGAAAAATTACGAATTATTAAGAAACTAATGTTTGAACTCAGATTTTCTAGGAGAGTTGACCTTTGATGGTTTTGGCTGATCTTTTCAAGGTCTCTTAAGGTCATACAGCTTCTCCAGTATTCATTCATCCCTTGTTTGCTCTCATTTTAATTGTCATGAGTGTTCCTGATGTAGGTAAATCCAGAAAAGCTCTTCTCATGCAAAAATCTATAAAGTACTGATTTATACTATATGATATCAGTTTATTTTAGATATCTCCAAAATTGTACGAAAAAAAACAATACATTCATACATCAAGATGTCATACTCTGGCTTCACCCATCAATAAAAACTAGCCTCCATGATAATAATAAAAGTGCTGGAAATGGCATTAAACACCAACAACCAATCAATCAATTCTCAAAGAATTTGAGATGTCTTCTTTATAATTTGCTGTTGTAATTGGCTGTGACACACGTCTTATTGATGTGTTATCTATTATTGTTACAAGGTGTAAGCTGAAGGTACCAGAGTCTTTGAGTAGATAATACACCTGTGTATAATATAGCTGCAAATTGTAAACCACTGCATCTTTAAGAAACATAATTTATTTCAAGTTAAGTTGCAGATATTTAAAGCAGTTATCTCCCTTGTATAAAGATGACAATAAATATATTTCATATATTTAATTCTGTCAGAAGAGATTCACTATATTTCAAAGTGACAGAAATTTGTATTTTATCGGATTTCAGATGGAAATTAGACCTCATCAAAACTTAATAAAATCATTATTGATTAATTGTTTCTGTCATTCAAGTTGTATTGATCTCAAAAATATCTTTTTTTAAATGGCAGAGACAGAAAGCTGTTGCAAGTGAAATTTGACATCCATATTAAAACTTTTTATCATCAGGCCAGAAAACATTTGACATCACAAACAACATGTGTTATTAGGTCAACCAGCAGAACAAATTGAGGTCAGAAATCCAAGAACTCAAAATATATTTCCTCCTGAGCTTAATACAATTTTTGTAGTGAAATTCATTGTGTACATATATCTATGGTTTAGGCCGATTTGAAGTCATTCTAAATTTAAGATACTCCATTTTAAGTAAAACCACAAAAAAATGTTGAATAAAAATTCCATTGTACCTACAAACATGACAGTCTTCATATATAAAAGAAAATTAATTAATATCAAAACAAAATTTAAATGACCAGACATGATTTTAATAATCAAAGATTTCAATATTTGCTATTCAAATAAATGTCTAGAAAAGATAATATTTTCTTTTAAGAACTTGTGAAAATTTAAACGACAATGTTTACTGAAGTGTAATCTGTCACAGTAAATTTAATTTGGTCAATATTTATATAAATTGAATACTTCTAAACAAGGAAAATAGAAAAATATCTGATCGATTTTCTGAAGGAGATCTACCCTGGCTGACAGATTAGGAGACATATTTGTCATATTGTAGAATGATAATATGGCTACTTTCATTTTCAAGAAAGGTATGTATATCCTCCGGGTGCCAGATTTTTTCGCTTCGTTGAAGACCCATTGTTGGCCTTGGGCTGTTTTCTGCTCTTTGGTTGGGTTGTTGTCTTTTTGATGCATTCCCCATTTCCATTCTCAAATTTATAGGACTGATGAAAGAATACTGATTTCTTTTTCTATTATGATAGAATTTTCATTCTTTTAAGAACATTCATAAATTTAAAAGACAACATTTACTACATATATTCCTGCCAAGGCATGTCAGAAACAAACTATCTGTCACTACAAAACAATGTCTGTCAGTCAATTGGCATGCCGACTTGTTGGAAACAGTCTATCTGACAATACAGAAATGCCTGTCTGTCAAGGCATGTCACACACAGCCTCATTATATAAATCACTTAACAAAATGCCTGTCTATCAAGGCATGTCACACACAGCCTTAGCTATCACTTCAAAAAAATGCTTGTCTATCAAGACATGTCACACACAGCCTTAGCTATCACTTCAAAAAAATGTGTCTGTCAAGGCATGTCACACACAGCCTATCTATTGCTACAAAAATGCCTGTCTGTCAAGGACAGTCTATCTATTGCTACAAAAATGCCTGTCTGTCAAGGACAGTCTATCTATTGCTACAAAAATGCCTGTCTGTCAGGGCATGTAACACAGCCTATCTATCGCTACAAAAAATGCCTTTCTGTCAGGGCATGTCACAGCCTATCTATCGCTACAAATATGCCTGTCTGTCAAGGCATGTCACACACAGCCTATCTATCACTATAAAGAATGCCTGTCTGTCAAGGCATGTCACACACAGCCTATCTATCACTACAAAATGCCTGTCTGTCAAAGTAATGTGACACACAGCCTATCTAATGAGACTTGTCAGAATCAGCCCATCTGTCATGCACATTGCCTATAATTACTAACATCCACTTCATTTGAACTTTGGTGGATAGCTGTCTCATTGGCAGTGAAATACCACATCTCCTTACTTTTATCTTGAGATATCTGTCTGCATATATACATTGAATTGACACCCTTTAATATTAAGAAAAAAACTTTAAAATGTTATATTCTATCTTCTTACTCTTACAGCCATAGGAGAGATTAAAATATTTTAAACTTAAGCTTTCTCAAAGTTTTAAATACCACAAACTTGTTTTTATGGATTAATCACAAAATTGTAATAAAATAAATCATTTGAGAAATTTATTTTGACAGATTATTCAAATGTCTTAATTTTTATTTTTTTAACCTGAATAGGAATATTTAAGTTCAATGAAGTTCGTATCAGACAGTGTGTATCGCTTACGGAACAGTGAGCATCTGTGACCTGGGTCAGGTGTAATGTCACAGGATTTTAATTTTTTTACACTAATTTATTTCACACTGCATTATATTTTTAAATAAAGAAATATTATGTTTACAAATTCTCATTATTTTAACTAAATTAGTTACATGTTGTGGTTCTCACTACCTGGATTTGAACTTTTAATCTTTAAGTTGATCAAGTTTTTGGTTATTTATTATGTCTATATAGGAAGGTGATTTGTTTACTTTCTTTGGTAAACTTTGTTTATCAATGATATTAACACTTAATGAGTTAAGGAAGGAGTATATTTGTTTACTGAATGATAAGGTTCAGTCTATACTTCTGTAATTGAATTTAGATATTGGGTCTTACCCAACTTATATACTTTGATAGGTAAATCCTATAGATGAACACAGGATTTTAATGTTTCAAAAGTTTTCAAGGTCAGTATAAATTTACATTTTTAATTGATACTCATAATACAAATTCAAATTTTTACTATACAGCTATAAATATTTGAGAGATCCTTGTATTTTAAATGCATATTTTTTTATAATTACTGAATCATAATATTTAAGTGCCAGTCTTAGAATCAGGCAATTAAGAAAAAAATCAAAACATGGCTGAAAAAAAAACCACTGACCTAACCATCCAATTTTGAAGTTACCCTCATCCTGAGTTAGAAATGGTAGGTCTTTTGTTTCTGCGTGTCTGGTAATTCGAGAAATCTCTAGATAACTTTTGGTTAGAATGATAGCAAATTATAGAGTTAGATCCCCTTAATTGTCAATTTCTAGTGCATTTCAACCAAATTATATCTTGAATTACCAGAAAAGGAAAAGGAAACGAATGTTATATTCATGCACCATTTTACAATTTGAATATAAATTAATGTAAACTTGAGCGGGTTTTTGTTTGTCATGTTTTCACCACTGCCCGATTCTTAGGCAGATTGGCACTTAATTAAGAAAGATTCAGAGATGATTAGCAATAAACACCAATAAGACAGCAAAATATCAAAATCAATTTTTAACATCTGGATATCATTTTTAGTCTTTGTTTATAATGAAAAAGGCAAGGAAGTTATCAATTGAATAATTTTACATAATTTTGACTTACTTAGTATCACATCAATCTTTTTAGTGCTCATTGTAAAACATTAATTACTATCATTTTATCAGAGTAAATGTTGGAGTCTCACGTAGCAAAAAATGGACTTTGACACTCATCCTTAATAGGGATTGACACTGTTTATGTACAACTCCTACACTGGTGAAATTAATTTCTATTGAACTATTTTTGCTCCATAATGAAGCTGTAACCTAAACCTTGTATTTCAGGGACAGGTCAGTTACCTTCCTATAGGTGGGGTATTACAAAAATGTTAATTATTCCAAAACATAACTGTCACCGCCCATAAAACTCTCATAACATGTATTGTAGTTTATGGTGATGACCGATATAAAATGTTGGAAAAATTAATATTGGATATGATGTCTGTATACAGTTAGAAATGGTTTAATGTTTTATATTGGTGACTTTATATTCCCTCTGTAGTAATTATTTTCCTTGATTAAGTTATTAGAAATGAATAACATATAATATATTGCTCACTATATCTGGGTGAAACAGCTAGCCTAACAGCATGCCATATGTCTAGAGGTCAACGTATTTAGTCAACAGTAGACAAATGTCTATACAAGATGTAAAATTGAACCAGTCTAGACAAGGACAAGTGGTGTTTGAATGTAATTGTGAATACAGAATACCATTTTTTTATATTTTTCTTTCAAAGTTACTTCCCTTTGCACAATTTTGTAAGAGTTATCTATCTTGGAACGAGGCATCTCAGTAGAATCACTACAAATTTATTCATTTGTTTATCTTTGCTCCAGGCACATGCATCTCTTGTTTCAGCTTTAATTTGGTTTTGGCATGTGAATTGTAGATAGAGACTTATAAAGAGTGGAAATTTTGAACCTACTGATTTTGATTTTGGCATTTAGTGTGCTATAATGTTGAACCCCCAGTTTTTAGTGGGGTTCGTGTTGCTCAGTCTTTAGTTTTCTATGTTGTGTTTGGTGTACTGAATGTCTTGTCGTTGTTTTTGATTTTTGCCATGGGATTATCAGTTTGTTTTCAACTTATGAGTTTGAATATCCCTTTGGTATCTTTCCCTCTCTTTTGATGACCCCTATTTGTAAGTTTGTTGTAATTCTGTACTTTTGGGTTGCTGTCAACCTAATATTTATCCTACATTTTTATACATGTTATTTTATTGCTTTGATTTGTCTGTTAACCAATTACTGCTGGGTTTTTACAATAATTAATTTTTATGTAAATTTGTTTACAACTTTTCAATCAAGTATGACTTGGATTTCCTTGACCTGTCAAGCTTTTGAAATGTTTACCACACAGAAAAGTGTTGGTACTGACAAGTAAATAATAATATATATGTTTTATGTGTTATGAGTCAACGTAAAACTTCACTTGTCATATTAGTCTTTTTTTTAAATATTTTTTGTAGTTGTTGATTTTTCACATAAATAGTGCATTATTATTCAATTTAAAACACACCATTTTGTTAGTATTTTTGGAACCACAATATGACATAGTCCGAAACTATTCTGATGTTTGACGGCCTCAGTTTGGGTGTGGGTCCCACTACAAGATAACTGGTCTCTTCTCTGTTGATTTCTAAAGAAAGGAATTGTAGAACTTAAGTCAATCCCAACTTCACTTGTGAATAAAAGGAGATTTGAGTTAAGCTTCAAAGGAACAACAACACAAAATAAATCTCCTCTCCACCCCTCTCCCCCCAAAAAAAAAAAAAACCCATCTAGACATCTAGGCTTATCATGCATACACTTGAAGACCTATTGGTTAAAGACTGCATATTGCATGACCTCTGGTTGTCTTCTTATATTTTGGGAATGGGGAGGATGGGTCATTGGGTTGCTAATTCATTTAAATGTAATCACAACATTTTCTTTTGTATATATATATAGGTAGAAATCAACATAGTTTTTTCAGTAGTGCATATAAGCTAGCACTATCAAATGTTCTGTGGACATCTCTGTTAAGATTGCATTTCTTTCATTGCTATATATTATAAAGGTATTATTCAATAAAAAAAGAAGGAAAAATGATTTCAGACATGTTGATATGTCACCTTTCTTACTCTACCTATCAGTTTCAGTTAGGTATCTGTCATAGTTTACCATTTTGAAGACCGATAATGCAATGAGCTTTTGTTGTTATGATTAAGTACTCTATTGAGTTTGTTATTGCCTCATATCATGTATTCAGAAACCCTATTTATTGTCCATTCATATTAATTGTAGTTGATTTGAATATTTAATATGAATTTCTGTTTTAAGTGACAATAGTTTGAAGGCTTAATATTTATTTTGTGACTACCTATTGACACATTGAGGTCAACATTGTAAAAAAATTAATTAAAAGATGTTTATTTGTTATTCAGTATTTCAATACAATTGTAGTAAATTTGATAACAGCTCCTGAATAACTACTCAGTTTGTTTATCATATAATTTCAAAGGTTTTTAACCTACACTTCAAAGAATTTTATGTTTTCAAATAATGAAAACTGTACATAAATGGGCAACTTAGGATGTGACTGTACTATAGGTCCTTGTTATCTTAATGTTATAGAGACCTAATAATGTTGATGTAAACAACTATAGGTCATCATACGGCCTTCAACAATGAGCAAAAAAGGTCATGACACGATAATATGTAAAACAAGTCAGACAAGAAAAGAAACGGCCTGATTTAATTTATAATAAAAAAAAAAAAACAATCATGACAGACAGTAACTAACAATAACAAATGAATTGTTAGGCTATGTATATTTTCCACAATTTCTGGTACTACTGTTTTCAATTCCATCCCAGATAGTTGCACCCTTTCATTATTATGGATTAAAAATTAGAAATTTCACAAACTGACATTAAAATAAACTTGTAATACAACTAATAATAGATGTATTTAAATTAAAAATAAATAATAAGTTGGACATTTACCCTGGATAAGTCCTTCTATTACTAATGTATATTTCTATTGTTATATAGTATTAAAAGGTGTAGCTCTATTTCTATTGCTTATTTCAACATTTAGTTTTCTACAATAGAAGGAATTTTTAAGAAACGCGATAGATTATAAAATATAGACATTTGTCATTTTATGACATGTTGAGAAAAATGAACTTAAAATTTTCTCCAGAATTGACATTTTTAACAAACGATTATAGCTTTTATGTTTATATAAAATTCCACTGAAATAAAAGAGGTTTTGCCTATTATTAAATTTACTTATTTTTAATGGAAGGATGAATAAATAAGTCAAATTTGAAAAAATTACTTTTATTGGCTGTCAATGGTTTAGATGTGTTTATATAAATAATATGTGGTAGGAGTGCCAATGAGACAACTCTCCATCCAAGTTACAATGTATAAAAAGTTAACAATTATAGGTCAAAGTACGGCCTTCAACAAGGAGCCTTGGCTCGCACCGAACAGCAAGCTATAAAGGGCCCCAAAATGACTAGTGTAAAAAAATTCGAACAGGAAAACGAACGGTCTAATCTATATAAAAAACAAGAAACGAGAAACACCTATAAACCACACCAACAAACGACAACCACTGAACAACAGGCTCCTGACTATTTAAAACTTGAACTTACAGGGAGTTGTTAGCTCTTGCTCCATTTTGAATTTCTCTTTGAAACTTTGAGATGAACAACAGCAATAAAAGAACTGTTTCCTTGGTTTTGGTTTTGTAAATTACATGAAGGGATTTCATGCATCCAGAATTTATACACTATTGTTTCTTCTCCAGTACATTATTCATTTGGATATGAGGGTTAATTGAAATAAGAATAAGACTAACCTCATGAAACTTAATTTAGAAATTAAAGGCAGGCAGAGGCTTATATAAAAGTTTAGAATGAGTCAATGAGTCCAGTGTTTTAAAGAAGGATGATGAATAGATGACTTTTAATGTTCAGTGACTGATATTACATGCAATTCAGAAAGAGAAAACAAGGAATTATTTGAATCAGGAATAATTTTGAATTCTGAGGGGTGTTAGTTAGTTCATACTGAAATATCAGTGAAAATAAAGTGCACATATGGCTAAGACTCTTTAGTTTGGTTAGTTTTCATCTTGCATTTCTTACCAATTTTCCAGAATTCAAAAATTATTCCAGATTCAAATACTTCCTTGTTAGAACATGATATGAATTATATAGTGAACCTAGCTTTGACCTAGATCGACAAGTTGTGGCCCATTTTTAACTTGTTCACAAGGCAATTGTCTGCAGGAAGACATGTTACCGTACTGACTACATTATTCTGACTTTGAACCAGTCTTTGCTCTTGCTCCTAAATACCACTGTCTAACAGGAGAAACAACAAATACCAGTTTTCAAATCTTGGATTGACCAAGCTGTGTTTTGGCAGCAATAAAGTACTTTCATAATACATGATTTTGTTACATTTTTTGAAATGGTATAGTCATTGTTATAGAATAGATGAGACAAAAATGATATTTGTAATTTTGAATTTACACTTTATATTTTATAGGTTTCTAGAGAACTGAGGCAACATGGGGCAGAATCAAAGCTCTCGTTCTATACCAACAACACCAAAAGGTCCTCCAGCAAGACCCAGTACACAACCAAGTGCTCGACCACTCAGTCAGTTGGGACCACAGGGACCAAGTTATGTAAATCCTGAAAATAAAGTCTTGCCAATAGTGCTTCCTCCTTCCGCCAAATCATTATTAAGACCAGTGTCTCAGGAATTAAGTGATTTTCATCCTGAATACAAAGAAATCTTCCGTTCGGAAAGTTTAGAAGATGATAATGGAAATATTACTAATGGGGAAGTTGTTCATGATGGTTCAAAACACGGTTCAAATAGTCAGGATGTGAACGGGAATTTATCTCCAAGGTCAAATGGACATATATCCAATGATAATAGAAATGGAGATTTGAACCGACGACCTGTATCAATGTACACTAATGGTGGTGGTGGTGGTAATAATAATACCAATGTCAAAGGTCATCGCAGACAGCTCTCTGCTTCGTCTGTTCTTTACTCCAAAGAAAATACAATTATAGAACATCCAGATGAACCTAAATATAATGATGACCGACCAAGGAAGGTAACTCTTCCTGCTAAAAGTTCCTTTGATATGCCTTACTCGGAAAACTTAACTTATGCTCAGTTAGCCGAATATCGACGTAATCAAACTCTGGCAGAATTAGAAAGGAAGACAGGAAGGAAGATTGAAGATCTATCGACTTACGCAGAAGATAAACAATCAAACTTTGAAAGAGCACCATCTACTAGATCAGCCAAAAGTTATCATAGTGCTGGATCTGCTGTCAGTAAGAAGAAAAGTCGAGCACCACCTCCTCCAAATCAACCACCTAATCCTCCAGGGTCTAAATCAGCCCCAAATACACCCAGAGGTCCTCCAGGGTCTAAATCAGCCCCAAGTACACCAAGAGGCAGTAATATGCATACACCACCTGCCAGACCTAATAAGCCACCGCCAATATTGAAATCATATTCAGTTGACAGGGAGCCACCTGCAGATTATGATGATGCTCAGCCAAGGAAAAATGTTTCTATTAATAGATCGTCAAGTTCTGCTAGTGGTAGCAGAAAATCATATGCTCCTGCTACATCACCTCCACCGCCAAACGCACCACCACCCCCACCACCACCTGGAACAGGAATATTACGCAATACTAATAAAAGACTGAACAAATCAATGGTAGAACTACCAAGGGCTAATAGCACTAGTGACTTTATAAAAGTTCGTAGTCCACCTGTTCGTCAAGATAGCTTCAACAAACCAGCCATACAGACTGAACAGAATAAATTTTTATCACAAATTCAGAAGGCTGCAGAAAATCGTGCCATGAGGCGACAAAACTCTGAACCAGTCATGACTTCAACACCACCGATCAATGGTGATATAGACAATAAAGTTGAAGAGAACTTGATTATAAGTGCTACTACAAACACATTGGAAAGTGCCAAAAATGATAATGATCAAGATTTACCAGTTAAAACCCCACCACCAGTGGCGCTGAAACCCAATAGATCGTCATCATCCTCATTTGAACGTCAAAATTCCGTAACGTCTGAATCAAGCACTGCAAATAGTGTTCAGTCATCAAGCAGCAGTGTAGATCAAAATGGTGCAATTCGCCGCCTCAACAGTCTATTGCAACATGATATAAAACTAGCAGCACAATCAAAGGCCACTAAAATTGTTAAACATGCCACACCGGTCAAAGAAAAACCTAAGGATCCAGCACAGGCATTTCGGGAGCAGCTTGCAAAGGCTGCTTATGAACGTGATCATAGGGCAAAGACTGGACCTACTATTGATGAAAAATTAAAAGCTGCTCAGGCAGAGGAAAAGAAAAAGTGAAGCTAATATTGTGTTTTATACTGATCAGGTTACTGTAAAACGAAGCGATAGCATTCGTAAACAGAATGAGGAATTTAGAAAAGAGGATACGAAAAAGAGAGAGGCTATTGTACAAGAAGTAACACTGCCACATTCAGAAAAGACAACTAATGTGATGGTTGAATCTCCAAAAGAAGTTTTTACCATCAGTAAAGATAAAATTGAAAAGCCAAATCTTCCAAGCTTAACAAATGGCAATATGGTAGAACAAAAGGGTGAAATTATACATCATCCACGACAGATGACCCCAGGTTTTGGTATTGGTTCTCAGAAGGACAGTTACCGTAATTCTATTTATGCATCAAAAGACTGGACTCCAGAAGTAGATTTAGATTCGGATGACAATATATCTGACACTGAGGTATTGACGTCAAGTCTCGGCAGATCTAATGGTTTCAAATCATCAGTATTTCCAGCAAAAGTTAATGAAATAAATTATAAAGGAAAGAAACAAAAAGGAAAGGAGAGAAAGTTCAAGAAAAGCATGGAAAATGATGAGAAGAAAAAACATGGCAGCATTAAAAAATTCAAAAACTCTGTTCACAAAAGTGTGTTAAATGCATTTGGTTCTATAAGTAAAGCTTCTGGTAAAGTATTGAAGAAAAATAAATCAGAGGACTTAGATTATGTGAATGATGCACCAATGAACTGGACTTTATCATCATCCTCATCTACACCATCATTCTCCGGCACTCCTGTAGCAAGTCGACCAAATCTAAGTGATGGACAGTTGTCAAATCGTGCTTATAAATACATGGTTCCAAACGGTTACCAAGATCATGTGTCTCTGAGTAGTGAAAGCTCAGACGAAGAGAGAATTGTTTCTAACAAGGTCATGTTTGAATCAAACGGCCATATTGAAAGCAACGAAGATACTGATAATGAGGATGACAAGGACCAGAAATATTTGAAACGTGCTGGTGTGGCATACGTAAGTAAGAGTGGACAAATCGTTGTTTTACCAGAGTATGATAAAGTTCATCCAGGGGAACAGGGACCAGGAGAATTTGATAATCATGCACCAAAACTTAAGAATAAGAAAAAGAAGTTTACTTTCGATAATACTGTTCGTAGGAAAGAGAGAGAACAGATCAGTGAGAAAATCACCATGGATGCAACAGAAAAGGAGAGAAAAAGAGAAGAAGAAAGGCGCAGGGAAATGGAGGCAGATATTGATATTAAACGCACTCGTGAGTTAGAAGCTCGTGAACGCTTGCAGCGATTAGAAATGCAGGCTCAGCTACATCAGCAGTTATTACAACAACAACAGCAGTATGGGATGCTGTCAGCGCCACCTCTGCCTCCACCTAATGGATTCCAACAGGGCTTTAATCCAGTGGAATTTTCTCAGTTCTTTGCTCAGCAATCTGGGTATGGTTTACCATATGGAACTCAGACAGGGTTTGGAGCTCCTATGTATAATAACAATGTGCCAAACATGTCTTATGATCTGAGTGAATATATGCGAATGATGGGTGTTCAGAACTCAACACCTACATCAACGCCACAGCAATTAAATGCTTATATGTTACATGGAGGACTCAACTGGCCACAAACAAGTCTACTGTCATATCCAAACAAACAACAAGATGATTCTAAGCGTAATCAGGTTTATCAAAATTGGACTGGACCTAAGAAACAAATCGTCAAATCTAATTCTCAAGGAGACAGTGGTGCTAGTACTTCTAAAAAGACATCTTTTTACTCAGCTGATGAATCTGACAGTTCGGCAGGACTGTCACCACAACGAACTGATGCTTCAATAAGTGCTTCCAAGAACAATATTAATGGTGACACAAATGATAATTATGGATATAAGTCTAAAATATCTGTTACAACTGTCTACACACCAGGATTTACCAAAAGTGCTGCTTCAGATACTGGGTAAGGTTTGTTTATTTTTATCTTTTAAAACACTTAGTATGATTTGAGTCAGTCAGGGTACAGTTCTTTTTCACTATATATTAATATTGAGATTTTGGGTAAATGTCAAAGAGAAATGGCAAAGCAACACAAATTTACACATGGAAGTAGCCATTGAAGGACTTCAACAATGCATCAAATTAAAGGATAAGCATTAATTGTTCAGACGGTATATTGCTTTTGTCTTGTCTCAAATTCAAACATGGATATTTTTGCAGGTAATTAGTTTGATGATTTCAATGCATAAACATTTGGGAGGCGGTTAAATTTTGCACATCAAGCGATACAATAAGTTAGACCCTCACTTCAATATTGTTTAACTGTCTACAATCTGTTGGTTGTAAGGGGGGGGATATTTATACACATTTTATGTGATTACGAAATCAGCAAAAATAACACCATAACAAAAATTTCAATGTTAACAGTAACTGAATGGATGATGTTGTGATGAATGATTCAGTGTTTAAAAAAAGAATGTATAATTATTGAGAGATGCAGCAAGACATCCTATATAAAGGTTTAAACAAAATTGGCATACATGACATAGTATATTGGATATACAGTAGAAAATATCAAATTGTTTCAGGCCTTTTGTTTGTAGCTTTGTTTCAAAGATTTTTAGTGTTTGACAAAAAAGAATAACATTTAAATTGGATTTTGAAAAAAAATGTAAACACAACTGAACACTGAATAGATTGATTACTATAATAAATGTCCTGCACTATAAAGACAGTATTTTATTTCAATAGAATCATTAAAGGATAGGAATGAGGTTTAATAAAGTTTTATTAAGAGCCATTGAATGACTTGAAACAAGACAAACAATGTATGTTAAAAAGAGATGTTGGGTAAACATCTATGAGACAGAAGCACAACAACAGAGAAAAGCAAAAACATATAATAATTTATCTATCAAATATTTAAGGACAACATCATTTTCTTATCAATATGATGCCATTCAGTAGTTTGAAATATAGTTTGAACAATTTTAGCAGGAATAATAAGTTCACATGATGTAATCACTAGCTTTAAAACAACACTCTTCTGAATTATAAACAAATCAATGTTCTTGTTTCATCAAAACATGGGGTACATGTACGTGATGTCACAATGAAACTTGCCACTTTAGCTGTATTTTGAATGATGCTTGAGATCAAAATGGTTATTTTTGTTGGAGTTGCTAGCTAGGAAAATTTGATAAATTCTTAGATGTCTTATAAATACGTATGTCTGTTTATATTTGTATTCTTTTTAATCAGGAAGCAGTTTGTTTACTGGAACATTTTTGCTTCATCAAATCAAAATGGCTGCCTTTCAAACATGTCTTATAGGTCCTCTTTGAACGAGAATAATTCAAAATTTTCATATTAGAATTGAAAATATCTTTCCATGTCATATAAAAATAAGGAGATGTGGTATGATTTCTAATGAGACAACTCTCCACCAGAGACCAAATGACATATAAGTTTACAACTATAGGTATCCGTACAGCATAATTTACTCTATTCTCATTTTGAAATGGGTCTGTAAGTACAGGCATTATGTTGGTCAATATTTTATACCCTATTAATGCTTGGTGTAATGATTTTGACAAATATCATGCCTTCTCATATTAAAATGACCATAGAGCATGACAATAAAGAATTATTTCTTAAATGAAGCATTGAGTTTGACGGTAAAGACCTTAATTTGACCAAATGTTATTAAAAGAAAATGTTGCCAATTCAATTGTTTTTTGTTTTTATTCTAAGTGACACAATTTTGCCGTGAGAATTCATACCGATGATACATGTTAAGAAGTTTAAAATAATAAGTGCTTTTATTTAACTGTTATAATATATGTGGGACTGGTATTTATACAACAAAAGATTTGGGCTTAAGAACATTTTAAGATAAAGTATGTGGTTGTTGGTGTAAATGACTTCTTTATTTTGAGTTAGGACTTAAAAGTACAAATTATGAATACATACAAATTTTAATAAAATCAATCAGAAACAATAACTATAGTGTATTTTAGGCAGACTAAAATATAAATGGGAATCAGTAAATTGAACTTCATTAAAAATCAAGGATATGAAGTAAGGGTGAGCTGTGACTTAAAGTGGTTGCTTTAAAGATGGTACCCTTCAACTCATTTTACAATCTCTTTTGATAACTGTAGTCAGTATTTTTAGCTGATTTTTATGTATAAAAGGAGATGTGGGCTGAACACCAAAGAGACAACAACCCAATGACTCAAATTACCAAAATGTTTAAATTAGAAGCTATTTAGTTTTGACCTGAAGCACCAATGGCACTGAAAAGAGATGATAAAATTCAGTCTTGTTTATTGGAACCTGTGTCTGTTGCAGCCATTTCAATAACTCATTTCTGGAATCATAAATTATAATTTGAAGATGGTTATTTCCTTTGCCCTGCAGTAAAACTGCTACATGTCATAATGAAGCTCAATGAAGAGTATACAATTCATTATTAATGGTTATTTACCTTCCAACATACTTGTAATCAAACTCTATTATAAAACTTGCAATACTTGTAAATTAAAGTAACACTTTGTTTCCTATTTACTTCTACATGTAACTATTGCTCTGCACTACAGTGAAGCAGTATTTATACCAGTATACTTCCCAACAAAAGAAATGATTCATAATCAGTTATTATTTTAAATTAAGATTCCGTTTTTTAGAATGAGTTTCAAGAAAGTCCTGTAAAATATGAAAGCTTGAATTTTTAAATTTGATGTATTCTTGTATTTCTCTTTTCAGTTCTGTGATAAGTGACAACAGTGCTGATCGATGAAACTGACTATAGATAATACAGGAAAATAATCAGTAAATGGCCTTGACCTACTGTGTTGGTACAGACCAAGAAGATCAAGAACTTAAGTTGAATTCAAAGAAAGAGATGTGACACAAAATAAGAATTTCACATGTAAATTCTACAAGTAAAAGGTGCTGAGAATGTTGACTATATATGTTCATGGTTGTGATCAATAGTTGTATATTTGTTTATTTTTGTAATATTTTATTATTAATGTTAGTTTTAGCTGTGTGAACAATATCTGACTTTCCTGAGTTCCCCGTCATCTTGGTCGGCTGAATGGTCAATATATAAACCTTAAAGGCCTTGTTCCAGATGTCTTGCCCCACGCCAAAACCCGCATGACCTTGTCCCAGTTTTTGATATATGGCCAGTATGATGACTTTGTGGCCTTCCTTCAGTAATAATATGCCCGTGTTGGACCAAGCCAACCATAGATTATGTAGTTCCATCTGTTTTGGCTACTTTGCCTATGCCAGAAGAATTTAGGTTTCTTGTATTCGATACCTTGATCTTGTCAAAGTTTATTTGTCAATAATTTCTTGTCTAGTCATTTTTTATGTAGTTCAGTTATATTAATCTTTTGATACACTGTGAATTTCCACAAGAAAGTTGAGGTAACCCCAGAGCCAAGTGCCTTAACCTGGTCTACACGACAAAAGAACAGAGACGATGACCTTTGGGAATGTACCTTGACATAGTACCCCTGTCCTTCAAACTTATTTGTTGCCCTTTAAACATTTATGCTAGTGTACAATTGAATATCATGAATATACCTTCTATTTGTATTTTTCTAGATTTGATTGGTTGAATATCTTGCTGCAATATTTAACAACCTCCAGTTGTTTATGTTCACATGTAACTTAGGGTTCAGTATAGACAAGATTCCCAGGTCACTCAAGGTTAAACAAAGACAGGTTCACATGCCACATTGGGTTCAGTAACGACATCCCCTGGTCCATTATAGGTAGGTTCCATGAAAATCAGGATTCAGTGTAGACTGGTTCTCATGTCACTGAGGGTTCAGTACTGTGGTTTCCAAGTTACTCAGATTCAGTATAGATGTGTAATCAGGTCATACAGGGTTCAGTACAGGCAGGTTCCCAGGTTACTCAGGGTCCAATATAGACAGGTTCCCAGGTTACTCAGGGTCCAATATAGACAGGTCCCCTGGGGACTCGGTCATAAAACTTTGATTTCTAGGTCTGAGTATGATAATCGTGCTCAAAATTTTTATGACCCCAAGGCCAGGTCTCTCAGGGTTCCATAAAGTTTGTTTGTTAATATTGTTGGTATTGACATGTTGTTTCGGAACTGAAGAAGTTGTACAGATTTGTTTACAAATGTTAATGAGTTTTATTAAACATTCAAAATAACTAAACTGTTTGAAATTGCATTTTTAAACCTTCAGTTCAAAATAAACTTTGTTTTTAGATAAAAAAAAAACATTTTAAAATAGTTAGTAATGATCTAATGTAAAAAAATTCTGAACAATTTTATTTTATTGTGTTCTCTTACATCAAACCATAGCATATCTCATAATTAGTAAACAATATCATGTACTGTTAGACAAATACTATGCAAAATAGTCTTAATTTATGGATGGTGTATTGGATATTTCCTTAAAAGTTTATATTAGAATACTTGATATCAAAATACCATCAAATCATATTAAATACTTTATCACCATAAAACCATACCTATTGATAACTTGTGAAATAACAAAAACATGTAATAATTTCATAATTTTGTTCAAAAAGTAAATTGTATAAATCCATGAAATTAATGTATGATTCATTGTTTAAAGAGAGTAATAAAATTTAAAACTTTTGATTATTAATAAGAAGGAAGTTTTTTCCTAAATTTCTCTCTTTTATTTCATTTTGAAGATATTTCACAGTTAAGCAGAAATTTTTAAACAGATTATACCTTAATTATTAGAATCCCAATCAGCAATAATAAAATATGGGTTGAAGATATGCTTCACAGTTAAGCAGAAATTTTTAAACACATTAGACTTTAATTATTAGAATCCCAATCAGGATTCCAGATTTTAATAAAATAGATACTATTTAAATTTGTAGTAAGAATGTTCATGTTATATTTACCGTTTATATTTTCAACCACAAAAATCAGTACATTTTGGTCCCCTCTCATGATGAGCTTATAGGTCATGAGCTACAAGTTTTTGGTGGGAACCAGTTGAACCTGCTTAAGGGATAAACCCTTTTTCATGGACTTTTACTGCAGTTTTATTTAATCTGCAATAAATGCAATTGTCTGGCTGATTTCAACTGATCATGTTTTCAGTTGAAAATTTATCCTTTCACATTAAAGTATTTTATCAATTACTTCTTTGCAAATGGACATTAAGCAAAAAATAAACACACAATCAATTACTTACTTTACCAAACAGTAAATCTTCAAAAGTGCTATTTTACGATATTATGAAACTCATCGATAAAAAAACTTAGGAAAGTATGTTAATATATGATTTTTGTATGGCCAGTAAATGTAGTCCATTGTTTGTAGACACATACTGTACTGTCTCTTATTATACTAGCTTTCATTAACTTTATACTTTTCAGAATCTCAAAACTTCTGTGATAGGCTATGTGAAAAGGGAAATAACCCTAGATCTGATTTTCAATGTATTTCATATGGGAGATAACTCTATTTTGGTTGTGAAAACTATATTTATGTACATTTTTTTATGTTGATATTTTTCAAAAAAGTATATATCTTGTTATCATATGATTTATGTAATAAGCACATACATTTTATTATTTTGTATGTTTCCTCATTAATCCATTTATCATGAAAATTTAAAGTGAATTGAATAAACTAGTCAGGAATCAGTTCATCTAAATACACGTGTGATTTTAGACCAAATTAGTTGTGTTTCTGTGGAAGCAGCATAATTTGATACAATGCTTTGTTATTAAGAAGTGATATGTTTTTCAATTAGTTATCTATTTATATTAGGTTTTAAGAAGTTGATTTTATTTGTTCCACAGAAATGCAACTGATTTCCTTTTTTTCTGACATGATCTTTATAGGTCTGTAAAAAATTAACACTAACATCCTTACATTGAATAATCATTGATACAACTTTACTGCAGACTTATTGGAAGTTTACTATAAAACGTTTTATAATGATAATTTGGTTGTCTATGATTTCATACACTGCATGTCCTATCACATTTTTTTAAAAACAGTTACTTCCTTCAGAAGGACAAAAACAATCAGACCCAATTTGATAGATGTATACTTCAATTGTAATTTACTCTTTTGTTAATCATTTGAAATGCTATTAATAGGTTCAATTCATTTTACTAAAATAGTAAACAAGCAATTAATTTTTTTATACAGATCATGCAGATAATGGGCTACCAGTAATTGTATGTAAAACCTAGACCGTTGCCTTTTCATAGGAACCTTTCATATTAAACATGCATGTGAAATAATTTTAAAATTTTGAAACTATTTTTACAAAAATTAAGCACATTTAAGCACAGTTTGAAAATTGAACAAAAAATGTTATAAGTATTTACTTATAGCACTTTGCAATAAAGACTATTCTGTCCATTAAAAACTAGCATTTATCTGATGGAAAAGGAGGTTATGGTGTATAATTTCATGATTCAAAGTCCAAACTTTCATTTGGAGTGCAGTATTGTGTATATCATACACTCATACAGTGCACATGTTTGAAATCAACAAACCTTTATTGGGGACATTCCTACACAGATTCATCTTTAGTTATCGTTAAAAAATTGTGACACAAAAGATCAATTCATCTGAACATCAACATTCAAAATAATAATCAAATATTCACCATTTTCTTTATTGTTTTTATATTTATACACATAAATCTGCAAATACAAATATCATTATTTTATTTAAACAATAAAGTGCTGAAATATTGTATGTTAATTTGCCATGATCTATATTTTTACATATCAAAATTTATATTTAGACAAATATTACATCTTCATGAATGTTGGTGATATAACTAACATTATAGGCCATTATTTATTTTCACAATTGTCATTTTTTTCACTAGATATATTTTTTATTTTTCTCTGTTATCTTAAGAACTAAATAAAGATGTTTTATTTGTTACTTCTATATTTCCCTTTAACCAAGTGTGCAAGTTGTGTAAGGGAGACAATTACACACTATTCAACCAATAATTATTACATTCAAGTAAGTGCAAATGAATTGACATTCAATGTATTTCTCTGATTCTAAATTACAAATTTTCATATATAACTTTGTTTCTGTATACAAAAGTAGGACAGTTAAAAGTGTTACTTTTCTATACATAACAAAATAATTAGTAGTACTGTCATTATGATACTCTATTTTATTTTAGAATTGTACCTTTCCTTGAGATGTTATATCTCTTGTCTGAACTGTAATTTGGAGTATATACTACTTTAATTATTGTTTGTATAATGTCCATGTTTGTTATCATAATTATTGCAATAATATCTACCATCAGGGACATAACTTTATATCATTTCGTTACATTTATACCTAAATATATAAGAATAAAATAATTTTAATTCTATTGAGACTATTTCTTCTTGCATGATGCTGCATATTTCTTGTAAACTTTCATTGTATACTTCTCTTCTCTTCTTCTTCAAAATTACACCCAACGCTAGGAAGTAGCACGGGCAAATAGTGTTTGACATGTCAGTTACTTTTACTTCAGGATGCTTATACTTTATATCAGATTGAAACTTAATAGTTCAGTGGTTGTTGTTGGTTCATGTCTGTGATATGTGTTTTTCATAAACTATTTTGTAATAAATTAGGCCGTTAGTTTTCTCGTTTGAATTGTTTCACATATTTCATGTCCAGACCTTTTGTAGACTACTATACGTCATGGATTTTTCTCATTGTTGAAGGCCATACTGTTTCCTACAATTACTTACCGGTACATTTACCTCATTTGAATTCTGGTATATAGCTGTCTCATTACAATCATACCACATCTCCGTTTTTTTACTGCATGAAAATTCGGATATTGTTCAATTGAAATTTACTGTTAAATTATTTTAAAAGTTTCCATCCAATATAAAAATAAGGAGATGTAATATGATCACCAATGAGACAACTATCAACCTAAGTTTAAATGATGAAGATAACTATAGGTCACTGTATGGCCTTCAACAATGAGAACAAAACCATATCATATAGTTAGCTGTAAAAGGCCCTGACAAGAATAATGTAATACAAATTTAAAGAGAAAACTAAAGGCCTAATGTATATGATACAATTTATGAAAAAAAAAAAAGACAAGACATGAACAACGACAACCACTGAATCACATGCGCCTGACTTGGGACAGGCACAGGCACATAAATAGTATGGTGGGGTTCAACATGTTTTAGCCTGGAACAGTGTTGTACAGCACAACACAAGAACAAACTGTAAAAATCAGTTGCAAATGGCTTAACTCAATAAATCAGTATGGAGCACAAATAAAGAAGCTGACATAAAAACAATAAACACACAGCACTGATATTGTTTTTCGCAGTTATTGGAAGCTAGTACAAAGCCAGTTACAGCTAATCAATAAATCATGTTTTCCCAGACTAGAGTATCAATCAGTACACATCCAACGGATTTATTTTAGTGTAAGGACTTCATAAACAGGCTGAGAAACGTATGAACTTGTCCAATGTCTAAATATAAATTAGATGCAGGATCAACAGTTCTGATAACTGAACATACAAAGCAATATATATTTAGTTTTGTTTTAATTTATCAAAAACAATATCAATGTTAGTTTCGATAAAAACAGTATTTAAAGATTTCACTACGGTGTTAAATTGATAACCTGTAAGAATCAGTTTATTTAAAGGATAAATGAGTTAACATGGATCGTATCTGAATTTACGAGCTTTATGATATAACAATACCACTGTGTGATACCAAGATCAGTTCTTAAACACTGTGTGACCAATTATCACATAAATACGCTGTTTGGCCAATGATCACATAACTTTGATGCACTTTTGACACACTGTATATAAATCAATTGAAAGTTTAATTTTTCTAGACAAACTAAAAGCTGCTCCGGTATCCCAACTGTTTAGAAAAAGAGTAACTATCTAGACAAAGGAATTATAGACCTGTAACTCTGTAAACTTGTATTTCCAAAATTTATGAAAGGGCAATACACGATCAAATAATGCAATTTGTGAATAAACATTTTTATCCTCTACTTTCGGCATTTAGGTCTGGTGTTGGTTGTCAAGATAATACAACAAAACATTTATTGCAGCAATTCTGATGGATCTATCTAAAGATCTATCTAAAGATCTATCTAAAGCATTTGATTGTTTAGATTGAAACATCCTTTGAACAATTACAAATCAAATTGTTTCATATTCCTTAATATGTATCATATGTGCTAATCAAAATAGTGTTGCCATTTACAAATAGAGTGTTCATGTCAAAACAAATCCTTATAAAATAGAAATAATTAACGAAAGTGATCACACTCTATTGCACATCTTTATGAATAAAGTAAATTAGCGTTTTCCTCTTTGAAAATTGACACATATTTACTCTTAATTATAAACAAAACTGAATTTAACTTTCGATTTAATAAACAGCAGCTGGTACACTTATGTCAATGAATTTTCATAAGCAGTAATAATTCGGCGGAAGCAGATCTTAATATGCATGTATGGTTTGGAGTCCATTTCTTTCTTGTTTTGTTTTTCTGCTACTCATGTAAATTTTCCCTTTAACTTCATCTCTCGTCATTTTCTTTCTTTTTAAGCAATAATATACATTAGTTAAAAGTTATTATTCTGTTTATTAACCTTATGAAACTAGATCAATTATCACTTATTTTGACTTTCAACAAGGTATTCAAGTTCCTCATTTGTATCAACAGAGACATATAATACAATATATGTCTCTGGTATCAATAATGGCTATCTTAGTATCGTAATAACCATGCTAATTGTATGGCGATGGCTTATCTTATATAGTTTTATAAAATTAATACATCAAACATTTATGTGTGTAACTGGTACATGTATTACCTAATCAGTATTAAGTAGAAGACATAAGCGAATCTTGTATATGTTTACTCCTTATTTTCTATATTTTTCTGTTCAATCTTTTATTATCTACTAGTACATACTTCAACCAGCTCAATATTCAACAACATGTATTAAGAAGAACAATCATCCTATTAAATATTTAACGGTTCAACCTTTAAAAGTAGTAAATAAGCAGCCAGGGGAATCGCATTCAAAGTTTTTGCGATCACGGAAAATAATTGAATTAAACACGGAAAAATGGTCAAATTTGATAAAATACACATTGGGGTCACCCACTTGTTCAAATCCATTGCCTCGGCAGTTCTGTATGGCTAGGGATTATAGACTCTGCTCTTGTAAATAGCTATTGGGTAGTACTACAACGAGACGGCAAAGAATTTCTGGGGTAAGCATTCCTAAAGGTCGAAAATTTCGTGCGAAACATGGAAATAAAGCCAAATTAGATCAAATACGCATTGGGGCCACCCATTTTCAAACCCATTGTCTCGGTAGTTCTTAATGGATAGGGATTATAGACCCTGTCCTAATGAATAGACGTTACGCACGATACTGGTGATACCTGACGTTACATTAAAACAACGTCGAAATACTATACTTTTGAAAAACTGATATTCACTGAGGCCAACGGCCGAAGTGAATGTCACTAGGTTTTTCAAAAGTCAATTAAACCACATATTTACCGAAACAAAAGACAGTAATTGTTTTATTCCATGTTCCGAGAGAGAAAAATATGTTTAAAATAACAGTTAATATTTACCAAAACCAACTAAACGTCAAACATTGTATCGTTATTATACATGTAAAAGCACGCGACGTTTTGCGCGGTGAATATACTTTTTCCGCAGGTGAATATGCTTATTTATTCAAAATCCCATTCATGTAGAAAAACCTACTAAAGTTCTATCAATATGGAATAAACTTTTTTACTGACGTTTTATCCAAGTCGCTTGTTGTTAAACGAACGTATGAATTTATGTTTGTCACGATTGTCCCCCCATTCGTTTTTACCTCTTTAAAGCATTCCCTACATGTACATGTATATATTTTCATATATTATTGGTTTCTATTGTTATGTCAGAAAATCGCCTTTTAATTGTAGCCAACAAAAGACACAAATCAATAATAAAATTTAACAAGATTTATTATACACAAGTTTACAAGAAGTATTACATAAAAAGAAATGTCAACTTAACTGTCAAAATATGAGTCCAATCTTTTATCTTTTCTTTATCCGGAAATCTTCACGGGAATCCACAGAACATTATATCCAATTGGTCACAATCTAGTATGATGTAGTTTGTAAATAAAAGTGTCACTCCAACTGCTGAGAATGTTGATGTCTATCGATATCTAAGTCTATCTATGTCTATGTCCAAATCTCTATATTCAACTAACTTTTGGGTCTGCATTTAAATACTCAAACGGAAATTTCTAGACAACGCTAGAAATATAAATTACGCATCTTTTGTTATGATCATTCTGGAAACGTTATGTAAGTGAAATAGAAAGTTCTAATCATTCCATGAGTATCAGTGATTGTTCCAGTGAATTCTAAACTGCATAGTTGTAACACAATGTATATTATTTTGTACACAATGTATATTATTTTGTACACAATGTATACAATAGGCCACACAAAACAAATTAGGCCAACTAAATAAATATGATAGTTACAATATTATAACACTATAACTACTGTTTCTTTATAGGGATAAATACTGATTAATAAATTTCTAGCATTTTATTTCATTAATACATTCTAAAACATTTAAATGTGTTTCTTCTGTGATTCGAATGACATTGTTTGCGGTTACTTCCGAACAAATATAGACCACTGACGCAGCAGGTACAACCGCTTTCCTGTTCACAAGACGATATTGAAAAGGCGAGTTCGTTTTGTTGTAATATAGACCACGAAACACAGGTGTTCCGCAGGGAGTAAAGATCCCCAAGAATCCGTTGTGTCAATGCGTAACGTTTCCATGCTTTTCTCTACTTTCAGCATGTAGTACTCCTCCTCATCGTCGTCAGTATATAACGCAACTAATTGACCAACCGAAACTAATTCTTGCAAAGACACTTGTTCATTTTCTTCATTTTCTTGTGCATCCGCTCTGTATTCTCGCTTCATTTCCCATTCAGTATAACCACCAGTTTTATCGAATTAGAACACTGGTCATACACGTGATGACAACAGTTTACACAGAAACAAGACAATTCACTGATATTTATCAATCCTTTAGCAGAATCACGACTAGCTCTTACTTGGTGAAGAGATCGAATGCTAGGCACCGGCTTAAAAGACAGTCTGTTGTCACGGTGAATCGTTTCCGCATATCGGAATATTCTTCTCTTACAATGTGACCTCGGTTGTGTTAGAAATGAATTCGCGTATTCATAGAGATCTTTTGCTGTCCTTATCTGAGTCTGTCCGCGTAAAATGGCACAGTCGGCTTGTCTCTTAATAATTCCTCCAGCAGCGTCTTGTGGTCCTGAAATGCACAGATAAGTTTTTTATGTCAACTGCATGACATTGGACCTTACCATTTACCGCGTTCAAGGTTTATGATTTTATAATAGTAACAATACCGAAAGTCACGAGAAATATAAGAGATACATTCAATACCCTACAGCGACTGCCAAGATGAAGAACAGAAATAAAAGCCCTCTTCCTTGATACAACGTATTTATTTTAGTCCGACGCACGTTTTATCAAAATACATTATTTCAAATTCGATATAATAAAAAAAAAACATGTAAAAAAAAAAAACTTTCTAGAATAATGTTTTCAAACATTAACCCATAATGTGACGGATTGAAAGAAAACAGTTTACCGATAATGTGAATACCCGACCGCTTTTAAAATATTTACATTTTACACAATAACTCATAAATATTCAATCAAAAGCTAAATAATATGTATTCCATTGTACTCGAAAATGTGAGAAAAATCATTAAATCTGTGTCCAAGATATCTAGCGTAGAGACTGACAGACGGACTGACATTCAACTGTATTTAAAGGCAATCGTAGTAGTAAGTTCGAGCATAATAAACTAAATTATTATAAATACCTTTTGCATGGGAAGTTTCGAAGAAATTTCTTGTGAAATGTTGATATCCAAAGTCGTCGCTTGTTTGACTAATATCTCCGAAACAGTTTCTGCTCTTATACTGGGCTGCACACCCGTCAATAAACTCGTGCATTGTTTCTACTGAATATGAAATCGACTGTAAATATTTCGCTATATAATTTCGGACTTGGTGAACAAAGTATTGATCATGAACTAAGTCTGGGCTTATAACGAAAAATTGTTCCGTAATAATTTCAGGAAAGTCTTCTGAACTATCAACACCATGGTATTCTAGCAATGCATGTCTATGTAGAATAGTAACATGGACCGACACTTCGGTTTTTTGAAAGTAAGCACTTTGAATCTCAGTAAGCTCGGAACATCTGTAATTTTCACTAAAGTCATGCACACAAACACATTGCTTTTCTGGGAGATTTCTAACAAGATTTTGAAATTGTTCATTTTGCCATGTAGCTCTGTGCTGATGCACTGGAAAAGTTTCAATTAGTTTTCTGAAATATGAAAACAATTCACCAACTTTTTTCACGAGCATTAGTTTCTTTATGGTTTTGTTCCCTTTAACATTAACGCTTACATTTTCAAACTTTTCCCACTTTACAAATTCCGCAGTGTCAGATACATCAAGTTTACAAGGCAGAAAATTCAAGATTTTAACTCCACAATCGGAACAGTTTCTTTTAAGGCACTGTAAATTGTGTGAACCATCACCTTTTTCGCATAATGTTGAATTAAAGACATCAGATATTGAATCGTACACAGGAGTAGAATAGCATTCATTCGGTTCATTTTCTATCAAAATGTCAAAACTATGATTTTAAAGAAAAATAAAATTGTCGCTCAAGTAGTTTTCCAAACGCAATTGCAGGATGACGAATTGCAGGATAGCTTTTCATAAAGAGAATTGCGGGATGAGAATTGCTGGATAGCTTGACACTAGTACAGATTCGTTGTTATTACTGGATGACATTTTAATAGAACGGTTCAGCCATGTGAAATTTGATAACAAATTTATTGCTTTCAAAATTAATTTCGATTATTGGTGCAGCAGACAAAGCCTTAAACAATATTGTTTTATATGCCAAAACCCTTATTTGAAATGTCTAACCAAATAGCTTGGAATACACAGCAACACAGGTTCATGGAATCCCGCATATTCATCTATATCATTCACGAAAGTTGTTTTTCCCAATCACAAATTCTTCTCTTCCTTGATATTTATATACAAAAGGAAGATGAAAACCTTTCATCTTTATACTGGATACCAAAAATTCTAAATAAGACCTAATATAAAGAAAGATCTATATAGCCGGGTCGTCAAGATGTTCGACTAAACAAAAATAAATGTGATGAGGTAAAAATGTATATATTCAACCACTAATCAGATGTGTATTATTATAAAAAGATCTGCTTCAAAATCTGAAATCACAATCTACAATTTTTCTATTTCCTATGCTCAATTGAAAGATCGACTAGTCACTACATCGTCTCATTATGTACAGATCTTTTTCTTCAATGGGAAATGTAGATACAAATTCCTTGTTTTAGGTCATGAAATATCTTTCTATGTGACCATGGAAGTATTATATTGACAATATAATACTTCCATGATGTGACGAACTATACGGATTCTAAATATAAATACACTGAAGATGATATCTTCAAAATGTCGAACTTTTTGATCGACAACATATTTGTTGAGGTTAGTGGGTTGATATTTCAGCAGGCAGTTGGTATTTTCTTTTTTTTTAATTCTATTTTTGCTTCACTACTAGCCTAAAAAGCCTATAAAGCAGAATTCATACAGAAAATTTTCAATGACAAAAAGGAAAAGCATCGTGCAAAGTTCTTTAATTTCACTTTCAGATATATAGATGTTGTTTTGTCAACCATTAACCCTTATTTCCATACAAGTAATCTTAAGATTAAGAATACTACCAGAAGTCCATTACTAGACGAAGTGTGCAAACTGTACTATATAGTAAGGCGATCACGATGTTCCCATTATCAGTCTGGTCAGGAATAACCACCAATTGGTGGATTATACCTCAATTGACGTATAATCCACCAATTGACATATAATGGTATAGACCAATTGACGTATAATTCTTTGTTTTTCAAAGCAAATTATTCAACCAAAATGGAGCATTGTTTTCTTAAAACCATATTATTGTATGAAAACATGTCAAACATTCCTAGTTTAGTATAGTGACATTACATATTGCATTTACTCAATAATTGTATTTGCAGTTTCTTCTATAATTGTTATCTTGTTAATTTTGATTGGCAAATTTGCCACTAATCACCTGTCAATGGACATCTGTACTATTGACCATGATTGACTTTAAATAATGAAAGTCAAGTATTGACAAAGAGCTCCATTCACCTGTGGAGTTGTACTCATAATCACATTGTCACGAAATAGAAGTTCCTTCATAATATATGTTCCAAAAGGAAAAAGTATTCTGGAATATTATTTCCAGCGGAATAAATATTACAGTATATGTTCCTAACGGAATAAATGGTATAGAATATGTGTTCCAACAGAAACAGATATTATGGCATTGTTTATAACAAAGTTTCTAGTGGAACATCTGTTAGGCGGAACAAATATACATTGACAACATGACTGCAGACTGTATTGATGTTTCAACAACAGTCCGTCAGTCCGTCAGTCCTGTTTCTTGTCATCGCAACTCCTCTCAAACCACACAACAGAATTTCATGAAACCTTTTTAGATAATAAGGACATACTATGTAGTTGTGCATATCGACAGGAAATTACGATTCAATTTTTTTCTAGGAGTTACGCCCCTTTGAACTTATTTGCTTCAGTGTACTACTGCAACAGTTTGTCATCGCAACTCCTCTGAAACCACCCCACAGAATTTCATGAAACTTTGTAGATAATAAGGACAAACTTTATAGATGTGCATATCGACAGGAAATTATGATTCAATATTTATCTAGGAGTTGCGCTCCTTTGAACTTATTTGCTTTAATGTACTACTGCAACAGTTTGTCATCGCAACTCCTCTGAAACCACATCACAGAATTTCAAGAAACTTTGTAGATAATAAGGACATACTATGTAGATGTGCATATCGACAGGAAATTATGATTCAATTTTTTTCTTACACTTATTTTATTTCTCCAATGACAATGTGGGGACGTGGGGTATGTGAGCGCTCACTAAGGTTCTTTAATTTAACATGTTTAACATCAGAGATCATAACTTTCATCCTGAATACGCGAGGTACTGGATTTAAAGTCCTTCCTCCGACCTGACTCGGCTGCTATTAATTTATACACCCACACTTATAAGAAAGGGTTTTACTGTTGGAACTGGACAATTCCAGGGATTACTTTACTTCTTTACGGCACAACTTAATCCTTGAGATTGTATATTTGTCATATTTATGCGAGCTTTTGTGGCAGAGTCATATTTGATTGATATATATTAAATGTGATATTGTTGATTATTTATTTTATTGCAGTGTTTGATAGTTTAGTTACTCATTGTTTCTATTTCTAGTATATTCTCTTTTCCCTTTGGTGAACCTCTTTTCTTTCATATCATTTTGGAGGAAAATTCTAACCTTTTGATTGGTCATCAAGTTGCATTAAAAGTAATAGATAGATAAATTTGGTATTTGAATAATACAGAACTCTGAAACTGTATGTTTTTAATGTAGTTGTGTATTTTTTAATTGGTATAATAGTCCTGTCATTGGACTTATGAATGTTATATTTTATTTATTCAGGATATGGATTAATACCTTATCATATGAGTAGTGCTCAGATTTTATATACACAGCACTGTGATGTTTTCCAACTAGTACACTGACCTATGTACCATATACATGGTAAGCATTGTGTTCTATGTTGTTTACTTGTAATGTCTGTGCTGTCTAGTTTTATTTAAGTAATTGTCTGTTTATGTGAAGTGTAGTTTATGTGATATAATTTTTGTTGGTCAGAATTTGTATACTTTGTATACAAATTTATTTATAAAATGGACAACTCTTTAAAAGATTTGAGATGTATATGATTATTTATTATTATGAGATACATATGAATATTGTATTGGAAAGTTAACTAAAGAGTTAGATTTTTGTGATTAAAGGGCTTATTTGAGATATTTAAAGGAATAAGTATGAATTGTAGTTATTCCCCTTTGCCCATATGTTACATGTACTGTCTTGTCATGTGAATATTTATTATTTGTTGTTATATGTTGTAGGGTCTAAATATTGTGCATTAAAAGGAAAGAACCCTAGATCATCGTCTGTGTTGTATTTACCTAGAAAATACCCGTTACACTTTCGGTCTTTACAATCCGTAAAAAATCAGAATATAAATAGATCTGTTTTGTTATGTAAATATATATAGTGAACTTTTAAACCGATTCTGAAAAGTGCTCCTTTGAAGGAGGAATTCCTTATACAGATACAGATATGGTTTTGAACTTTTTACATACCAATGATAACCAATCACTAGACAAAATAGTTCTTGAAAGAATGTCACCCTTTCTTGTCTGCTGAACTTTAAAATCATTAAAAGATAATAATCGGAATCATCTTGATAACCATACGAAAGATAATGCTCTTTATTAAGATTTAAGAAGTTTTAAGAATAAAAATTAGTAATACGGTTATATCCACGCGATGCGTACGTATTTTGTTAACAAAGTTATAGCTGCAGATATAGGTCAAATATCGGAGGGGCAAAGAACAAAATGGCGGCTTTTGCAGAAGTTTTCTGTCAAAAAGACTTTATTACTTTCTGGATTTTTTCACTTTAAAAAGAATTAAAAGATGCAGAAACTTTATGAAAGGAGTAGACAGTGCTCAATTAATCATACCAAAAGTATTCAAGGAAAGTTTTACCCTTTCTCTGACATCGTGGTCTCGTCCATTTTTTGAAACATCTACGATTATTTCATTACTTTTTCGAGTTTACAACTAAACTGTTGAACCTGTATTGTTTTGAAAAAAAGCAATCCCGTTGTCCAGGGTTCATAATAAGCCCGTATTTTACGATTACTTGTCCTTGCGTCGCTATTTTCAAAGTCGAATAGAGGATACCTAAACGAAAAATTCTTGTAAATAAATATAAAATATCGAGATTTGCCATCCACTTTTCAATATCTATTTATTAAATATTATTTTAAAATCAATGTTAACAGTGGATGGCTTGGATTAGGAATGGCATTTAATGATTCACAGAGAAACAGCCATTAGTCCATTCTCAATTGTATTAGTGTAAACAGGAAGTTGTGTAAGGGAGACAATTTTGGTGCACAAAAGTGCTAAAACAAGTATTGTCAAATATTGTGAAATATTTCTGGTCGCAATAATTCAAATATTCATAAAATTAGAAAACACAACTTTTAAAGGTGGTTGTAATGTTTCAATTGGCAAACATTTCTTTATTGATAATCCACCTTTGATAATGAAAAAAGATTTCTGTCATATTCATCTTTTAATATGATCAAATATGTTAGTCTTTTAAACATATCTTTAATAACATTTCAGTACTTATGGAAAGAGTTATTCCATTTTATCCTTTGATATTAAAGGATATACCAATTATAATTGCAAAATTGTAATTTGATGGTTGTGAATAAAAGTTAATGAAAACATTCAAATTTTGTCATTGAAAACCTTCTTTAAATATGTGTCAGTAAATTATGAAACTATAAAGGATATATAACTAGTTTATAAGTCAAACAACTAAAAGTGAGAAAAAAGATATACCTACTGTGCTACATTAGGGATGGGTGGTAATGAAATCAAATTATTTAAGTTATCTATGCATTTAAATTTTAAAGTTTAATAATACAAATGTCTCTTATTTGCATTTCTGTTAATGCACATGGCACATGTGTGGTAGAGCTATATTTTATGTTTTATGTTAATTAAGATTTTATGTTATTAGAATATATACTTGATATATTCTATTTACATTTATTATAATTTGTAGTCTGCTAGTTAATTCAGGTAGAACATTACCTATTGATTAATTTCTTTTCTATTGGTCAGTATGATTTAGGCGGGAATCTTTTGTTTAACTTTTCTTTGTTTTGGACAGTTGGCTAAAGTCTTTATATGAAGTGGTAGCCATTTTCTTCAGCTCATTTGGAAGTTGTTATATCTTTACTTTTGAAATAGTCTAGGACTATCATATTCTTATATAAGGTATTACATATATTGTAAAGAATGTAAACTGATTCAAACCAATCAGTTGGTGAAGCAAAGACCTTTGCACTACATGTGATGTATGTTTATATGTATACAGTTTGTAATGTTCATGTTACTTTTATGTTGCTTTGCTTAAATGTATTGTCTGCTTTGTGTAACTGTTGCCAATACGTAATGTCTTGTTTGCACTTACAATTGCATACATCAAGTTTACAAGGCAGAAAATTCAAGATTTTAACTCCACAATCGGAACAGTTTCTTTTAAGGCACTGTAAATTGTGTGAACCATCACCTTTTTCGCATAATGTTGAATTAAAGACATCAGATATTGAATCGTACACAGGAGTAGAATAGCATTCATTCGGTTCATTTTCTATCAAAAATGTCAAAAACTATGATTTTAAAGAAAAATAAAATTGTCGCTCAAGTAGTTTTCCAAACGCAATTGCAGGATGACGAATTGCAGGATAGCTTTTCATAAAGAGAATTGCGGGATGAGAATTACTGGATAGCTTGACACTAGTACAGATTCGTTGTTATTACTGGATGACATTTTAATAGAACGGTTCAGCCATGTGAAATTTGATAACAAATTTATTGCTTTCAAAATTAATTTCGATTATTGGTGCAGCAGACAAAGCCTTAAACAATATTGTTTTATATGCCAAAACCCTTATTTGAAATGTCTAACCAAATAGCTTGGAATACACAGCAACACAGGTTCATGGAATCCCGCATATTCATCTATATCATTCACGAAAGTTGTTTTCCCAATCACAAATTCTTCTCTTCCTTGATATTTATATACAAAAGGAAGATGAAAACCTTTCATCTTTATACTGGATACCAAAATTCTAAATAAGACCTAATATAAAGAAAGATCTATATAGCCGGGTCGTCAAGATGTTCGACTAAACAAAAATAAATGTGATGAGGTAAAATGTATATATTCAACCACTAATCAGATGTGTATTATTATAAAAGATCTGCTTCAAAATCTGAAATCACAATCTACAATTTTCTATTTCTATGCTCAATTGAAAGATCGACTAGTCACTACATCGTCTCATTATGTACAGATCTTTTCTACAATGGGAAATGTAGATACAAATTCCTTGTTTTAGGTCATGAAATATCTTTCTATAGACCATGGAAGTATTATATTGACAATATAATACTTCCATGATGTGACGAACTATACGGATTCTAAATATAAATACACTGAAGATGATATCTTCAAAATGTCGAACTTTTGATCGACAACATATTTGTTGAGGTTAGTGGGTTGATATTTCAGCAGGCAGTTGGTATTTTCTTTTTTAATTCTATTTTGCTTCACTACTAGCCTAAAAAGCCTATAAAGCAGAATTCATACAGAAAATTTTCAATGACAAAAGGAAAAGCATCGTGCAAAGTTCTTTAATTTCACTTTCAGATATATAGATGTTGTTTTGTCAACCATTAACCCTTATTTCCATACAAGTAATCTTAAGATTAAGAATACTACCAGAAGTCCATTACTAGACGAAGTGTGCAAACTGTACTATATAGTAAGGCGATCACGATGTTCCCATTATCAGTCTGGTCAGGAATAACCACCAATTGGTGGATTATACCTCAATTGACGTATAATCCACCAATTGACATATAATGGTATAGACCAATTGACGTATAATTCTTTGTTTTTCAAAGCAAATTATTCAACCAAAATGGAGCATTGTTTTCTTAAAACCATATTATTGTATGAAAACATGTCAAACATTCCTAGTTTAGTATAGTGACATTACATATTGCATTTACTCAATAATTGTATTTGCAGTTTCTTCTATAATTGTTATCTTGTTAATTTTTGATTGGCAAATTTGCCACTAATCACCTGTCAATGGACATCTGTACTATTGACCATGATTGACTTTAAATAATGAAAGTCAAGTATTGACAAAGAGCTCCATTCACCTGTGGAGTTGTACTCATAATCACATTGTCACGAAATAGAAGTTCCTTCATAATATATGTTCCAAATGGAAAAAGTATTCTGGAATATTATTTCCAGCGGAATAAATATTACAGTATATGTTCTAACGGAATAAATGATATACAATATGTGTTCCAACAGAAACAGATATTATGGCATTGTTTATAACAAAGTTTCTAGTGGAACATCTGTTAGGCGGAACAAATATACATTGACAACATGACTGCAGACTGTATTGATGTTTCAACAACAGTCCGTCAGTCCGTCAGTCCTGTTTCTTGTCATCGCAACTCCTCTCAAACCACACAACAGAATTTCATGAAACCTTTTAGATAATAAGGACATACTATGTAGTTGTGCATATCGACAGGAAATTACGATTCAATTTTTTCTAGGAGTTACGCCCTTTGAACTTATTTGCTTCAGTGTACTACTGCAACAGTTTGTCATCGCAACTCCTCTGAAACCACCCCACAGAATTTCATGAAACTTTGTAGATAATAAGGACAAACTTTATAGATGTGCATATCGACAGGAAATTATGATTCAATATTTATCTAGGAGTTGCGCTCCTTTGAACTTATTTGCTTTAATGTACTACTGCAACAGTTTGTCATCGCAACTCCTCTGAAACCACATCACAGAATTTCAAGAAACTTTGTAGATAATAAGGACATACTATGTAGATGTGCATATCGACAGGAAATTATGATTCAATTTTTTTTTTCTTACACTTATTTTATTTCTCCAATGACAATGTGGGGACGTGGGGTATGTGAGCGCGCTCACTAAGGTTCTTTAATTTAACATGTTTAACATCAGAGATCATAACTTTCATCCTGAATACGCGAGGTACTGGATTTAAAGTCCTTCCTCCGACCCGACTCGGCTGCTATTAATTTATACACCCCACACTTATAAGAAAGGGTTTTACTGTTGGAACTGGACAATTCCAGGGATTACTTTACTTCTTTACGGCACAACTTAATCCTTGAGATTGATTTAGTATTTGAACAAATTAAATCATATTTCCTACAGCTAGGTTTTTGAAGTACGACTTCGTCATATTCAGTATGAAGTATACTAACATAAAGAATATATATTTATTACTCATTTGTTTACAAAGATTGTGATCGCAACTTTTCCTACAATTTTAACCTATAAAATCTATATGTCGAACGCACATGTTGTGACCTGCATTTTTTTATATGTATTTTAATGGATAAATGTAACAATATCTAACTGAAATGATAACCTTTGTTCGTCCAAACCATCACCGAGGTAGTATTACAGTCAAGATCTCAGTTACGCAGGATCGAAGATATCCGAAATTGAAGAAAGGGCATACAATTATTTTCCCCTCTTTTTTTCAAAATTGAGGGTACAATTTGTTAATTTTGCTAAAAATGGTTATATCTACAGAATTCCCGTATAACTTTAAAAAAATCTTATTTCTTGAAATTTGTAAATCGTAACATATATTCTTCAAATAAATATAACAGAATGTTTATTCCTATTAAATTCATTCCGAATCCAGTGTGACTTGTTTATGTACATGTATACACAATTTTCCAATCTAATTTTCCTTGCCAACTTTTTAATGGCAATTTTTTCACAGTTAACTTGAAAACCAAACATTTATTGTATTAAGAAGTGAGCTTTTTATTCCGTCTGACAACTTTTCTACGGTTATAATTGTAGTTTTAAATTGATAAATTATACAAATTCAAGGAATTATATATTTAAAAGGAATGGAAACGCGGCTCGAGATCAATCGGGATACCCGCAGAGCACCCGCAGAGCTATAATCCATATCTGACTCGGTCGGAAGTATGATGAATAATATAAAGAATCATGACGTGGTCCATTTCCTGTCATATAGATCGGTCTTTTAAATTCACGGGGTCATCTTGCTTGAGAAGATATAAAGGAGAGAAACCCAAAATCAAGATTAAACTTCCATTCCTGAATAGTTAAGGCATTAGGTATCATTTTAATGCCTCATCGAACATACGTTTGTAATATTTTATTATGAAAATTCTTATTAAAATAGACCTCGGTCTTGAAACTTGAGTGAGTTTCATCCGGATTACAAAACAAAAATACAGTGTTTTGATTTTTTCTAAAAGCTCCACAACTACGAAGTGCAAAACAAACTAGTTGATATCATTATGAAGCTGAAACCTTATTCTATCATTTTGCCATTTTTAAGTTTCTGGTAACAATTCTGAATTTTCTACGATTTTCGAAATTTCAGTTTTGAATTTCATTATTCTGTCAAAACACGTCTTTAAATCTGGGAGTGTAATACGATTTCTTCTAAATATTGGAAAGTAGAAAGAATAAAGTGAGAAAACGAGAAGTCATTTTAAAGAAGGAATATTATCTACAGTTTGGTATAAATTACGAATGCTAAATGATATTGGTACAATGTAAATGATTTTATTTCGAAACATGTTGAAAATTTTAGTAGTGCGTCAATAAATACACCAACACGCCGTATTCTGGTAAGGGTTAAATAACTACTTGAAATAGATGTGACCTTGACATACAGTTTAAAAGCTTAGTCTTTTTCTATCACATAGTGTTGGTTTTATCAAAATGGTGATAAAACGAATTTGCTATGATTTTCAAAATCCCATGTTTATAGTTCACATTGACGCCATTTTGTTCAGTCAAGTTCCACACCGACGAAGTCGGAAATTACAGGCAAGAAATTTATATAAGACTTCCGACTGGGATTGATTGTGCCGTTTTATACACGATTTTAATCATTTATTTTTTGTCAAATACTATTTTATACTTAATCGTTGTTTGGTATTGCAGTTTGCCATTATTAAGCTTTGCAGCAAATTACCACAAGCTTAAAAGCAAAACAGTTCCTTCCTTTTTTCTAGAAGAGCAGTAGTCTAGAGGTCGCAAAATATTCCTTCGGTGTTAAAATAAATAATATGCGAATGTCGGAAAGTTTTAACTGTTTCTAATTTAAAAATGATTACACCACGGCATAATTTAGCATTTATTAACAGATGAGCTCGGCGTGATTTCTTTTTGACACCTTAAATCAGGGACAGCCTATGGTTAGTATACACTGTTCCTGCTTAAATATATATACGACAAAAATTAGCTTATCAATGATACATGATAGATTATACCTGCAAATTGGATATCCCATACCGGTGTTTATTATAACACCTATTATCTAAGTTCTTTTATCTAGACAAAATACTACATCTGTTCACGTACTTCTTCCTTTATACTTTTCTATATCAGTCATATTCCAAAATTGAAAAGTTATTTTTTAACTTTTTGCATTACCTTAAATCTTTTTAAAAACTCGTGTAATGTCAGATTTCATCTATTTATTGATCTTAATTGTTGCATACCTTCGTGAAATATCAAGAGGAGGTACAAGAAAAATGTTTTTCAGTTTTGTTGTATTTTTGTTTATTTCATTTAAGGAATTGTATATCTAAATAGACAATTCCTTGTTTCATTCATTATTAAATGACCAAGTTCGATAACTACTGCCAGATAAGTAATGAGCCAGTTAGAGCGACGGGATGTAATTAACACACCACCCAAGTCAGAGATGCATCATACAATTTTCTTTGAGGTCGGCCGCGTTTCCATTCCTTTTAAATATACAATTCCTTGCATAAGTTTAACTGTCAACATCACGAACAAATCCTTGTTCTTTACGTCACCTTTAAATCAGGCGTTACTGATGGTAGATAATTGCAGTATATTTGAACAATTAACAAAAGATATATCGATAATAGTGTGCATTTATCTATTCTTAATAGTTCAATCTAAAGTAGATTTAACTCGATGCCATGAATGTTCAGAACATTTAAAACATTCCAGTTGGAAATGTGACAAACTCTATTATAATCATACAACGTAATTTCATCATGGTAAAAATAATCAAAATAAACTGAACATGAATGACTTTGTAAGAATCCGGGTCTGTTCGCGCCAAAACACGTTCGCTCCCATTCACGTTCGCACCCTACACGTTCGTACCTTTTTTTTTTTGGTTTTGTGTTAAATAATTTTTCAATCGTTTTTTGGTTAGTGAATTGCTACAAATATTTTTTTTTTGTTCATTGTTTCAAAATGAAGTGACTTTCTAAAAACGATTTTTGTGTTGAATATTTTTTTAATCATGTTTTGGTTATTGTATTGTTAAAAATAAGTTTTTTTTCCTTGTTTCAAAATAAAGTGACATTTTTGTGTTAAATATTTTTTTAATCGTGTTTTGGGTAGTGTATTGCTATAATTATTTTTTCATAATGTTTCAAAATAAAGTTTTTTTGTGTTGAATATTTTTTTAATGTTAAGATACCCGGCCAAGTATTTGTATAGTAAATTACTATCCAAATCCTTGAGATACCAAACCGCTATTAAAGAGGCCCCTCATGGGGGTGTCCAAGTAATCAAATAATCATTAATTATTTTTTTAAACAAGATAATCAAATAATCAAAAATACAGTCTTAGATTATCAAATAATCAAATAATCATGAAAAATATGGTCTGGTAATCAAATAATCACTATAAAAACGGCCAAGTAATCACATGAGGAGGCTCATTAAACTCAACAACAATAACATGAATTTACAAACAGTATAAGGTGTTTGTACCTATATAATTCAATTCAAATGAAGAATGAACACCAATTGAAATACAAAAATCAGTTAATTTATGTTTTATTGTCGTTGAAACGTGTATTTGCAATACCTCTTTCTGAAAACTATTAAGTCACACTTCAATAAATAATATACTGCACCTTCCTTTGAAGATACCTCTATCCATCCATATCAAAATCATAAAAATTGAAAAGTGGTCAGAAAAAGAAAATTTAAAAATCAATGTCCATTATGAAATTGAAATATTAAAAGAATTTGCATAAGAATTGAGACATCTTTTGAAATAGAATAAAATCTATAAAATAAGATTATGGATCAAAAATTACCCTATGCCATCCTACAACCATTCATCATCAATGTCATATGATTTTAATCAAAATCAATCAATTATCCTAAAAGGAGATAACAAAATTGCATACCAATGTTTAAACATAGAAATTATACCTCCAAAAGAAACAATTTACGCGTAAATTTTGAATCCTTATTGTTTTACTCATACCAAGCTAAATACATGCTAACTACATGCAGAATTTACATCAAATTGGCATATGTCGGTGATACGAAAGGAAGGCTTAATAAACGTATGTGCGACCATAGATCAGACATCAACAACAATGCAAGCGACATTGTTTACCAGGATTTTAATCAGCCTGATCATTAAATCCTTTCTATGCAACGCATCATTGAAAATATACCACAGGACTAACTATTCTCATTTTGGAACACCTTTGACAATTGGGAACAGCAACACCATATGGTTGCAATGACAATATTGATGGTATAGGTATTTTATCTAATCCTCCTGTAGCTCGATCGGTTAATGTGAAACATTTTCCACTCTACTCTTCGACGTAGACGCAGTCGTAGCCATCGTCATTAGACATTACCTACTCTCCATGATGTCTCTATTAATGACCTGCTGCCATTGATACAGAAGTCGTTAGGTATTCATCACATTCGCACGAAGCTTTATTCAATAGATATAAGAAGATGTGGTATGAGTGCCAATGAGACAACTCTCCATCCAAGTCACAATGTGTAAAAGTAAACAATTATAGGTCAAAGTACGGCCTTCAACACGGAGCCTTGGCTCACAACGAACAACAAGCTATAAAGGGCCCCAAAATGACTAGTGAAAAAACAATTCAAACAGGAAAACCAAAGGTCTAATATATATATAAAAACGAGAAACGAGAAACACTTAAGAACCACATCAACAAACGACAACCACTGAAACAGGTTCCTGACTTAGGACAGGTGCAAACAATACACCTTTCAAAACTTCATCTTCTATGCAACTTATGTTTGGAAACCACTGTTACAAACCATAATTCAAACAAATACAAACAGTTTAATCCATTTTTGGTAATATCCTTTTGGCGTGGCTCGGTATTTATACATCCCGCCATTGTGTTATTAATGCTATGGTCATTTTTTGTATTCTTGTCTTTCATATTTGCTTATGTGTATAAAGTGTCTGTATGCCATTTTATATTTCTTTGTTCACATAGTTGTTTGTTTTATAGTGATTAAGAGAATAAAGCTAGTTAAAACAACAATCACGATTTTCAAACACAAATCTCCGAATTGAAAAAATTAAACTATCTTGATATAAACATCTAAAAACATCTGATAATTCATCAGGTTTTAGAATGGGTTAAACGCGAGAAGGAAGACGTAAACTCTGTTAGAATGGTTTAAGGCTGTGAGGTCGTTGATACAATTTAGAATAAAAATGGAATGGGTCTATGAATACCCATGCTTCATCAATCTGTAAAGACCCAAATGTTGCAAAACACTTGTCCTACCTCCATGACAAATATGTTGTTGTCCTTGTAGATAAAGCCCCAAACAGCATCGTTTTTGTGTGTAAATCTTATTACATAAACTGCTTGATAAATGAATTAGGTATTGGCAATTCACTTGGAAACTCAACACATACCCCAAGACACCTACCAAGGAGGAGATCCTGAATAATCATTGGTCTGTTCTATGTTCCTTTGGAATTTCAACCAAAGATGAAGAAATGCATCTTCCTTCACTGTATTGGATACCTAAACTACACAAGTATCCTTACACACAACGTTATATTGCTGGGTCTTCCCAGTATTCCACGAAACTTCTTTCTAAATTATAAACATTAATTTTATCAGCAATCAAAACCGTGCTTCAAAGTTATTGTGAAACTACCTATTCTAGAGGTGGTGTGAATCAGATGTGGGTACTTCAAAAACAAAATCCAAAGATATTTTAGAATACATACAACTCTTTCATCTTATAATAGTATTAAAGCATTTGACTGTTCTACACTTTATGCAATTATTCTCTATTCCAAACTAAAAGACAAATTGACGGAGTTGGTCCTGCTTTGTTTCGTAAAAAAGAATGGTCAACGTCGATACAAGTATATTGTCTTCGGGAGAGATACGCGAACGGACCCGATACCACTTTGTAAAGGCACAATACAACTGTCAGGAATGATATATGGCTCATTCTTTATTTATAGCAATGACAATATAAGTATATAAGTATATGAGAATTCGAGACATAGTTTATCCTTTAACTTCACGTTCCGCTATATAGATGATGTTCTTTTATTAAATAATTTAAAGTTTGGTGACTATGAACGCATCTATCCCATCGTACTTGCAGATACAGTCAAGACTTACATCTGTCAATTTTGTCGGTTGAGAAACAAACTTTACGACAAAAGATATGATTCCAACATCCCAATAGTGGTAGCAACGTTCCAGCAGCACTTACGTATGGAGTATATTTCTCAAAGTTGGCACGATATTCCAGAGCGAGTTGGATTTACAAATTCAGAGGAAAGAATTTTGTATTAGCCAAGTTCGACAAAGTATAATAGCAGACCAGATTTTCTGGAAAGAAAATATCATTTATGAAATGAAAACAATATCTTTGTCTTAAACCTAGTTTTACTTATGGAAAAAAAGGTAAAAGCTTGATTCAAATCTATAAAAAATACTTAAGACAATCCCTGTTATCTTCTTAAGTAAAACGATCAAAGTGATAATTTCAACTTTATCATTTGAAATATCTTAAAATAGTTGTTCAAACTTTCTTCATTTATAAAAGCATATTATATTTTGATCTGTTGACCAACATTTTAAAACAATTAAATGGCATATTATAAGCAATCTGTATTCTCTCTTTCAGATTTTTGTTTGAGCAATGGATCAACAACTCTATGTAAGTTAAATTGTTCTATCTATAAGTAAACAATTTGTAAATTTATAACTGAGACAAAGCTTTTTTTCAATTTTCAAACATTTGAAAGTCAAGAGTGTATACGACCCCAAACTTGTGACGACCTATATTTCGTTTTTTATAATATAGATAAGACCGTTAGTTTTCCTGTTTGATTGGTTTTACCCTAGTCATTTTTGGGGCCCTTTATAGCTTGCTGTTAAGTGTAAGCCAAGGCTCCTTGTTGAAGGCCGTACTTTGACCTATAATGGTTTACTTTTACAAATTGTGACTTGGATGGGGAGTTGTCTCAATGGCACTCATACCACATCTTCTTATATCTATATGACAATTACCTATACAAATATAATAAAAAGCCAATTGTTTTCTCTGAAAAATTTACGGTTTTGCCAAATTAAATTTTAAAATAATTGATTAGAAGCTACTACCCGTAAACACAAAGTTACTAATGGTGTCCATTCACCAAGTCAGGAATATGACAGTTGTTATCCATTCGTTTGGTGTGTTTGAACTTTTGATTTTGCCATTTGCTTTAAGGGACTTTCCGTTTAGAAATTTCCTCTGAGTTCCGTATGTTTGAAGAATTTTATAATGTCGTACGGTAATTAGATAAGAGTCAATTGCGAATTGTGTGATGCCTAATCACTTGATATAACTTATCAACATATTTTATAGGAGTAACACGACGGGTGTCACATATGAAGCAGGATCTGCTTACCCTTACGGAGCACCTGAGATCATCCTGTCTCCTGGTTTGTGGTAAGGTTCGTGTTGCTCAGTCTTTAGTTTTTCATGTAGTATTTTGTGTAATCTTGTAAGTCTTTTTGTTTTTGTTTTTTTAATTTTTGCCACGTCATTGTTAGTGTGTTTCGACTTATGATTTTAAATATCCCGTTAGTACCTTTCGCATCTCTTTTTCTTAAATAAATATAATTGTGTTCTATCAATTTTTTTTGTCTACAACAATACGTGCGAATATGATTGAAATTATGCAAATAAATCATCTATTTCATTTGTCCGAGATTTCGATCACCTTTGTTTGTCAGAACTAACTCAGAAGGCAAACATAAAAAGACGTCTTCCAACAACAGCTACGTCGAATAAAACATTTGTAAAGGAATTATTTAATGTAATAAATAATTTACATTTATGATGTTTAAGTCATATTGTCCGGATCACATCATAAATTCTAAATTGGTTTCATCGTTCTCTACAATTATTGATAACGGTCTTGATTTTTATTTTGTCTAGTTCTGCTTTGCTCTGTAAGACATTTAAACAACACCTTAAGAACTAGAATTCTTGTGTACAGTAATCAAGACATTAATGCAGAATGTCTTGTGAATCTGTTAAAAATTTTAAAAATCGTTTTACCTCCGGACTATTAAACATTATCCTTGAGAGTTTTGCCAATTTGTCTCTTTGTAAGCCTGACAGTTTCTTTTTAATTTTCTTTTTGGTCAATTCTGGAAGACTTTTATCAAATATATCACTTTGCTCACTTGGGGATATAGTGCTTAAGGAATCTATGATAGTGTCCTCTAATTCTCCTAATTTCCAAATAAAAATCTGTTTGTCAGATAATTGTTCTGACAATTTGTTGAGTCCATTTGGATCTTCAAGAAAATCTGTGACATGTCTGTTGTGGAATTCTGAGTAGTTTCCATCAGCATCCCCTTGTCTATCAATTTTCGCTATCTTTTGTTTGTCGGTTTGGTCCAATGTAATATATTTGTCTCGATCGAAAACCCATTTACAAGACAAACTTGTCTGTTTGCAAAACTGCCTGACTGGAAAATCGAATGTATGAGAACCTAGGACTACCAATTGATGGCTAACAATATCATGTTTAATGTCGGGGTTGTAATCAGAATATTTAAGGACATAGTCAAAAAGACCCTCGATTACAATTTTATCTCTTATACCTTCCATACAAAGTATTTTAGCTGCAAAAATTAGTTTCTTAAGATTATCAACATCAGTTATATGCCTGTTTATTTCGTCGATTGGCCAAATACCGAAGCGTACTTTGGATGAAATTTGTTTGCTTTTTCGGAAGAAAACGTGTGTGTTCTCTGCCGTGATACTATTTATCAGGAAAGGGTTGTGGGATATTACAACCACTACTTTGTTCCTATGTAAACTCTCTCTTTGGAAGATATCTCGCATCCTTTCGACCATTTGAGGATGCATACACCGGTCAGGTTCCTCTAGGCAAATTGTATGGAAAACTTTATGTGCTATAATAAGTGAGAACTGTTTAGCTTCTAAAATACCTTCTGGTGTTTTCAGGAGATGAAATTCAGAATTTGTCTCGTATACCTTTATTTCATCCGGATTTGACTTAAATTTATATTCAAATGGACAAGTCAAAAATTTGAATATATCCTCCGCTTTTTCGTGGTCAACCTCTTTAGATGTCAGCAGTTCATTTATAATTTCGGCTCTTTTACATGCCTCAGTATAATTATCTTCCTTGTGGGTAATTTTCTTACTTCTAGTCCATTGCAGTGCTCCAATAGCTCTCATGGGCATTGTAGCAACATAAGTTGATTCTAAATCTTTAATGAACTGATTAGTTGACAAGTTCGATAAAAACTCATCAGCAGTTCTACCTTCCGTTGTCCAATATTTTTGTACTTCCTCGTCTGTTATAGACGACAGATTATCTCTGGACTCCACAACGCATTTAATGAAGTTGTGCTCAAAGGTGGTTTGTACTGGTTCTGTTTTAGCAGATAAAAGGCTCACCAACATCTTCAACAACTCTTTAGATGTTTCAGCATTGGGTGTCTTTTGATCGATCTTCGTTAGTTTTTTATTTCCATCTTGACTGTAATAAATGACAAGTATAGAGCGGACGTTATATATGCATTTTAGTTTCGTCATATGATGATGATATCGTATTGTTGATATCAGTTGACATGCATCTTCTTAGAATTTCTAATGTACTTGACTTTCCCGAAGAATTAGCACCAATAAAAAATGGGAACCATCCTTGAATTCTAAACTTTGAAAATCTTTAAAATGGATAAAATTCTTGAATACTATTTGCCGTAACATCTGCAATACAATAATTATATATATTATTAGCTGTTCTTTTCTATCTTTCTGTAGCTTTGTTTTCCGATTGCATGTTTTATTTGAGTATGCTGTTGGTTTTATATAAATGATCTATTGATTACACTAAGAACGCTTTAAGTTTATATCAATTCTAAGTGACTTCATCCATTACATTTTTTTAATGTACACACCTGTTTTATATTTGTCATCAAAACTCGCGAAATAACTCTGAAGCCAGTTCTGAAGGCAATTAGAATAAATGCTAACTAGATTTAAACAAGGGTGCATATCAGAAATGTTTCGTTTGCTTAACTAACCATTGGAATTATGTTGAAGGTCTTAAAAATGAAGGTTTTATTAAAAGTTTCACACACACTTAACATTTTAAAAGATCCATGACATTGAGGTCAAAGTCAGATAAATCCTATCAGACAGACATGTACACCTTTCAACTATTCCATACCAAATAGAGTTGACCCATTGCTTGTGGTTATTGAAAAAATACCAAAACACAAAACCTTAACATCGACCTATGAACCGTGAAAATGAGGTCAAGGTCAGATTTTACGTACCAGACAGAAATGTACACCTTACAATTATTGCGTATGCCAGTTATAGTTGATCTACTTCTTTAAGTATTTGAAAAACAGACCAAAACACAAAAACATAACATTGAAATGAGACCAACGCTAGATTATACCAGCTGGACAGACACGTTTACCATATGATCATGTCATACACCAAATATAGTTGACCTATTGCCTATAGTACTGAAAAAAAAACAGACCAAAACACAAAAACTTGTCATTGACCAATGAACCATGAAAATGACGTCAAGGTCAGGTTATACTTACCTTACAGACATGTACACCTTACAATTATTCAATTCACCAAATATAGTTGCCTTATTGCTTTAAGTATTTGAAAAACAGACCAAAACATAAAATCATAACATTGAAATGAGGTCAAGGTTAGATTATACCAGATGGACAGACATGTATACCTTATGATCATTTTATACACCAAATATAGTTGACCTATTGCTTATATAGTACTTAAAAACATCCCAAAACACAAACACATAACATTGACCAACGAACCATGAAAATGAGGTCAAGGCCAGATTATACCAGCTGGACAGACATGTATACCTTATGATCATTGCATGTACCAAATATAGTTGGCCTATGGCTTATGGTACTTAAAAACAGACCAAAACACAAAAACTGTACATTGACCAATGAACCATGGAAATGAGGTCAAGGTCAGTTTATACTTACCAGACAGACATGTTCATCTTACAATAATTCCATAAACCAAATATAGTTAACGTGTTGCTTAAACTATTTGAAAACACAAAACATAACAAACGAACCACGAGACTGAGGTCATGGTCAGATTATACCTGGCATACACACATGTATACATTGTGATCATTTCATACACCAAATATAGTTGACATATTGCTTATAAGACTTGAAAAAAGACCAAAAACAAAAATTCAACATTGACCAATGAACCATGAAGGTCAGAGTATACCTGGCAGACCCACATGTACACCTTACAATATACCATACAACAAATATAATATTTGACCTACTGCTTAAAGTAAATGAAAAATAGACCAAATCGCAAAAACATAACATTGACCTACGAACCATGATTCAGATCATAACAGCTGAAAAGACATGTTTACCTTATGATCGATCATTCCATAAACCAAATATAGTTGACCTACTGCTTATAGTATATGAGAAACGTACCTCATCACGTAAATATAACCGTGGTCACTAATTCATGAAATGAGGTCGAGGTCAATTTTGCAGCAATATTAAGACTTTTGATTTTTCAACGCTTTACACTACCTATCCCCATGCTCAATTGAAAGATCGACTTCACCATCTCATTCAACAGAGCTTTTTCTATAAAAATGAGAATTGTAGATATACATTTCTTGTTATGGGTTATAATAATTCTTATTTTATGAAGAACCACACTGATTCTATCAGAAAATATACTGAGGATGATAATATCAAAATGCTGGACTTTTTGATCGACAATATACTTGTTGAGTTTGGAGAATTGATATTTCAATAGACAGTCGGTTTTCCAATGGGTATTAATTATGCACCCCTACTGGCCGATTTGTTTTTGTACTATGACGCAGAACCTTCTGAAAGACAAAACGAAAAAGCACCGTGCGAAGTTTGTTAATATTACTTTCTGATATATTGATGATGTCCTATCACTGAATATCTCATATTTCAGTCACTACTTACATCTCATATATCCCAGTGAACTTGAAATTGAAGATACTACTGATACTAGAAGGACTGCTTCATACCTTGATCTTTTCCTTAATATTGACAGAGATGGACGACTTCACACTAAAATCTATGACAAACGGGATGATTTTAACTTCCCAATTATCAATTTCCAATTTCTCAGCAGTAACATACCCTCTACCCGTCGTATGGTGTTTACATATCTCAGTTGATACATTATGCTCGTGCTTGTTCACACTATACGGACTTCATATACAGGAGCTTCTTACGCAGAAACTGCTCCAGCAGAGTTATGAGGAGGAAAGATTAAAAATGACACTTCGTAAATTTTATGGATACCATCACGAATTGGATGATATATACGATGTGTCTGTGTCTAAACTAACTAATGACATTTTTACCACGTCTTAGATTGTGGTTTACCATCTACGTCGTCTGGTCTGCTGAGTACAGAACGTGACCTATTCCCGCATATGACTGTTTTGCCGAGTGTGAATTCGCATTGCTATCCGATGTTTCTCAGTATTTATACATCCAACATTCATGTATTTAGTTTTGATGTTTCTTTTGTAAGTCTTGTTAGATATTGTGTTATGTATTATCGTTTGTGGTTTGAATTCTATTTTTATTATTTTCTATATTATGTATGTAAAGGTAAGATAATCCGTTATTTCATTTATATGATTTTTAGTTTAAAGCAACTAATTGCACAGGATTTTGTTGTTGTTTATACACAGTTTTGGTTTAGAAGAAAACCCGACATGGTTAGAAATAATTACACCATTACAAAAACAATTCCATTTTTAGAATATACTTGTCATGGTTGGAAAACACATAAAATAACACCATTACAAACTCAATCCAAATTTTTTATTCTATTTTTAGAAATTTACTTGATAAAATAACGTCACAAAAATACTTCACTTCTTGTGGCGTTGAAACATTCATGTGAAGCACAGTTTATAATTCTATTGTGGTGTCCTGGTGTACTGTCGTAAATTCATGGGAGGTGTCCGTTGATATTCTGTTGTTTACATGTTGTAATGTACTATTATATTATATATTTATGTATTTCTCTGTCCTGAGTGTTCTTGCGCTTATTTGTACTGTCACGTAATGTTCTCATTTTAGCGATATTTTAAACATTGCCATATCAGCTGGAGGTTTGGGTGGCCATTAAACCAAGCTCAACCCACCATTTTTTTTCTTAATGGTCCTGTACCAAGTCATAAATATGGCAGTTGCTATCAAATAGTCCGTTTCTAAGTATGTTGGCGTTTGTTTTTGTTGAAGTTCAGTGTTTCAGTTGTTCCGTTGTTTTCCTCTCATAGTTGATGAGCTTCCCTCGGTTTTGGTTTGTGACCCGGATTTGTTTTCGCTTAATCGATTTATGATTATTGAACAGCGGTATACTACTGTTACCTTTATTTAAGCGGACCCTGTCTGTCGGACATGTAAACGTTGCAAGGAACCCATATAACAAATATAGTTATCATAATAAGTGAGAAATTCACATAACCAAAAAAAACTATATATTTTTTCAAGCAGTCACTGAACCATGAAAATGAGGTCAAAGACAATGGATATATATACTGTAAACCAACTTATTTTCGCGGATACTTTATTTTGCGTTTAGCTCTTTCTCACCCATTTCGCGGCGATTTAATTTCGCGATTTTCAAATTTACTTGATGTAGATAAATAAGGAAAAATCCAAGTTTTACATATTCGCGACGATTTATATTCGCGTTATTTTTTTACTCACGAAAGTCGCGAAAATAAATCGCTCGCGAAATTAGTTGCTTAACAGTATGCCAGACGGAAACTGTAACATAATGTATCTACCTTCTGAAATATAAAGCTTTATGCAAATAGTTAACATCACCGCCGCCACCGCCGGATAGTAGCATCTCTGTCTCGCATGTCGTCGCAGGCGAGACAAAAATGTTTTCAGAAGACCAAGCAATTTAACATTATTTGAAAGATCATTGTGCACGCCAGATTCATGCTGCTCCTTAACAAGGCGTGTTAACCCTGAGGTCTGCTTTAATTGCTATTGATAAAATATATGTATGATAATAACTCAATGACACCATGTTTAAAATAAGGCAATCTAATATTCTTTATAAGATCACGTATGTAATTTGATTAAGTGAAGGATCTTTAGCAAAGATAGAAATATTGGTGTCGTTGTCAATACCCATGCAATTCCCTAATTAAGAGCCAAACAAAAACATACAAGACTAACAAGGGCCAGAGGTTCTTGACTTCGGACAGGCGCAAAAATAGTATCATACTATCATAAGATAAACGAGCAGAACATAACCCGTATTATGCCCACAACTGGTTCCAAAAAATGCCATCTTTAATGACCGACAACAGTATCGTAACAATATCTCTTCTTAATAATATAAAAATGATAAAGAGATGTGGTATCATTGCCAATGAGACAACTATCCACCAAAGTTAAAAGGAAGTGGATGTAAGCAATTATAGGCAACCGTACGGCCTTCAACAATGAGAAAAACTCATACCGTATAGTTGGCTATAAACGGCCTCGACATGAAAAATATGAAACAATTCAATTTAGAAAACTAACGACCTAATTTATAACAAAACAATTTACGAAAAACAAATATGACTGACATGAACCAACGACAACCACTGAACTACAGGCTACTGACTTGGGACAGGCACTTAAAGAATGTGGAAGGGGGAGGGGGGGGTACATATTTGTGAGCGCTCAACCCTCCCCTAACCTGGGACAGTGGTGTTAAAGCACAACATAAAAACAAACTATAAAAATCGGTTGAAAATGGCTTAACTCATCAGATCGATATATACAAAGTCTGTTCAAAGGTTTGGTTAGCTTTTGAGGTGAATAACGACATTTTTGTGATTTGTATAGAACATTACCATAAAAGATGGAATGTGAAATACCTGAACGTATTAGATGTCTGCACGTTGGTTTATATGTACGAGTAACGTCCTTATACCGATGATAAAATTTAGTGAATGTTTTTTTCGTTCGTTAAAATCAAATAGGTTGTTACATACACGATCGAACCGAACACGTTGGGATATATAAACACCGTAAGATGGTACCAAGGGAACGTTACCATCTACAAATGGATAATTAATAACAGAAAATGAAAAATCATCTCTTTTATCGAACATTTTAATATCAAGCTTCCCGTTAAAGATATAAATATCAAGATCCAGGAAAGGAAAGTGTTCATTGTTAGTGTTAGCTTTATTTAAGGTCAGTTCAGCAGGATAAATCTCTTTAAGTACACACTGAAGTCGTCATTATTGAGAGCCAATATATCGTCCAAATATCTTAAAGTGTTATCAATTATTTATTTCAGATGTTGTTCAAATGGGTCTTTGCTGATTTTAGTCAGTCTGTTTTGAATTATTTCACATTTTGTACATACTGGACACTTAATATCCTACTTTAAGATATGAGTTTTGTTCTTCACGTACGGTGACCTGTAATTGTTCACAAATCATGCCTTTTGTTCAATAGATAGTTGTCTCATTGGCAATTATACTATATCGTCTTGTTTTTTTCAACAAGTAAACATGCTGTACCTTTGCAAATATTGCAAACAGAAAACATAAACGAAACATGATTAAAATGCATACCTTGCTCCTTTTGAATGTTCACTGAAATTGCTATGACAATATGACAATATGCTTAATTGTAACACTGTTGAGAGTAGACGTGCAGATGTACATGAAGTGAAAAGACGATGTTTAAATATGCGTCCTTGTCTCTGATAATGAAAATGCCGAAGTACAATGTGCATGTAGGTATGCATTATAGATTAGCTTTATAGGGAAGTGTCAAACTGTTAAAATATTGACAAAAGATAAGGATCATTTTCAAAAAGTGTGCAAATTTTAGACTTGCAAACAGACAAATAAACACAAAAGCAAACGTAACATCAACAGAAAGTACATTTTAAAATCAAACAGTTTGACATAAACATTGACACACGAAAGAAAAATAATTTTACTTTCAGCTCGGTTTACTATGAATTTCAATGAGGAACTAACAGTTAAAATCAAAATGTTGAAAAGTATTTATTTTCCCCAATTTTTCTTAATACTGTCTTAATTTTCTTAAATAAACGATTTTTTTTAACTTTGTTTTCTAACAATTTAAGCAATGTCTTAATATGTCTCAGTACATTCTTTACAGTCTTAACAGTGTCTGAATTTGTCACAACACATTCTTAACAGTCTCAACACTCTCTGAATTTGTCTCAAAAAGTAAAATAACAAAAAACCGAACTTCAAGGAAAATTCATAACGGAAAGTCCTTTATCAAATTGCAAAATCAAAAGCTCATTAACAGTCCGCAGGAAGACATGTCATTTTACCCGGACACATTATTCTGACTCCGAGCCGACCAGTCTTTGCTCTTTCTGCTTTGTCTTTATGCTATTTTGTTTTTCTTTGTTGACATATTTGTTTGCTTTTATAGTGATTAAGATTATAACACAATGTTGACTGCTGTACCCCTATTTTAGACATTTTTACCTATTATGTCTGTTTGTTTTGTTCACACATTGTTGTCAATTTAATGGAATTTTATGCGACTGTCATACAAGTGAGAGGTTTAGCTAGCTATAAAACCAGGTTTAATCCACCATTTTCTACATAAGGAAATGCCTGTACCAAGTCAGGAATATGACAGTTGTTTTCAATTCGTTTGATGTGTTTGAGCTTTTGATTTTGCCATTTGATAAGGGATTTTCCGATTTGAATTTTCCTTGGAGTTCGGTATTTTTGTTATTTTACTGTTTCCTTAATGCCGCGTTCTTAGCGGAGAAGCAGCAAATACCAATTTTACAGTCTTTGGTTTGAACCGGCCGGGGTTCGAACCCATAATGTCCTGCACTTGAGACGAACACGCTACCAAGAGATCACCGAGGCGGTATCGACTCGGTTGGTCGTTAGGAAGTACACATGTCACATGTCATTCTCCTTCTCGATTATGTCCATTTCCGTAAATAATTTATAACTGCATTTTTTACTTGTTATGAGGAAAACGGTCGTTTTCACTTTTAGAAAAGGGACTGCTTACCCTTCAGGATCTATGATATCGTCCTTATTATAATAAGACGAGAAGTTAATATTAAAAAAGATAGTAGATCTGGTTTTTTCTTTTGCTCAAGATTTACAACCAGCAACTCTACATTTGATTCTCGCTGTTTAAAGTGTAAAATCACTTAAAACAAATAGAATAACATGATGATTATTATCCGATTCTGGAATTCATATAAAAACAGTAGTCATAAGAATTATAAATATTTAGTAGACACCATGCTAATTTGGTTTCGCTCATTTGTCGATACATTTTACAGTGAACTCTTGAAAGTCCCCGACAGAAAATATCATACAATTTGTAGTGCAGAGGTATGTATATACGTATTCAAACATCTTATTCAGACAGAGTTAAAACTGTTTAGCATGTGTACTGACAATATCAGACAGAGTTAAGACTGTTAAGAATGCATTTAGAATGTTAAAAATATGCCATTTTATTTTTCTTTGGTTATTTGATTTTTATAGTGATTACACAATGTTGACTGTTGTACCCCAATATATGACATTTTTACCTATTATATATCTGTTTGCTTTATTCACACATTGCTGTCACTATAACGGAATTCTATGCGACTGACATACAAGTGAGAGGTTAAGCTAGCTATCAAACCAGGTGTAATGCACCATTTTCTACGTAAGGAAATGCCTGTACCAAGTCAGGAGTATGACAGTAGTTCATAAAAATAGAAAATAAGAATAACAAGAGTGCACTCGCTGAAATGTTTGCCTGCTTTACTGACCATTGATTTTATGTTGAAAGTCTTAAAGATAAAGGTTTTACTACAAGTATCACATAAACGTAACATTTTTAAAGATCCATGACAATGAGGTCAAGGTCAGATAAATCCTGACAGACAGACATGTACACCTTACAATTATTCCATACACCAAATATAGTTGACATATTGCTTATAGTTATTGAAAAGCAGACCAATACAGAAGAATTTAAAATTGACCAATGAACCATTAAAAAAATGAAGTCAAGGTCAGATAATACCTGCCAGACAGACATGAACACCTGACATTATTCCATACACAAAATATAGTTGACCTATTGCTATAAGTAACTGAAAAACAGACCAAAACATAAAAACTTAACATTGACCAACGAACCATGAAAATGAGGTCAAGGTCAGATGATACCGGCTAGACAGACATGTACACCTTACAATCATTCCATACACCAAATATAGTTGACATATTGCTTATAGAACTAGAAAAAAAGGCCAAAACACAAAAACTTAATATTGACCAATGAACCATGAAAATGAGGGCAAGGTCAGATGAAACCTGCCAGACTGACATTTACTCCTTACAATCATTCCATATACCACATATAGTTGATCTACTGCTTATAGGTTCTGAGAAACGGACCTTATCGCGTAACTTTAACCTTGATCACTGAACCATGACATGAGGCAGAGGTTATGTGAACCATGTCTGACGGATATGTAGACGTTGCAAGGAATCCATATACCAAATATAATTATCTTATTGCTCATATTAAGTGAAAAATTCACATGACAAAAAAACTATAATTTGTTTTAAAGCAGTTGCTGAACCATAAAAATGAGGTCAAGGACAATGGACATTTGACAGACGGAAAATTCGTAACATAAGGCATATGCATACAAGGATTAAGGCAACCAGGTTTTCTACCTTCTGAAATATAAAGCTTCATACAAAAAGTTAACGCCGCCTCCGCCGCAGGATAGTAATCACTATGTCTCGCATACTGCAACTTCCGTCTCAGGCGAGACAATAAAAACGGAAAGTTTATCAAGCAAAATTTAAAGTCATCTTCAATCATAAATTTAAGTTAGATAGATAAGAGGCAACAGACGTTTTATTTGGCCTTTTACATTTTCTTGTTCCAGATTCACTGATGGGTCATTTGTAGACGAAACATATGGGTGGCAGACAAAATTATAAACCTGGTATCTTTGATGAGTTTGTTTACTAATGATCAATGCTGGTCAATCAATTTTAAATACAGTGAAACTTCTCAAAACCGGCCGCCCGACGGACTGAATCACTGAAAATTTGTAAAAGAGGATTGATATATATAAAAGCTCCGAACTGGCGTACTCCTTGCTGTATATTAAATAAATGAGTTAAGATACTATTGACCCATTTTATACACGATGTTGCATTTTTATATAAATTGTTCAACATTAATACAGATTGTTTTGAAAAAGACGCATAATTAAGTTTGTATGAACTACAACGTCAAAAGCAGATTTGCTATCTATAATGCTACATATGAAGTTAATTTGAGATATTAACTCTACCGTTCGAATACTTCAATGAAAAATTCACATAGAAACGGAGTGGAGTTTGCTATAAAACCTTTCTGTAGTGGATTTTGATGTTTTAAGATCTGATTATTTTCCCTTTCTTTAGTTATTATCTCTATAATATTTGAGTAGGTGGTGTTACTGTGATATCCCTCTGTAATTTTTAGCATTCCTTTGTTTTTGAATTCAGGAAAAAAGAGTTCCAATTTTCAGTATGTTAGGTATGTAGCATTGCTCAAAGCTTGTGTTAATGAGTAGCTGAAGAGTGGCTCGCTAGCATGAAATTGAATAAAATTCTCAACAGTGATGCCATAATAGTCCATAGCTTTTTTCGTATTTAATTTATTGATGGCCTATTTTAATTCTTGGATTGAAATTTCCTCATGTGTATAATTTTCCTGACAGATCTGCAATATCAGTTTCGTTTCATTATTCCACGGAATCTAAGTATTTCTGATTAAAATTTTGATAATTTGAGTTATTGGCAAGATCACCAGTATGCATTGTCCACCCTTCCATTATACAATCAGGTGATTGAAATGTGTTATTTTCTACAAAAAGTTCTTAAATAAATCGACCCATTTTCCATATTTGTTTTCTAATTAGTTTGTAAAATAAAGCAGTATCATTGAATTTAGCGTCCAAAATTTGTTGGCGTTTCTTAATTCTTTCAATTGCTAGCTCTTTTTTGCATATTTTTTTGAGATCGTAAGTGGAGTTTTATTTTTACATTAAGACAGTAATTATTATATGTTCATTGTGCTAGTAGGAATGAAACCGTTGTGTTTTTTTTTTTTTTCCATTTTTAGTCGAATCGTTCATAGTTTTTTATGGGGTATGGGTTTGCTTTTTGTTGATGGCCGTACAGTGACGTGTAATTGTTTACATCTTTGTCCTTTGCAATTGGTCAATAGATAGCCGTCTCATTTGTAATCTGATCACTTCTTATTTTCATATTTTACAAGGACAAATGTTATGCAGAGGCGAATGTTTTAACACATGAATTGGACATAATAAAGTGCATACATTGCTCCTTTTTGCATAAAACCTTATATTGCTAAAAGAAATTAGGCTAACGTTTGCTTTGTTTACTAAAACTGTGAAAGTGCGCAGTAAATATGTAGTGATCAAGGCCAATGTTATTATATATATGTCCTTGTTACTGATAATAAAATAGTGGGTACAATGTACATGTTGATCTGCAATATATATCGGTTTTAAGTGTTGGTGTCAAGCTGTTTAAATATTGACAAATGATATACAAATTACTTTACGATTATAAAAATTATTTTAAACGAAAGATATACCAATCAAATATCGACCAACAACACACTAAACAAATGAAAATAAAACAGGAAGAAATATAACCAACCTATTTTCCCCAAACTGGACATTGATAGATTGTATCACTAGATGGGCATGTGACCATAAACTTCTGCTTCAACCTTAAAATCAATATGCTATCTCTTCTTCCCAATTTCTTTCATTGGTTTAAGATTGGTTTCAATCAAGCAAGATGTTATATCAAAGCAATATTTTAGACACAAGGCGAAGACTATATTCCCGATTTTTTTGGGGGAAGCATTTTAAAAGAAACTCACATATGATAGGTCACCATATGGTCTTTAATTGAAGACATGTGTCTTTACCATATGTCAAGTTCTGAATAGAGTATAAACATCAAGGCACAAAGTTCATGATCTAAACATATACTACAAGAATCAAAACATTGGTTTTGAGTTGTTGAACTGCCATCTCCTTGACGTATTCTTCACATCTCTTAATTAATATATAAGTTGTTAAAAGTAAAAAAAATATGAAAAAAACCCAATAAACACAAATATTATTGCTGCTTCTCCTTCAAACAATTTGCATTAAGGAGTAGAGGGATGTCTTGTTGACCTAGAATTAAAACCACTATTTTTCAGTGTGAATAGATTTAGTTGATATCCCAGCTACATCATGGTAGAAGAAACTTTTGTCTTAGGAAAGGTTCCAATCCTTCAAAGAATGATGAAAAACAAACAATAATAACCAAACTCTACACATAAAACTAAATGTTGAGCAGTATGAACCTAGCGAAAAACCAGAGGTGATATCTGATCACTAGTAGGGTCAGCAGTTCATGCGTCAACAGACACATCTGTTGTGTTACTCTTGTTCAAGACTATCCAGTGATTAGGCATCTTGTAATAGAGGATTTAGATATGACAAAAGACAAATACTGGCAAGATTCCTGACTTAGATCATACACATAAACATGCATGTCTTTAGAGATTTCAATCTAAATAACAGTATAATAGATAATTAAGACCACAGAATAAAAGAAACAATAATACTAATTATCATAAGTATCAAAGAATGCTTGCAGTCTACTGAATTATGTTATTGTTTTATTGTGAATATTTTCGTCAGTTACTGAGAAGGTGGACAGGGGAGTCACTGATTCTCACTTCCCTCCCTCTAATTCCAATTCATTCCACTTACTCCCGGACAAAAATCAGTCTAAGAAACTTTTCCAGCACATCCATATTTTTTACTCACCTTCTTCTCCCAGTTCCCTCCCCCTCTGTCCCTGCTTTCCTGACTCACACTTCCCTCTCTTCTTTGCGTTGTTACACAGCAACACTTATCAACATTCAAAGAGATATATTACTTCATATAATCATTTATTTGTTCAAATATAAAAGAATATTTTATCACACAAATGATCATTATTTTCTTTGTATTGTAATATAACTCTACATACTATCAAAGCCAGCATAAATTCAAAGTCATATAAATAATATATTCTTCTCAGCAATTACCCTGATACGTTTCCTTTAGAATGAAGGAGTAAGGTAGCAATACACAGTTAGGAGTTTAGTTTCGCATATTGGCCCCGGTGGATTTTTCAAATATGAAAGTTATTGTGTAATAAAATTCATTTTTAGACAGCTGAGTACTAATTTAGCCTTCAAAGATGGTCTATAAGAACATCAAGATTATTTTTTACATGTTTTATGGGCTATTTTCTGTTTGACTATCCGTATTTTCATAGCTAGACCGGTCTTCGGTCCAGAAATTATTGTAATGTTTACAAACACTTTTTTCCTACACGAAGTTTTTGACGCAATTTTACAAAAAAATGAGACGAAAGACATATGAATTTCATTGGATTTAATGGAAGATATATGTAAACAGTTTTAGAAAAGGTATTACTTGAAGTGATTGAAATTCTACTTTTTACCAAATTTTGGGGCAAATATGTGACATCTTTTCCCTTTTGCAATATTTTACAACAAAAATTGCAGATTGTTGCCATGGATACACCACAAAATAAATATATTTTACCATTTTATATACTAGATATAAAATCTATGGAAGATTCTGATTACATACATATGCACATATATGACACAACCAGTAAGCTTAATATTGCAAGAAAGCAATGAAAAGGGATGGTAAAATTTATGAGGAAAATTTTAATATTTTTTCCTAACTGTTTATTGCTACCTTATGGCATACTTACCAAGCTCAGAATTGTATAATTCAAGACTTTTCATACCACAAATCTATTGATATTTAGATTCTATATCAACTTCTGAGGGGATTAAGTGTTTAAGAATGACAATACATGTCAATTTTATTGTTTACAGTCCTTAGCAACCAAAATTAAGACATTTTGACAAAAGGCTTATATTTGTACTCTATTGGCTTAACCCTTGCTTCTGAAGGATTTCTCTGTATGTAGAAGCCTAAGTATTGAACGCTTTGTATTTTTTCTTGCGAATATATCAAATTATTATTTTTATCAAAATTTCATGTTATATTTTGACATATATTAAATGTACAGTTGATTCAGCTGTAAGAAATTGATTCCCTATTACCAAGTTTTTTAATCAAGTCTTTGGTATACAATAAACATAAAGATTACCATTTTCAGGCTTGAAATTGCTAAATTTTGTACAATTTTGCATTATCAGAGATCTTATTAAGATTTTCAACATTAAAACACTGACAAAAGAGGTATAGTTTTTAAGATTTTGCCAAAATTGAGTTAGAAACAAGATTTTACACTTTGACTTTGCACCTTTCTTTAAATCAGTTTTGTCGCGTTTCAGTGTCAACTGCTAACCTTCATAAAATATTCATTACTCAACCAATTTTCGAAAATAAAAGGCCATTTTACTCGTTTTAGCTAGCAGAACACAGAAAATAAGTTAAAAGGGAGAATTTCAGAAAAATATTTACTATTAAGGTAGCAATACACAGTTAGGAGTTTAGTTTCGCATATTGGCCCCGGTGGATTTTTCAAATATGAAAGTTATTGTGTAATAAAATTCATTTTTAGACAGCTGAGTACTAATTTAGCCTTCAAAGATGGTTTATAAGAACATCAAGATTATTTTTTACATGTTTTATGGGCTATTTTCTGTTTGACTCTCCGTAATTTTATAGCTAGACCGGTCTTCGGTCCAGAAATTAATGTAATGTTTACAAACACTTTTTTTCTACACGAAGTTTTTGACGCAATTTTACAAAAAAATGAGACGAAAGACATATGAATTTCATTAGATTTAATGGAAGATATATGTAAACAGTTTCAGAAAAGGTATTACTTGAAGTGATTGAAATTCTACTTTTGACCAAATTTTGGGGAAATATGTGACATCTTTTCCCCCCTTTTTGCAATATTTTACAACAAACAAATACAGATTGTTGCCATGGATACACCACAAAATAAATATATTTTACCATTTTATATACTAGATATAAAATCTATGGAAGATTCTGATTACATACATATGCACATATATGACACAACCAGTAAGCTTAATATTGCAAGAAAGCAATGAAAAGGGGATGGTAAAATTTATGAGGGACAATTTTAATATTTTTTCCTAACTGTTTATTGCTACCTAAAGCGTTGAAGAAGGAAGAAAATACTGCGAAGCCTGCTTAAGTAACTGCGAGTACTCTTAAGATCAGTACTTTGTGTTTTGATATTTGTACAAACCAATTTATCAAAAACAAATATGGTAAACAGCAACCAATGAAAGCCACTACATGACAGGTACTTGTTTTTGACAGGCACATATAAAGTATGACGGGATTTAATATGGCTGTGATCGCTCAACACTACCCTCACCTGGGACAGTGGGTATATATATATATATATATATATATAAACAACTCTAAATTGAAAACAACGTTCAAACCTATGATTGCGTTGGATAAAAACCACAATTTTTATACGTGTGCATGTAAAACAAATTTCTTGGTAGAGGGGTCTAAATACAGCACAAACAACATTTTCCAAAAGACCAAAAGAATGAAAAAGTATATTTTAACAAAACGCATTTGACTAACAGGTCAAACAACGGATGTTCTTAAACCCTGCTGACTGCCATTGGCGATTGCCAAATAAATTGATCACCAGATTTATCAAAATGGATCTTAATATTAATTTAATACCAAACAGAAAACAATTAACTTGCGGAAAGATGGTATTCCACAAACTTAAGGTGCAAACATTTGTACACCATATCCGGATTTCGACAATTAATGTCTTTTCAGTGATGTTAGGGATCGAAACGGTATTTGGAAGGCCACATAATTTACCTCAATTTAGGATAGACTCTTGAATTTTAAAGAGTCGAAATAGGATGAACGGATCAAATAAACCCTAAGGAAAATATAATACAAGCCCAAACGAAAAAATATAAACAAGTCTAAATTGAAAACAACGTTCAAACCTATGATTGTGTTGGATAAAAACCGCAATTTTTATACGTGTGCATGGAATATATATGTATATATATTAAAATTCAAAATTCGCAGACTACATTTCATACCAAATATCAAAACAGTTCGTTAAAATAATGTGACTAGCGCTTTCATGCCTTCTGGCAATCTTCAGGCGACGATTTAACAATGTCCTTGACGACACTACCGTTGGTAACGTTCATTACGTTACAATAATGGTAAGTGGAGATAAATCAAACGTGTTTTCGTAGATCCGTTTAATTTTGGCTGAAAGACCTTAATAAAGTGTGCTTCCTTTGCCAGTCTTTTATATTTATTAGATTCGTGCATTTTATAAAACGGAAATACTGTAAATTTTCCACTACTGCACGTTTCTAAATGTTCGCTCACATCTTGCATTCGTGTGGTTGGATCTCGTATATGTTGTCTGTGAATACGAACTTATTGACATATTGAATTACCAGTCTGTCCGATGTACCATTCCTTGCAAGTGCTGCATACAATACAGTAAATTAGGTTTACCGCTTTGCAATTAATGTCTGTATTTGGAACAACGGTTTTGCCGTTTAGTAGTGTTATTTGCGGCCCGGTTTCCATATATTCACAAAGACCACATCTAGGGTCATAACATTTTTGAAACGTTGTATTTTATTCCAGTTGGGTCATAAAATTTAGCCCTTGTTAAAATCTTTTTTAGATTTCGAGGCTGTCTTTTACTTTTCAGGAATTTTTCTGTAGGGAAAAACTTTTTTTAATTTTTTCGTTTTTTGTAAAAAACCGGCAAATTTGCTTTTATGACGTTGAATATGTCAGGATTCTGTAGTTCTCTCTCTATGTGCTGTGGACCTGAGTTCCGTCATTGGTATTGTTTTTGCCTTTTCTATTCCCTTATCTATTAGTGGGTGTGGATAGTTTTAATTTTGTTCTTTCAAAAACTCCCTTAGTTTATTCAAACGTAATTCCTTCGTGGACTCATCGCTTACGATTGTACGTCTTGCAAGACAAAACAGGAGTAAGAAAAATTCTAGTTATTAGTATACTAGAGACTCTAAAGAGCCTGTGTCGCTCACCTTGGTCTATGTGCATATCAAACAAAGGACACTCTCCAACATTGTAGACGAGAATAGACTTCATGACAAAAATCTCTATTTTGTTGATCTTGCATTATTGATCTTTTAGTCCATTTAGTTTCTCTCTATCTTCTTTAGTTTTTGCTCAAAACACAAAAGAGGGTGAAAAAATCCTCATTTAAAGGCAATAACTCCTATGAATAGTGACAGTCTACTAACTTTATCGGCAAAATTTGACTTTTTTATAGATCTTGCCTTGCTGATCATTTTTGTGATTTAAAGTGTTTATTTATCTATTATAATTTGAATCATATGATGCATAACGGAAAAAAAATGTTTCTCTTTAAATATCATAGTTTTCATGCTAATAGTCATAAATGGAAAAAAAATTGGTAAAATTTGTCATTTATGGGCAATAGTTGTCTCATTGGCACTCATACCACATCTTCTTATATCTAATAACTCCTATAAGAATTTGTCTAACAGTTTTGACTTATATGGACAATTGGTAGAGCTCATTATTCTGAACATTTTTGCTTCTTTCAGATTTTCTCTATTTTAAAAATCAATTGACAAAACTTGCATTTTACCCCTATGATCTATTTTTAGCCATGTCGGCCATGTTGGTTGGAAGGCGGGGTCATCGGACACATTTTTTAAACTAAATACCCTAATGATGATCGTGGCGAAGTTTGGTTAAATTTGTCTCAGTAGGTTCAGAGGAGATTTTTGTAAAAGATTACAAAATTTTACAAAAACTAGTTAAAATTGACTATAAAGGGCAATAACTCCTTAAGGGGTCAATTGACCATTTTGGTCATGTCGACTTATTTGTAGATCTTACTTTGCTGAACATTATTGCTGTTTCAAGTTTATCTCTATCTATAATAATATTCAAGATAAAAACCAAAAACTGCAAAATTTCCTTCAAATTACCAATTCAGAGGCATCAACCCAACAACGGGGTGTCCGATTCGTCTGAAAGTTTCAAGGCAGATAGATCTTGACCTGTTTAACAATTTTACCCCATGTCAGATTTGCTCTCAATGCTTTGGTTTCAGAGATATAAGCCAAAAACTGCATTTTACCCATATGTTCTATTTTTAGCCATGGCGGCCATCTTGGTTGGTTGGCCAGGTCATCGTACATATTTTAAAACTAGATACCCCAATGATGATTGTACACAAGTTTAGTTTCATTTGGCCCCGTAGTTTCAAAGGAGAAGATTTTTGTAAAAGTTAACGGACGACGACAACGGACGACGGACGACAGACGCCAAGTGATGAGAAAAGCTCACTTGGTCCTTCGGGCCAGGTGAGTTAAAAATGCAATAATTCCCTTATAGAAGCCAAGAAAAATTTACGAGATTTTTCGACCCACGGTCTTTATGACGGATGTAGTTAATCGGTTGCCAGAACTGATTTCGCATTTGGCGACACATGTAAAAATTATGCAGAAGATATCAAGGAAACATTCAGTCGAAGAAAAACTGACAACGCCATGTCAATTAACCAACAAAAAAACGACAAATAGCTCAAGACAAACAAGTTGACAAAACTCTACAAAGACGGAAACACTAGCCCCGCCAAAAACCGATTTGTGCCTTTTGTCTTTTGGTTATTATTTTGTGATTATGTACCTATCTGATGATTTAGACCTTTCCAACTTATTTTTTCAGGTTGTTTAATGTTGCTTTGTTACACCAGAGCCCAAGGTCAGCTTGGGTGGTTTAAACGTATCCTGTAATTCCGTGGTTGTCGTCGTACTACAATTTATGTTTTTCTTTCATAATAATAGTATAAATAAAACCGGTATTTTTTTCCATCTTTAGTTAAATCGTTCATGTTTTTTATGAGGAATTGATTTTGCTTATTGTTGATGGCCGTAAAGTGAAGTGTAATTGTTCACATCTTTGTCCTTTAGTCAATAGATAGCTGTCTCATTTGCAATCAGATCACTTATTTTATATTCAACAAGAAAAAATGTAATTCAGTGGCGAATGTGTAAACAAACAAAAAATATGATTGGGACATAATAAAATGCATAATTTTATCATCGGTACAAGGACATCATTCGTAAATATAGCTCAACATGCAGACTTCTTATACGTTCAGGTATTTCACATCCAATCTTTTAATATTCTGTATAAAGCACAAAATGACAGTATTCACCTCAGAAGCTAACAAAACCTTTAAATAGACTTATTAAGAAGGGATATAGTTACGATACTGTTGTCAGGTCATTAAAGATTGCATATTTTGGCTTTAATATTGATTCACTTATAGGGTCTTTGCATCGGAACTAAACACATTTATTTAAAAACCAGTTGTTTGCATGACACGGGTTATGCTCTTCTCATATATTTTATGATGGTATGATACTAAACCCCTAACGGGAGGGATTGTGCCTGATATTCATATGATGAAGACATAATCTTTCAATCAGTTTAATTGAGGTCTGGAGCTGGCATGTCAGTTAACTGCTAGTAGTCTGTTGTTATTTATGTATTATTGTCATTTTGTTTATTTTCTTTTGTTACATCTTCTGACATCGGACTCGGACTTCTCTTTAACTGACTTTTAATGTGCGTATTGTTATGCGTTTACTTTTCAACATTGGCTAGAGGTATAGGGGGAGGGTTGAGATCTCATAAACATGTTTAACCCCGCCGCATTTTTGCGCCTGTCCCAAGTCAGGAGCCTCTGACCTTTGTTAGTCTTGTATTATTTTTAGTTTGAGTTTCTTGTGTATAATTTGGAGTTTAGTATCACGTCCATTATCACTGAACTAGTATATATATATATTTGTTTAGGGGCCACCTTAAGGACGCCTCCGGGTGCGGGAATTTCTCGCTGCATTGAAAGACCTATTGGTGACCTTCTGTTGTCTGTTCTGTGGTCGGGTTGTTGTCTCTTTGACACATTCCCCATTTCCATTCTCAATTTTATTTATAAATTGCTACTTTTTGCACAAACCCTTATATTGCTAAAAAAAGAATAAAGCTAACGTTGGCTTTGTTTATTGAAACTGTAAAGTGCATAGAATACATGCAGTGATAAAGGTCAATGTTAAAATATAATATGTCCTTGTTTCTGATAAGGAAATAGTGGGTACAATGTACATGTTGATCTGCAATATAGATCAGTTAAAGTGTTGGTATCAAGCTGTTTAAATATTGACAAATGATATACATCCTATTCTACGATTATAATAAACTGCTTCGCCGATCGCAACTTGATACGACTGCAGAGGTCCAACCCTGAATAGTTGGGCAAAAATGAACACAATATTCAAGCTTGGTACCGGTCTGAATTTGGATTGTAATTAAATATTTGACACATTATAGGTTTCTGACACAGAATAAATGTATTCAAAGAACTTGAAATTGGTCATATGATTTGAATTTATATTCAATTGAAGATTTCTTGCTGGTGTGCAATTCACTGTGCTGTTGCGCAATACTAAGTAAATCTGCTTTCAGACTATATACAAAGAATTAGCAAAATAAATTGTGAACCCCAATTTTTCTGTGGAAAATTGACAATTCCTTAAATCTTGAGGAATAAAAATAGTTCACCATTTAGCCTTTAATCAAAGACATGTTTCTTCACACTATGTCATGTTCTGAATAGAGTATAAACATCAAGACATAAAGTTAATGATTTAAACATATACTACAAGAATCAAGAATCAAAACCTTGGTTTTTGGTAGTTGAACTGCCATCTCCTTGACGTATTCTTCACATCTCTTTCTTAATATATAAGTTGTTTAAAGTATAAAAATAAAAAATAAATAAGCCCAAATATTATTGCTGCTGCTTCTCCTTCAAACAAGTGGCATTAAGAAGTAGAAGGAAGTCTTGTTGACCTACAGTTAAAAACACTATTTTTCAGTGTGAACAAATTTAGTTGATATCCCAGCTACATCTTGGTAGAAGAAACTGTTGCCTTAGGGAAGGTTCCAATCCTTCAAAGAATGATGAAAAAACAACCAACAATAACCAAACTCTACACATAAAACTAAATATTGAGCAGTATGAACCTAGCGAAAAACCAGAGGTGATATCTGATCACTAGTAGGGTCAGCTGTTCATGCTCCAAAAGACACATATGTTGTGTTACTCTTGATCAAGACTAACCATTGATTAGGCATCTTCAAAAGACAAATACTGGCAAGATTCCTGGCATTGGTCATACACATAAACAAGCATGTCTTTAGAGATTTCAATCTAAATAACCGTATAATAGATAATTAAGACCACAGAATAAAAGAAACAATAATACTCATTATCATAAGTATCAAAGAATGCTTGCAGTATACTGAATGGTGTTTTTTTTTTATTGTGAATACTGAGAGGGTGGACAGGGGAGTCACTGATCCCCACTTCCCTCCCCCTAATTCCAATTCATTCCCCTTACTCCCGGACAAAAATCAGTCTAAGAAACTTTTCCAACACATCCCTATTTTTTACTCACCCTCTTCTACCAGTACCCCCTTTCTGTCCCTGCTTTCCTGACACTCATTTCCCTCCCCTCTATGCGTTTGTTATACAGTAATACTTATTAACATTCAAAGAGATATATTATTCCATATAATCATTTATTTGTTCAAATATATACAATACATTAAAATATAAAAGAATTTTTATCACACAGATTATCATTATTTCCTTGTTTGCATTGTAATATAACTATACATACTATCTAAGCCAGCATAAATCTAAAAGTTTTACCATATAAAAAAAAATTTCTTGTTATATGGTTTTTACCTGGATTAGAAATCATTTACTGTTGAAATTTTTCAATAACTTTAAACCAAAGTATAAATAACCGTTAAGTAACAAATGTTTGCAGATACAATTTTCAATATTTAGCCATTTTATATAACATCACAGCAATTAATGAATTTGGTAATGTATTCATATATATATTAAAGATTGAAATATTATCCTGCAATTTTTTTTCTGTCATTTATTTACTCTTGAAAGTGTTGTAATTAAGTCTCTCACAAAAATATTTAGTTTACAGCACTTTAAAGACATTATTTTCTAAACATCAGGGTTGAGATAGAAATAAAATTGTTATCATTTACCATTTTTATTTCTTGTAGTTTATCATGTACTCAGAATAACAAGAAGCCAAGGAATCGTAATGGAGAACACTGAATTTTGCAATATGAGTTTCCAAAATAATCTTAATTTTTCCTTTACTTTCCACATTATTTAGGGATCAAGCTACCTTAAAAGAGTTAAATATCAAACACAAGGAAATGACAAAAGGTGTTCATCATTATGACAGAGGATCCCCCATAATTTTCAAAAAGGAAAAAAATGGAGCATTGTCAGGTCCTTGTTACCGAAGGATGGACACATGATCTGTAGTTAAATAAAATTGTATTACTTCATACTATTAACTAAATGATTGCCAACATTAAAGTCAGCCCAACATGTAAGGTGCTTATACCTGATGTTGACTTACTTCTCAAACTGTACATCAGTTGGGAAAGTCGTACATTTTAAATCAACAAGGAAAATAATCTCAATATGAGATGAATTCAGGAAGAATGATAAATATGTTGTCATATTTAACATCAACAAATAAGTAAACTTCGATAAAATCTACATGACAAAATACATATAAAATATCAAAATTAGGAGGCATAAGAGAATGTTCCTAGGCATGGCTGTTGATGTTTTATTTCTAAGAGCCACCGCTCATTGATGTATACCCTACATCTTGTTTTATTTGTACATCTTACAGTGATGTGAACATATGAGTCAGGGACAAATGAAAAAAGTTTGAAATTACCTATTATAATTTGCATGCTATAAAAATAAGGCGATGTGGTATGTTTCCCAATGAGATAACTGTCCTCTAAATGGAGACCAAATAGCTTTCTCATTAAGGTGTATCCCCTTGCAAGTTCAAATAAAGTTACAGCTCAGTGATTGACATTAATCTACAAGAGTTACTTGAGCATGAAATATGTCAAATTGACATAATTTTGACATGGACTGTAGCTTCTTTACAATATATGCAAAACTGAATAAGTTTGTGTGCACATACAATAGGTCAGCCAACAGAAGAGTCGTCGATATACTCACCCTCCTACCATCATAAACACACACGCCCATGATGATTGATAATGCACATTGCAAAAAACAGCATACAGCATTAAAGTTGTGATTAAGGATGCTTCCATCAAAGATTACATATATAGCTGTTTTATTTGATCTTATTGAACTAAACACATAATTTATCTCAACTTAGATACAATGTGGGTCCTATTCTAGCAATACAAGAAAGCCCTTTATTTACTCTTCAAATATTTGATTGAATTACATATGCATGATAATATCTTACGAGGACATGTTGCCCAACAATAAAAAGTTTGCAGATTATGGTGTTTTTGTGTAAAATTTCACATTGCACAGATCCCTGTGATAATGTCACCATGTTATCTTTGTCACCATCCAAACATATACTCCATAGCTTTGGCTGCAAATGTATTGGACTTTTGAGGAGCTTGGTTGTTTCTTACTACCTGTAATATAGAAAATAAAGAACAATTATTGAATAATCTGTCACACCTTAAAACAGATATTTATCAACCTGAAATATTTAAATTAAAGAAAGGTTTTAGAGTTATTTGGCACATCTTAAAATATATATATTGTTTTTGTTTATCTATTTAAACACTAGAGAGTATATTGATGAAGATAAAGATCTGCAATAAAGGCAGTTTCTTTATAATGTCGAAACCAGAAGAAGATGCACAACCGTTGAATGTTCTATGATTTTTTTCTCAAACAATTGATTTCTTATCTACATAAATTTATCTTAAATCCAAAATATTATAGGCACTGAATACAAATCCAAAATAGTAAAGGCACTGAATACAAATGTAAAATATTATAGGCACTGAATATAAATGTAAAATAAACTATAAATTACATCATTTTCACTCCTGGCTGATTTATAAGCAGCTGTCAATGGTCTGATAGGTGTTCCCTTTGATGTCCCAGGTGTTCCTTTTGATGTTACAGGTGTATCCATTAATCCTAATACAGGTGTACCAGAAAAAGAAGGATTCTCCTTATCTTCCATCACGGACTGAAATTAATCAAAATTGGTTTAATACTACGTACATTTGGTGTTTCCTAAGGAAATATCTTAATATAAATTAGATACATAAGGAGGAATTGGTTCCTTAGACATGTTAAAATTCTGAGGTGTTCCCATAGATCCTGATATTAATAAAATACTACATACACACACAATGTGTTCTCTTTGATGAAACAGGATCTATGGGAACACCTCAGAATTTTAACATGTCTATATATATTTATATATATATAGGAGTATATTTGGTCCAATTAATTTGCCTTGAATTTGAAATGTTTTTAGAAATGTTTTATTCCACATTTATAAGGTTATTGTTGAAATCTCTAATTTCCAAGTATTGAAATTCATAAACAAGAGACTAGGGTTGAAATATCAGCAGTTTTTTTTTCTATTAAAATGAAGCAATTATCAAGAGTTCAATAATCTTTGAGAATAGACAAAATTATTCCTAAACAATTCAAAGACATATTTACGAGATGTCATCATGAAACCAAGACTTTAAAGTATTTCATACTAAATTTAAAGACATATTTAAGAGATGTCATCATGAAACCAAGATTTTAAAGTATTTCATACTATGAACTGCTTTCCATATGTACTATGACCTTGACTTTTGACAAACTGACCTAAAATCTATAGGCTCCTCACCTTTCCTCTTTGAACTACTTGAATAAGTTTTATCAAAATCAACAAATGTACCTCGTACACCATCTAGACAAAATAAATTGCAATTATTTTTTTATATATTTTCAGTGTGTTTTTAGGAGCTGTGATCTTGACATTTGGACCTGCAACCTGACAGAATTCTTCCCCTTCCCTGTAAGTGTTTTCTTTTAATCGAAGGATAAAATAGAACAGTCAAATGTTGACCTATAAGGAAAAACATTGTAAATAAGTTTTTGTGTGGAAATAATTTTACACATCAGATTTTTTGAAAATTTCTATTGGTACCATACACTGAGCTAGCCAGGTGAAAGTAACAGGTGGTACCCCTGAGAGTCTGTCATCTGTAAAAATTTGTATTTACATTCTGATTTCCTTATTGAATTTAAATAACAAGTGAAGTGGGACTAGATTTAGACCCCCACAAATAATTCAGACCTCAAATACTATGGTACAATTAATACTAAAACTACAATTTCCTGTAGTTTTGACTGAGATCCACTTACTTTATCAATACAAGGAGTAACTCCAACCATTATATTACCAGCAAACATTCTGCCATTTTTACTAAGAGCTTTTTTTGCCTGTAGTTTGGACTGGTAATGTAAATGCATCCAATTTCCTTCAGTGGCTATCTGCAAAAAAAATATTAAGGGAAGGTCCGGTAAGGGCTAATTTCAGCCTTAAATTCGAAGCACATCTGATAAAAGATTTTTGACATTTTTAAATACTTAAGTGTCTACTTCAGTTGATTCAATTAGTTTTTGTACAAGATTTGAACTGATTTGGTCATTAACCCTTTCAACGCTACACAAAAAAATAGAAAAATGGCTGCTGCTGCTGCATTTTTTTTTGTGTTCATTCATTAGAACAGTATATTCCTTTTCAGACTGCTGTATCTTTTTTATTATTAGAGATACAGACAAAGTTAGTGCATGAAAATGCTCAGGAGAGCATGAACTGTAATGTTATGCAAATATTTTAATAAAATTTTCATCAAGCTACCTGCATTTTCAGGTAATAAACAGGTAAAAGGTGTAAATTTTGTATTTGTGTTGAATTTTGAATAAAAACAACTTTTAATCTTCATTCATTTTTATTGTTTTATCTGCCATATAATAAAGAAGACACCAGTTGCTCGATTCTGTAGCGTATTTGCACCATACACAACGTATGGCGCAAATAAGTAACTCCGTCCTCAAAATTTTCAGTCAACCTCCGTTTCCCCCCTCCCTTTTCTACGTCTCGTAAAGATCAACCAAATCATATTTCCCACACAAATTGAATATAATTAACACATTCAGATAATGGGAAACCTTTTATCTATGCCTCATTGTCAGTTTCGCCATAGAAATGCTGAAATATTTCCATATTTACAGCGTCTTTTTCGATTTCCACCATTTGCATTTGTCAAAATATTTTTTTCTATTTTCTTCTACTGCATGCCTTTACCATTAAAATTCCCGCTATTTCAAGCGCAAACAGGACCTTGTATATCCTTGAGTCATAGGAGGAAACATTAGAGAGGACTCAAATGAAAACCGAATGGTTACTAGTCTGGATGAAAAATCCATCGTCATCGCCACATATGCCGCGAACAGCAGTGGCGGGCGGCGTACGTCATCGCAGCATCTTCGTATAGTGTTGAAAGGGTTAAAAACACTCAAATTCAGGTTTAAATATGAAAAATCTATCAAATGTGCCATATAACGTCACTTTTCAGATGGTTTTTGTCTAAAATGGAAGTGGCCGCATTTGTGTTCACTTTCAGCCTTTATATATGTTATGTATCATCTTTAAATACAACATATATTTAAATATTAAGACTGAACACAAGTGCGGCCACTTCCATTTTAGACAAAGACTGTCTTAAAATTAAAACATATGCTTAAATTGTGAAGATTTCAATATTTTTGCAACAAATAATGATGCTAGTACCTGATGCATGTCCATTGTATTATCAAAAACAGCCCATATTTATGTAACAAAAGTATTCTACTTTCCAATAAATAACTAAAAGTTTTCATTTTAACAAACTTTGTAAAAACGTTATATTTTGGGGACAAAAAGGGGTCTTACCGGGCCTACTCCTTTGTAAATACAAAAAATATGCAGGGGTTTATCTGGGTATTTTGGGTAAAGGACCCTGGCCAGTTTTGGGAATTTTTTAACACGGTTTTCAATGAAATTGGGAAAAAACAACCAACATACCAGATGTTAGTTTTATAGTGTGTTTAGTTCATTCAAATTTTTTTTTGTTGGTGAAAATAAAGTAAGGACTACACCTTCTTGGTTTTAAATATAAAAATTTATTTGAGTATAAAAAAAATGAGTTCTTAAAGGATTGTTACATTTTTTGATTTTGACATGAAAATTTGTGAACTCAAATATTTGAGTTCTGTATAAAATATTTCCTGTTTCTATTTTCTTTTTTATATATCTTTTAGTTTTCAATTTTAGTGGTGCTATGATAGCTGTCACATGCTTGGTTCTTTTAATTTTTATTTACTGTAGTTGATCGACAAACCCGGAATTATAGCCGTATCCGTTTCAGGAATTGATCTGGTTTGAGTATTTTCCCACACTTCCTGTTTATTTATGGCAGCCATTGTTTGTAAATGTTGTTTTGTCAAATTATGTTTCAACTTGGATTTACACAGTACTTGTTGGCGATTTTTGGCATAAAGCGGTTGAATAAAATAAACATTTCTGTCATGATTAATAAAGATGAAAATGAATTTTGTGATCATTTGGGAATTTTGCTCCCAAAATTGGGAAAAATGTAGGGTTTTTGCCGTTGGGAATGGGTCCGAATACCGGACCCTGTGGAATGCTAGAAAAATCCATGATATGTGAATCTGAAATGTTTTGCTTGTTTAACTGACTGTGATTGATTTTATTTTGAAAGTCTTAAGGGTAAAATAGAAATCATTTTTTTTTTATATTCATCAACAATTTTGTAAGTTAATCAACTATGTTAAGCAATTTTATCCATCACTTACCACATGTTTGACAATGTTTCCATACTGAGAAAACTGTTGAAGTATAAAGGAAGCTGCTGCTGGTGGAAAACTGAAAAGAAAAATAATATCTCTCTGTTAAACCTCTCTAGTCATTATAACTAAGAGAACAGATATTTAAATGTACTTTTATACAAGATGTTCAAAAGAAGATTCTGCTGCTGTCAGAAAAGATAACTTGTCTTCCCTGTTAAACCTCTCTAGTCATTATAGCTAAGAGAACAGATATTTAAATGTACTTTTATACAAGATGTTCAAAAGAAGATTCTGCTGCTGTCAGAAAAGATAACTTGTCTCTCCCTGTTAAACCTCTCTTATAACTAAGAGAACAGATATTTAAATGTACTTTTATACAAGATGTACAAAAGAAGATTCTACTGCTGTCAGAAAAGATAACTGGTCTCCCCTGTTAAACATCTCTTACACAACAGGCCACGTGGATTTTGCTTTTCCACGTGCCCACCACGGACGTCCACGCGTGTGCCCACGCCCTATGCCCACCGTGGGCGGGTCGCCCACCCGCCGCGTGGGCGGCCGTGGACATGTCAGCGTGGACCGGAAGTCCACGCGTTCCCGTGGACGACCGTGGGCACAATATCGGACGCAAATCCGATGCAAATTTACGACTTTTATTCACAACATTCATTTCCTTATTAAGATTTCTGTAGCTGTAACTGCAATTATTTTTATTTTCAGGTACAGAGGATCAACACAAGAGGTGGGAATCAAACCACCGAATTTTTTGATTTTTTTACTTTATATTCTTCTAAATAAAATTTACGATCTCTCTCTTTCGTTGTGTTCCATTTTGTTGATTGTTTAAATACTTTTTGACATGATTGAATGGGAGACGTTATTTATATAGTTTATCTTAATAACATTGTGTAAGTATATTTAACAGAAATTTCACGACAATGTTTTCTATTCCATGCTCAAGGGATTCGTTGATCTTTTTTATATAGGTCAATTTTATGTTTCAATACTTTGTAATACAAAGTTACCTGATTTATTGATTTGTGTATTCATGGCATGCGCAGTACAGTTCACCTGCGTCAATTGAAGAGGAGTATTTCACGCTTGGACAGAGTCACTATCATAAAAAGCGTGTGCAACTTAAATGATAATATAAGGAAGTCATTTAATAACGACTTCTGATGTTGGTGATGATGATATTTTTTTTACTGTTGGTTGTTTTGAGGAGAGAAATGCCGGGTTTTTTTTTTGTGTTCTACTAGATTTTTTTTGCCTTTGTTCCGACTTCCGTTAATTATGACCAACCTTCGTTTTGTTAATATCAGATAAAAAAAAGTTAAAAGAGAAAATAACGTAAATCCAAACGACTAACATGATGTTATTTTAATGCATGAGATGCGTATGTCGTACTGTAAATAATTTCAATTTCATGTTTTGATAAGCTAGTCTAACCCGTTTAAAGCTTTCAGTCTATATACTTATTTATTGACTATACCTCAGGTGCAAAATTAAATAATCAGAATGCCTAACGTGCATGTCATTAATGCATGCATTTTATCCGGATGTTGTTGAACGAGATGGTCAATTTTTGTAATCTTATTAAATTCATATGAAACATCAAATAAAAAAAAGATGCATATGATTTTTTTATTACGAAATGGCTAATTTCAGTTCGGGTGAGGTTTTGGAAATTGTATCAGATGTTTGGACTCTGGTGTAATTTTCCTACGATACAGAGTAAAATGTTTTGCACCTTAACACCAATATTTCTTTTCATAAAAGATTTCAATAGCTTATTAAATATCATGTACCAAAAATTAAAGCAGATTTTTAATGTATTTTCTTTCGATATGAGACCCAAATAACAGCATATCAAATAAGGTAAAAACAGAGTCAGTCTTTCATAAGAGTAAATTATAATCTTTTAACTTAAGTTATTAATTTAATATTCTCGATTTCATTAATTTCAAGTAAGTGCATTCTTAAAATATTCAACAGTTCTTTTGACTTGTAAAGTTAGGTTATATTTTAAAATTTGAATACAAATAATAAATATTAATTTAATTTGAATGTAGGATCTTACATTTACAGCGAATTTTGTTTTGAATAAAATAGGATGCAACAATTGATTAAATGAGGTCTACACAAAAAAAATCGTAAATCTTAATAACATTATTATTTTTATTTCACACACTAAAATTCCGAAAGCTTTGAAATTACTGTTTATTGAAAGGTAAAAATTTAACAAATAACCAACGCTACTTTAATTGTTTATTGTAAGGTGACTAGAGTCATAAAAATTGGGAACATTTAAATTCAGTATTTGAACTTTTAAGTTCAAGGTAAACAGAGTAATAAAACAGAGAGAAATCATAATTTTATTAGTAGGGATTAGTTACAGCTGATTAAGTAGGTAATTAGCTTCAGTAGAAATGTATTAGGTGAGATAGGTACTTAAAACACGACCGTTTGAATTAGCATTCATAGCGCAGATTGTCAGTCGCTGAACACGTTGCTCATCTTCTTTTCTCTTACAACGCACGATGGTACGTACAAGTCATCTAACCAAGCTGGACATAGTTCGTCTATACCGGAATAGCTATACCACCAGAGATATCAGAGCAGCTCTTAATTCCAAAAGCATCAAAGTTACTCGTCAAGTAATTGACTATTGGGTTCAACAGTATCGTCTAGGGAAGTTTACCGACGAGATTACCTGTCCTTCTGCAACAAAAGTGAAGACTATGAAGACGCTAACAAGAGCCGATGTACAGTTTGTAAAAGAACATTATCGTCAGAACCGTGCACATCCAGTCGAACTCTTCACAAATGGCTTCTTCTTAAAGTTCTAAGGTCAGTCTGTCTACCACAAAGAGAGCCATAGTCCACGCAGGCTTCACGTGTACCAAACCAAGGTATTGCCAGATGGTACGACATGTCAACAAAGAGAAGAGGGTAGCATTTTGCAAGATGCTAGTAGAGAACAATGACCAGTTTAACGATATGATCTTCAGTGATGAGTGTACTGTTCAGCTCCATCAGAATAAGGTGTACATCTACAGACGATATGACCAAGTCAGACCATCACTTCCGAAACCAAAGCATCCTCTGAAGGTGTTTATGTGTGGGCTGGTATCAGCAAAGAGGCGCTACACCCATTCTAATATTCGACGGTATTATGAATGGTCAGTTCTTTACAGACCACATTCTGAGGGACACCTTCCTGCCGTACGTCAGACGAAAGTTTCCGGACCAACATCGCTTCCAAATGGACAACGACCCAAAACACAGGTCCAAGGTTTCCAAAGACTTCATGACAGCCAACGGCATTAACTGGTGGGATGTGTGGCCATCGGGTATGTATATTCAAAAATGTTAAAATTACTATATATATAATCGTTTGATTTTTAATGCTTAGTAGATAAATTTATAGTCGAAAAAAACGGAAAAAGAGTAAAACTACTTTTACAAAAAATGTAACAAAATTAACTGAGTATATAATGATGACTCAAGTTAATTTGTAAAGACAATAAAATGAGGAAGTTTTCGGACAGATCCCTAATTAAAAACTGTAGTTAAGATATCAATACTGTTATAAATTTATTTATGGTCTTGAAGCGTCTCGAAGAAAGTTTAAAATTAACCCAGAAAAATCTTTTAAATCAGTCCTTAGTGTAACGTATTGTAATACTCTTCTTAATATTTCCAAACAATATATGAAAAGTTTAATTGTGATAATCTTTTTCAGAAAGCGCTGACTTGAATCCTATTGAGATGGTATGGAGCCAGCTGAAGAGACATCTGTCTACCATCAACATGACGTCCAAAGAGGAACTTGTCAACAACATCCGTCTCTTCTGGAGCACCTACATGACAAAGCTGCAATGTGCCACCTACATCGACCATGTATACAAAGTTGTACCAGTGTGCATCTTGATGAAAGGACAAGCAACAGGCAGCATCCCAAACAAGATATTTAAGGAGCCATCCCATGGGAAGACCATATCCTACTTCCAGACTTTGTTGTGGTCTCCAAGTTATGATGATACCCGAAAAGACTTGGTTTTAAAGACAAGAAGAATTTGACCAGAGCACATACAGCAGATTAATAAACGGCCCTTTTCAGGGCCACCAAATTTGTTCAAAAAGAATTTGAATTGTTGTACTTAAGTCCAAACATTTCTTTCTATTCTCTTCTAATTACTCTTATCATTCTGAACAGCCACATCAATAAAAATAATAAAAAGTCCCCGAATCGTGATTTCCTTCGTTGAGGAAGGCAAAGGTGTAGAACTTTCCCAACAAATAAAAAGTGGTCCAACTAATTCCAAATAAAACTAAATAAGGAAAAACATGTATCAAAATTAGCAGAATCATGAAATATAGCATTTCAGTAAACCGACATAATTCAAATGCAATGGATACAAAAATTTTGATTTTTTTGCAAATAATTTGTTTTTTCTTTCTTGCACTTCATTGCATATGAGGGTGGTCCCACGCTTTCAAGATTTTTGGTATCTTTCTTTTTTTTTCACCGCCCGTAGACTACATGAATTATCTTTCCCTTTTTTTTCTTTCTAACATTTACTTGTATAAATCAAGTCCAATAGAAATTCTTTTTTTCTGCACATCTCCAATATGTGCAATACGTAGTAAAAGTAGCGTGCAAAGAATTAGTTTGATGTTAAATTTTTGTTCCGTAACAACAACCAATCAGTCAGTTAACTTCATATTTTAATATGTTGTGTATAGTAACTATTTAACGTTCCTGTAGGAAATGCCAGATAACAAATTTTGTAGAACTTCCCCGTTGGTATAATACTTGAATAAACGGTATTTATTGAATTAGTTTTAAATTTCTAAAAACGTGCATGTAACATGTTTGCAAAAACAAAAACAAACAGTTTGTTTCTGAACTCATGAGTAATTTCTAATAGAATGTTGGCTTAAAAGTCAGTCAGTCAGTACATGCACATCCCTGCTGATATTTAACCAGTCTAGAGATGTTCCGAAAATTGGAAGGCACACACCAAATTATTAATTCTTAAACTAGAACATCGGAAACTTGAAACTTATCTTATCTTTCAATTCTTACGTATAAGCAGGGACGGATCAAGCCATTTTAAAATGGGGTTCACAACCCAGGACAAAAAAGGGGGTTCCAATCACATGTCCCCATTCAAATGCATTGATCGTCCAAAAAATAAAAAGCGGAACCCCCCGCCCCCCTGGATCTGTCACTAATAAGGGTAATTGTAAATTCTGATCTTTAGCCGTCACTCTCAACCTCAACTGAAGGGTCGATATATTTCGACGTTTCGTTAAGCCGTACATATGTCCGTTGTTGGGTAAGGGTTGAGCATTCACTAAAATGTTAAACCTTGACACGATGAGTTCAGTGGTTGTCTTTGGTTTATGTATGTGATGTCGCATTTGACTTTCGTAAATTGTGTACTCATAAATTACGTTTTTCTCGTAGGAATTAATCAATTCTTTTTATGTCAGGTCATTTCAAAGCTGACTTTATAGTATTTGAACTTTGTTGGATAGTTATCTCATTGACAATCAAACCGCTACCTCCATTTTTTATTCAAGTTTTGTGGATCCTCAATGCTCTTCAACTTTGTGCTAGTTTGGCTTTATAAATATTTTGAAATGAGCGTCACTGATGAGTCTTACATAGACGAAACGCCCGTCTGGCGTCCTAAATTATAATCCTGGTACCTTTGATAACTATTTATACGAATAACTATTTTATATTTATTATAATAGTAACAGCTCTAGTGTTAGTGATCAAACTAGACGGCGTTAACTACAAAATGTACAAACATGTTGTTCATTGTGAGCCAAGGCTCCGTGTTGAAGGCCGTACATTGACCTATAATAGTTTATTTTTTTATAAATTGTTATTTGGATGGAGAGATGTCTCATTGGCACTCACACCACATCTTCATATATCTATGTACTTAAAAACTGTTTCCCAACATATCTATTGTGGGCCATTCAAGACAGAAAAAAAATATATCAATGATAGTTTATTGATCAAGACGAGGCTTTTGAAAATTGAATACAGATATAATATTATTTACAGACATAAAACATAATTATCCAAATGTTACTGAATTTCACATTATTTTGTATATACAAATTAAAACATTACCAAATTGACGACTACATATATGTAAATAAACAAAACAAATAATTACAGCTATATAAACAAACAAAACAAATGACAAAAGAACATATATACACACATAAGATTGGAATAGACTGACAGATAATGAACTGATAACACTATTTTTATCACAACATTTACTCGTTGGCATTTGGAGTTTCCAAAATACGACGGCGACAAGCCTTTACACTAGGGCGCTCAAGGCCTCGTTCACCTTGTGAACTACCACATTCGGAATGTTTCTTCTTTTCGCACTCTGGGTAATAGTGGTTTACATATTGTCTTACGGCTAACTTAGCCCGTGGGCACACTTCCTTTTGCATTGATCCGCCCCGTTCCAATTATACATATTTCTGAGATTTTCTTGCCCGAAAAGGTGTGGCATAAGTTCTTTTAACAATATCGAGGCAAAGTTACCGCGGAATGGGCTCTGTCTTTTAGAATGATGAGTCTATCATCTGGAATGATCATGTCTGCCGGGACGGTGTTTTCTTCATCAGTCTCATTGTCACTGTCAACAGCCAGAAGTCCTGGTGTTGCCTGCCTCTGTGTTAATAAGCGTTCTAAACTATCCTGCTTGGCGTGCAGTTTGTGTTGTTCGGTCTCCATGGCTTTTAGACGCTTGTCAAAGTTTGTCATCATGGCGAATAGTCTTGATTGGCCGGAAATCATGACGTCGAACAGTCGGTATATCCGTGGTCGTCTGGGAATATGTTGTTGGGTGCAATTGGGGATGGTGTTGGTGTTGGTACTGGTCCTGGTGCAGGTGCTGGTGCAGGTGCAGGTGTTGGTCCTGATGCAGGTGCAGGTGTTGGTGCTGGTGCTGGTGGTTGAGGGGTCAATATTTCAGGAGCTGGGGTGGCTGCTCCTCGTCGGATGATGGGGACTCCTGTCAAGATCACATTGCCAGGTGTTGATTTCTGAAAATGAAACAAAAGTGTTACTGAAATTACTGTTTTAAGTGTTCACATATATTTTAACGATTGATTACGGAAGGGACTGAAATAGTCGGAAAGTAAAAATAAAATAATGGAAGTTGCCATATAACAGCCGCCAAAACATTTTAATGACAATAGAAATTATGACGTCGTTCAATGTTGACTTGAACTTCAAACACGATTATGTGATTGAAAAAGTACATATTCTGTGCAATACACAGAATTGTTTGAAGTATCGGTGTTGCTCATTGTAGAAGGCCGTACGTTGACCTTTTGTTATCACGTTTATTCATTTGATCTATGGTGGAGGGTTGTCTCATTATCAAACATACATTTGTACAATAACTTTTGATCTTCATACATGTATATACTTAAACACGTAAAGAGACTAGGCCGTCCTTGGAATCATAAATAACAATATTTCTAAAATATTTATTAGTCCAAAGTTTAATCAAGGCACAAGGACATCAACAGTCAAAGCTCGAAGAGTTAACTTTAATCTTAAATTTATTCTATTAATAGATAAATGGAAAATGTGTCTAATTAATGCTCCCGGCTTGCATATTATAAGTTTTGGTGTAATAACCCTTGAGCATAAGTTTCATAACATTCGGTCGCGGCAAACTTAAATTAGAGAACGAAACCAAAATTCAGTTTGAACAGTTTAAGTGACAACAATAAAATGTGGTAATAAGCATTTTGTATAAGTTTCATAACATTTGGTTAAAGCAAACCTAAGATAGAGAACGGAAACCAGCTTTTGGACCAACTTGGGTAAAAGTATGCCCCATCGCTACTGACTGGGTTATAATCATAAAAAATACGCTTTAACCTCTCCCCAATTACAGTATCTTTATGTCGGTGGGGTTGTAACATGGTTATAACACATTGGTCACTATTTTTTCTCCGTTCAATTGATTGACATTTTGTCATCTTTGGCTTTCTATACGACAAGGGTTTTGCTCATTGTTAAAGTCTTTAGTTTGCCCACTTTTAAGTCCCAGCATTATTGCTAATATGTAGACAGTTTCACCGCACACATCATTTTACAGTTCATCCTTCTTAAATTACTCAGTAAAGAGGGAGGGTAGGAGAGGTCCTGATCCCGAAATCACGGGCTTAAAAATACGAAATCCCGAGGTCCCGACGTTAAATAATTTGAATCGAAATCCGAAATTCGAGAAGAAAAAAAACCCGGATCCCAAAGAGACCGAAATCCGAGCTTAAAACACCCGATCCCAAGTCCAGATTAAGGTCATAATAAAGTACAATTTGTGAAAAAAAAAAACTAACCTTCTTTTGCTGTTTGTTGGTGTTCTTCCTTCGCCTTGCTGGTATTCGTAGGGTTGGCATTTTGTCGGATTGTCTGTTGGATGAGGACCTAGGTGGTGGAGTTGGAGGACTAGGGGGTGGAGTTGGTGATCTTGGTGATGGGGTTGGTGATAGAGCTGGTAATGGTGTTGGTGATCTGTTGTCTTCAGAAATCTCTCTGTCAAGTTTTTTTGCCGTCATGTCCATCTCGGTCCCACTGGCTAAAACAACTGCCGTAGCAACTTGTTTCTTGGACCCATACTGTACCTCGTACAACTCCAAGTCGATTATCTAAAATTGAAGAGTCATACATTCAATTGTTATATTAAACAGTGTCTATTTCTTAAATCAAAATCTATCACTTCTCCAATGTTTTGTTTCATGGTCAAGTTTTTAGTTTCAAATTCAACTCTCCATATACAGGAATTATAATGCAAAAGTGTTTTACAGCGAGTTTAAAATCAAATATAACAAAACAAAGTTATACCGCGATACGCGTTGTTGTAAATGGTAATTTCTTACACATGATTTTATACATATAAAACAAAGTAATATTGTTTATCTGAAGAGTCAAAAACTAGCTGTAGTTCTAGGACAATGCAACTGTTGTTTAAAGGAAGCAACGCCTTTTCATTTTATTAAAAGCATTAGTTTCTCTAAGACCGTAAATTAAGCAGTCCCTAATAATACTCAACAATGGAAATCCTTTGAGATTTGAATTGTATTTGATTGTCATTTAGGGCTATTTATAGCTATACAGCTATATGCGGTATGGGCTGTGCTCATTGATGAAGGCCGTCGGTTAACAATAGTTGTTAATTTATGTGCCATTTTGGTCTCTTGTGGAGAGTTGTCTCATTGGAATCATACCACATCTGTTGTTGAAAGGAAGCAACGCCTTTACATTTTATTCAAAGCATTAGTTTCTCTAAGACCGTAAATTAATCAGTCCTATTAATACTCAACAATGGAAATCCTTTGAGATTTGAATTGTATTTGATTGTCATTTAGGGGCTATTTATAGCTATACAGCTATATGCGGTATGGGCTGTGCTCATTGATGAGGGCCGTCGGTAAACAATAGTTGTTTATTTATGTGTCATTTTGGTTTCTGGTGTAGAGTTGTCTCATTGGAATCATACCACATCCTTTTTCACAATGTAATACAATTCAAAGGAGAAAATGTTATTTTAAGAAGATAAAGGCAGGGTCGGATCCAGAACCTCGATTCCCTCTCCCCTCCCCAATAAATCCGCCACTGTAAGGAAGCTTATACAATTGAATTCTTGTTATATGATATCATTGTAAATATCCAATACAAGCTATTTCTAGTATTTTCACGGTTTAGTTTTAACATATTTTATTTGATGAATTAGAGCAAAATGGATAAGACAAAAGTAAATCATAATTATAGAGTCTTCTCCTCAAAACAATATAAAATTACAATAATAGTATAATAGAACGGACATGCATTTAAAGCAAACAGTTAATAGAATGTAGATAAGAAAGGATAGAGAGAGAAAAAAAAGTGACACAGTAACTAACGCTCTATCAAGGCATAAGAAATCTGTTAGACCTTTTTTTATGAGAGTTTTAATATGTTTTAAAATTTAAATATTTTGTTCATTCGACAATTCCAAGTGTCCGCAATTAATAATTTAATGTAAATTAAAAGTTTTTGATAGCAAGTGAAGATTTTGAATGAGTTTTTTCTATATCATGTGAATTTCGGACAATGAAGAGGTAATGGTAGACATCCTCACGATCTGTCACACAATGACAAGAAGGGTCAAATATCATATTAGCTCTGAATAGGTCCTTATTTAAAATGAACGGAACAACGCAATTGCGTTAAGATATTTATGTTCATGCATGAAAACAGAGTTATTGCTAAAATAATAAAAATTTATGTAAGAAAACACGAGCAATTTGGTCAAAAAGGGGGAGGGGCTATAAAATACATATGGCTTGTCCCCTAAGTACATTAAAAAATAGCTTTTATTCAAATTCCATTTTTATTGGGACTTGACGAAGAAATAATTGGTTTAATTGAAGTACCGTATTCAATGTACATGTATATTGGCGAAGAAGAATATGTTGATTTTGACTGTCATACAATGTTTACACATAAATGATAATTTAGTTATAGGTTAATCACAGATTAAACATTATATAACATTACATTAAAACAGATATTAAATCTGTTTCCCACGAGACAAAATCGGACATTTGACCAAATTCTACTGGCTACATTTTCATACTATGAACTTGTTGTATTTCTTTTCTTAAATCGATTAAATTGTGCTTCCCCGATTGAATACTATAGTATTGTTCAGTGCTCCTGTTTCAAATAAGTGGACGGAAGATCTACATAGAGTTTCTGCAAGACGTATGGATGGTGGTAGTAACAAATTAAGGACATATAGAACATTTAAAACCGAAATTAGTTGTGAACTTTATTGAAAAACACTATTATCTCCTGCTCAACGTAGAGCATATTCGCAATTCAGATGTGGGTTGCACCCATACAAATCGAAACCGGCGCTCGAACGTTTACCAATGCATGAACGGACTTGCTTTATGTGTGAAAATAAAACTGAAACTGAGGAACATGTACTAATTCAATGTCCGCTTTATGATGATTTAAGGAACGAACTTTATAAATATATAAACAGTGTAAATGAGCAGAGGCGGATTTAGGGGGGCAGGGCCCCCCTTTTTGGGAAAAAATTTGGTTGCTTATATAGGAAATCACTGAAGCCCACTTATGAAAATTTCTGGATCCGCCACTGATGAGATCTTTAACATGTTGACGAACCATGAGAAACTGTCTTTTGTGTTAGGAGACGACCATTTGATATTCTGGGAGGAGGATTTTGAAAATAAATGACTCAGCCTTGATAATCACAAAAATAAATGGTTTGTTCTTTGGTAGTTTGAAAATAAATTACCTGACTAGCAATGTATTGAAAATAAAAAAAACTCAGAATAATCAGTCCCTTGCTGAAAATGAAAATCTTGCTTCAATAGTGCAGAAAATGAATAATCTGTCCTCTCACTTTACAAAAATAAATAACCGATCAAAACAGTTTTAGAAATTTTAAATAAGTGCATGTACATAGTTTTTATTTTAAAGTCCTTTTATTGTTTAAAGAAATTTTACTTTTGTCTCTCGTAATTCTTTTAAGAATGGCATTAATATATACATGTATTTATGTTTTATGATATATGTAAATATTGTGTTGTGTATATTAATAGTGAGACGTTAATAAACTATTTATCTATCTATCTATCTATCTTCATTATGTTAACATAAAATGTCAAGTTGGTAAGTTTCTAAAATAATTGTCAATAGGTAATCCATTTCGAATTTCCTCCAGCAAATATCAAGCGATTGGAGGTGAATTGCGAATCGCACACCTGTTAATCCACAGTCACAACTGCAATATTTATAAATGACCTGGAAATCCGACACACATACATGTAATTTCATTGTGTATTAGAAATCAAGCAAACTCTACAAAATAGATCAAATGCGGTTCAGGAATGTTTCTTGTAATGTCAAGTTATCACTACCAGATTTAAGATGTGAAATTAAAAGAAAATGTTTTCCTCTATAAATACGTAAAAAGGCATTCAACGATTTCAAGTAGTTATTTTAGAAAATAGAATATTTGATTTAAAATAGTTTTCCAATTGCTTTTCATGATTAGCTATCGATGAGGAACACTTTTCTTTCATTGAGTTGTGTGCAGTGATTTTTAATATATAAATCTCTTTGGTAACATTTTGCTATTCCAAAATATTCCTTGAACTAGTCATTTTTAAACACTAAACAGGTGTCACTTTCTATTGTATTACTTTGTCCTTCGTTAATTGAAAATTTATATTGTGCCGTACCGTTATGGCTTCATATCCCTTACCTTTTAAAACCTATTGTATTGAGTTTTACATTGATGACACATTTAAAAGATTATTTGCTTGGCATGACCTATATAAGGCCAAACATTTTATTTGCCTTATTCATACAGTTGTCATCATGGACAGACTACAAACAGCAATGTCTTATGTAAATCACTATACATATATGATGCACTTTTTAGAGAGGAGATTAGTAGAAATAGCAACAATTATCGGTACAAGAATCAACTCTTGCATCGTTTACAAGCAGTGAAGCTTCTTTTACAACAGTACACGACTGCTGTACAAGAAGAAGAAATTTACGAGCAAATGGACAAGATGTACAGTATCAAGATCAATAAATTGTCTAAGTGACAACGGCCCTTTTAAGGGCCACCAAAATCATTTCAGAAAGATTCTAATGTTGTTGACTGACATCAATAAAGGTGTTTATTTCCCAATACTTATTTTGATTGTTTTAATTTTAATATTTAAATTCAACTGGAGCTAGTACCATCATTTAAAGATATTGGGTAAAGTTAAATTATTACAATAAATATAACTCTTAATTGCAAAACATGAAACCCTAGCGGGTTAAAATGCAAACATAGTACATTGTACACAAAAAAGTGCCAAGAAACATAATACATCAGCTAGTCACGTTGATATTAATTTATATATATATATATATCAACAAAATAATTGACCAATGTGGACCTTATTTTGCAATTCCATAGATTACTGTATATAGTCATAGACATCTCTACACCACTAGACAAAAGATCTTTATTGGGATCTAGAACAGTTTCAATGAAGCTGGTAAAATTAGGAAAATGGATTTTAATTGCATTTATAAGGGAATGTCTTACATAACTGTTAATTTGGCAATGAAGGAAAAGTGTTCCTCATCATCTGAAATTTCAAACTTTGCACAGTCTGTGTTTTCTTTTGTTATTTTATTATAACGTCCTAATTAAATTTCCCAAGTTATGATCACTTACACGTTGTTTTATCTAAAATTGTACAACTTTTAAAATTGTTTAGATTGTGCAAGTAGTCCAAATCTGTGTGTTTTTTTTATTATTAATTTCTCGCTGTGAATAGTTAACTTGGAATTGAAAATAAGTAGCAAATAAAATTCAGTTCGAGCATACTTATTTTAATATAGTATATGTAAAATTAATTAATTGATAGAAAACTATGAAAATACTGGATTAAAAAAGGGGAGGACTAAAAAGTTTTAATCAATATCTATGGCATATACCAGATCATTTGTAAAAGTTTAAGGAAACTCCGGGAAAAAAAATCAAAGAATGGTATTATGTCCATTCTGTATGAAAATGCTCAAATTCATAGATATTAAAGTTTTATTCTGGGTCTATATCGTGTCAATCGTGCGGTTGTTTTATTCGACTAACTAACTTGCTACGGAAATTGTTTTTTAAGTAATTAAAGTCAGTCGTTTTTAACTGTTTAAACATCATGGGAATTGGTGAAAAAGTCATAGTTCATAGTCATAAATGAGCGGAAATAAGTGTTCCGTGAAAATTATTTTCGAAAATCTAATTTGTTCATAATTCTTTTATGTAATTGTCACACGTGCTTTCAAAAGTATATCTTACAGTTCCGTGTTGATGCATTGATAAATTTGAAACCCTATAGTTTTATGGGAAGTAAATTTCTTTATTATATTATCCCACATTTTGATATTATTTTGTCGGACATTCAATTCCAGAATACACGTTGTTAAACATTTGATTGTACTGACTTGGCTTTCTATGACAAAGATTTTAATGTCGCATATACATTTAACGTAGATTTAAATATCAATTATCAGAAATTTGTCACACTATCAAGATTAAACTGACAACCAGGCATCTATTTTATTTTTGCGATAAATATTCTATCCTGAAACTATGTATATGTTCCAGACCATATATGAGTATTTGGACCGTACGAGTAAGGTCCGGACCGTATATATACTCGTGCGGTCCGACCATACGCGTACGATCGGACCGTATGAGTATACGCGTATGGTCCAGTACGAGCTAACCATTTATCACAATAATTATTTTAGTTTTATAAATTGTTATCATTACAATTAGATAAAGAAATAAAATGAACAATTGAAATTAAATATTTGTTTAATTGTATATCTGAATCGTATTTTGGTACTCTCGCCTAAGGTGACACTTGCTACCACCAGTAATGTAATAATTTTTTACATTTACATGTTTGCAGTTCATTCATGTTCCTTTGCATTTGCATTTTTTTTTAAAGTTTCTAATATTCTAAAATTGTCATCCCACATCATGTTAACTTCCGATATCGTAAATTTCTATGATCATAATTCAATTAATGTGTTACTGATTGACATGCTAAATACAAGATATTAACAGATTTAATTATCGTTAATTTTTTAGTGAAGTTTTTATTCCAATTACAATTGAACTTTTCCATATTAATTTGTGAGTTAAGTTATGTTGATCTGTACATGAACTTTACATGCATTTGTAACTTAAAAACTTAAGAAACGATGCATGAATTTGCAAGCTCGACAGGAAATCGCTTGAATACCTGGACGTGTCACCTCACACCCCCTACAATACCTTTGGGAGTAATACCTTTAGCCATGCGGGGGATCAGTGGAGCGAAGATCCTTATTTATTTGAATAAAGTTTATTACATAAAAGAATTATGAACTAATTAGATTTCCCAAAACAATTCAAGTTTCACGGAACACTTGTTTATGAGTTGAAATTTTGACTTTTTAACTATTTCCAATATTATCATATTATCAGTCTAAAAATAACAGATCATGGTTTATACAGAATGAACATAATATCAATTTTTGATTTTTTTTGCGAAGTTTCCTTTAATGATATTAATCAGACCATACGCAGACGGTCCGACCGTCAGAGTATTTTGAAAAGTACGATACGGTCTGGAACATATATACATCATGATAATTATAGAATTCAAATGTTTTATTGCCATATAAGCTATAATATAGTATAACTAAAAAACTAAGAATATACAAGTCTATACACAATGATTTAATTACAATAATTATTCAAGTGTCCCTTTTCCAAAATTCTAATGACGTTTTGATGTAGGACCTCAATGTATTTATTGAGTATATAAATCACCTTTTTTGATCAGACAAATATGTAAAGGAAAAGTTCCAAATTGTTAAAAAGAAGTTGTATCCCTATTTAATATACAATCTAATAAAAAATGTTTTTCATCTTCTAATTGCTACATTCAAGACGTAGTATTTGACTCTGGGGATGAGAGAATGTCTTCCCATTTCTATATTTAAATTATGGAGTTTTGTTATTTTTTTCTGTAAGTAAAGTTGGGTGAATATATATATAGTCTTCAGAAAATAGATTTTTGTTCATTAATATCAGCTGAGACTACTTTAACACAGTGTTATAATAGTCTCAGATATCAGGGGCGGATTGAGACGGTTTTTTAGGCCCCCACCCATTTGAATCGCTGAGGCAGGAATGAACATGGCCCCCTCTTAGGCACCAACCATTTGATTTTCTGGGAGGGGCTATGGATTTTTCTGGACAAAATTATTTTTTCACCTTCGCGAAAGGCAATCTATTTCTTTGGCGACAAGTCGAAAACATTTTGTTTCTTTCCATTCTAGCATTACATATAGTGACAGCTGAGGGTGAAACAGAACAATTTTTTTTCTCAGAGTCAAAAACAAATTATGATATTTTCTTAAAAATTGAAACAAACTTTTTCCAAAAATCCATAGCCCCCGAAAAGAACATGAAATGGTTTTTTTCTTTCAATTTTAGCATTACATATAGTGGCAGCTGAGGGTGAAACAAACAATTTTTTTTTCTCAGGGTCCAAAACAAATTATTTTGTTCACCAAAACCTGGAAACAAACTTTTTTTCCAAAAAAACATAGCCCCCCCCAGAAAATCAAATGGTTGCTGCCTTATTATGAATCAAATTTTCAAAGCAGTTTTTTAACCAAAACATTTACATATTATCTATCATGTTTAATTCACGCTTCTAAACAATATTAATGTGCAGCTATATAATAATGTAAATGTACATACCTCTCCATCACATTTGAAGAACCCTTTTGATCTCACTTGGAAAGAACCACATGCTGTGAACTTCACCAAATAGTGTGTTGGTTGTTTCTTTTGCAGACTTAGTGAGCGGAAAGTAGTTGCCATTGCGTTGAACGAATTATAAAAAATGATACAGTACCAAATTTACATTATCTTTTTATAATATTGTGCAGGTACTGTCAGGTTATGTCAAAAGTGGAAAAAAGGGGGTTAAGGGTGTACCGAAGGACCATGTATGAAGCCATTCAGGTATTCACTTTGACATAGAGACAATAGACATTCTATATTCATTTCACACCTAGGTGCCAGTTCATATTGAATTTGTTTATTAGTAACGACCCAATTGAATAGGTTTATGGCTTGATTGCAAGAACAATTGACACGACACGAGAAAGATGGAACCATAATTATGGACAGTACTTTTATTTGCAAATTGCAAATAACCATGCAATGTAAATGTTGACAGTTAATAATTTATATTTCAGAGATGAAAGTTATGGTAGATTAATATATTTTTTTCTTTAGAAATAAACACAACTCCTCCAACACTTCGCACCAAACATTGTCACAATTGTTTTATTATTCACTGACTTTGAAAAAAAATATTTACAGGTTAACCTTTTTTCAGAGTGCACATTTGTTATAGTAACCAGAAGTTGCTGTCGTCTTTGGTAATCTTATAAAAGAAAATTTCAGGTTTCTTCTATTAAATGCATTAAGGAAGACAATTTTTAGAAAAAGGTTTTGAGTCTCTGTTTGCTTTCTATATGTATTTCTATATCTTTGTTTGTCTATATTGCTTTCTATATCTTTGTCAATATTCTTTATTTGAAAACTATCAAGAATAGGAACGAAGTAAGGTAAAGCTTCATTTTGTATAAGCTTACAAGGAAAGGCCGGTCTGCGATCTTCTGTAGCAGTCAGATGTAATCCAGTTTTAAGAAATTATGAATTATTAAGTAGATAATGTAGTATTATGAACAAATGTCTGTATGGCCAATAATCTGAATTATTATACTAATTTTGTCCAGTGACAAATATACGCAATTGTACTACAAATGTATACGCCATTTACAATCGATATCTGTTCTTATACTATAGTGCAGTTCAAGTATATATATATTGTACCTTGCATTCGGTACTGGAGAGAAACAATTAGTAAGAAATGTTAAGATTTCTAATATAGTATGAAACACATTAACTGTGAAACTCACACATTAATATTAGCTACATTTACATGTACCGCACTGACACATACATGCATGGTGGATTCCCCATTTTATCTTGTCTTTTATCTCTCATCTTTTTACTGTTATCCATCATTCTCTATCTTTATATTTTAGCACCTCTTTATTCTCTAGTCTATTCCTTGTTTTTTTGGTTTTTTCTAGCTTCCTTAATCTCTATTCTTTAAAACCCACTCCACAACCTCATTTATGGCATGGTATTGAACACAAATGCTTGATATTTCGCCATACAGTTTTAGATGTTGAATTATTCTCGTGTTTCTATGATGTTCATGGTAATTGTCTGGATAATTTAAATTTGTAAATGAAACGTGAAGCATTGTCACAAATGTAAAAATAAGTAGATGTGGTAAGATTGCCAATGAGACAACTATCAACCAAAGTTCACATGCAGTGGATTAAGCAAAGACGGAAAGCTTCAGCAATGAAGAAAACCAATAGTGTTAAGTCGAATGCAACGACATGAAGAATATGAAACAATTCAATTGAGAAACCTTCCCCTAACCTAGGAGAGGGCCGTGAAAGCAAAACATAAGAACAAACTTTGAAAAAAAAATAATCCCTTATTTTTAACAACAAAACAACATGTGCAGATTTGAATGAATTAGTTTTTATTTACAGCTTGTTAGTATCAACTGAGAAAAAGTCGTGTAAATTAGTTTGTTAAAACACCTCACTATTCTCTACACTTTTTCCACATTTTTCTCTATTCTTCTACCCCCTTACATTTTCATATGTCGCATGTAAAGACCACAGTCAGTTTCTGTTGATAATCTTAAGAAAGTATTATTTTTCAAATAGTATACTTTTTCGAGAATTATTCAGGATATACATGATATATACATTTACATGTATTTGTAGACTAAGGATAACTTCACGAGAAGTATGTGTAAGAACTGCCCCATAACGCAGATTATAAATGATCTCTGTTCAACTATACTTATTTATATGTCATAAACTGTATTTAAAGACCAAAGCTACATCGTACAACCACAGTACGTATCTGCAAAGGAAAATGAAATATTGCATATTAGATCAATTTGTTTTCAAAATGAAAGTACACTTTGTCGCGGAGAATAAACAGTGTCATTCACGCTGACAAATTGTGAATTTCTCACACAGCATACAATTCTCATTTCATAAAACTGTCACGGCCCTTTAATGCTAGAAATGCTTTTAATTGTGTTTCTGGAACACCCATCGATAATCGTAAAAAATGACCGGGGTTCTCCAGACCCCGACTTACCCGCCGGTCTGGGGCATGCGGCCGTTATTAGTAAGCTGAAATAGAAGATATCATAAAGGTTAATAGAATAAGCGAAACTCAAAGTAGCTGAAATGGAACTTATCAATCAGAAATTACTTTCATCCCGTATCTCCCACGGAAACAAAATCATCCAATGGTGATCTTTAATTTTACTGAATATCCCTATTGTTAAATTTACGAGTCTTAAAGGTGTGACTATTTTTTCTCAATAATCCATATCATGATCATATACATTTTGTACTTATACAGTAACTCAATGTCAAGAAAATATTTTTTTTTTTTTTGTGCTCAAGCAAAACTGTGGAAGGAACCTTGCCCTTCCCAGTTTTTCAGCCTCATACAAAAAGTTTATATCATTTCCTGACATTGACCTAATATTGTATAATTGCTTGTTACTTTTACTCAGATCCCGTCTAGCACTTCTGGTGAATAACCGGATACTTGGCAATAGCTCGTTACACTTTGTTTACCTTTAAATTGTGTTCGACCTTCGTGTATTACCTGAACTACACAAATCAATACACAGTAGCTATTTTAACAACATTTATTTATATAACACCATGGGGATCTAGAAACTGCTATATATACGCTACAAACAAGCTCACGAAGGGTATGGAATTTGAGGATCTAGGTTCAACTGGTTCATTATGATTGGTCAAAAGATTTACCGGTATTTCAAAATACTCATTTAAGCTGCATCTCTGAACTGCTTTCATCTTTTAAAATCAGGTGAAAATTGAAATTGATTAATATTAAAATTAAGATTCTTTATTATCAATGATTATAATAACAGATATTTGAAATACCCAAGAAAAACACTGCTCGTTTTTTTTATTTATTTGTCAAATTTGGTCTCTTCAAGGTAAAGAGAAGTCTCGAACATTGCCAATCATACCATATCTGTTATATATTTAAAGCTTCTTGCTGACTCATGCAAAACACGCAATAGACATGGATCGATAAACTTCCGCCCACTCACACACCGTGGACACGTGGGCACGTGGACCCGTGGACAGGTAATGCCCACTCAGTGCCCACGCCCACGGTGGGCACGTGGAAATAGCAAAATCCACGTGAGCTGTAGTGTATCACTAAAAGAACAGATACTTTAAATGTACTTTTATACAAGAGAATTCTGTTACTATCAATACACTAAAAGAGACTAATTATCTCCCCTGATATTCCTTTTTTACACAAAGATACCAATTTACAACCAAAAATTCAGATATTCAAAACATACTTTAAATCCATTATCAATATTTTTGTTAATTTAATTTGCCAAATAACCTTCACAATTTACTTGATGGTAGCGAATGCTCCTCGACAAACAACACAGAAAAAGAGAATAAAAACAAAGAATGGTTAATTTGAAGTGACAACAATATGTCAAATAGAATCAAATATGATCATGTGAACTGTGACCTGGCATGCTGTACATCTGACTCGTTGACAGACAGGAAGACAAAGCAGTGTTTGGTTCAGAAGATTTACCCTCCTGAACCTTTTTTATGATGAAATACAAAAAGTTGGAAGATTTTTAGCTAAAAAATCCCCATAATATCAGAAAATTGCAAGCTATTCATTGGAGTATTAATAATGTAACATACCCAAAAACTGTAATCCAGGTTTCATCTAAAATATCATCTGATGTCAAACTTTCCCTGTAAAATAAATAAATATCAAAATTACTTTTCATGTATATGGCTTGTGTAGTTAAAACATCTGAAGCAGGATCCGTCATAGAAATTTTCTGATATTTCAGGAAATATTACCTCAGACCATTTGATTTTAGATACCATAAAGTATGGTTACAAAATTGAATTTGATGAAAAAACTTAATTCTGAAAAATAAAAATCATTTATTGATAATAAAGTGCAGGAACTTTAGAGTAAAAGGAGTATTGTAAAATCTTTTGATGAATCTGATTAGTATATGTCAAATTTGTTTTTTGGTACGAAAGAAAAATGGCAAAGGAGAAGGTCCAGTATGGGCTAATTTTGGCCTAAAATTTGATGTACATCTGATATAAGATTTTTGAAATTTTTTTAAAACACTTAAGTGTCTATCTACTTCAGTCGATTCAATTAGTTTATGTAAAAGATTTGAGGTCACATTCGTGATCAGTTTCAACCTCCTAAATGTTATGTATTATTATCAAATACAACATATATTTACAGTGCAGCCACTTCAATTTTAGACAAAAAACGACTAAAAATTAGCACAAATGCTTCAATTGTGAAGATTTAAGTAATTTTGCATGAATAAATGATGCTAGTACCTGATGCATGTGCATTGTATTGTCAAAAGACAGCCCATATTTATGTAACAAAAGTATTCTACATTCCAATAAATAGCTAAAAGTTTCCTACTTTAAAAATTGGTAAAAATGTTATATTTTGGGTCCAAAAGGGGTCTTACCAGGCCTACTTCTTTAAACCAGTGATAAATTTGAAGAATTTGAATCGTTTTATACATTTTTCAGGCACGAAATTTTGCAGTCAGTTCTTGCTGCAACAACATGGAATTATTCCTATACCAGTATAGACCTGTGTGATGCTTATTTCTCTCTTGGTATAAGAAACTCTGACAGAAAATATTCAGAAGTTTTGGTGAGGAAATACTTTATATGAATTTAAATGTTTTGAATTTGAATTGAGTTTAGTTTAAACATATTTTATTTGCATAAATACAAATTGGATAAGACGCAAGTCAAAAAGACTTATATACAGTCAGGGATATAACTCTATAGGGTTATTACAGAAAATATCTTGCATGTGTTATTACAGATACTTTCATGAGTTGTCTACTCTTTTATAAATCCTTAAATTTTCTAAATCTGTAATAACATATGTTTGTTATTTGTAAAATAAATCATAAATATTTTAATTTCTTGTGGGCTCTAGGGAACCCTTGAAACTTTGCGCAGAAACTAAATGCATAGCCTTGATAACCAATTTTTGAATTATATTAATACATTTTTCATTAACCATGGTAAATCAATGAGACAAGGCTTTTAAGAGATAAACTTAGCTGTAATAACAAGGCTTAGTTATCAGTCAGGGGACTTACTTAAATCAGTGATTTTCTAAATCACTGATTCAAGTAACATTATGTCCATAAAGGTTGGAAGTAAGAGTTGTCTTTCTTTAATAATCACCTATTTAAGTAGCACAAATTAATCACTAGACTAAGTGATTTAATTTTATTGTAGCTTTAAATATAGAATACTAATGATCCAGGGACTAATTATGTTGCTAAAATTATCAGAACCAGTGATTTTCCTGCCTTTATTTTGGGTCCGAATATCGGCCCCGTTCCCAATCAGAAAATACCTAAAAATTTTCCCAATTGAACCCGTAAAATTCCCAATTCAATCAAGTTGAGCGGAAAGGTAACTGATAATTTTATTGTTCGTATGATTTGGTTCAAAATATAGGTTGTTGAACTGTTCCCGATGTAATCATATTGAATATACAGGTAACTATATTCAACCGTAAACCAGTTTTACAATGGGTAAGCTTAGTTCAGCATTTGGATGACGTCCGGTAGTTAACGGTACCCAAGAATTTGGTATGATATGAAGTGATGATGAGGTGTTATTAACTGAATAACATTGTAAATACATGCCAACATGAAAACTAAAGGTTTTAATTATTTCTCACTCGTAATTTTTTTCTAGAGGCAGTGTCGTACTGAGCAAAGATTTGCTGGTTTGGTTTATTTTTTTTTGCTGTGAATTAAGCATGCCCAAACATACAACATGTCGTCTCATTATTCAAAATATTATTGTTCACAAATTTAAAAAAAAGGCAAAGATGCCACTGATTGTAAAAACTTGTTTAGCTTTTTGAAAAAATCCAAAATTAGTACTGAAGATGCTACAGGGACTGATATATTTTGAACGAAAAATGTTTCTACTTTGACTGATATAGAACAGGATAAAGACACAAAAGCAGTCACCTCGACCCAAAGTGCTAACACTAAACAAATTGTTTCTACCCAAACACCTGAGCATAATTCACTCGAAATGAACCCTGCTCATGTACATGTACAAAGAGAGACTGACCGTCAATCCCACTCTGAGTACAACCATAATCAGTTGACAGTTGTCGACTCTAGATCAGACATAACCTTCTGTTGTTGTCTGTTCTGTGGTCGGGTTGTTGTCTCTTTGACACATTCCCATTTCCATTCTCAATTTTATAAGCACTGAAAACATTATACCATGCCATATACGTGTCTGTGAGAGAAATCTAACTGACAAGAAAACTTGCAATTAATCTCAGGGTTGTATGACTGAGTTTATATGTTCAAGTTAGAACATGAAAGAAAATTGGAATTTTAGAATAATAAATAACATGTAAAAATTGTGACTTGGATGGAGAGTTGTCTCATTGGCACTCATACCACATCTTCTTGTATCTACATCCTTAAAAAATGTTGAACACATTGATTTATTTTTTCCCAATTCAAACATTATACGACACATTTTTCCCAATTGCCTAGGGCCCAGGCCCCATTTGAAAAAGGGTAGGAAAATCACTGAGAACCAACATCTGCGTTGATAGGATGAATGGGTCATGTCAGGTGATGACCTTGTACTAAGTCTAGGATAATGACATAAAAATCACTTGTTTATAAAGTATCATACCTCAATTTCCTTCCAAAAAATCACTTCTTTAAGTATCATTATTTTAATAACCCCCACTAATTTCAACACCCCCGAACAGTGAAATTTTAATCGCGAACAGTAGAATTTTATTACATAATCTATAAGATGAAACCTTGAATTTTACAGGAAAAATACTCCCACTGCTGGGAAAAATCTGTTAAGAAAGTATCAGTTGATTATGTAAAGCCATTTTTATAGCATTTTTTTCAATTAAAATAGAATTTGCAGCTACATGATTGCATCAAAGGCATAAACCTTGCTGCTTAAAAGAAGCAAAAAGTTCATTTTTTTTTTCAATTTTACTGATGAAAAGATATTATCTAAACCTATGTGTTTAAAATTTTGGTGAAACTACAAAATCACAATTTGTGACAAAACTTCGAATTTGCTACTTAATTAAGTGATTTAAAAATCACTTATTTCAATAAGTTCCCTGACTGGTTATTTAAGGCATGTAACTTATTAAATGAGACACTTGGGAATTACTGGGAAGCTTGCGCAGAACCTCATTACATGCTCTGATCATTATTTCTTACAATAAATTAAAATACATTGTAATTTTTCTGTAATCACATAGGTGTACTATGCATGATTGGCAAACTATTAACTGTTATATCTTTCTATAGTTAAGTATACATAAAGACAATAGTAATATCAATAGAACTTATGCATTTTAACAAAACTAATGATGTATATAGTCCCTTTGAAACATGTAACATACATATGTTATCACAGTTCTTTGATTTTTTAGTCCACAATAACAAATGTATGTTATTTTTCTCTAATAACCCTATAGAGTTATATCCTTGACTGATATACATGTATGAAGTTTTTTTCATTTAACATATTTAACAATACAATATATAAGAGCATGCATACATTAAATGTTATTTCAACATTTGTATATATTGGATAGAAAATCAAAAAGGCAGAAAAGAAGAAGATACATATGACCGATTGCAATATTTGTGACTAAGTTCAGAAGTCTGGAAAAATAAAACGTTTCTCAAATAATTCCATAACAGCAGATGCACAACTTTCACATATGTTTTAAGGGTCTGGGTTGAAAACAATAGACGTTGATTACACAAATTAGGTACCCACTTTTCCCCGCTTGTCCATCCGCCAGACATCACCTTAGTCATGTTAGTATTTGCATAGGTCAATAAAAACAATGATGAGAATCTTCTTGATATACAATGCAGTGATGAGATGGTTCAGAAATAATATTTACTCTATAAATATCATAATTTAAGGAAGAAGCATATTTAGTTTTGGACTTCCTAACTCGTATTATTTCAGCATATCAATACATCTAACTTATTTCGGGTTGAAAAAAATTCTATGCAAAGTCTGTAACTGTTTGAAAATTGAGTTGATATAAAAACCCTACAAAACAGACCAACATTCATCTTTTATTTCGTATTTGAATGTTCCAAAATCAATCAAACACTTATACATGTACATGTATACGTACACTTGCATAAGGTCGATTTCTATCCGACGCAGCTCATATGTTTTTTACTATTGGGATTTTAAGTTTTTAGTTTCATTTAAAATTTTTTCATTGCATTTGAATCCATCTGAGTAGGTTAACTTACCCCTGAGTATAGAATGGATCCATCTGAGCAGGAGATGGAGGTAGCTTAGTATTTGCTGCCAAATGGAACTGTGACGTGTCATTCATATTTTCCATAATACTGGATGAAAGACCTAAAATTAAAATCATCCTCAATATGTTTAATTTATCAATATAAGAAAATCAAAGAGCTGATAGCTCTGAGGTGGAAGAAGGTGAATAAATTAAAGGTAACTTGAATTACCATAAAAGCAGCCCCACTAACCCAGCCTGCTTTGTTCCATTATCGCTATGATGTATTTTTTCTTCAAACAAGAATGTGTCATAAGTACATGGATTTCAATCTAGACAATCATTTTCTATGTTCAGTGGACCGTGAAAATTAGGTAAAATCTTTAATTTGGCAGTAAAATTAGAAAGATCATATCATAAGGAACACATGTGTACTAAGTTTCAAACTGATTGGTTTCAACTTCATTAAAAACTACCACGACCATAAACTTTAACCTGAAGCAGGACGGACGGACAGACCAGTCAACATAATGCCCATAAATGGGGCATAAAAATAGTAAGACTTGTTACATACCTGCCAACTTTTGAAATTTCCCATGGGGTTTTAGTGTGCGACAACAATTTTAAAGGTTACAATTTTTAGCTAAGTATTTTGCACGATCTGGATTGTCTTGAAAAAGTGTCATATTTGTATGATGAGCTTACATGCCTTTTCTTAAGTCTGTTTGCATGATTTAAGTTTTAAATCAGTAGAAAAGATGAACATGTAGCTAGCAGACCAGGGTTTATTTTCTTGTGTAAGAATATTAGATGCTTGTTGAAATTTCCAATTTTGAATTATGCAAAGATGTGTCACCCTCATTAGAAGAACATTACAACCCACTGTAAAAATGAGCACCTCTATATTCATATTATTTGATGAAACTTTTCCCCAAGAACTATGCATCTATCAAGTATTAAAGTGTCAAAACATGTCAAAAGAATTTTGTTATGTTTCTAAACTTATATCTTCTTTATTAATTTGACCCTCATTTAGAAAAGTTGTTCCAAATATAATGAATTTTCCCACTTTGAGTTAAAATCTTAAAATTTTCTTTCTTTTTTTCAACAGTAAAATGACCCTTTTTAGGGACAGTCCTCATTTAAGGGACACCACTCATAATGGGTGGGGGTGGGGGTGGGGTCCCAACCTGTTTGTTTGTCTGTGTGAAAAAGAATAGTACATTGTGCTTTAAATGATTTAATTGAATACAAAATAACATATGTTACAAAAGTATAATGTCAATAAATTAGTGAAAAAATACTATTTATTATCTTTATGGTAGTACTGCATCATTGAATTTGGTCAATCAGTCATGCTTTTATCCTTAAGCTGTGTAAGAACCTCCTTGCAGATGAAAATTCACATGCCATGTTCACGATTTTACAACTTCTTCTTCTTCTTCTTCGTATTTCCTTCCAATTAGGAACACCAAGTAGAAACGGAGTTGTTTTCACTTGTATTATTTAAAAGTATTTTTAAAGTACTAGATGAAAACAACACAAGTTCAAAATCTAGCATGTTAGAATAATCTTCAGAGAAAACGTTTTGATTGGCTTATTAATTTGATCATGAGAAACACAGAATTTGATTGGCTGAACACTATTGTCTTACCTTGGGAACAAAATAAGGAACAGATGATTTTCACTAAATCGTGTTTTAGAGCTTTTTAACGATACCCTTAATATCAATATTTTTAATAAATGCAAGGACGTATTATAAAACGTTGTGTAAGATAAGAGTGAAGAGAATGAACACAGGGTGAACGTACTATACGGGCGAAAGAACTCAGGACGAACAGACCAAGGCGAACATGTAAACAGGGCGAGTTGTACCGATACCAAATTCACGCATGGGTACTACAAATATCTACATTAAAACATCCGTTACAAGTAAACAAATAACGTTCATGTAGATGAGATGAAATCTAATAAATTACATAAATAAAAGGGTAAATATTAACGATAGTGATTGTTTTCAATCCTAATTTACAAATTAAATGATTCAGATGCTTAATCATGTGTAAAAATCGGTGTCAAGAATCGGAAGTTGTTATGAAATTGTAATACACAGAAACGGATGCGGCATACGGAGGTGGTTCAATGATTTTAAAGTCGGCACCATAGGCCTTCAGAAGACTTGAAGTCTTCTTCCACCAAAAACTCATTCCTTAGTCCTGACTTTAAAACTGTTTCAAGGCAACCTGATTTTTTGTACATTTCGGATAAGCACAAAAATTCATCAACAAGATCTTTAAACAAAATCTAAATAAAAATTTGCTGACCTATTAACCTTTATTTTGATCCTATTGTAACAAACAATATTTTTTGCATAAGATTTGAGAAAACTTTATTAATTTATTCATTTCACATTTTCGATGCTAAATGTTCTATCATGTTTGTATACATGATAAACAGACTTTTAACTTCACTTAAAGAGGAAAGTCATTTTAACAATACAATAATAGAATTTGATAGAGCATGTTGCTTTAAATAAAGTATACCTGATATAGGAGGGGCACAAGCGCTTGTCCCAGGTGTATGGAATCCTCGTGAAGGTGTCTGAAAAAGAAGTAGCAATATGTCAAATCATGTACAGAATCAGGATGGAATTATCTAATATTAGAAAACTCATTATCTTGATTGTATAAATACATCAGGTTTTGTATTCATTTATAATTAGAACAAGGAATTCCATCAGAATATTATATTATACATGTATATATGCATTATATGTGTCTATCCCAAGTCAGGAGCCTGTAGTTCAGAGGTTGTTGGTTCATGCCCGTTATATTTTTTTTGGTAAATTGTATTATTATAAATCAGGCTATAAGTTTTCCCATTTTAATTGTTTCATATTTTTCATGTTGGGGCCTTTTATAGCTGACCATATGGTATAGGTTTTTCTAATTGTTGAAGGCCAATTGAACTCTGGTGGATAGTTGTCTCATTGGCAATCATTCAACATTTCCTTATTATCATATTAAGTCAGTAAGAAATGTTTTATCAATTTTTCATAGAATCTGAAATTCTACAATGAGAATTTTACCGATACATCTTATAGTGTACAAACTCTAAAATCAGGAAATATCATTACATCAGATTGTGTGTAGAACCTTAATTTAGTATGGTGAATTGTATCCATATATACTCTCGATTCTGCAGTGAATCATAAGTTAAAAAGAAGCACTGTATCAATACATCATATTGTTCAGTCAGGGGTAATACTTATACAAGTAAAAAGTAAAATAACAAAATTACCGAACTCCAAGGAAAATTCAAATATCGGAAAGTCCCTTATCAGTCAGGGGAATTATTGAAATAAGAAATCACTTATTTAAGTAGCATATTCGAAATTTTGTCACAAATTGTGCTTTTGTAGTTATACCAAAATTTTAAACACATCACTGCATATAGGTTTAGAATATATCTAAAAAATGCTATAATGAAGGCTTTACATAATCAACTGATACTTCTTAACAGATTTTTCCAAGCAGTGGGAGTAATTTTCCTGTAAAATTCAAGGTTTCATCTTACAGATTATGTAATAAAATTTTACTGTTCGCGATCAAAATTTCACTGTTCGGGAGTGTTGAAATTAGTAGGGGTAATTAAAATAATAATACTTAAATAAATGTGGATTGTGTTCATGCATGGACACAGATGATGCCCCTGCTTCCATATCATATAAAGATATAAAGGGACATAACTGAAGAACGGTAAAAGTGACTATCTAAATTTGTACTTGATCTGAGTTTTGTGGTAATAAGCATTGTGTATAAGTCTCATAAATTTGTTAAGACAAACTCAAGTTAGAGAACGAAAACGAAAAATTCAGCATTTTTTCATTTGTAAAGGGGCATAACTCTAGAACGGTAATCAAAGTGCTTGTAAGCACTGAATGGTAAAGATTGCTTTAATTTATCAGTAGGAAGTAAAATTGAATATTGCATTGTATAAAGCATTGGTTGTAGTTTATTCAACTACCATTATGCACAAAGAAAGATAACTCCAATTTTCAAAGAAGACTTTAAAATATTTTTAGAAATGAAGGGTAAAAATTGCTTTAATTTATCAGTGGAAGGCAAAGTTAAACATTGCATTGTATAAAGCATTGATTGTAGTTGATTCAACTGTAATCATGGACAAAGGAAGATAACTCCAATTTTAAAAATTACTTGATATTTAATAAAAAAAATGTGGATAGTGTCCACATGTGGACACAGATGATGCCCCGCTTGCATATCATATAGTTATAAAGGGACATAACTGAAGAAAGGTAAAAGTGACGCTACCCAAATTTGAACTTGATCTGAGTTTTGTGGTAATAAGCATTGTGTGTTAAGTCTCATAACATTTGGTTGAGGCTAATTATATATAACTTAAGTAGAGAACAGAAACTAAAAATTCAGCAATTTTTCTATTTGTAAACACACATAACTCTAGAACGGTTCTGTATAAGTTTTATAACATTTGGTTGAGACAAACTAAAGTTAGAGAACGGAAACGAAAAATTCAGCAATTTTTATGTTTATAAAGGGACATAACTCAAGAATGGTAAAAGTGTCGCCACCAAATTTCGTACTTAATCTGTATTATGTAGTAATAAGCATTGTGTATAAGTTTCATAACATTTGGTTGAGGCAAACTAAAGTTAGAAAATGGAAACAAAAAATTTGTACTTGATCTTAGTTTTGTGGTAATGAATATTGTGTATAGGTTTCATAATGTTTGGTTGGGGCAAATTTAAGTTACAGAATGGAAACTAAAAATTTTGCAATCTTTCGATTTATAAAGGGGCATAACTCAATAATGGTTAAAGTGACACTACCCAAATTCAACTTGATTTGTGTTTTTTCAGTGGAAGTCAAAATTAAACATTGCATTATATAAAGCATTGATTGTAGTTGATTCAACTATATGATTCAACTATAAACATGGACAAAGGAAGATAACTCCAATTTAAAAAATTACTTGATATTTAGAAGAAAACAAAAACTTTGCAATTTTGCCATTTATAAAGGGGCATAACTCTAGAACGGTTAAAGTGACGCCACCAAATTTCAAACTTGATCTGTGTTTTGTGGTTATTAATAAGCATTGTGTATAAGTTTCATAACATTTGGTTGAGGCAAACTTAAGTTAGAGAACGGAAACTAAAAATTTTGCAATTTTTCCATTTATAAAGGGGCATAACTATAGAACGGTTAAAGTGACACCACCAAAATTCAAACTTGATCTGTGTTTTGTGGTAATAAGCATTGTGTATAAGTTTCATAACATTTGGTTGAGGCAAACTTAAGTTAGAGAACAGAAACTAAAAATTTAGCAATTTTTCCATTTATAAAGGGGCATAACTCTAGAACAGTTAAAGTGACGCCACCAAAATTCAAACCTGATCTGTGTTTTGTGGTAATAAGCATTGTGTATAAGTTTCATAACATTTGGTTGAGGCAAACTTAAGTTAGAGAACGGAAACTACAAATTTTACAATTTTTCCATTTATCAAGGGCCATAAATCTAGAACGGTTAAAGTGACGCCACCAAAATTCAAACTTGATCTGTGTTTTGTGGTAATAAGCATTATGTATAAGTTTCATAACATTTGGTTGAGGCAAACTCAAGTTAGAGAACGGAAACTAATTTTGGGACGTACGTATCTACGTACAGACGGACAAGGGTAAAACTTAATGCCCCCACTGCTACGGCGGGGCATAAAAAAATGAAAAATTTAGCAATTTTTCCATTTGTAAAGGGCATAACTCTAGAACGGTAAAAGTGACGCCACCAAAATTCGAACTTGATCTGTTTTTAGTGGTAATAAGCATTGTGTATAAGTTTCATAACATTTGGTTGAGGCAAACTAAAGTTAGAGAACGGAAACCAACTTTGGGACGTACGTACTGACATAACTTATATATATTGAATTTCTCTTGACTACATTGCTCTAATAGTGTGTTTAGTTGTCTGTCATTAATAGTTGTCTTTACTATCCATAAAAGTATAATTTCGTGGACAATGAAAATTTCATTTGTCTGCTCTCTTCAAAATACTGCTCATTTACAAGCCTCCAGGGAGAAATTTTTGAAGGCCTTGCGCAGTTACTTACGGTGGATCATCAATGTATATTTCCTCAGATAGAATATTTTATACTTTGCCAAAATGAAGATTTTACTATGCTTTTTTTAATCAAAGTGCTGGATAGCACTTCTGGGAAGTTTGCAACTGTAGATGTGTATTTTTTCAAATAGGTTATAGATGTGTATTATTTTAAATATGTATTCAATCACAGCTTTGATATTTTTAACTAAACCATTTTCTTTTTTTCATAAAAGTTTGTCATATAAAATTTTGATATTTTCTATTGCAACCTTGAACTGTTGTTCTAAAATAATCAAATATACAATAAGCTCTGTTAATTTCTTTATGTGCCCATGCCATATCTAGGGCCTGTGATTTTATAGTATTTTTTTCCATTCGTAACTGGGCATAACCCTAACAACAACAGTAAAATGACGGCACGAAATTCAAACTTGATCTTGGTGTTGTGGTTAATAGTATTTTGTATAAGTTTCGTAACATTTGGTTGAGGCACACTAAAGTTAGAGCACGGAATTGAAAAAAATCTTAAGTGTTCCATGGAACCCGTGTTTCGCCTACTTTTGCTGTTAATCGCAGGCTCAACAAAAATGAGGAAAAATTAATAAAAATATTCCTCTCTATACTATCTTTTGATTGTAAGAAGCTTCTGTCCAAGTTTGGTAAAAATCCAGGATAGTTTATGAATCTAATAAATGTTTTAAAAATAACTGCAGACTGTATGTAATGTTAACTGGAAGAAAAGCTAAGTCCATTAAGTAAAATACGGAAAAACAAGAACAAAATTTTAACTAAATTTCCTTCTAGATACTAGCTTTTGATCATAAACAAGCTTTTGTCCAAGTTTGATACAAATCCAGGATAGTTTAAGAAAGTTATTAAAATTTTAAAAACTTTAGCCACAGAGTGAATGTAATGTTTCCTGGCAGAAAAACCAAGTCCATTTATAAGTAATATACTGAAAAAAATGGATTTTTTTTTTACAAAATTTACTTCTGGGTACTATTGTATGATCATAAACAAGCTTCTGTCCAAGTTTGGTAGAAATCCAGGATAGTTTAAGAAAGTTATTAAAATTTCAAAAACTTTAACCACAGAGTGAATATTTGTGGATGCCTCCGCCGCCGCTGAAATGTAGGATCGCTATGTCTCGCTTTTTCGACAAAAGTCAAAGGCTCGACAACAATCAGTTTTTAAATTTGTAAAGGGGCATAACTGTAAAGGGCATAACTCTAGAACAGTAAAACTGACGCCACTAAAACTCAAATTTAATCAGTGTTTTGTGATAATGAGCATTGTGTATAAGTTTCATAACATTTGGTTGAGACAAACTAAAATTAGAGATCGTAAACAAAAAATTCAAGCAACTTTTTCATTTGTTAAGGAGCATAACTCTTGAATTGTAAAATCGACGCCACCAAAATTCAACTTGACCTGTGTTTTGTGGAAATAAGCATAGCGTATAAGTTTCATACAATTTGGTTTAGGAAAACTAAAGTTAGAGAACAGATGGGATGTACGGACCTACATACAAGTAAGGGACGAAATACTTACAGAAGAAAAGGGTAAAACTTAATACGGTGGAGACATAACAATAGCAGTATGACGACATGAATAAAAAGTTTATATACACTAGATTCATAGAGGTGCTAGTAACCCGGCTGTAACACATTTTATAGTTGATGCTGTGAAATTTAGCATTGAGACAATAACATTTGAGATTTTGGTTTGTCATAATTATTTGGACTAGCACTAAGAAAAAGAAAGTCATTTTCCTATTACATGGACAGATTTTATTTAATCATGTAAATAATTGCTACAGCACTTGTCTTGATACACTGAGTTATTCTAAGTAGAAGCTGACTTGTCTGCCTTATATATCCTTGTAACGATTTGTGTACAAATGTAATTGTTATTCGTAACGCTGAGGAGGCTGCGATATGTACGAACTGTCGTTCAGTCAATGTTTTCAGCTGTCAGTTTGACCCACGTGACTGAGCATGCTGGACAAGTGAAGGTCCTTAAATCCACATTGGAATGTGAAATAGCTAGTATTTAAATAGCGGAATTTAAAGTTTTCAAATGTTTTGGCATCAAAACATTCTGATCGATGTTTTAACAAAACATGCACCTTTCTATCATAGCCAGTATTTACCTTTACTCATCGATGGCGTGTGACATAAGCCATATGATTATCGAGTATTTCTGTCACCTGTGTATAATTGTTCAATCAAACTTTTATCACTTGTCAATTATCCGAAGGCTTGGTCAAAACATATCAGTAATGTCAGCCATACGGGATTCTTTCGATACACTCGGACTTTTACTTATTTAATAATAAACATTTGTAAATATCGTACATAGTAAAAAAGCGTTGGAAAATGTTCATTCATGAAATATTCATGAATGAATTAAATGCTGTCTCGCGTAGATTTCTTTGGTTTTCTCTTTAGCGCATGGAAGATCCGCGAAGTAGTGTTTGTAATAGTTATTTTCAAAATGAAGTTAAATTCATCTGAACTGTCGATGAACATTCATTCCTTTTTTATTCAAGTTGTAATCTTTTCAAAAGGACTCAAACTTTCAAAAGAATCTTCTTACAATCAGTATTCAAACACTAGTACTACATTATCTCGGAGCAGAACATATGCGATAGTCTGTCACCGGAAGTTTGAGGCCAACGCCTAAGGAAAGTATTGCTATAGCAAACTTCCCAAAAATATAATAAAAAGTATGGGTCACCGTGCTATTTTTCAAGCTATAAGTCGTACAAATGGACAAATTTGCAAAGATTGTTCATGAAAAAACACATTTTTATGAATAAAAAGAAATCTATGAGATAGAATTTTGAAATAAAATATGAGGATAGGTTTTATAATATGCTTAAAGAAAATAAAAAGAAAAATGGTGTCACAGGACTTGTTTTCTTGCTACAAGTAAAAAATGAAAATTTCACTATCATTCCAGTATAAAACTTTTACTATAAGAGTTATCTCCCGTTAACTGGCTTAGTTGAAAAATTGATTCTAAGAAAACACAAATATTTGGTATTTGTTTAAACATTTTGGATAATGCAATAAATCACTTATGTTTCTTTATATAATCAAATAGTCTTACACATAAATTGCAAATCTGTCTCAAAATTTGCAGATTTAGGCAAAAAACTTGTACTGCTATTGTACAATCCAAGATGGCGGTATACAGTGAATCTACCTTAACATCTTTGTGCAATGGATGTCTTTGCTTAGTTCTTGAGATAAAAGGTTGAACTCTAATTATAAATTAATGAGCAAACCAGAAAAATTCTGTTTAGGTATGTTTTGACCTCCCAAAACTTGAGAATTTAAGGGGTTGTAAAAAAAAATCACTTGTATAAGAAAATTTTCGGAGAAGATTCAGGGGAGATAATGCAAACCTTGAAAATAAAATCAAAGAGCTGAAAGCTCTGAGGAAAAATGACGCCACTGTCTCTAATATTGTGATATTTTTTATGCAAGTCTTGATTTTCACATACCGTAAAAAGTTTAACATTCCAACATGTCTCGTAAGCATATAATTGATATTCGTATATGTGTGTGTTATGTGAAGATGACCACTGGCTGTTTTTTTAGTACAAATGTATAGGTCAAGACTACCTGAATGATCTACAGTATCCAATGACTACTGGCTAATTTTTCTATAAATAAATAGGTCAAGACTACCAGAATGATCTACACAATATCCAATGACTACTGGCTGTAAATAAATAAAGACTACCTGAATGATCTAAAGTATTCTAAGTAACGTGATTTTTGTCTTGCAATTACATTTTCTAAATCAAGAATATAGACTACTAGTATCCTTTTCAAACCAAATGATTATGAAGAGCCTGTTGTTATCAAGCTCTTATACCCCACATACTCATTAAATAAATTACTAGTGACCTAGTTATTTCTGTTACTTGAAGCAAATTATATTTCTGTAGATTTAGACAATAGTATAATATTGTTTTACTAGTTTTATTTCACCTTGAAGATTAGACAAATAGGGATACTCCTTTGATTTTTTATTTCATGTCAGTCAGGTCGCTTTATATGAAACTTGAAACCACTTCTCTGCCATATTGTTATTTCATAACAGCTCTGCCCTTGACCATGTTGACCCATGTAATTGATATTCATTCTTTAACCATATATCATAGTCAGTTAGTTTTTGATTTTGCACTCCCACACCACCTTTCAGGTCAAATGTGTGTCTCCATTTAAGTTAATGACATTGAACAATCATGGTATTAAACACAATTTCAATAGTGATAATGCTGTTCTAGTAGGTCACCATATATATTCAACTTGGGTAGCATTCCAGTTATTGAAATTTGTGTCAGATTAGAACAATGATCTAGACCTTTAGGATTGGATCTTACAATTTAATATGGAGCCATAGTATGGGACCCCTACACGGTAACAAAAAAAAAACAAGCTTAAAGGGATACAACGTCAAGCGGCAAAATCTATCACCAGAAATTACAAGTCAAGAGAGGATGGACGGGATACGTCTCTAAAATGCTTGCCTAACTGGAACTACAACAAGATCTCCAGACAAGACGAACAAGGAGTTGAAGCCAGAAGTTAATATTTATGTAAAAGTAGTTGAGGGCTGATTCCCCTATTGAACCATACTGTCATTCTATAATATTATTGCTTAAGTATTTCTGTATTGTCCTTGTTATTGGTCCATGTCTTGGTGTATTGGTCTGAGGCGGCCGAGGCCAATACTGCTGGCCAAGGACCAACAATAAGGCCAATACAGAAATACATGTAATAGTATCTTTATTAATTAACTACAGTGTTACAATATTTTTTTATTTCATTTCACAAGAGATAAACATTTTTACCTTGAAGTGGAACTATCCAAATTTCAGTTTCTTTTTATAAGATGCAATATCTAATGTCAGATTTGGTGCCGTTTCCATGTATCTTCAGCCTTTTCTCATCTGGTGAATTTTTCTACCCTTTCCAGTCACTATAAAGTGTTACAACTTTAATTTAGACACAACACATAAATAGTAATTGGAAAGGTACTGCCATTGCATGTGTAATGCAAATATATTTTAAAAAAAAATAATGCAAGAGTTGAAATTGATACAACTATCCATAAGCCAATTGACCAAAGAACGAAGATTTGCGCAATTACAGAAAGCATATGCCTGGTTCGGGTTTAAAAATAAAAGACCATTTACAAAACATGAGAAGAGAAAGTAAACAATATAAATCGATTTGTACCATCGACATGACGAAATTATGAGGTCGTCAAGAAATGAACTTTGTGATAATTTACTCGTTCCCCAAACCTGAAATAATTCCATCGTCTACTTTCAAAATGCTTTTCAAATGAATGGGACCATCTTTAACCTAAAATATATGCCATACTGAACGTTTCAGCTTGTTTATGGTGAGTAAATAAAAACTGCGTCGTACAAACAACTGTTTACTTACAGTTTGAGTTTATCGTGACTTATGATCTAAAAACTAGAGACGTTCCGAAATCCTGTTTTGGCCGGATCAGAACTTGGCCAATACGGAAGAGAAATCTGTATTGGCCGAGTTGACATCTTATATTGCATATGCAGTTTTCATCATATTAAGTACAATAACAGTGTAGTTAATTAATAATGATACAGTTACAGACTCTGCTGCTATAACTTTGTAAACAAAGATTCATACGCACCGCGTGGGTATAACCGTATTACTAATTTCCGATTATTAAATTCTTCGTAAATCTGGATAAAGACCAGTTTCTATCCAATGGATATCAAAATGATTCCGATTATTACTTTTTAAATGATTGTAAAGTTGAAATGGCATGAAAGGCTGACATTATTAAGGAGAACTATTTTGTCTAGCGATTGCTGATCATTGGAGGGTAAAAAGTCCAACACCATAACAAAACGGATCTATGAGGGTTTGGATGGGGTTAAATGATAAAGGAATAATGCCCTTAAAAAATGAAGATTAGAGAATAACGGGCAAAAAAAATAAAGATTAGAGAAAAAAGGGGTTAATTTTTTGAAGATTAGAGAAAAAAGGGGTTAATTTTTTGAAGATTAGAGAAAAAAGGGGTGAAAATTAAATGTTTACAGAATAACAGACCCCCCCATCCAGACCCTCATCTATTTATCATATATACATACCGATTGTTTACGATTGTAAGACATGTGCATAAAAGTGAAAGCTCGAATAAATATGAAAAATATAACAAAGGGATAGCTCCAAATACCATTTAATAACAAAAAACATATGGACAGGTCAAGATATCTTTTTGGTAATATAAAATAAAGTATGTAAACTGGTTCCCGTCCGACTACAACACTTTGTTCGAGTGTAGCGTAATACAAGCAGATTCCAGTTAGTATGTAAAATAGTAAATATGAAACCGAGTGCGGTAGGCGGAGGCATAATCAACTTCCGTTAGTTCTGGTCAATGGTATCGGAAACATGCCGCTGATAGCGTCATTTTCCAATAAAAATCTTACAAATTTACTTAAACAAGTAAATATTACTTACATCTTCAAGTAAATAAAAATGACTTGGTTCAAATTTACTTTAAGCAATGGAAGGTCCAGGACCTTTGACCAAAAATACTTAAAGGTCCTCCTTTATTCTTTGAAGTTCCAATTTCTATTGAAAACTCAATTCATAAAATAAGAAAATGCTTACAATTCTAAAGCACTCATCATATCTTACTACGTTAATCTCATTTTTTTTTTCTGAATTTCTAAATAAATTTAGTCAGAAAAAGGCTGCCCCTTTTCCCCAACACTATACGCTGTGTTAAATAATACTGTGTACCTTTTAATTGTTTTGGTTTCAATTGCTGCTTAAGGTCGCACTGACCTAATTTTGTGTCAGTTCCTTCAAACCAGATTTTTTGGCAAGATATATAGATGCTGCAAGGTATTTTTCATCATGATTTTTTATGGGGTCAAGTTTAAAGTTTTTTGTCCAACAAACCAGGCGCTTTCCCTTTCAATGTGTATTTTTCCATGTCATATATTTGGTCTTTCGTCAGAACATGTCTTTGTGCTACGTTAATCCGTTTCATCAATCACACCCGCTGTATCACCTGTTTCATCAGGTTTTCTTTTGGAAGAGGTCACCCCAAAAACAAACAGACTCATACCTTTTACTAGTAATGTTTTAATAAAAACATATTATATTCTCAAGTTTCCTGGTATCTTGTACGACGACCGATCACGTGACTACACATCAAATCAATTGTGAAGAATTTAAGCAATCACATAAGTTTCCTTGCAGTAAAGTTCCATATTTTAAGATTATTTTTACACTAGATTTTTATATTTTTTTGTTCAAAATGCTTTTGTATTCTTTACTTTAACCTTCAGAAACACGAAAGTTGGTCGGCTGTAACTAACTACCAGTCGAAAGGATGTTCATGAGCCTACAAAACAGAAACCTCGCCTGTGGTGGTCCTTTTGTAATATCTTAAAACAAGAATGTGTCCATAGTACACAGACGCCCCACTCGCACTATCATTTTCTATGTTTAGTGTATCGTGAAATTGGGGTCAAAACTCTAAATTTAAAATTAGAAAGATCATATCATAGGGAACATGTGTACTAAGTTTCAAGTTGATTGGACTTCAACTTCATCAAAACCTACCTTGACCAACAACTTTAACATGAAGCGGGACAGACGGATGGACGGACGCACAGACCAAAAAACATAAAAATGCCCCTAGGTGGGGCAAAATAATTTAAATAATGTCCTTAAGAACTGAGTTTTGATTGAAGATCTTTGATAATCTCTGTTGAATTCATTCTCAATATTTCATACTTAGGATGTTTTATAACTTGACATTTTGTCTATTGTTGAAGACCTTACAGGAATTCCTACTTAGGATGTTTTATGACTTGACATTTTATCTATTGTTGAAGACCTTACTGGATTTCCTACTTAGGATGTTTTATAACTTGACATATTGTACATTGTCATGATTGTTGTAGACCTTACAGGATTTCAAGATGTCTTTTTATTATCAATGTCTTGGGTTGCTGCTTCCTTGAAGTTAGCCCAATACTTCCTGTTATTGATAATAATTACCTGATGGAATGAAGCTGTAAATGGACTAGCTGTGGATGGACTGCTATAGGACATCAAACTCTTTGTTGGTGGTGCCCCAGGTCTTTCTTTTGGTCTGATTGTTTCTCTACAATTATCATATTAATAGATTGAATAATGGGGTTGAATGGAACTTTCTACTCATTCATGTCTAATATGTCTATTCTTTTTGTTGTAAAGTTGCTGTCTCATTGATTTTGACCTCAGTCTATGATGATGGTTGGCTGATGAACATTTAGTGGTGAGTTATATGCATATTCAAGTGGACAACATGATGATGTGATATGAATATGAACCCTGGCTTATTCTAGACTGACATGCGGAGCCATATTTTTACATTGCTAGTTCATAGGTAGCTTTCCCCTTGACACATAATTGGAATAGTCTTGTATTAGGTTGTAATGTTCAGTCATTGTCAGTTGAGTATAATACATTATTTTACCCTAGGGTATGTTTCTGGGTGTGTCCTTATTATTCATGCCCAAATAGTTTTATTATTTGTATTGTTTAGGTCCAAAATTAGATCAAGATGAAACAAGGTGAAGTCAGGAGAATATTTTTTAGCAGGCTATAGCAAACTACTGAAGAAAAGTTATAAAAGCTCTGTTCATTTGCTCTTTTTTCAACATGTTCAAGTGGACATGGAGATAGTGGGTCACAAAAGTTTGATTTCCAATTTTGCACCTATATAAGTATCACTTGGTCCTGCAGTAGTGCAGAACAAGAAATAAGACCCAAAAAAAAATATTTTCCCTGTATTCATCTCGTTGGTGACTTTCTGGTCTTTCTGATATTATACAACAGGAACTTATCATGCTAATTGTTACTTTATTAGACTGGGATAATATCTAGCATTACCTGGGTCACGATGTTATACAACTGGTACCTAATGGTTATATTACCAGACTGGGATAAAGTCTAGTCGTACATGGGTCCTGGTGATGTTATACAACTGGTACCTAATGGTTATATTACCAGACTGGGATAAAGTCTAGTCTTACCTTGGTCCTGGTGAGGTGATATAACTGGTACTCAATGGTGAAGTTATGTTGCTACTTCTGTGTGATGACTTAGGTGGACTTGGGCTAGTAACTGCTGACCATAAACGTGTACTGGGCTGTAAGTGAAAGTATACACAATCATGTTATATTCATTTACAAATTGAATACTCATATTGTTCAGTACAATATATATTAGTTCTCTTGTAAAAGGTTTCACAATATTGGGCTCATCTTCTCCTTTCCTCGTCTGTGATTTATACAAAAACTATGACTTATTACCTCTGTGACCATTTCCTTGGAAAGTAACTCAACTTAATTTTGTTAAGAATTAGAGTGGGTATGTTACTGATTTGGAATCTTAAAACATTTTAAACTGTCTTGACCTTGTTCTCAGCTTTCTAAAATTTGGATATAAGATCTTATTTAAGAGACACTCATTGTTTTACAGAAAATAAGTACATGAACCAGTCCTTTTCAATATAACCCTGAAACCTAAAACAACAATAGTCTAGTTTCATTTGTCCCTTTGTTTAATTTTCAAAGATACTATATATACAGGTAAAGAACAGAATGAACTGTAAATAAAAATTGCTTATTTTACAGAACCATTTTTACAAACATGACCAATGGCTGCATGAATTTTGTTCTTCCCATCATCAGTTTAACTGACATTACAGTAACTGCACACATGATTCACACACAATTCATCTACTGATTCCTTTATGCTTAATATTGTGTTGTACTCTCAGATCTGTACTTTGTGTCTTTTTTGTTTGTGGGGATGTATAAATACCCTGCCACGTCCGGTCTGTGGTTTTGTTAGATGTTTTTCTGCATTGCATCGATCTGATGAGTTATAAGCCCTTTTCAACTAATTTTTATAGCTTGTTCTTATATAATTATGTTGTACCATTAAACCATATCCCCAGGTTAGGGAGAATGAATCGGCGTCAGCAAACTAGTTTAATCCCGCCACATTCTATTTGTGACTGTCCCAAACCAGGAGCCTGTAGTTCAGTGGTTGGGCCAAATAAAAGTATATGTGTGGTTCCAGTTACATCCTGAAGAAAAATAGGGTCGGTAGGTTGGCATTTTTTTTTTTTGGATTGTCAAAATCGGGAAAAAGATCGTGTGTTCACCGAGTCGGATTTCGGTGTTCACCATTTTCTATATAATGGTTGTAAAATAATCAGATATCGGAAATAAACACATTTATTCTAAAACCAGTTGTTGGCAAGATACGGGTTATGTTCTTCTCATATATTTTATGATGGTATGATACTAAACCCCTAGCGGGAGGGATTGTACCTGATTTTCATATGATGAAGACATAATCTTTCAATCAGTTTAATTGATGTCTGGAGCTGGCATGTCAGTAACTGCTAGTAGTCCTTTGTTAATTTATGTATCATTGTCATTTTGCTAAGTTTCTTTTTTCACCTATTCTGACATCGGACTCGGACTTCTTTTAAACTGAGTTTTACTGTGCGTATTGCTATGTGTTTCTTTATTCTACATTGGCTAGAGGTATAGGGGGAGGGTTGAGATCTCACAACACATGTTAAACCCCGCCGCATGTTTGCGCCTTTCCCAAGTCAGGAGCCTCTGGCCTTTGTTAGTCTGGTATGTTTTTTTTTAATTTTAGTTCTTTTATATGTTTTGGAGTTTAGTGTGACGTCCATTTTCACTGAACCAGTACACAATATTATTTAGGGGCCAGCTGAGGACCACCTCCGGGTGCGGGATTTTCTCGCTGCGTTGAAGACCCATTGGTGGCCTTCGGCTGTTATCTGCTCTTTGGTCGGGTTGTTGTCTCTTTGACATATTCCCCATTTCCATTCTCAATTTTATGTTACGTTTTTAGTTAATTTTGTTGCATTCTGTTAAGAATTTGTTGCATTTTAGCCGTAGTGGATACTTCTAATGGAAATTCAGATGACATAAGTCTGTGAATTTAATTATTGAAATTCACATTCCACAAAATGGGATTGTACGAAAATTATTATTTTTCAGAAATGGAAAATAAAAACTCTAGGGTAGGGGGTTTAAACTAGGGTCGGTCAGGTAACTGGAATCACTCATATACTTTTATTTGGCCTTGTCATTTGTTGCTGTATATCATATTTGTTTTTCGTTCATTGTTTTGTACATAAATCAAGCAGTTATCTTTCTCATTTAAATTGTTTTACATTTGTCATGTCTGGGCCTTTTATAGCTAACTATGAGGTATAAGTTTTGCTCATTGGTGAAGATTGTACAGTGACCTATAGTTAACTTCTATGTCTCTTGGTCTCTGGTGGAGAGATGTCTCATTGGCAATCATACCACATCTTCTTATTTTATATTGTAAGTTTTAATTTGATTTTTACTGGCTATATATACATGATATATATATTAAACCACATCCTAAAATCACATGTATGACAAATCATTTTTTTAAAAGACAACAACTAACAATGTAGTCATGATGGTAGTTGTTTCTATGGAATCCAAAACCAAATTCTAGCCTAAACAATATCATGTATATGCTGACATTTAAATGCACTTTTATTATAACAAACGATCAGGTGTAACTGTAAGTTTTAGGCAACTCCAAGTTTTTTTTCTCAGAAAAAATAGATCAGTGCCCAGTTGGATGCACCTTGGCACACTTACAAAAGGAATTATGACACCCTGACAATATTGAGTCAAGTAGACAGTCCTTTCCTGTGTATAAATTTGACTAGTGGCACTAGTGCTCTCTCTAAGGAGTCAAAATCTCGTCTTTTTCGTTTAGTTACATGTTATTTATCATGTTAAAACAATATTTATTTGTCTATGTTTTTCGTAATACTTTTGGTACTGGGTCATAACTTATACTACAGTAGGTAATCTGTAGAAAAGTGTCACTCTCTGTCATTTGTCTGTCTGCTGACTGAACAACCCAAAATCTTTAGTTAGTTATCTATAGGTTGCAAAAAATAACTCCCACTGGAGGTCAAGGATGATGGTTGCATTCTGATGTTACTGAAAACTGACTGGGCTTAGCCAAACATTCATTTTTGTTTAGGGGCCAGCTGAAGCCCGCCTCCGGGTGTGGTATTTTCTCGCTGTGTTGAAGACCCATTGGTGGCCTTCAGCTATTTTCTTCTCTTTGGTCAGGTTGTTGTCTCTTTGACACATTCCCCATTTCCATTCTCAATTTTAATCAATGTTTAATATCATGAAAATAGGATATTTACTGATACAGCATGTTGTGAGGTTTCACCCAGCAAAAAACCTGGCAGGAACTGTGATTGGTGGGGACTAGCTGGACTATTAGGAGATCCCATCATCATAGGACTGGATTCTCCTGCAAATATATATTGAAATGTAAAATGATAGAGGATAAATTATGTTAAATTTGTCTTTTTCTTAATGTCATAATAACTTAAATTATTTAAGTGATCTTGAACATGTTGAAATCACTTCAACTGACCGATTACCAGTAAGGGCTAATACTTATACAAGTCATGTTTTTTTACACTTAATATTTACCTGTATAAGCAAATTTGTTAGATTTTTGATTTTTTTCAAAGTTTGCGTAAATTGAAAAATCTCCCAAATACAAGTGTATTTTTTTTATGCCTTTAATTCTGAAGTTTTGGGAGATCAAAATATGACTTAACTCAAAAATTTTATGGTCATCTTAAATTTTTTTTTATCGTCATGATCATGGTTCAACCTTTGATCTCAAGAACTAAGCACAGAAATCTACTCAGCACAGTTATTAATAGTAACTGAGCAAAACCTTCAAAAATTGCTCCCTGGATGCTAGTAAATGAGCAGAATTTTAAAGATAACAGACAAATGATATTTTCATTGTCCATGAAATACTATTATGAATAGTAAAGAACTACTAATGACAGACAAAAATAATTTACCTGTAATTAAAAGTAAATAAAATAACACTTGTATAAATATTACCCTGACTGATTCTTTGTTTAAAATTTAAAATTTTCTAGAACTTTGTATAGAGAATTTATACAGTAAGGCACAATTCAATGAAATATACTCAAACACTATTCTTTTCAATTCACATACATAAGTTATCCTGGCAGTCAGGGGTACTACTTGTACAAGTAATTTTTATTTACTTGAAGAAGTAAATATTAATATACTTATATACGTAAATTTGTAGGATACTTATACAAGTGTATTTTATTTACTTGCATAGGTAACTTATTTTCTGGCCTAGTTATGTCCCTTAGACATTCAGATTTTTTTACTTATACAAGTAAAAAAGTCATCCTATCTTCTTTTCTTGAATTCTTAGAACGTCTTTGCTCTAACAGAATTTTGAATTGTCTGTCCTTTGCAAATGTCCTTACTAATCATTTAAGTGTAATTTCATGGACAATGAAAATCTCATTTGGGCCACAATTAAAAATATTTCAGTTTGCCCAAACCCGACCCATGATGACTGGGTGTGGGTAGGTAGGTAGGCAAATTCTTTTTTTTTATCAGAATTTGCATGAAAATATTAAAACAGTGTATCTTTTTTTTTCCGTCAAACCTTTGTAGAGACAATCAAAAGCCATGAATTTAAAACCTCTATAAATTAGTCTACTATATACGATTTGTATCCTGAGATGTTTATAACCCTGACAATTGCTAAATGTGTGAAAGGGCTGGAGGAATAATGAAGTGATTTTCAACAATTCTATCAAAACGATGTTTGTGTAAAAATAATATCAGCTGATTATGTAATGATTATATTTGTTTGCAGTTTTAAATCCTATATCTATTAAAATAGATTAAATGTCCTAAAATATTTATATGAATTATTATCTACCATCCATAGTTTGTGTCTTGTTTTGTTTTGAAAACAAATTTATATTTTACACTATCACACAGGTAAACTAATTTGGCTATAAATAGATCAAAGCATGTTCTGTAGCATCTCCAAACTAAAATCGTATTTGTTATAATTTTATTTCTTTAAATAATCAAGTTTAAATTTTTGAAAATAATCATTATTGCAAAAAATATAATTGCATAAAGTTAACGTTTTCTGAAGACTATTTATTTTTAGGTCATGGTTCTAGAGGCTTCCTCGCAAATTTGTATTAAATCCAATATGGCGTCCATAACATTTTGGTCCTCAATGCTCTTCAACTTCGTACTTTATTTTGGCCTTTTAGTCATTTTTTTATTCGAGCGTCACTGATTTTCTGACAAAAGTCAGATTTCTCTTGTCAAAAGGGATTTATATTTATAATGCAATAAATTATTCAGAAGGAGTTACATTCAGTTAACATTATAATTTGATTCTGTGAGCAATTATAGTACATGTAGTTTTATCAAATTCCCACAAACAGCAACGTACTGATCTTGTCAACTGAGACTTGTAAATTTTAACTATTTGAATAAAAGGGCATCTAATTCACATGATAAAGGAAGATTATAATTAAAGACAACAATTTATCAAGAAATAGTTGCTTTTTATTCAGTAAAAACAAAATCTTCTTGCAAGATTGTAAATTCGCAACTTCCGGATCCATTTCCTGTCAGAATAACATTGAAAATATTCGATTGCACATGGTTTTGAACAAATCTACCTGAATATTCTTATCCAATTTGCTGATATATTCTTTATCCGATATTCGATTACACTAGATCAAATTAACATTGAGCATATAGGTAAGGGTTTGGTAGTACAGACAACGACAGCGTAAAAACATTGTGCCATTTCACGTTTTACTTCTTTACATTCTTTAAATCAGAAGATAATCAAAGTGCTGGATAGCACCTGTGGAAAGTTTGCTACGGTAGATGTGTATTATTTCAAATAGGTTGTAGATGTGTATTATTCCAAATAAATTGTAGATGTGTATTCTTTCAAATATGTTTTTGATCACATGTTTTTCCAAAACCATTGTCTCATCAGCAATTATCATGAATCACTTTTTTCATATGTTTGTCATGTAAAATTTTGATTATTTCTATTGCAACCTTAAACTGTAGATTTAAAATAATCAAATATACAGAAAGCTCTGTTAATTTCTTTCTGTGCCCATCCCATGTAAAGGGCCTGTGATTTTAGTATTTTTATTGATTTAGGTCCTTCATATTTGTTTTTAGTAAATTGTATTATTACTAAATAGCAGTTAGTTTTCTTGTTTGAATTGTTCCACATTTTTATATCAGGGCCTTTTATAGCTTACTATATGGTATGATTTTTCTCTTTGTTGACGACCGTATGGTGACCTATAATTATTTGTATATCTTCCTCGTTTGAACTCTTTTGAATAGCTGGTTCATTTGCAAAATTACCACATCTCCTAATTTAAATAAGACAGCAAACTTAAATCAATACAACTGTAATGAAAGTGAATTTATATTAAAGGCTTTAATCAACAATGGCAATATGTAGACAGGAATAAAAGTTACTATACACTAGATTCGTAGAGGTACTTTATTTTATAACCATGTAGTACATTTTAGTTGCTGCTGTGAAATTAAGCATTGAGGCAATGACATTTTGAGATTTTTGGTTTTCAGCCATTCATTTGATATTATATTTGCCTCTGTGTTGAGTTGACACATTGTAAACAAGAAATAATTGTAACAGGATGATTTGATTTGTTTTTTGTCCCATACAAGAATATATATGGTTTAGGGTGGGGATCTCGACCGTTAACAAGTTCTCAAAAGAAGGGCTGGGAGTGACCGCAGGAACTCGACTTTATTTCATTTGATTTGTTTTATTGTCCAATACAAGAATATAAATGGTTCAGGGTGGGGATCTCGACTGTTTACAAGTTTTCATAAAGAAGGGGTGGGGTAACCCCTATGTACAAGAATATATATGGTTTAGGGATGGGGATCTCGACCGTTTACAAGTTAAAAGCACATTCTCAAATTCAAGGAGAGTGGGGTGACACCAAGGACTCACCCTATATTTTATTTGATTTGTTTTATTGTCCCATACAAGAATATCTATGGTTAAGGGGTGGGGACCTCGACTGTTTACAAGTTCTCAAACAGGAGGGGTGCGGTGACCCTGGGGACTCCTCCAATATTTCATTTGATTTGTTTTATTGTCCCATACAAAAATATATATGGTTTAGGTGTGGAGATCTCGACCGTTTACAACTTAAAAGCACATTCTCAAATTCAAGGAGGGTGGGAGTGACCCCAGGAACTACCCCAATATTTCATTTCATTTGTTTTATTGTCCCATACAAGAATATATATGGTTTAGGGCTGGGGATCTCGATCGTTAACAAGTTCTTAAAAGGAGGGGTGGGAGTGACCCCAGGGACTCGACTTTTATTTCATTTGATTTGTTTTATTGTCCCATACAAGAATATATAAGGTTCAGAGTGGGGATCTCGACTGTTTACAAGTTTTCATAAAGAAGGGGTGGGGTAACCCTGGTGGACTTCCCTATATTTCATTTGATTTGTTTTATTGTTCCATACAAGAAAATATATGGTTTAGGGTGGGGATCTCGACCGTTAACAAGTTCTCAAAAGGAGGGGTGTGAGTGACCCCAGGGACTCGACTTTTATTTCATTTGATTTGTTTTATTGTCCCATACAAGAATATAAATGGTTCAGGGTGGGGATCTCGACTGTTTACAAGTTTACATAAAGAAGGGATGGGGTATCCCCGTGCACTTCTCCTATTCATTTGATTTGTTTTATTGTCCCATACAAGAATATATATGGTTTAGGAGTGGGGATCTCGACCGTTTACAAGTTCTAAAACAGGAGTGGGTGCGTAACCATTGGGACCCCCAATATTTCGTTGATTTGTTTTATTGTCCCTTACAAGAATATGTATATGGTTTGGGGTGGGGATCTCGACCATTTACAAGTTAAAAGCCCATTCTCAAATACAAGGAGGGTGGGGTGACACCAAGGACCCACCCTATATTTCATTTGATTTGTTTTTTGTCCCATACAAGAATATATATGGTTTAGGGGTGGGGATCTCGACCGTTAACAAGTTCTCAAAAGAAGGGCTGGGAGTGACCGCAGGGAACTCGACTTTATTTCATTTGATTTGTTTTATTGTCCAATACAAGAATATAAATGGTTCAGGGTGGGGATCTCGACTGTTTACAAGTTTTCATAAAGAAGGGGTGGGGTAACCCTATGTACAAGAATATATATGGTTTAGGGATGGGGATCTCGACCGTTTACAAGTTAAAAGCACATTCTCAAATTCAAGGAGAGTGGGGTGACACCAAGGACTCACCCTATATTTTATTTGATTTGTTTTATTGTCCCATACAAGAATATCTATGGTTAAGGGGTGGGGACCTCGACTGTTTACAAGTTCTCAAACAGGAGGGGTGCGGTGACCCTGGGGACTCCTCCAATATTTCATTTGATTTGTTTTATTGTCCCATACAAAAATATATATGGTTTAGGTGTGGAGATCTCGACCGTTTACAACTTAAAAGCACATTCTCAAATTCAAGGAGGGTGGGGGTGACCCCCAGGGACTACCCCAATATTTCATTTCATTTGTTTTATTGTCCCATACAAGAATATATATGGTTTAGGGGTGGGGATCTCGATCGTTAACAAGTTCTTAAAAGGAGGGGTGGGAGTGACCCCAGGGACTCGACTTTTATTTCATTTGATTTGTTTTATTGTCCCATACAAGAATATATAAGGTTCAGAGTGGGGATCTCGACTGTTTACAAGTTTTCATAAAGAAGGGGTGGGGTAACCCTGGTGGACTTCCCTATATTTCATTTGATTTGTTTTATTGTTCCATACAAGAAAATATATGGTTTAGGGGTGGGGATCTCGACCGTTAACAAGTTCTCAAAAGGAGGGGTGTGAGTGACCCCAGGGACTCGACTTTTATTTCATTTGATTTGTTTTATTGTCCCATACAAGAATATAAATGGTTCAGGGTGGGGATCTCGACTGTTTACAAGTTTACATAAAGAAGGGATGGGGTATCCCCGTGCACTTCTCCTATTCATTTGATTTGTTTTATTGTCCCATACAAGAATATATATGGTTTAGGGTGGGGATCTCGACCGTTTACAAGTTCTAAAACAGGAGTGGGTGCGGTAACCATTGGGACCCCCAATATTTCGTTTGATTTGTTTTATTGTCCCTTACAAGAATATGTATATGGTTTGGGGTGGGGATCTCGACCATTTACAAGTTAAAAGCCCATTCTCAAATACAAGGAGGGTGGGGTGACACCAAGGACCCACCCTATATTTCATTTGATTTGTTTTATTGTCCCATACAAGAATATATATGGTTTAGGGGTGGGGACGTCGACCGTTTACAAGTTCTCCAACAGGAAGGGTGCGGTGATCCTGGGGACTCCCCAATATTTCGTTTGATTTGTTTTATTGTCCCTTACAAGAATATATATGGTTTGGGGTGGGGATCTCGACCGTTTACAAGTTAAAAGCCCATTCTCAAATACAAGGAGGGTGGGGTGACACCAAGGACCCACCCTATATTTCATTTGATTTGTTTCAATGTCCCTTACAAGAATATATATGGTTTAAGGGTGGGGATCTCGACCGCTTACAAGTTCAAAGCACATTTTCAAATTCAAGGAGAGTGGGTCGATCCCAGGGACTCCCTAATATTTCAATTGATTTGTTTTATTGTCCCATACAAGAATATATATGGTTTAGGGTCGGGATCTCGACTGTTTACAAGATCAAAGCACATTCTCAAATTCAAGGAGAGTGGGGTCGACCCCAGGGACTCCCTAATATTTCAATTGATTTGTTTTATTGTCCCATACAAGAATATATATGGTTTAGGGTGGGGATCTCGACTGTTTACAAGATCAAAGCACATTCTCAAATTCAAGGAGAGTGGGTCGACCCCAGGGACTCCCCTAATATTTCAATTGATTTGTTTTATTGTCCCATACAAGAATATATATGGTTTAGGGAGGGATCTCAACTGTTTACAAGATCAAAGCATTCTCAAATTGAAGGGGTGGGGTGACCCCCAGGACTCACCCTATATCTATTTGATTTGTTTTATTGTCCTGTGATCATTACTGAAGACCGTGTGTGTCTATCACTTACTGTTTCATGTGTTTTCAAGTTATAGTCATTTGAAAATTAAAAAAAATAAAATCCCATAGGGTTCTATAGTAATTATAGTCCAATTTTGTGAGGCAGATTATATGTTATAGGCCGAGTTTGTTATGGGCCTAGAAAACGGTATTTATTTTCTCTTCAATCGGAGGACAGGGGAGACCCTGCCACGGGATTATTGAACTCCGTCGGAAGGTTCACATATATGGATTAAACGCATGTCTGGGGAATCCGTAGGAAAACATACAGGTAACGTAAACATACAAAATGGCTGACAGTTCAAAGTATGCATAATTTATAGAGGTCACACCTAATACCATTTACAAACGAAAAATTGAAAAGATTACAAAATTCTTAACAATAAGAATTCTTTAATTTCATTAATGTAAAGAATAACAACACACACTTGAAATAAATATCGGGCCCTCTTAATTTTCAATGAATTAAAAGTAGAAACTGCAGCCTCGTGTTGATGTGTATTGATTTTATCTTCCGCAGGGCAGATCCGCAAGTAGTGTTTGTGATACCCATTTTCAAAATTTTCAAAATGAAGTTGGATTCATTTTTGAATAGTCGGAGAACATTTAGTCCATTTCAATTCAAGCTGTAAGCTTAGCAAAATAGAAGCAACTCTAAATTTCAAAAGCATTTTCCTATATAAATTAGTATTCAAACTATAGTACTACATTATCTAGTAGTAGAACACACATCCTATAGTAAGATAGTCTGTCCAACTTCGGTTTGAGGTCGATGCCATAGGAAAGTTTATTGCTATAGCAAGCTATAGCAAACTTTCCAAAACAGAGAACATCGAATATCGATTAATTGCGTCTCTTACATGCTTTCTTTTAATCTTATTCACAATTACTTTCAAACGCAAAGACGACAAACATTAAGTTGTTTACGATGACGGAGCGGACACGAAAAATATCTGAAAAAAAATTCTTAAAAAATACGGCCAAAAAAGAATTTGAGTCGGCGGGTTTTTGGGTCGGTCGCGTTTGGGCAAACATACAATCTTTTTATTTTGGCCTTGTCTGTTATCTTCAGAACACTGCTCATTTACAAGCCCCCAAGGAGCAAATTTTTAAGGCCTTGCACAAATACTTTAGATCTTTGCGCAATCAGTTTCTTTGTTGAATTAATGAGATGAAACATTGAACTCTTATCAAAAATTATGAGCTAATCTGAGAAAAATTGTTTAAGGCATGATTTTACATTTCAAAACTTGAAAATTTTTGTGGGATTGTAAGAAAAATTTACTTATACAAGTAAATTTTTGAGAAAATTAAGGGGAGATTATTCAAACATTATAATTAACTTATATAAGTATATTTTATTTACTTCTTCAAGTAAATAAAGATTACTTGTACAAGTAGTACCCCTGACTGCCTGGTTACAACTTTAAGCCACGAATCAACATGGTCAAAGACAGCTTCAAAGTTAGTAGTGCTAAACTATTATTGTCAAATGTTGTTTGAACAAGGATGTTGGAATTCTAATGAAATCTTCTTTGGTTCAGTCAGTTACTGAGTTAGAGCATGGCCTTTAGATCCTGAAGTTTTGGGTTAGAATTCAATTGTACCATCAATGTACATGATGTATTTTCACAATAATGACAATGCAAGCAATTACATGTACATGTTCTACAGACACATACAAGTGTCTTTGAGTGGCTGGCAGTTCAATAAATATGGTCATAAGGTATGACCAGGTCAATAGGAATGAGCACGACATGTACATGATGTAAGGAACTAGCCAATATGGTTTACAAGTAAAAAACTTGGTAAGGACAGGACCTAATCTAGATTTTGGGAAGGAGAAGTGAAATTTCATTACCGTTTTGGTTGTGTTGTGTTTTCATGCTGATCTATGACATATACATTAAGAAAATTGTTTTATAATACTGTATATACAATACATGTATGTACGGAAAACCCTAAATAAAATGGTATTTACAATGTAGTTATATTATTATTATTAATACTGTCAATTTGAATTTAAGTTTAGACAAAGTTATGGCCTGTGGGGTTGTCCAGTAGTGGACCTGTGGCTGTGAGCTGCTCAGATGGATGGTTTGCATCGTAAATAAGAAAAAGGGAAAGGTGTTGTATATTTGCCATTTGGAGATTTAAATAGTCTTATTAGTTTTGTTAGGGAAGATATTCTTTAGCCTAGTTGGTTCCAGTGCTGCTTTTAGATCATGAGGTTGCAGGTTGTCCATCAGGAACCATCCATGCACGGAGCATCTTTTTACCACAGAACACCCAAAATATACCACATAACTACACAAAATCCATGTATTTTCACATTTCAATGAATAATTTCATGAAAATGATCACGATTTCTCGAACAAAAACGAACAACACAAATGTGCTTCAGTTTTCTGTGTGATTATGATAACTAAATTAATTATGCGTTTTATTTGTTTGATGACCATACACATTATACATGTCCTTGCAAGGGGTCTGTAGAGTGTACTACTGTGTAGTGTGCCAAAAAACTGCATTGTTGATTCAGCCACAAATTATGACAGTGCAGTAGTGATATCTGTTTATAGCGTATCAGAAATTAAAAAGTCTGTGTTTTTTTTACCATAACCGTCAAAAGTATGACTCATCATTTTCCTCCTTATTAACTAGCAATCAAAAAAATAAATAAAGTTATTTTCTTTTGAACTTTCAATTTTCGATCAGAAATGTGTGCGCATGCGGAAAAAATCCAAAAAAATCATGTCGGTTTGGAGAAGCAATTTTATCCGGATTATTTTCTGTACATATGTGATCATATGTCTGCCACGCCTTAACCACATGTATTCTATTTTCCTAGTTTATCTAACCATGGAAGTATTATATTGACAATATAATACTTCCATGCATAAACTAAGATTTATCGACTAATTAACGATAATCTTACGTGTCGTATAGGGACTTATCATTTTTTTACCTGGGAGGGGGAAAAGGGGGATTGGGGCTGGTCATTTTTAATTTAAACATATAAAATGTTCTTGACCCCCCCCATAATATTTCACTATTTTTATTCCCCCCCTTAAAAACATTTTTAAAAGATATAAATGAAACAGATATAAGCTTTCCAAAAAGCTTGTCTGACTTGAGCATCATTTTTTTTTTTATGATAGATCTAATCTAATCTAAATTATTTTCAAAACAACTGCCATATTTGTATACAAGCGTGAGTTTTTAAGGGTCGGATTAAGGATGGGACAAGTTGAACGGTGTTCCCAACTGAGGTAACAGTCCACTGACAGGAAGACATTTCACCATAGCCGAACCATACGCAGCTATATCAGTCACGGCAAGGCTCGACACCTCTTTCGCTACAGATCATGTGTTAAGGATCAATACGTTCTTACATTAAGTTATGTGCACTTAATCTCTATACTAGGTGAGATATGTAGATAAAATTTTGTAAACTACTAATATTGGAAAAAAAATCAAATGTCCAAAATCATTTGCATTGGTGTTCATTAGGCTAACAATTTAATTTGACACACAGAAAATTAAAAAAAAAATCGATGTATTTTACTACTCATATATTTATAAAAAAAATAATCAATAAATATTAAGAAGCTGGAAATATTGATATCAATTTATTTGTTTTCATTATTATTGTTATGATAATTTATTCAGTGTTGTGATAGAATGTTTTTCCCGGGGACAAAATATGTCTATATTACTTTAAAACTATGGAAATAACTTTGTACATGGGAGATTTATAACAACTATTGGTAGTTTGGTTTGGCATACGTTTCTTGTACGTGTATTACCTGAATAATTGCGTACTGAAGATTTGCATGTACCTGTTTGTAATTTATCAGGCTTAACTACTAATCTCTCCCTTTTTGATTTTAAATACGAATGTTATCAATGTATAGCATCGAAAAAAAAACTACTATAAATATTAACACCGACAAAACAGACAAAGTTGTCAATTGACCAAAACTCACCAGCCTTAAGTAAAGAAATCAGCCGATGTTTTGGATTTGTCAGCTGTTTTCGTCGCTTTATTAATCCATACCTTCGCATGATCAGAAAGCCACTAACAAAATTCATGCCGAATAGAACTACAAGAATATTTTTTTTTTAAACATGAGCAGAGACCATAGCAGTGATGTCGAGAATTAGACAAAGCTGCTAAGACACATAAGTAGCGGTTTGTATCAGCAACCATACAACCAAGAGTTAGATTAGTTTTATTGATATTAAAGAAATTTCTTGGTATTCCTAAACGGAAGATTTTATACACACAGAAAAAGAAGTATACTTAACAACAAAATTATTTTCATTTACCTGTGTATAATATGACGCAGGATTTTTTCAAAAGTGATGATTTTCTAAATATTGTTTAACATTTGACAGTGGTATCATACTTTAACTTTGTTTAAACCTGTTTATTTACTTTTGACCTTAATTATTTAACCCTTATAATTTTTATTAACTATGTATTTGCATTCTGGTATCACAGATCAAATTAATTCGATCATTGTGTGTTAATTTACGTTTTTTGATTGAGTTAAGCCTTCCAATTGATATTTTATAGTGTGTCTTTCTATGTTGCGATGTTATACTATTGTTTCAGAAAAGGGAGAAGGTTTGGTACCATTAAAACGTTTAATCCCGCTGCAAATGTTTGCACCTGTCCTAAGTCAGAAATCTGATGTACAGTAGTTGTCGTCTGTTTATGTCAGTAGTTTATACGTGTTTCTCGTTTCTCGTTTTTATATAGATTAGACCGTTGGTTTTCCCGTTTGAATGGTTTTACACTAGTAATTTTTGGGGCCCTTTATAGCTTGCTGTTCGGTGTGACCCAATGCTCCGTGTTGAAGGCCGTACCTTGACCTATAATGGTTTACTTTTATAAATTGTTACTTGGATGAAGAGTTGTATCATTGGCACTCATACCACATCTTCCTATATCTATGGCTGTTTCTGCTCTTTCGTACGGTTGTTGTCTCTTTGGCGTATTCCCCGTTTCCATTCTCAATTTTATGGATATGCCATCAGTTATCTTCCCTACGAGATATATACAGGAGCATCAGGAATATGACATGGAGCTGTGTAGTCTGAGAAACTATATCCACCACACGCTGGAATGGATCACCTTGAAGTGGGCTGTTAATGGAGTAGTTCAGAGTCAAGGTCTTAATTAGCTAGACAGCAACTTCACAGTTATGACTGCATGACAACAACCTCATGACATATTGTTCAGTGACCAAAGCCAAACTCGATGCCACCGGTCACAAATGATTGAACAGCCTTGCAGACTTGAAGATCGACATCATATATCGACATGGAAAAAGGAATGGAAACGCAGATTGACTTAGTCGGAATAACTAGAATTACCCAGATGACGAGGAGGAGGAGATGGAATACCCAGATGACGAGGAGGAGAAGGAATACCCAGATGACGACGAATAAGAGAAGGAATACCCAGCTGAAGATATCATCGACTGGAAACAGGCACAAGCCATGTTTTCCTGATAGCATGCACCATTTGTGAGATAAATCAAAGATGAAAGGAAACCTACAGCAACAGATGTTAGACCATCAGCACTCCAACGACAGTTCCAACAGCTGCTTCATCACAAAGATGGTGTACTTTACAGAAGATTACTTTTATCACATCTGTTTTCTTAAATGTTCACCCTAAACTGTAAAGGAAATATATGTAATAAAAGGAAATTATTTGTGACTTTTTGTCCTAACAGGTGACTTTCTGTCCGCTTATTATATCAAATTGTCGTCCCCTATAAGTCCAAAGGGGAATTCAAATACACAGGGGGGAATGGGGTCATGAATATTATCTTCAATTGATTGATTGATTGGTGTTTTTATGCCACTTTCGGCACTAATGCGCTATTCGCCGCGGTCATTTTTTATTGGTGGACGAAGCCGGAGTGCCCGGAGAGAACCAATTTTAAATTCAAGGTTTTAAAAGTAATCGTTTGGTCCATTTGACATGAGTTGGAAAGGTAAAAAAATAGTATATCCCTTAACATAATATTGTCCTCGAGACTTTCCTATAATTTTGATATAATTAAATTTTGTCCCGAAAGTAGTAGTACTGTAAATATCAGTTTGATTAATTTGATAATTTATTGTTCTAATGAGGGCCTCGGTGGCCGAATAGTCACTGTAATCACTAGCCAGTCAACACTGAGGTTGTGAGTTCGAACCCCGCTTGTGCGGGTGCACTCGCTAGGATTAGTTTTCCTATCGAAGGTCGGTGGTTTCACACCATTTGGCCGCCACGAAATAGCCCAAAAGCGGTGCTAAAAGTTAAAAACACATATAAATAAATAAATATTGTAATGAAATTCACTACACAATAACGGCTTTATTACAATTTAGTGAATTACAGTCGGCACATATATACAATCAACAATAAAACACGAGCTTAAGAAAGCTCTTACATTAGGTAGCATATATATACTTAAAAAAAAACATCACATGCAATACAACAAGGTTTCAAATAAGACAAGTTCACATTAGCATAAAAATGCAAGCCCATATAATTTTAAATAACATTAAACCCATATAGGCACTTTTAAAATGTCACATAAGCACATACATAACAATTTAAACAATTGGTGGAGAGTTGTTCAATTGGCAATTATACCACACCTTCTTATTTTTATAAAGCAATGAGGTTATGGCAATTTTTAATTCACATCAAGCACTATTATTAGCATAAAGCAAGGATTGTAGCCAATAAACATGTATACTAAAGCAGGTAGCAAACTTTGAGGCAGAAAAGGTAGAAAGCAGGAACATGAGACGACAAGGTTGTTTTTTTTTTATTTATTTACAGGATCTACAGAAACAATTTTGTCCAACACACCAGCTAAAAATATAATTGTTTAACTAGTCAAATGAGGTCATATTTCTGGCCTCATTTGGCAGTGTATTACAAAGTCGTGCTATAGATCTTGGTTTGTGCACAATTCGAATATATAAAATTATATATGAATTATGTTTTTTAATACACTAAGATCAAATAAGTTTTATTTCAAGTCGGCAAGTTAAAAACCAATATAACATAAGCTCTGTGTGGACTTTTGAACCGATACACATAATAGATTAAAGACATGCATATTACATCGGCGCGGGACGTTTGCGCTTTTTGACAGGACATTTGCGCTATTTTAATGGACATTTGCGCTTTAATTTTTATGACATTTGCGCCTTTTAAAACAGGACATTTACGCTTTTTCAATAGGACATTTGCGCTTTTTAAAGTAGGAAATTTGCAATTTATCACAAACAATATAGTAAATGTTTCTGGGTAAACGTTTGCGCTTTATCAACATAACACTTGAGTTATCATGGGTTGATGGAAATAAATTCCTTACTCTTTTCAAAAGTCAACATGTACAGCATCTTGTTATATCTATATACAACAGGTGGTTTAAAAATCAAATTTCGGTCTCACAAATTGATGGGTTTTACTCATTGTTGAAGGCCGTACTGTGACCTATAGTTGTAAATTTCTGTGTCATTTGGTCCGTCTTGTGGACAGTTGTCTCACTGGCAATCATACCACATCTTCTTATTTTATATTAGATGAACTATGGTGGTACAGTTCCTCGGACTATTCGTGCAACGGAATGGACACAAGAGGAATATACTTTTTTCAATTTTAAATCCACGAATTATAAAGCTACTTGAAGAATTTAGGCCTAATTTCGATATTTCGTCAATAAAAGTTTCGTTTTCTCTATCGTTTACCCAAAAACTTGAATATACTATATTTTTTTTATTATATGTCTTGTTTACCCGAATATTTTTTTTTCTGATTTTTCGTTTGTTCGGAAGAATTTTCAAAGAATATGTGAACATCTTTACGTGACTTTTTGTAAATTTGTTAAGATTACAGGTAAACTTTCATGGGTAAAAATCGCAAATGTCCTGTCAATTTTGTTCAGGTGTATCAAAGTTTAAAGCGCAAATGTCCTTTCGAGTTACAGGTAAAAAAGCGCAAACGTCCTGCGCCTTATTAAATACAGTGCGTCCAGACACAATAAGACAACACACGACGTAAAATAGTTTACACAATTGTCACAAAAATGAATTTGGCGAAGAAAAATATTGATTAAAAAACATACCTGGAAAATCAAGGAGTGCATTTGCAAAATTAATGTTAGAAGTGGTGCTGCTCCTTTGAAAATTGAGACTGAAAAGTATGAAGGTCTTTTAGTTGAAAATCGAATTTATTTTAACAACACTTGTAATGGAAATCTTTTAACGGAAGATGAAAACATGTTTTGATGAATTGTCCAGTGTATGGAGATTTGCGTTGTTATTTGTTTTACCAAGTATCTCTATGTAATGTTAATTTTATGCATTTGTCTGATGACGATAAATTTATATTCTTATTCACAGATGAAAATATGTACTTTTATCGTGTCAGTTTATACTGCAAAAATCTGCAATGACATTTCAATTATTTTATATTGCTAATTTAAGTGTACATGATGGCTCTTGTATGTTTTATGATTATGTTTTATTAACTATTTGTATGTTTTATAAAATGAAGAGGTGAGACTTGAATAAAATATTGTCTTGTCTTGTCTTGTCTGTCATAAACAAGGGTAATCAGCCAGCATAAAAGAATATACAATTAAATTAAGCAAGTACATGTTGTAGCAACTAAAACGATAACTGGAGCAATTATTAATTGTTCCCCAGAAAAATGCAAAGAAAGCGGACAGTAACTAAAATTTTCCATAATAAAAGAATGATAAATGGCTGAGACTACTATAACACATATTAGTCTGAGTAAATGGTTAGTTTTTTTATGTTTTCCTATCCACTTTAGTACGTTCGATTGCTTTGCAGACTTTTCAGAAATATTTTTGTATATTTAATTGTATATTAAAGCATATCTATGATTCAAGTTTAGGTTAAACATAGGCGACGAAACATCCACACATCACCAGATCATTTGACGTTCTGACATCTGATTAGTAATAAATGATAAAAGAAAATTGGATAGCTCCAGTTCATGTAACTGATTTTATTAAATGATTGACAAATAATAAATACAGAAAAAAGACACAAGCTTAATAAAGATCGTGATAAGGAAAATGTAAGTTTTGTGAATGAAATTAAAGTAGATCCTGACATGATGTACCGACGCATGGGAAGTTGCATACAGCAAATCTAGTGATATTGACAATAATCAGTACGTACAGATCAAAGAAACCAGTACTGATAATTGAAATAAAAATTTTAAAGATTTTGCATTGTTATCAAATCGGTACATGTATTATTGTATGCAGGCAATTGGGGAAGACAGATCTCCTTATTTAATATTTAATGTCAATATATACTTTAATTTAAAATGGGGGTTTGTCAATGACACACAATTATAATGCAGGCTTACAGACCTCATATGGAGCATCTTGATAAAGTGCAGTCACCAATCCGAATTGTAGAGTGTATGTCTGTGATATCATTTCAGCAGGCTGTGGCGTTAAGCTATATACTTTCTGACAGTTACTCCAAACACTCTTTGATACAATAAATTATTGTATGTTACTGTTTCGTAGTATTTGTACTTTTGTAATCTATCACAATAGTCACCAGTTTTGAATTTATGCGCTTTTCAAATATATTTTTAATATAAAAAATAAACAAACACAAAATATTCGTCAAAAGATAAGACTTTTCAGTTGAGCGATTAAACATAAGTCTCCTGGTCAAATATGTGTAAAAAAACACATACCAATGCCAAGATGTCAGCATTCAAACAAAACGGCCATCGGATTTCACAGAAACAGATGCCAGCATCCAAAAAAGACGGGTGCCAGCATCCAAAGAAGACGGATGCCAGCATCTAAAAGAAACAGATGCCAGCATCCAAACAAAACGGATGTCAGCATCCAAAAGAAACGGATGCCAGCATCCAAAGAAGACGGATGCCAACATCCAAAGAATAGGATGCCAGCATCCAAAAGAAGTGCTTTATTCGATTTAATGAAATATTCGTTTTCGTAGTTAGATAGTACGTTTTTGTCTTATCTTGCTAATAATTTATATAGGTTAACAGTCTTACCTGAAAATTCAAACACATTGCCGACCTAGAACTAAAGCCGGAAGTAAGATATGAAGGTTACTGTCGAAAAGAATATTAATATCTTACCAAAACGGACAGAAACCTCGCTACATTTAAATGGCAGCAGCACAAGGAACATACAACCCCTTACTTTCTAGTAATATGACAGTCTGGAATGATTGTTACACTCAGAACTTTTATCGTTTATTTTCAATTTTACATGGCATGTTCAATGATGTTGACATGTTGTGTAATATGAGGCAGGTGTTACCTGTGAAAGAGGACGAAGTCAGAAAACCTTTAGAATCCCGTTAAGGTGGTATGGGAGTATGAATTAAAATTTATAGAATTTTTTCATACCATAGGCGGATCTTGGGTGGGGGATGGGAAAATTTGGTTGATCATAAATGGAATCATTGAAGCATGACTGGAGCGGCCCCTTAATAGGTCAGCCAGTGCTCCCATCCCCTTATGAAAAGTTCTGGATCCGCCACTGCATGTTTGCTTAAATGTAGTATATATTGTGATATGTTCAAAATATAATAAAAAATGATAGGTTACCGAGCATTTTCTGAAGCTACAGGTTGTGACAAAATTACACATTTTGTATGGATTATACAGGAAAAACATCATTAATTATGCGATTAGAAGCTACATGTAAACTGAATGATAAAATTGTAAAATAAATACGAAGACAACTTTTGGAAAATGCTTTGAGAATATTATAAGAAAAGATAGGGTCACTGTACAATTTTTCGGCTAAAATATAAAATAGCAAAATTTAATTTAAATTCCTTCAGAAAATTTCAGAGTTGCCTCACCTTCAATTCATAAGATTTATATTTAAAAATGGATACCTTTTCATATATTGCGTATGTGAAAATGTAACCTTTTCCCATATTGTTTGGGTTTCATGTGGTGTGTAATGAAGGAGTGGAATACCAAAATGTCAAAAATGAAAACTTGGTTGATGAAAACACAGCAGGGAACACCAAGAACGGTGACAGACGAAGAAGTTATGGGAACTGTATTGAATTTATCATATTTTTCTGATATTTTCCGACCATTACACATATTTTCAAGCTTGAAAAGGTGACCAATTCCAGCGGCACATCATATCACCTTGTATACAGGAAGTGCCACTAGTAATCTCCTTTATATGGAAAATGTGGAAGGTGATATACGATACTATTAAATATGGATGCCTTGGAGACATGTCAGACACACCAATACAATAGACAATAACACTATTGAAGCTAGTAAAACTTGAACAGTTCTATGCTTTCGAATGGCAACTATTCAATGTCTCAAATAGCTTATAACAGTTGTCTTCTTAAAACGTACAGGAAAAAGTAAAATTAACTGACTGCTAAAAAAAAAAAAAAAAAAACACACAAACAAACAAACATGTCGAGGCCTTTAGTTTTCTCGTTTGAATTGTTTTGCATTTGCAATTTCAAGGCCTTTTATAGCCAACTATACTGTATGGGTTTTCTCTATTTAGAAGGCCTATAATTGTGTATATCCACTTCATTTGATCTTTGGTTGATAAAAATTTAAAAGAAGGTGTCGATGATTGCCAATTCAACAATTCTCCATAAGAAATCAAATGCCACAGAAATTAACAGCTATATGTCATCGTACGGCCTTCAACAATAAGCAAAGTCCATACTGCACAGTCAGCTATAAAAGGCCCCAAAATTACAAATGTAAAACAATTTAAAGGAGAAAACTAACGGCCTAATTGATGTACAAAAATGAACGAAAACACATATCATGTAACACAGCAACAAACGACAGCCACTGAATTACAGGCTCCTGACTTGGGACAGGCATATACATAAAGTTGTCTCAATTGCAATTACACCACATCTTCTAATTTTTATAAACATCTGAAAACATCACACCATAAAACAGTATAGAAATGGGCTTAAGTCATATAAGTGTTACAGTTTCAGCTTCTATATACATAGAGTAGAAACACTCTAACAGTGGTCATGAAAATCTCTTATTTTCTTGCTTCGGACTTTAAACTCTGATTGAAGGTTGTAAATTCAATATACATCATATCTCATTGGGATGCATGACCTTTGAGCAATGGGTTTGCAAGTGGCTACTGTGAATGTAGAAGGTGATAACATAAAACATTGGTTTAAATTTATGTGACAAGGTAAACGTTGCTAGAAATAATCATTTTCATTGTTTCTTCATCATGTTTACTGCATCGCACATAATACAAATTTCTCACTTCTTGCTAATAGATCTGGTGATGTGAAGTTGATTTCTATTTTTCTTCTCATTGTATCATTTTCCTTTTTTTACTCTTTTGTGATGGTAAGCCATCATGCATGTTATTGTATATATAAAACAAAAGTTGTGTCAATTTTGCTCAATACCTCAGTGTAACATGTAGGTACATTATGAAGATATGCGGTTGTAAATGACACATTCTATGTAGAATGATTTTATAATTTTGAATAAGAAAATATATTTCAATTGTCATTATTAAAATTCAGCTTCGTTTCGTGTCACTTCTTTTTCTTTTGGCAGTAAGTTTGTCACTAATAAAATTATTGAAATATATGATAAAGAAGAGTTGTTCTGCGAGTTCATTTTTGAAATTATTTATTAAAAGGTATGATTTAAAACTAAAAGATGTATTTTTTTGTTAATTGTCTGCGTTTAATTTTTTTATGTCATACAATGCTTATTTCTTATTCCTTGAAAGTTGTTTTGTATTTTTTATAAAAGGTAATTAAAAGGGTCTATATTCTTCATATTTGAGGGACTCATTTTCTTTAAATTTGAGTGCCCCATTATTTTCTATTTTGACTTTTTGCCATATTTTTCTTTATTCATAATTTGTTTGCTATTTTTCTGCACATTTTGTCGATTCTTTAAAACCCCACGCAGACCCTCATCTACGAGTGGACTTTGTATCTAAGTTTTAAAACACATTTAAATAAATAAAAGAACGATTTTAAGTTAAATTTCCTGAAGATTATACACATGAAAGTGAGATTACTAGTTTTTAAAGAAGCACGTATGTCGGGGATAACAAAAACATTCAAATTCGATTTATTATGGATCTTTGTATAGATACAAGTCTGTCTGATTGATATGCGGTAAGTTTCCAAAAGAGCTCACTATCATAGGAATAATCTAACTTCAGAATCTGTTGAAAAAGAACGGAAATACCGCAACGCTTCCGATGTTGGTTCTATTGTTAAGACATTATGTTGTGACGTCATTTGCAATGTAAACAAAGAAACGCTATTGTCAGGTAACGTTTTTTCATATCAAAATCTGAATTAAAAGAATGTATATTTAAATGGTTAAAAACTGAAAACTCTGCTATTTTCATGTAAACGAAAAGACGTGTTGCTATGAAGCATCGAGTTGTTAAGGAACAGATCTGTTCCAAAACCAACGTGTCACAATGATCCTTAATCATAGCGATCACCATTATATGACTTCATACAACTTTGAATCTGCATGTCTTCTTGTTAAAAGTATAACGAAAAACAACAACATTAAAGCAAAGTCAACCATGAATTATAAAAGGACATTATAAGAATACAAATGTTATTGTTATTGTGTTGTCGTCCATACTCTTTCCGTAATCATACATATTAATTTTCGGAAATCGTATGACATATATTGCAGCGTCCGCCAGGGAAAATGCAACTGTTTGAAAAGTTCAAAAACGTTTACGATTATGATTTTATTAGTATATTGATTTTTATTTTAATTTTAGTAGTTTTGTTGATTTGCTTACTGATGTAAGGTACGTCCCCATAACATTTTACTCAAATCCCGAGCAAAAACGATACGGAAAAGATTTCTGCAGATGCGGAAAATAAAAAGTCTGAAAAAAAGTTAAAAAGTTAACGATTTTGAGTTCATTAGTACAATGAAAATTTCGGAAATTTTCCGATTTTTTTTTTTTTTTTTTTATTTTCTTTTTTCATTGTTATAGGGGACTTCGTCCCTTATAAAAATTATTTCTGGTCGCGGTCTAGTCCAAATAATTATGACGTCTTGAAAGGCTATTTTAATTTTTTTCTGTGACGTCATAATTATTTGGACTATTCGCGGTCTTGATCTTTGAAATTATATCCCAAGTGTAATTTTCACACCATACTAGAATCAGAATTCAATGTCGTGAGGCGAATGAGTTGATTCTAGCAGTATATGGCATGTCAAATATTGTCATAATCCTGACGCCTGCTGGGGTATCATTGACGTCCCCCCTGTTTCAACATGTTGTATCGACTTTGAAACTTTTGCGACTAGTATACATCCACCCCATTTACATGTATTTATTTGCTATGAGAGTGAAAAGTGACGTCATGTGTACGTACATTGAACATACTTCACCAAATCTGATTAGATCAAATACATTTTAATATCTGATGAGGTAGGTTGTCAAAGGCAGATTATTATTCATTTGATTTTAGCAGCTGGTTGTTTCCTAAATTTGTCAATAAAATGATATTTATGTTCTTTCAGAAAAGATGCCAAGAGAATACAAGCGACAGTTAAGTAAAGATGATATAGGCAACCAAGCTAGGGTATTGTTGAACCACTTCATCCACGATAGAATATCTCGAGAACAGGGAGAAGAACAAGTGCCATCTACCGAGGAACTTCAAGAACCAGGTACCCCAACAGGTTAGAGAAAGCCCTTGTTATTATACCCCTGCTTCAAAGGAGACAGTATACTGTTTTCCTTCTGTCTGAACCATGAATTTTTATCACCAACTATAAATCAGACAGGTTTGTCAGAGCTTCCTGAAACCTGGTCAACTTTTTATTTTAGCAAGTTTAGGGCTCACACTAGCAGGTGACTGGGGCGAAGAAGTCGCTTTCCTGTTTGTCACTTTGCAGTTGTATAAAGGTATGGTGTGTCTTGTCATAAAGACATTTGGTTTCAGATAAAAACTTGAGTATAAGTAATTAACACTTGTTACATTATTCTTTTGTGTTTTAATTAGGAGTTGTTATGCCAGAAAATCGCCTTTTAATTGTAGCCAACAAAAGACACAAATCAATAATAAAATTTAACAAGATTTATTATACCCTAGTTTACAAAAAGTATTACACAAAAAGAAATGTCAACTTAACTGTCAAAATATGAGTCGAATCTTTTATCTTTTCTTTATCCGGAAATCTTCACGGGAATCCACAGAATATTATATCCAATTGGTCACAATCTAGTATGATGTAGTTTGTAAATAAAAGTGTCAATCCAACTGTTGAGAATGTTGATGTCTATCGATGTCTAAGTCTATCTATGTCTATCTCTAAATCTCTATATTCAACTAACTTTTGGGTCTGCATTTAAATACTCAAGCGGAAATTTCTAGACAACGCTAGAAATATAAATTACGCATCTTTTGTTATGATCATTCTGGAAGCGTTATGTAAGTGAAATAGAAAGTTCTAATCATTCCATGAGTATCAATGAATGTTCCAGTGATTTCTAAACTGCATAGTTGTAACACAATGTGTATAATTTGTACACAATATATAATGTAAACATTCTTAGGCCACACAAACAAATTAGGCCAACTAAATAGATATGATAGTTACAATATCATAACACCTCCCCTTAAAAAAGTTTGAGTGTAACAAAAACTTTTCATGAATAATATGTACAAAATGCATAGTATATACAAAGTGTTTCAATAAGTTCTAGATAAAGCATCTGCTACATTATCTTTACCTTTAATATGTTTTACAATAACATCATATTCCTGTAACAATAAACTCCACCTAGTCAATCTCTGGTTCTTGTTTCTCATTTTATGTATGAAGGTGAGAGGATTATGATCAGTATAAACAAGAATAGGATGCACAGTGGGATTTAAATATACATCAAAATGTTGAAGTGCAGACAACAGTGCAAAATACTCTTTTCAATAGTTGAATAATTTTTCTGATGTTTATCTAATTTCTTAGAAAAATATGATATAGGTTTCTCAACATTATCATCTGTTTCCTGATATAAAACAGCTCCAACTCCTACATCGCTACATCAACGGCAAGTTTAAATTGTTTTCAAAGTCTGGAGTGATCAGAACTGGATTATTAATTAAAAGTGTTTTGCTATTTTCAAAAGCGTTTTGACAATTTTCACTCCAGATGAATTTAGAATCTTTCCGTAAAGATGAGTCAATGGTTGAACAACAGTAGCAAAATTTGAACAAAATTTTCTGTAAAATCCAATCATGCCTAAATATCTCATAAGTTGTTTTTATTTGTAGGAGGAGGAAATTTAGTAATTGCATCCACTTTAGCCGTAATAGGTTTCACTTGACCCTGGCCAACGGTATGCCTAAATAATCAACAGTGGCCTGGCAAAATTCACTTTACCAAGATTTACAGTCAAATTTGATTGTGACAATCTATCAAAAGTATCATATAAATGTGTTAAATGTTCTTCCCAGCTATCACTACATACAATAAGATCATCAATATAAGCATAACAACAGTCTAAATCTTTTATAACATTATTGATCATTCTTTGAAATGTAGCTGGAGCACTTTTCATGCCAAACGGCATTACAGTATATTGAAATAAGCGTCGGTGTGACAAAAGCTGATATTTCTCGAGCTCTCTGTGTCAATGGGACTTGCCAGTAACCTTTCAATAAATCAAATTTGCTCACAAATTTTGCTTGCCCAATATTATCAATGCAATAGTCTATCCTTGGAATCGGATAGGAATCAGATTTTGAAACAGAATTCACTTTTCTGAAATCAGTTACTGAAACGAAAGGTTTTATCTGGTTTGGGCACAAGCAGACAAGGAGAGCTCCATTCACTGTTACTCGGCTCAATAATATCATTGTCAAGCATATATTTAATTTCTTTTCTCATAAATTCAAGTTTGAGTGGATTGAGCGGTAAGGATGTTGCTTAATTGGAGAAGCATCACCAACATCGACATCATGACAAACAGCAGTGGTTTTGTTTGGCACATCTGGAAAAAGATTTTTAAAAGAAAATACCAAGGCTTTTAATTTTTCTCTACGATCAAAAGACAGATGTGCAAGTTTTGAATCTAAATTTGACAAAATTTCTGAATTTTTCAATCTAACTGTCTCTTCCATAGTTTTAGAACTAAAAGGAGGTTCAATTATATCTGGTTTGTCATGATTGTTCTCCAATTTAACCATGGCTAAAGTGGCAACTGGTTTACTCTCACCTTCATTAGTACGCTCAAAATATGGTTTTAACATATTAATGTGACACACTCTATTTTGTTTACGCCGACCTGGTGTTTTACAATATAATTCAAATCATTGATTTTACTCTCTATGGTGTAAGGACCACAATATTTAGCTTGTAATGGATGTCCAGGGACTGGTAAAAATACAAGTACCTTATCACCTGGCTCAAAAACTCTGTCCCTGGCATCTTTATCGCACCATATTTTCATCTTATTCTGAACAGTTTTAAATTGTTCTGAGCAATTTGACAAGCAGTATACAATTTTCTTTAAATCTAGATACATAGTCTAGAAGATTCAAGTCAGTGTGTTCAGTAAGCCACTTTTCCTTTATCAATTTTAAAGGTCCCTTACAGTATGACCAAATACCAACTCAAAGGGACTAAAACCAAGGGATTCTTGAACAGCCTCTCGGACCGCAAAAGTAAAAGTGAACACCATCATCCCAATCCCTGTCAAATTGAAGACAAAAGTTCTGATCATGTTCTTCAATGTTTGATGAAAACGTTCTAAGGCACCTTGAGATTCGGGATGATAAGCACTTGACCTATACTGAGCAATCCCTAACTGGTACACGACTTGCTGAAATAAACCTGACATGAAATTTGAACCCTGGTCGGACTGTATAGACTTTGGAAGTCCTACTAGCGTGAAAAATTTGATCAGAGCTTTGACAATAGTAGGTGTCTTGATATTCCTTAACGGAATAGCCTCAGGAAAACGTGGAGGTACACATAATCGCTGCAACAAATACGCAAATTTCTAAGTCTTGGTCTTCGTAAAGGTCCAACGTAATCAATGAGTACTCGGCTGAAAGTGTTCTTCAAAGGCTGGAATAGGCAGAAGTGGTGCTGGTGGTATTTTCTCCAAGAGATGCTTACAAATAACCTGGCTTATATGGCATGATTTACAGTATTCTGCATACATCACTTCTTAGTCTTGGCCAGTAGAAATGTTGTAAAATCTTAAGGCAAGTCTTCCTTATACCTAAGTGTCCAGTCATAAAAAGTCATGGGCAAGACCAATAATGTCTTGCCTATAGACTTTAGGCACCACCCACTTGGTATACCACTCCATTCCTCCTCTGGGGTAGCATCAGGGGCCTCCACTTTCTCATTAAAATGCTGTCTTGATGGTAATAGTATTCGCCACTTTGTCTGCTTCCTCCTGTGGTTGAGCCCTCTTGCAGTGTCAAGAACCCCAGGGTCTTTACTTTGTTCTTCAACAAATTTCCTTCGGTTCAATGAATGGCTGTTTACGCCTCAACATGGCATAATTATATCTTTGCTAATGCTAGGTGGTCTTATTATGGCCTTCTCTGAGCTACCGGACCTTCAATGTTGGCTAGAAAGGTGTCAGAAAGGTCCATGTAATCAAACTGGTCTTCTTGTAAATCCTCATTTTGTTGTTTTCTAGCTCTTCACCTAGTAACGACACAAGCTGGATACAGTTCAGCATCATCTTCAGGTGATTTAACATCCACCACTGGTTCACTGGTAACAATTGGTTCAGCAACCACTTTGTTCCTAGCTAGATCATTTCCTAGCAATAATGAAACACCCTCAACAGGGAGATTAGGATCATAACCCACAACAACTGGTCCAGTTATCAAATCTGAATTCAGACAAATATCACGGAGGGGAACATCTATACAACCTAACTCCACACCTTGTAACAAAACGGAGGCACCAACAGAAGCCTCCTCGGACAAAGGCAACACACCTTCTGACAATAAAGACTGAGAAGCTCCAGTGTCCCGTAAAATCTTAATAGGCTGAGGAGTAGTATTATCAACAATAGAAACAAACCCATCAGACATAAAAGGTTTATAATCCTCCATGTAATCACAAAACTGGACTTAAAAGCCTGACCCGCAGGACATTCCAAGATATTGGCAACACGGGTGTGTGTGACAAGCACTGGTCTTGGGCTTATTATCTCTTTCTATTCTTCTTCTGGAGTCTAAAACAATCAGCCATCAGGTGACCATTCTTCTTACAATAAGCAAGTAAGTCAGTGACTTCTTCTCAAAAGTATCAAATTTTGGACTAGACATATTATAACTAGACTGGCTCTTATTCTGTGCAACAGGCTTACTATCAATACACTCAGTGCTTTGATTCTTGTAATTTCCACTCAAGTATTAAAATTTTGACCTTTGAAACTTCTCTTATGTGAAAGGGTATAATTATCGGAAATAACAGCTGCATCTTGCAATGTCTCAACAGTTTTGTCATCTAAATGTGTTTTAAGTCTAAATGAACACACTGCTTGAACTCTTCTAATAACATCAATTGTCTTAAATTATTAAAATTTTTATCTATTTTCTTTGACGTAAGCCATTTATCAAATAGATCTTCTTTTTCCCTAGCAAATTCAACATAGGTTTGTGAATCAAACTTTTTATAAGACCTAAATTTCTGTCTATATGCTTCTGGCACTAGCTCATAGGCTTTCAAAACTTCCTTTTAACCTTGTCATAATCAGAACTATTTTCTGATGAAAGTGCTGAGTAAATTTCTGCTGCCTTGCCTCAAAAACACTTTGCAGCATTGTAGTCCAAAAGGCTTCGCCATTTCAAATTTTGAGCAATTTTCTCAAACTGTGGAAAAAATTTGTCAACTGTTTTTTCACAAAATTTGGGAACCAAACGTATGTTTTTTTGCTGCATCAAAATTAAGATGTTCTGATTTTGACTGGAATTTAGTGTTGCTTTCTTCTTTTGCCATTTCAATTTTCATTTTTCAATCTCTAACCTTTCTCTCATTTCAAGTTCTGCCTGTTTTAATTTAAAAAGATCTTCTTTTTCTTTTTCTTTCATCTTCTCCATCTCTAACTGCTCCTTCATTTGAAGTTCTGCTTGTCTTTCTTCTTTTTCCAATTGTTTTATTTTGAGTTCATGTTCTAATTCAAGCTGTTTTAATTTGATAGCGTCAACATTTTCGACGTTAAGATCAAGAGCCTCTTCACCTAAAATTTCTGCGCAACTAATTTGTCTATTACCAAATTTTTATAATTTGTTTTCTCATAGATACTCTAAATAAAATTGAGAATGGAAATGGGAATGTGTCAGAGAGACAACAAACCAACAACAGAACAGACAACAACAGAAGGTCACCAATAGGTCTTCAAATAGCGAGAAATTTCCGCACCCGGAGGCGCCCTTAAGCTGGCCTCAAACAAATATATACTAGTTCAGTGATAATGGACGTCATACTAAACTCAAATTATACACAAGAAACTAAAACTCAACACAATACTGGACTAATAAAGGCCAGAGGCTCCTGACTTGGGACAGGCTAAAAATGCGCGGGGTTAAACATGTTTATGAGATCTCAACCTCCCCTATACCTCTAGCCAATGTAGAAAAGTAAACCATAACAACACGCACATTAAAAGTCAGTTAAAGAGAAGTCCGAGTCCGATGTCAGAAGATGTAACAAAAGAAAATAAACAAAATGACAATAATACATAAATAACAACAGACTACTAGCAGTTAACTGACATGCCAGCTCCAGACCTCAATTAAACTGATTGAAAGATTATGTCTTCATCATATGAATATCAGGCACAATCCCTCCCGTTAGGGGTTTAGTATCATACCATCATAAAATATATGAGAAGAGCATAACCCGTGTCATGCCAACAACTGGTTTTAAATAAATGTGTTTAGTTCGATGCAAAGACCCTATAAGTGAATCAATATTAAAGCCAAAATATGCAATCTTTAATGACCTGACAACAGTATCGTAACTATATCCCTTCTTAATAAGTCTATTTAAAGGTTTTGTTAGCTTCTGAGGTGAATACTGACATTTTAGTGCTTTATAAAGAATATTACCATAAAAGATTGGATGTGAAATACCTGAACATGATAAGAAGTCTGCATGTTGAGCTATAGTCTAATTTCAGATGTTTAGCAAGCAACACTAATTTCTCTTTCTTTAAATTATCAAACCCTCCAGGTCTGGCGTTTTCAAAAATTTACCGGCATCAAATGCCATTTTGTAGAATTTTGTTGGCTAGCTTAAATAAAAATACTGAAACAATTTTTTTTTTTAAATAAGATATTAACGTTATCCCGGACTTGAGCCCCCAATTTCTGTTATGCCAGAAAATCGCCTTTTAATTGTAGCCAACAAAAGACACAAATCAATAATAAAATTTAACAAGATTTATTATACCCTAGTTTACAAAAAGTATTACAAAAGAGAAATGTCAACTTAACTGTCAAAATATGAGTCAGAATCTTTTATCTTTTCTTTATCCGAAATATTCAAGGAATCCACAGAATATTATATCCAAAGAATTATCACAATCTAGTATGATGATGGGTTTTCAAATAAAAAGTGTCAATCTAACTGTTGAGAATGTTGATGTTCATCGATGTTCAAGTCTATCTATGTTCAATCTCTAAATCTTGGTATCTAACTAACTTTCGGGTCTGTATCTAAATACCAAACGGAAATTTCTAGACAACGCTGAAAACCATTACCATTTGAAACAAGGATCATTCAAGAAGGAAAAGTTTCAATCATTCCAGAAGCAAACAATTAAAATGGAGGTATAGTTAATACATGTAGTCTAAGAACCACTGATAAATTACACAGGTCACACTAGTAATCTCCTTTATATGGAAAATGTGGAAGGTGATATATGATACTATTAAATATGGATGCCTTGGAGACATGTCAGACACACCAATACAATAGACAATAACACTATTGAAGCTAGTAAAACTTGAACAGTTCTATGCTTTGAATGGCAACTATTCAATGTCTCAAATAGCTTATAACAGTTGTCTTCTTAAAACGTACAGGAAAAAAGTAAAATTAACTGACGACTGCTAAAAAAAAAAAAAAAAAAAAAAAAAACACAAACAAACAAACATGTCGAGGCCTTTAGTTTTCTCGTTTGAATTGTTTTGCATTTGCAATTTCAAGGCCTTTTATAGCCAACTATACTGTATGGGTTTTCTCTATTTAGAAGGCCTATAATTGTGTATATCCACTTCATTTGATCTTTGGTTGATAAAATTTAAAAGAAGGTGTCGATGATTGCCAATTCAACAATTCTCCATAAGAAATCAAATGCCACAGAAATTAACAGCTATATGTCATCGTACGCCTTCAACAATAAGCAAAGTCCATACTGCACAGTCAGCTATAAAAGGCCCCAAAATTACAAATGTAAAACAATTTAAAGGAGAAAACTAACGGCCTAATTGATGTACAAAAAATGAACGAAAAACACATATCATGTAACACAGCAACAAACGACAGCCACTGAATTACAGGCTCCTGACTTGGGACAGGCATATACATAAAGTTGTCTCAATTGCAATTACACCACATCTTCTAATTTTTATAAACATCTGAAAAACATCACACCATAAAACAGTATAGAAATGGGCTTAAGTCATATAAGTGTTACAGTTTCAGCTTCTATATACATAGAGTAGAAACACTCTAACAGTGGTCATGAAAATCTCTTATTTTCTTGCTTGGACTTTAAACTCTGATTGAAGGTTGTAAAATTCAATATACATCATATCTCATTGGGATGCATGACCTTTGAGCAATGGGTTTGCAAGTGGCTACTGTGAATGTAGAAGGTGATAACATAAAACATTGGTTTAAATTTATGACAAGGTAAACGTTGCTAGAAATAATCATTTTCATTGTTTCTTCATCATGTTTACTGCATCGCGTTACAATACAAATTTCTCACTTCTTGCTAATAGATCTGGTGATGTGAAGTTGATTTCTATTTTTCTTCTCATTGTATCATTTTCCTTTTTTTTTACTCTTTGTGATGGTAAGCCATCATGCATGTTATTGTATATATAAAACAAAAGTTGTGTCAATTTTGCTCAATACCTCAGTGTAACATGTAGGTACATTATGAAGATATGCGGTTGTAAATGACACATTCTATGTAGAATGATTTTATAATTTTGAATAAGAAAATATATTTCAATTGTCATTATTAAAAATTCAGCTTGTTTGTGTCACTTCTTTTCTTTTGGCAGTAAGTTTGTCACTAATAAAATTATTGAAATATATGATAAAGAAGAGTTGTTCTATGAGTTCAGTTTTGAAATTATTTATTAAAAGGTATGATTTAAAACTAAAAGATGTATTTTTTTTTAATTGTCTGCGTTTAATTTTTTTATGTCATACAATGCTTATTTCTTATTCCTTGAAAGTTGTTTTGTATTTTTTATAAAAGGTAATTAAAAGGGTCTATATTCTTCATATTTGAGGACTCATTTTCTTTAAATTTGAGTGCCCCATTATTTTCTATTTTGACTTTTTGCCATATTTTTCTTTATTCATAATTTGTTTGCTATTTTTCTGCACATTTTGTCGATTCTTTAAAACCCCACAGACCCTCATCTACGAGTGGACTTTGTATCTAAGTTTTAAAACACATTTAAATAAATAAAAGAACGATTTTAAGTTAAATTTCCTGAAGATTATACACATGAAAGTGAGATTACTAGTTTTAAAGAAGCACGTATGTCGGGGATAACAAAAACATTCAAATTGATTTATTATGGATCTTTGTATAGATACAAGTCTGTCTGATTGATATGGTAAGTTTCCCAAAAGAGCTCACTATCATAGGAATAATCTAACTTCAGAATCTGTTGAAAAAGAAACGGAAATACCGCAACGCTTCCGATGTTGGTTCTATTGTTAAGACATTATGTTGTGACGTCATTTGCAATGTAAACAAAGAAACGCTATTGTCAGGTAACGTTTTTTCATATCAAAATCTGAATTAAAAGAATGTATATTTAAATGGTTAAAAACTGAAAACTCTGCTATTTTCATGTAAACGAAAAGACGTTGCTATGAAGCATCGAGTTGTTAAGGAACAGATCTGTTCCAAAACCAACGTGTCACAATGATCCTTAATCATAGCGATCACCATTATATGACTTCATACAACTTTGAATCTGCATGTCTTCTTGTTAAAAGTATAACGAAAAACAACAACATTAAAGCAAAGTCAACCATGAATTATAAAAGGACATTATAAGAATACAAATGTTATTGTTATTGTGTTGTCGTCCATACTCTTTCCGTAATCATACATATTAATTTTCGGAAATCGATGACATATATTGCAGCGTCCGCCAGGGAAAATGCAACTGTTTGAAAAGTTCAAAACGCTTCGATTATGATTTTATTAGTATATTGATTTTTATTTTAATTTTAGTAGTTTTGTTGATTTGCTTACTGATGTAAGTACGTCCCCATAACATTTTACTCAAATCCCGAGCAAAACGATACGGAAAAGATTTCTGCGAGATGCGGAAAATAAAAAGTCTGAAAAAAAGTTAAAAAGTTAACGATTTTGAGTTCATTAGTACAATGAAAATTTCGGAAATTTTCCGATTTTTTTTTTTTTTTTTATTGATTTTCTATTGTTATAGGGGACTTCGTCCCTTATAAAAATTATTTCTGGTCGGTCTAGTCCAAATAATTATGACGTCTTGAAAGGCTATTTTAATTTTTTCTGTGACGTCATAATTATTTGGACTATTCATGATCTTGATCTTTGAAATTATATCCCAAGTGTAATTTTCACACCATACTAGAATCAGAATTCAATGTCGTGAGGCGAATGAGTTGATTCTAGCAGTATATGGCATGTCAAATATTGTCATAATCCTGACGTCTGCTGGGGGTATCATTGACGTCCCCCCTGTTTCAACATGTTGTATCGACTTTGAAACTTTTGTGACTAGTATACATCCACCCCATTTACATGTATTTATTTGCTATGAGAGTGAAAAGTGACGTCATGTGTACGTACATTGAACATACTTCACCAAATCTGATTAGATCAAATACATTTTAATATCTGATGAGGTAGGTTGTCAAAGGCAGATTATTATTCATTTGATTTTAGCAGCTGGTTGTTTCTAAATTTGTCAATAAAATGATATTTATGTTCTTTCAGAAAAGATGCCAAGAGAATACAAGCGACAGTTAAGTAAAGATGATATAGGCAACCAAGCTAGGTATTGTTGAACCACTTCATCCACGATAGAATATCTCGAGAACAGGGAGAAGAACAAGTGCCATCTACCGAGGAACTTCAAGAACCAGGTACCCCAACAGGTTAGAGAAAGCCCTTGTTATTATACCCCCTGCTTCAAAGGAGACAGTATAGTGTTTTCCTTCTGTCTGAACCATGAATTTTTATCACCAACTATAAATCAGACAGGTTTGTCAGAGCTTCCTGAAACCTGGTCAACTTTTTATTTTAGCAAGTTTAGGGCTCACACTAGCAGGTGACTGGGGCGAAGAAGTCGCTTTCCTGTTTGTCACTTTGCAGTTGTATAAAGGTATGGTGTGTCTTGTCATAAAGACATTTGGTTTCCAGATAAAAACTTGAGTATAAGTGTATGGATCTCTATGATTTTGTAGCACAAGGTTCTATCCCACAAAAGGAATTGGGATTGATTTTGGGGGTTATGGCCCTAACCGTTTAGGAATTAAGGGCCAAAAACAATACTTTTCTAATACTTTGTATAAATTGCTTATTTCTTGACCAATATCAATGGAGTTCAATTCAAAGTCTTGAATTCTTTGGGATTCTTTAATATGCTGAATCTAACCATGTATTTAGATTTCAGATTTTGAGCCCAGTTTTTATTATGCCAACCTAGGGGCATTATGTTTTTTCAGTCTGTGCATTGGTCCGTCCGTCTGTCTGTCCCGCTTCAGGTTAAAGTTTTTGGTCAAGGAAGTTTTTGATGAAGTTGAAGTCCAATCAACTTGAAACTTAGTAGACATGTTTCCTATGATATGATCTTTCTAATGTTAATGCCAAATTAGAGTTTTGACCCCAATTTCATGGTCCACTGAACATAGAAAATGATAGTGCCCGCTTCAGGTTAAAGTTTTTGGTCAAGGTAGTTTTTGATGAAGTTGAAGTCCAATCAACTTAAAACTTAGTACACATGTTCCCTATGATATGATCTTTCTAATTTAAATGCCAAGTTAGAGTTTTGACCCCAATTTCACAGTCCACTGAACATAGAAGATGATAGTGCGAGTGGGGCATCCGTGTACTATGGACACATTCTTGTTGGTCCACATTGATGTCCAAAGTGTCCAAAATTAAACTTTGTTTTGATTCAACAAAAATTGAATTATTGGGATTCTTTGATATGCCAATCCTAACCTTGTATTTAGATTTTTAATTTTGGGCCCAGTTTTCAAATTGGTCCATATTAAGATCCAAAATTGAATTAGTTTGAATTTATCAAAAAATGAATTCTTGAGATTCATTACACTTGATATACTGAATCTAAACATGAATTTAGATTTTTGATTGTGGGCCTAGTTTTCAAGTTGGTCCAAAATCGGTGTCCAAAATTAAACTTTGTACGATTCAACAAAAATTAAATATATTGGGTTCTTTGATATTCTGAATCTAACCGTGTATTTAGATGTTGGATTTTGGGCCCCGCTATCAAATTGGTTCACATTGAGGTCCATAGGGTCCAAAATTAGACTTTGGAGTTCATAACTTTATGACCACTGATAACTATTTTATGGCTTCACTCACAACCAAAGCGCTGACCTGTGACAAGTCTGCAAATACTTTGTACACAAACAGTGTGAACCCGATAGTTGCACACATGCCTGTACATTTTTTGTACATAATAAAGTTGGCTCATTAGTATAGTATAATATGTCTGATTAAACCATGGCCAAAATTTTCTTTAATTATGACATAGTTAGTGCATGATATCGGGTTTCAAACTATAGTATCTGTGAAGAGGACGGACATCTGTACATATCACATGACCCAGTTAGTTCACGTAGAATATTAAAGTTTATTTGCAATTAATTGCAATCTATTCTATTTAATAAATAAAATGCATGACTGTACCTTCAAACTGGATATCTATATCTACAATTAATGAATAACAGAAGTAATCTTAACAGAAGTAATCTTGCAAATTTTATCCATAAGCACATGTTAAATCTATTTATATCTACTTCCTGTCATTTAGGCAGGAAAAATAGGGAGACTTTGTTGTTGACATTGAATATGGTTACTTATAGACCCAAGATAAATTTATAGATTTAGGAATTCCTTTTAAATGGATCATGACAAATAAAGATTTAGATTTCAGTGCAGTATTAAGTCTGTATCAATGTTTGATTATCACCAAAGACAAGAAAGGTTAATATTTACATGAAATCTATGGCAAAATTTGTTTAAATTTATGAAAAATTTCTTTATTTTTTAAATTAAAGATAGAAACTGGTTCAAATAATAAAACAATATTTGTTCTTGTTATTTTATATCTCCTTATGACAAGAATCCTTTTACATACAACAACTTTCTTTCTAGAAACTATAAAGTTTTTTAAATTGAACATTTTGGTCTCCTTTGAATGATATTTTATTTTTATTGATCATGGATTTTATAAAAGATTTGATTACTTTAAATTTAGATGAATATTTTGTAATGAATCATGTTTTATTTATTTTAAAAATATTAAAGTATACAAACTGTTTATTGATTTACTTCTTTTTACCAATAATTTTCTGACTCAATGTCTACATAACACAGTACCACAGTGTTAAAACAAAACAAGAGACATACTGCAGTAACTAGAAATATAGCTAAGTGACGCGACGCGACACAACTGATAATATGAATCATTTCACCAAGCTGTCCACACGCGTTACCCTGGTGCTATCCAAAAATCCTGGGGAGAACACTGCAGACATATATGTTATATCTTAGATAATTTCTGTTAATAAGTTTCTGGTTAAATGGCCGTCTGAACACCAGCTAATGATAAAGTTTAAGCTGGTTATATTTGTAGGTCCACCATTAGAACACATACAAGAAATAGGACGAGCATTACGCTGTATAGGAGACGAGTTAGACAAAAATGAAAATATTCAGAGGTAAAGTATATAAATAGATAAAATTTTGGTAGGAGTCAATGGTAAAATAAAAATTGAAGGGCACAAGTGTTAAAACCAATTGTGCTCTTCGTATTTTTCAACAATGTTTAAAAAAAGCATAAATATGGTATAAACATCATTGTACATGTATATATTCAACCTATTTCTAAACCTGTTTACATTTAATCTATTATTCTATGACACACTGATACAAACATTGCAGACTCATGCATAAAATCTGTAGTAAATGCAGAATAATGTGCAGTTAGATATATTTACAGGATTGTACAGGAACTTCTGACTGAATATTAAAAAATATAATGGAAAAGATACAACTAATCATAATTTTCTTATTTTCTGTGAATCTCCTTTTTTGAAATGGAAGTAGATGCTTCTCTTTGAAATCATCTGGTGTTGCATTTTAGTAGTTGAGAGAGAAAGAAATAAGTACAATGGTAAAAATAGTGTGTCATGACTGTTGCTAGGTTTTTTTGGTTCTTTTGACAAGATAACCGCAGGGACTTTTAATATCATGTAAAAATGTTAGTGATACCAGTATTTAAATGTTTTTCAGTTTATGTTCTCAAGTTTCTCCAGAAGCAACTACAGATACATTCCTGACTGTTGCCAAGAGTTTTTTCTCTGATGGAGTTTATAACTGGGGACGTGTAGGCAGTCTATTTTATTTTGCCTATAAAATGGTAGTTAAGGTAAGATCATTATGTTGTCATGACTTCTGTCCTAAATTGTGTGAGGGAATTTAATGCTTGCTATATATCATGGTTCACTTAAACACACTATATGACACCACTAAACTAGCTGTTCTGAATAACATTTTTTGCAGTATTTTTTAAAAAGTAATTTCAATGCACATGATGCATATCTGTATTATTTGTTTATAAATTAACGTTTTATAAATATAAGGGCAAACTTGCTAAATAAGTAAAAAAAAAATGTTCAGTTTTTATGTCCAAGCTTTCTATTTCTTTAAATACTGTATCATGGGAGATCATTCAATCTCCACCAGTGTTGTCTGTTCTTCTGAACAAACACCCCTCTCATAATTGAAGGAGATCTGGGGAATACCTCAATGAGAAGGTAAACTAAGTCACAAAATAACAAGACACAATTACAATTTCTCCCAGAAACTTTCATTATACATATTAAATTTTGTTTGGATTATTTCCCCTTGATTATTTATTTATTTTGTTGAAAAGTCAGTTTTCTATACTAGTAAAACATTTGATGAGTTAAATTAACACAATAGTTCTTATTGTTAAGAAGGTTGAATACTTGCATTGGACATAATTTTAGGAGTGAAACAAAAAGTGTTAATTGGTACTTTTTGTTTTATAGATTAACTATCATCATGACAATTATTTTTTACAGGCCTTAAATAAAATAGCATTGATACGAGCAATAATAAATTGGGTGGTGAACTTTATAACAGATTATGTTGCACCCTGGATAATAGAGCGAGGTGGTTGGGTAAGTATAAATAACCATGGTAACTTCTTTCATAACTGAACAATAATGAAATGGATTGTGAACCCTATGAAATTTCTTTATAATAGACCTTAATATTGTGTGCTTGTAAAAATATCAGAAAAGCCTATTAAAAAATCATCAACACCTCTCCCTCTCTCTCTTGTTAACGCACATCTTAGTGCAGAAGAAAAATTAGAAAAATCACCAGATATTTTCTACATTAATGAATATCATGTGTATAAATCCCTTTATCATTTTTTACTTTTTGAAAGTTACCTCATATCAAAATTGTTCTACTAGAACAATATTGATATTGAAAAACAAGAACCTTAGGAATTTATTTCTAAACTGTATAAAGACGTCGTTGTCCTATGGTCTAAAGATAGTTGTCTCATTGGCAATCACACCAAATCTCCTTATTTATATTTAACTGACACACTCTGAAAACTCTTCTTTCATTGCTTTATGTACATTGTAAGTACTGCATTTGAGATGCTAAAAGTGATATTATACTGTTTATTTCTTTTTTCAGTAAATATTCCACTACAAATACTTCCGTTTATCGGACTTGTCATCTTATAATATTGGTAAACTCTTTATTTGTATTATGTCCGTTTATCTGACTTGTCATCTTATAATATTGGTAAACTCTTTATTTGTATTATGTCTTTTTGAGTGCAACAATAGGCAACTTCTGTTATAACTTAAAATATGCTTATCATACAAAGATAACATTTGTTTATCTTTCTCATTGTAGGAAGCCATTGAGGAGTATTTTGGAACACCAAAAAACCAGATGATGTTTGTTTTAGGACTTGGAGCATTAACTGTTGTAGGAGTATATATGTATAAAACTTGGAATTGACTACTGTAGACATCTTAAATTTAAAGCTTCATATTTTTAAGGAGCAAATTTTAGGCAACTATATTAAACAATAAGTCTGACATCATATGGAACTATTCTTTTTTCATGATCATGATGATGGACTGGTACCATTCATGTTATGATGGACTGGTACCATACATGAGAGTAAAGGATCATAGTCAGCACTTTTTTGATAAATTTGTTATCTTTAAATTTTTTATTGTTCATAGGTCAAGGTCAACATAACATTGTACAATGACAAGTAACTATAACAACTGAAAGACATATTGTAATAATTAATTCAGGTATAAATACCCCATAACACTGTCAAAGATAGAACCATATGTTTACATTTGTTTATTTAAAAACTAATGCTGTCATTTGTAGATGGTCATACACATATAAGAAATTTCATTTGTACTTGTATGAAGAAGAAAAAAATAAAATAAAATAAAGAATAAGAAAAAAACAGCTTTCCTGAAGTTCCTCATATCTAATTTCAATCTGCTATCAACAAAATAGAGTATTGGTGTAGGCTTGACCTCAGTTTATTGAAAATATTATTTTAACCTTTTGAGTGATCGAAGTTTATAATTGGTATTTATAGAAGTTGAAGTTTTTATAATTTGTTTTGGTATAATCGTATAAAGAGAGCATTACAGCATGTGCAGTTAGTAAATTTACTGCATTTTTTTCTCTCACTTTTTATTCAAAGTGAAGATGTAAACATGTAACCATGTATAAATGAGGTATAAAGCAAGTTTTTGGTAGTGCTAAATTTTTTTTATAGAATTCTGCCCTTACAGAAAAATTTAAAACTTATCAGTTTCCCACAATTTTTAATGTGAAGTTGGTAAAATTGATTTAATTAATTGTGATAAGTTGTGTATGAGATTTTACAGCTCACCATTTAGTCAAATTGATTGCAGTTAATTTGTTTCAAAATTATTTCTCTTGGACATCAGTTTTCAACACCTCTTTTTTGTATTACATTAAGTATTAAGTCATTCTGTGAGAAGTGATTGATCATGATATGTTTTGTTTCAGTTTTTCAACATTTTACAGAATAATGCTCTTTTAACATAGACAAATGATAAAGGTAATATTAAACAATTTCCAGAAGGTCAGTTTAAGAAAAAAACAAAGATGGATACTCTGTAAGACATTGTATTTTTTTTTTGATTTGTCATACACATTCATGTAGTTCCACATTGGTTGTTTTAATTGGTACAATCACATTCATATCCAATAATTAGGTTCACCTAGTCTATAATCTCAGTTTGGATCTCTAGATGGTCAGTAATTAATTGTGACATCCTTTGCATCTAAAACCGTCTGTCCATTTCATCATTCTTACTTTGTTATATGTACAGACAGATGAAAACCAACGTTTATAAATTATATATTTCACAAAAAAAGTCAGCAGTCCATAAACAACAGTCATTTACCATTACACAATCTTATGAATTTTCACATAAGAGGTATGTAGTCATATACATTTTTTAACATGCATATATGTAGACAGTTTACATATCTAAGCCATGCAAATTAATCATTTCAGACAGCAAATTACCTGTCTCAACTTGAAGACGGATATATTCTAAAAGTCTAGTGCAGCCATGTAAAACTTAAGTTTTAATGGTTACTACTAGTGTAGTATTTGTAGTAGAGTAAAATTCATGGTATTAATTTGCATGACTTGACTTTGGAGAGTATTAGTAATCATCTTACTCTGAGCTAGTACTTTAATCTCCTCACAGAATCATGAAGATAGGACATATTCGTATACACCTGGCTATCTCCTAAAAGATTTATTCACATTTAAACGTTGATCCTTTGAATTTATTTCGAAATACTGTGAAACCTTACTTAGTCAGACTGAATGATTTTTTTTTTTGTAAGACTAATTGACAGTAGAGTCATGGTTAGTAACTTTGCTTCAAGACTATTGATAACTATCTGTGATATTAAGACTATTGATTACTATCTGTGACATTAAGACTTGTTTACTATCTGTGACATTATATTAAAGACTATTGATTACTATCTGTGATATTAAGACTGGTATCAACAGAAAGAGAAAAAGTAAAAATAAACCATAGTTTAGTCAAACTTGTTCTAAGTTGTTGACTAGAATCTGTTGCTACACATAGATGAACAGTAAATCTAGGCCTAATAAATCTAATCTTGTATAAGGTTTAAACCTACTAAAGTATTAAGTATTAGCATTTTAAAAGATTTTGAAAGAAAAATAAAACCTACAGTCATGAAGTCATGAATATTTGTTTTGCTCTAATAAGCATACTTCTCAATTCTATTTCTTATTGTTTCGTTCAGATACCTCGTTTTATTTTAAAAAGGCGAAGAACTTGTTCAAAACCTTGTTCATCCCACAATATTAGTCTTGCCTAGAAGTAAGGTTTCATCAGTAATTGAAAAGGATCAAGATTGTTTTCATTGTTGAAGTTCTTTTAAAATACCTGGCTTTAAAATGATGGTAAAACTTGTTTAAGAAATTTTACATGCTGTTTCTTTAGCAATCTGCATTGACACAAAATGAAATGCCCCAACTTTCAACAAAAATAATTATTTTTTATGCACTCATCATGAGAAATACAATCTGCATGAAATTGTCTGAGGAGATGTAATTAGTTCTTATAGAGAATATTTTTCTTTTTTTATCATTGTAGCTTAACTTCTTAATTGCAATTTGCATGTATCCTATCAGAATTGTGGTTCATTTCACAGAAAAAAAGAAATCAAAATTCTTAATAATCTAGTGCAATTGTAACAGCCACTATGTTCCGTCAGTTACTTTGTTCCGGCGGAACTTTTCAACTAGTTATTTCAGTTGTTTTATTCCGAGTGCAGTCGAAAAGTTCCGGAAAAAAGTAGCTAGTTGAAAAGTCCCGGAACAATGTAGCTAGTTGAATAGTTCTGGCGGAACAGAACAACTAGTTACATCGTTCCGAATATACCATATTTTTTTCCTTTTTGTAGAAAGAGGGGGAAGAATGAGTATCAGTATATATAAGAGCAAATCATTAATTTACAAGAATACCCAATGCACTGAAAGTGGTTTCTTTGGGGACAAATATGCAAAAGTTAAGTTGTATTTCATAGCTCACATAAAACGGAATAAGTTGCATTATCATGCAAATTTATTATTCATAGTACCCTCAAGAGAGGGAAGAATACCCCCTCCTCATGTGGTTCTTGGCATCAATTCTCTAAATGGAACTTTGTGACTGGTTGATAAGTTCCGTTGGAACTTTTGGGCTAGTTTGTTAGTTCCGGTTTTGACTTATTTGCCAAAGAGGAACTTTGTGGCTAGTTGATAAGTTCCTTTTGACTTTTGTAATCAGTATCTTGGTTTCCCGTTAAAAGGTTCAAATATAATATGTTGCGCTTTTACTTTGCATCAATTCTCCAAATGGAACTTTCTGCCTGGTTGATAAGTTCCGTTGGAACTTTTGGGCTAGTTTGTTAGTTCCGGTTTTGACTAATTTGGCAAAAAGGAACTTTCTAACTAGTTGATATGTTCTGTTGGAACTTTTCAACTAGTCACTTTGTTCGGTGGAACTTTTAAATCAGAGGAAGAACAAAGTAACTAGTTTATAAGTTCCTCCAGAACTTTTCGGCTAGTTAGTTCTTTCCGCCCGGAACTTTCCAATGTCGGAACAAAAGAGCATTTACACAATTCCCTGTTGAACAAGACATGTTGTGCATTATCCAGTTAAGCACCAAAAGGTTATGTTAGAAGGTTACTATTAATAACTTAAATGGATGTTGTTGCCCCCTTACACAATTAGATATATCTGAAAATGTGTCGAAAAAATTTCTGCTCATTATTCAGACTGCATTAATTTATCAAAATTACTATAGGACTAAGTCCACTGAGTAAGTGTTCAGTCACAAGTTTTATTGTGTCATTAGATATATTAAAAAATTAAAATAGAATAGAGTTCATAGAACAATGCATTTGTAATCATTTGTCAATGTAAACAATAAATTCATCAGTTTTATATTTTTCTATGTGTTATTTTCAGACTTTTTTACCAAGATAATTACAATTCTTTATTTTCAAAAGCAATATAGCTTAGTAGGCCTATGACAAATTGTACACCAAATTTTATTTCATACATATATACACATCAAATTATATTCATATTCAGGTGTTGAACATTAATAACAACAGCACAGATGGAAGTTTTTTTGGCAGCCAAAAGATATTTCTCAAAATTGTTAAGCTCTCCAACATTTTGTACTTATAAAAACTGAACCTATGAGTTAACTGATGTAATAATTAAGTTTCGCTTCTTGTCCATTTACAAGACCTGCGTTAGACTGTAGATGGTAAATAAGATAACAACACTCGATACCTCTAAAGGAAGAGCTGATAATTAATATATTTATACAGATTTATAACCCGCATGGCGGAAGATGGGTGTATAACAAAAGACGATAGCCCATCGAAACACTGATTCTATTCAAAATAGATTTACAGGTTTTGAACATTAGACAGCTATTGTCGCCTCTTTTATTTCCTTTGAAATTTGCTTTCGGTATTAACGAAAGACTCCTAAGTTAAAAGGGAAAAAGTATATTTCAAATGTCAGCTAAAAAATTGACCTTAAGATAATATAGCAAGAATACAAACATTTGAAAGTGCTTACATTTATATCCTTGAAAAGGTTGTCAGCAAGAGTTTATTTATTAATGAAGCGATTTACTTTGCCTGACTTTCTCTTTCATTTTCGACCACATCGGTGTACTCGTGGTGAGTATGCTCGCCTCGAATGCTATTGACCACTGCTGGGTCAAAACAAAGACTTAAAAATTGAAATTTGCTGCATATCCGCTAAGCACGCGGCAATTTAGGAATAAGTACTGTCGACTGGTCGGCTGGGAGTTGGAATAATGTTTGACAAGTCAATCTTGGACTGTTACCTTGTGAACCAACCATCACGTTAAGAAGTCCAGTTAATCGTATCAGTCTATTATACAATGTAAGATTCATATTCATATCTCTTAAGGGCATACGATACAGTTACAGGGGAGGTAATGACGTTGCTAACGTAAATTGTTATTTTCGCGACGTCAAACTATGACTTATCGGGAAAAGATTCAGTTTTCGACTGATTTTTATCATTCAAACTTATTTAACTTGAAAACGAGTTCATGGACCCTCTTTTTAAAATGCCATTTGGTTTGATTACGCGAGAAGATTATGTGTGCCAATTTTCATGAAAACGTAAATAGTGCAATTTTTTTTAATTTGATAAATATACAGCAAAAGTGATGTTTTTCTACATTCATGAACATTTGATAAATATGAGTTATTTCTGAATAAAATATGTATAAATTTTTAGGATACTTATAAAATACAGAAATTACCAATTATTTAACAAAAAACAATTTGTGTTTATCTTTTAAAACAAAAAAGTTATGTCTTTCTTTCGAAAGGGAAAATACGGCCAGAAATCCGAATTTTGAGCAAATATACCAAATTTCGACCTCATTTTACTCAAAAAGTAGCACATGAAGGTATATTTTTCATTACATATTTGATTTAATCAGGTAAAAAATAGTCTATATTGAAATTTTTATCAAAATGTAAATACGGGATCAAAACTGTATCGTATGCCCTTAACATGTTCCCCTGCTAATCATTTTCTATTTGCAAATAGACGTCATAATATAACGGCACCAATTTTTGTCAGAAAACACCAATCCATCATCTGTTTCATGTTCTAGTTAAATGCTTGTGCGTACGGTCTTCGTTTCGATCCCTGGCCTTGGTCAACGTATTAGTTGTTTCTCTGTTAGGCAGATGCTAGACTGGTCGGCTCGAAGTCGGTATTATGTGTCCGAGTATGTCGATATGTCTTCCTGCAAAATGGTACCTTTACGAGCTAGCACATTAAAAGCATACAGGTTTCGTGTTCATATCCATGCATGTTATCAGCTATATTTGCAGCTGGACGTCAAGAAGCAATCAATCAATAAATTCAAGACGGTACAAAAAGACCCTGCTCACAGTCGAAACAAAACTTCGATGATTTCATAAAAGTCCTTAAAGCTCTTCTACTTCATACTTTATTTGGCCTTTCAACTTTTTTGAATCGAGCGTCACTGGTGAGCCTTTTGTTGACGAAATGCGCTACTGGCGTACACAATTTTAAGCCTGGTTTCTTTGATGAGTTTTTTTTACATCAGTCGATGTTAATTTTGATATAAGTAGAAACAACATTGCAGAAGTATCCAGCTGTTACTTTATTCTTGGTAAGTTTGTCTCAAATGACTATTTTAGCATACGTTGCAGGAGATACTTACCCGGTTTTGCTACATTCAGAGTTCATGCGATTTCACAGTGTTTGTGTATGTCCTTGATTTGTCTTTGTGATACTTGAACGTCAGTGAAGTACTGTTGTCTATTTAAATGTAATAAAACTTTCAATTTACATCGGTGGTTGGAGAACTCTAAGAATACGTTTTGATAATATTTTCCATGTATGGAATAATTTTTCTTATTATGTAATGTACATTGTATATGTACAACATTTGACAACTCTAACATGCTAAACTTTTTAGACTGGATTGAGATTTCCCATAACAAATGACCTGAAATAATTATTATCTATTAAATACATTCGTGCTTGCATATTACAAGCTGGTTAACATAAAGAAGAAAAAAGGCGAAAAACTTGTACATAACCATAACAGTATCGTCTTTTGAAGATTTAAAATTTGGAATATGGAATTTCAAACTTTATGTTACTAAAATGTCATGTTTTGAATCGACTATACTGCGATTGCCTCTAACATTGGTCATAACGAATAAATGATTAAGTGAGTATTGGCTAGAAAGAAACCATCGTTTATGACATGCTAAAAAGATTCTGCTTAGTACATGAACCTGAAAAAGTGCACTCTAATGCAAAAAAACTCATCATAGAAACCGGGATTAAAATTGTGCACGCCAGACGAGCGTTTCGTCTACACCCCTTTGCTTAACAAAAGAGGCGAAAGATACCAAAAAAGGGACATTCAAACGCAGAAGTCGAAAATAAATTGACAATGCCATTGCAAAAAAGAGAAAAGGACCAAAAGACAAACAACAGTACACAAAGACACAACATAGAAAACTAAAGACGGTGGTGATCTCAGGTGCTCCGGAAGGGTAAGCAGACCCTGCTCCACATATGGCACCCGTCGTGATGCTCAAATTCGAAATTGTTCATTGAATGTAGTGGTTAGAAAAGAAAAAAAAACAGGATACAATTTTGTCTTTATAATAGACGTTTTGCATATTTTCATGTAAATTAACATGTTTCCCCCGTTCTTTACAAATTCACTTGTGTTAAATGTCCTTATAGACTGCCTTCACTCTTTATGATAAAATATTAGTTTACGGTTAAGATAATTTTCATTTATCATAAGCAGACTTTGAAATAAATATTAACTATTTATTTCCGAAGATTTCGGATGATAAACTGCTAAATGATTTCTCTAATTGGCATTTGCCAAATGACTGTTTTGGTTTATATTATGAAGCAAGACTATCTTATATAATTAAATGTTATAGAATTATTAATGTCCATTTAGTGATATCACAACTGCATGAAGACTAGTTGAACATGGTGGTTCACTAGGGTGTCGCAAATCTAACAACACACATTTGCATAAACTTCAAAAATATTACATTTGCCCAAAATTATATATGACATTTCCCACTTTCATATAAAAAAAAACAGAAAACGTAAAAAAAAACCAAACTAAACAGGTTTGGGAAAATTAATTCAGTAATGATTTCACTGTAACGTCATAATTTTGATAGTTACTTAGCTTATACGCTTCAATTTTACAAAGGGAATTTTGCTTTCGACCAAATAACAAGAAACACATAAATGACCAACATAGATTTTCACAATTTACTATAAATAGACATTGATTTGTTTGATTGATTGTTTGTTTAACGCTTTTGATTTGTTTGAAGACGCTAATCGTATAGCATTGAAGATGTGATTGTGTTTACAATATAGTGTTGGCGCTAGTCCGTCTTTGATAACTGCGCTGCTGATGTCTTGTATAATTGCTTGGTTGCAGTCTAAGATGCGTTGCTCCGTCTCTGTGTTAAATAGAGATGATTAGGAAAAGCGCTGAACATAACTGTACTTGAACGATTATATATCTGAATTTTAATTTCAACTTTCAGAGTTTTCTAATTTGTTCGAAGTTCAAAACTGATTTTATGTATCTATTTATATTGACATTACTGGATGTTCATGAACTTTTTTCGACATTTTGATGAGATTTCGAGAGTTATCTGTAAACAGATTTTTCTGTTGGGACATTATGGTATTATCTTGTCAGTTTTCTAATATTTTGCCAAAACCCTTGAGAACTATTTTGTAAAGTATTTTGCGATCATATCGTTTCCGCCATACATTATGATTTTTTTTCACTCCGTTATCCTTTCATTTTACACAACATTTAAATGACATTTAAAAATATTATTTCTTGTTGCTGGGTATTGTACGAGAAACCTTTCATTGGTAGTTAAACTGTAGAAAAATAGATCAAATGTATTATAGATTAAGTAAAAGTCTTGTCATTACTTTCCGTTTTATTTGAAAGTCGGAAAGATAATATTCAGAACAATATAAAGAATTTAGCACTTTCGACTAATGGGTTTTTTATCGTCAGGTTTATCTTTTACACATATTAGATCATGGATATTAAGACAAATATTTTTACATATAAAAGAACACCTCTGTCTCTGATCATTAAAATTGAATGCGCGGTACCTGATCTTTCACGATAATTTGCAGTGACGATCGAATAATGTTTAGAAATGGCGAAATAGGTCGCTATTTTTAACTGTCATTCTGTCATTCTTATTATACCCCACGCAACGAAGTTGCGCAGGGTATAATGTTTTTGACCCGTCCGTCTGTCTGTCTGTCTGTCCGTCCGTCCGTCCGTCCGTCAGTCCATCAGTCCTGTTTCTTGTCATCGCAACTCCTCTCAAACCACACAACAGAATTTCATGAAACCTTTTTAGATAATAAGGACATACTATGTAGTTGTGCATATCGACAGGAAATTACGATTCAATTTTTTTTCTAGGAGTTACGCCCCTTTGAAATTATTTGCTTCAATGTACTACTGCAACAGTTTGTCATCGCAACTCCTCTGAAACCACACCACAGAATTTCATGAAACTTTGTAGTTAATAAGGACATACTATGTAGATGTGCATATCGACAGGAAATTACGATTCATTTTTTTTCTAGGAGTTACGCCCCTTTGAACTTATTTGCTTTAATGTACTACTGCAACAGTTTGTCATCGCAACTCCTCTGAAACCACACAACAGAATTTCATGAAACCTTTTTAGATAATAAGGACATACTATGTAGATGTGCATATCGACAGGAAATTACGATTCAATTTTTTTCTAGGAGTTACGCCCCTTTGAACTTATTTGCTTCAATGTACTACTGCAACAGTTTGTCATCGCAACTCCTCTGAAACCACACCACAGAATTTCATGAAACTTTGTAGATAATAAGGACATACTATGTAGATGTGCATATCGACAGGAAATTACGATTCAATTTTTTTTCTAGGAGTTGCGCCCCTTTGAACTTATTTGCTTTAATGTACTACTGCAACAGTTTGTCATCGCAACTCCTCTGAAACCACACAACAGAATTCCATGAAACTTTGTAGATAATAAGGACATACTATGTAGATGTGCATATTGATTATGATTCAATTTTTTTTCTTACATTTATCTTATTTCTCCAATGACAATGTGGGGACGTGGGGTATGTGAGCGCGCTCGCTAAGGTTCTTTAATTAAATTTGAATTTTGTATGTAATTCACATGTTGATTAACAATCTAGCTGCTAATTGTATGGATCGATACCTCTGCTGGTAGACTGTTAGTCAATGAGGGTATCATCAGCTCAGTTGTCGGTACTGACATAATTCATAACATATACTTTTCTAAAAAAAAAATTCCAGTTGATTAATTAAAAAGATACTATGAAACTGAAGTTTTAACTCCCTCAGACAAAGTTGACCTTATATGCATTTGGCCATTCTATTTGGGTTCCTGTCGGTCATATAGCTCTTAATGTTTCTACGTGTCTATATATCACTGGCTCTAAAATATTTGTGTTTAAGCGATCCTGGCGAAGACAAATCAAGAAAAGCGTTTTGGACGCGCGAAATTTATAAAGTTTATTTTTTATTTTGAATGTGAATGTGAAAACTTGGATTTCTCGCAAACACTGAACATAATGTAGAAGCATTTCGACAGACTTCTTTTTTTTTTACAATTTTTGTTCTTATAATTCAATAAATTGAACTGAATTTTAACATTACTTGGAAGTATCTCGATAAACTTCCATCTCGATTCGATATCAGATCTTTTAACGATCTGTCCAAAACTGGCGCTACTTATTCATTTATGATAAACAAAAACAAAAACAAATTGGTGGGTTCGGAGTCCGGGTAGTATTAAATGCTTCTTGTGGACTGTTACATTGAAGGGGAGGATCCATGACTTTTTTAAAAGGGGACGTTATTCCCGATAATTGAATACATAACGCCGAGCGGAGCTAGGCGATAAAACTTTTGGACGATTTTATACTAACAATTTATATAAATCATGAAAAACGTGTTTTTTTATTTCTCGATCAGAGTGGGGGCGGGGCGTACGTCCTCTATGACCCCTCCTTCATCCGCCACTGCCTTGTGAGCTAGCACGTTAAAATCCGTCTTAGCGTGACGGTCTAGTACAATTATGGTAGTCATATCAAATCAGTCTATGATAATGTATTATGTTAAGAAAGATAACTCTAGCGCACAATAAGAAAATACCACACAGTAGTCAGTTGTGAATTTAACTATATATATGAATCTTAAATTTTATAATGATATGATAGAAAAAAGAAAGGAAACGGAGCATGTGAAGTTTATTATATAGATTCATTTCAGACTTTGTTTTTTTAACGTGTTTAGTTCTCAATTTTTTTATTATTATTATCGACAATAAAATGTTATGACGGGCATTATAAAAATAAGATGTGGTATGATCGCGATTGAGACAGCTTACCACAAGAGACCAAATGACGTAAAAGTCAGTAACAATATGTCACCGTACGGCCTACAGCAATGAACAAAACCCATGTTAAGCGAAGAATTGTATGAGATATTATACGAACTATAAATAAAAAGAAGAAACGAAAAAAAAAGCAAAGGTTGAAAAATAATATTGTTTTGTGATGAGGAGTTAGGATTTGATGAAGATGTCGACGATGACGATGGTGCGTGACAGTATCAATAACATTATATGAACGTGCAAGCGATCTGGTTAACAATTTAAGTAAATCTTGAGCATATTTGAAAAGTGATATTTTATTCATTCAAAAGTTCAAAATTTCCGCAAATTACCAGTTTAGCTAGTATATAAATCAAAGATTTCGGAAAGCCAATTAAGATTATTCAGTAAAGTTTTTTACGTGCAGTGTAAGTGCAGAAAACCGCTGATACAACTATTAGTTAATACTGTTGATGTATTGATACTAAATAGTAGGCAAAATCTGTACTCTACATGTTGCTTTGTATTATTCCAGTCAGACTTTATCGCACCTACATGAATGTGATACTTTGACACATTGACCATAAATACATAAATAATATAGTTGCAAGTTCTGGACGTTGCTAATCGATATCAATACACACAAGGTAAGATCAGGTAAAATAAATGTATTATTCATATGGGACATCTTTAGTGTTATCCGAATCATACAATGGATATTTTGATTAACTTATCTAGAAAATTCAGGTAAATATTGATTTTCGATCTTTCAAAGCGCAACAGATGTCGACATTTTGAAACGTCTTAATCACCTAGAAGTTTACACAAATGTTAAATTTGACAATTAAATTAAAACACGTGGACAACGATGCATCATCATCAACTAAATGTGTAGAAAATACTAATGTGTGATGACAGTGAATAAAAGAACGATTCAATATTAATCAAAGTGATTTAGAACCGTACAACAAATCGGTCAATATGTTTACATAACTAGCCGTGAAGGAGAAAAAACGATAAACTACAAGATATATATTGTATGTAAATCTAATGTAAATAATTCAGTGATACCCCCTTCTGTTATTAAAGCTTTCGTTGCGAGGTAAATTATGGAAGGTTTCCAGGACAGACAAATAGGTGCGGTAAAAGGACTTCTTATTCGAGGAATGATTTATGAACCTCTGGAATTCAAAGAAGTAGTTTAATCTTGTTCGAAAAATATTCCGAATAATTCTTTGATAATTGTTTTTAAAAAGTAAGGTGTGTTCAGGAATACGTTGTAACTAGAACAAACCTAAAAATTGTTTTCAGAAGAACATGTACCTTTATATATGGATATCAATTAAACAAGCCTCGGTATGTTTCAACAGTAAAGAAATCCATTTCTGAATGAAAGTAATTCGTAAGACAGTAGATCAACATACATACCACTTTGTACATAAATATTTTCGTATGGGATTTGGAGCCAGCAAACAGGTTGTAATAAGTGCTGCAGCTAACGAAAATGTTGCTAGGTGAGTTACATTTATTTTGTATCAATATTTGACATCTTATCAGACATATATGTTAAAAGTTGATCCAGTGTGCACATTTTGATCCATTCAATTACAACACCCACAATTATTTATACCGCTAGTGTTTCCGGTTTCTAAACGTATTGCGAAAAAGATTGGTCATACAACATGTACAAGAATTGGTAGCAACTCGATCAATGCTGTCAGTTCTCTTTTGATCTCATTCTTATGGTGGTGTTTAGGTCAATTAAGAGAAGACAGTGCTAATTATGATATGTCAAATGATGAATCTCCTACCATTCGAAGTATTTAATTATTATTCTTGCATATCCTGGTAAATAGATATAAAAAGATGTGGTATGTGTGCCAATGAGACAACTCTCCATCCAAGTCACAATTTGTAAAAGTAAACCATTATAGGTCAAATTACGGCCTTCAACACGGAGCCTTGCAAGCTATAAAGGGCCCCAAAAATGACTAGTGTAAAACCATTCAAACAGGAAACCAACGGTCTAATCTATATAAAAAACGAGAAACGAGAAACACTTATGAATCACATCAACAAACGACAACCACTGAACATCAGGTTCCTGACGTAGGACAGGTGCAAACAAATGCAGCGGAATTAAACGTTTTTAATAGGCGCCAACCTTCACCCTACCTAAAACAATAGTGTAAGACTACGAAGTGATCATTGTAGGTCTAACGTTTGCATAAATACTTAAGATATTTGACATCTTATCAGACATATATGTTAAAAGTTGATCCAGTGTGCACATTTTGATCCATTCAATTACAACACCCACAATTATTTATACCGCTAGTGTTTCCGGTTTCTAAACGTATTGCGAAAAGATTGGTCATACAACATGTACAAGAATTGGTAGCAACTCGATCAATGCTGTCAGTTCTCTTTTGATCTCATTCTTATGGTGGTGTTTAGGTCAATTAAGAGAAGACAGTGTTAATTATGATATGTCAAATGATGAATCTCCTACCATTCAAGTATTTAATTATTATTCTTGCATATCCTGGTAAATAGATATAAAAGATGTGGTATGTGTGCCAATGAGACAACTCTCCATCCAAGTCACAATTTGTAAAGTAAACCATTATAGGTCAAATTACGGCCTTCAACACGGAGCCTTGCAAGCTATAAAGGGCCCCAAAAATGACTAGTGTAAAACCATTCAAACAGGAAACCAACGGTCTAATCTATATAAAAAACGAGAAACGAGAAACACTTATGAATCACATCAACAAACGACAACCACTGAACATCAGGTTCCTGACGTAGGACAGGTGCAAACAAATGCAGCGGAATTAAACGTTTTTAATAGGCGCCAACCTTCACCCTACCTAAAACAATAGTGTAAGACTACGAAGTGATCATTGTAGGTCTAACGTTTGCATAAATACTTAAATAAAAAGTTACTATTGCACAAATGTTTGTTTGTTAATTAATAGACAATAAACAATTTGACAATAAGTTGATCAAGTCAATTTCATCAAACATTTAAAATGCTGAATGCAGCTGTTTTTTTTTATCAGTTTATTAGAATTAAGGGTCACCCTTATAAATAACTGCTTAACAAAAAAACCTACGTCACATTGGAACTAAAATTCCATTATTGTAACATCGCTATAAACCGAAAACACGCGTTACACACGAAAAACATTTTATATTAAGTTACACTAACTAAAACAGAATTCACAAAGGGAATACACACTAAGACGACATAACAGTTACACTCAATACATAAGATGCGAAAGATACCAAAGGGACATTCAAACTCATTAATCCGAAAAAAAACATGACGATGCCATGTCAAAAACGAAAAAAAAAAAAACGTCAAAAGACAAACAACAGTGTACAAAACCCGGTGTTTTGATCCCAGGTGCTCCGAAATGGTAGAAAGATCCTGCTCCACATAGGGCACCCGTCGTGTTGCTCATGTAAGTACAAACACCTGGATAAGTCTAATTCGGTAGTTCACATTCAAACAAAAGAAGACTTAATTGTGGTGACGACAATTGGAACATATCCATCGTCATCTGTGAAACAGGTATTTCAGAACGGTCAACCAACTCGTGATGGCGTCCGTAAACTTCTCGAAAGGATTTTACAAACGGAGAGCACACGTGCACACAGGGAGTACGCACTTTTTAACACTCATTACGAGGCGACAACACATATCAAAGGGATTACATATTTCAATCAGATTTATGTACGTCACACCGAATACACTCAAAACAAAGGGATTACACATTATATACCAGTTACATTCACCACAAACCGAGTATTCACATCATACGAGATTACACTTTATATAACAGTTACTCTCACTATAAACCAAGTACTCACATCATCCGGGATTACACATTATATAACAGTTACTCTCACTATAAACGAAGTACTCACATCATACGGGATTACACATTATATAAAAGTTACTCTCGCTATAAACCAAGTACTCACATCATACGGGATTACACATTATATAAAAGTTACTCTCGCTATAAACCAAGTACTCACATCATACGGGATTACACATTATATAAAAGTTACCTTCACCACAAACCGAGTACTCGCATCATACGGGTTACACACTGTATAACAGTTACTCTCGCTATAAACCGAGTACTCACATTATACGGGATTACACATTATATAACAGTTACTTTCACTACAAATCGAATACTCACATCTCACAGGATTACACATTATATAACAGTAACTCTCACTATAAACCGAGTACTCACATCATACGGGACTAGACACTGTATAACAGTTACTCTCGCTATAAACCGAGTACTCACATTATACGGGATTACACATTATATAACAGTTACATTCACTACAAATCGAATACTCACATCACACGGGATTTACACATTATATAACAGTTACTCTAGCTATAAACCGAGTACTCACATTACACGGGATTGAACATTATATGACAGTTACCATCACCAAAAACCGAGTACTCACATCACACGAGATTACACATTATATATGAGGTAATCTCACTGTAAAACGAGTACTCACATCACACGGGATTACTCATTATATAACAGTTACTCTAGCTATAAACCGAGTACTCACATTACACGGGATTAAACATTATATAATAGTTACCATCCCCACAAACCAAGTACTCACATCACACAGGATTACACACTATATACAAGGTACTCTCACTATAAACTGAGTACTCACATCACACGGGATTACCCACTATATACGAGGTACTCTCACTATAAACTGAGTACTCACATCACACGGGATTACCCACTATATACGAGGTACTCTCACTATAAACTGAGTACTCACATCACACGGGATTACCCACTATATACGAGGTACTCTCACTATAAACCGAGTACTCACATTACACGGGATTACATAATATATAACAGTTACTCTTACTATAAACCTTGGACACTCACAACGAAGTGATAATATAACAGTTACTTTCGTTACAAACCGAGATATGCCTTTGTGGATGTATTCGTCTTGTTGTAAGCTTTTCTGATCTTTTTTCTATGTAGGAACTTAATGTGATGATGAATAACAATGAAAGGCTTATTTTGGCTATTTCCTACCTTTTCCATGGAACTGCTGTATGGTGTTAATCCATTCTAAGTACCTTTTTTTTTAAATAGAACACAATAAGAGTACGCACTCAGTTTTGCAGATTTCATACATTAATATTTCATGAATCATTTTCATTGGACGACTTATTTTTGTACTCATATACAGAAGAATTCATACAGGCCCTTCTCAGGAACTAAAAGAAAAAGCATCTTGCAAAGTTCTTTAATTTCACTTTCAGATATATTGATGATGTCCTGTCACTCAATAACCCACATTTCAGTAAGTGGTTGTATCTCATATATTCCAGTAATCCTGACTTTAAGGTCAAAGAATAGTAAATGGGCTATGTCACAGATTTGGGTAAAATTTTGCATACGACTTTGACTCCTGAAGCTATAACTGAAAATTTAAAAAATAATGAATTAATCTTTTTATTCTCTGAAATATTACTGATTGAATTCTTTCAAAATAGGGGAACATTTGTAAAGAAAACAAATAAAATCGGCGAAAAACTTCCTAAATTTGTCTTAAAATCTTCAAATCCATAGATTTTTCTTTAAAAAAAACTATTGTTGATAAATAAATTTCCGTTTTAATGATGTAAAATAAAAATAGGGTCACCGATTTAGTTTTACGGTATACTTTATTTAAAGTGGTGTTCTAGGTGAAAAAAATACCAAAAAAAAAAACGTCAAAATAATCGTAAAATCATCGATTTGAAAGCCATAAAACGTCGATTTTTACGTGTTTCACTACTAACTAGGTAACAGATTGGTTAATTAATACACCAAAAAAGAAGTCGGTGACCATATAATTATTTTTTATGATATGGTTTTAAAGACACATTTAGAACGTTTTTCGCCGATTTTATGTGCTTTCTATACAATTGTTCACCTATTTTGTAAGGATTTCATCAGTAATATTTCAGAGAATAAAAAGAGATGAACACTTTATTTTTTTCGATTTTCATTTACAGTTTAATGAGGCAAAGTTGCATGCAAAATTTTACCAAAATCTGTGACATAACCCAATTTCTGCTCCTTGGCAAACTACCGGAACTAGATGGTCTACTTCATATCTTGATCTTTTCTTTGAACAACTTCAAACTAAAATTTGTGACCAATGAGATGATTTTATCTTTCCAATTGTCAACTTTCCATTTCTCAGCAGTAGCATACACTTTGCCACATTGTATGGCATTTAAGTGTCTCAATTAATACATTTTTCTCGTGCAAGTTCACACTATACGGACTCCATTGACAAGGGTCTACTTCTGACACAAACACTGCTCCAACAGTGTTCTGGGGAGTACAGCTGAAATCGACACTATATCACTTTACCATCACGAATTAGTTAACCGATGTGATATTTCTGTGTCTCAGCTCACAAGTTTTCGTCGTCTTAGACTTTTATAGATTTTAGAATATTCGATTTATCTGTAAATTTACCGATTGTGTCGTATATACCTGATTGTGACATTTTGAATGAGTGTGTGGTTTACAGATTCCGATTCCGATTCCGATTCAATATTTGTTAAATTTTTACCACATACAAACATATGATAAGATTCACAAGATAACATATAAAACAATTAAAACATTTAAAATGCATGCACCAATCTTATAAAGAGTTATGAGCGACTTTTAAGAACAATATATATATACATACATTTTTGCACATCGACATTTAAAATTTATTTACAATGTTGATTTATATACATGCATGTAAAACATTTTGTTTGTTTTAAAACTAGTGAGATAAAATACTGTTTCTAAAAATAAAATGCTGCAGGTTTGTAACTACAGTAGCAACATTTTCATTATTAAATAAAAATATAAATTTTTCACTATCCAATAGCAAATGAAAACGTTCATTAAAACGTATGCTTCAGGTATCATGATTTGTCTTAAATCTACATAACATGTCCTCTCATGAACTTCTTTTCTTTCATACCTTTAAGTTTCTATTTTAAGGGGAGCTACCCCATATCTTAACCGTGCAAACGAACTTCATTATTTAATTTATAGAATTTTCAAATAAATTTCAGTACAATAATAATGTGTAAACAGTTTGTAAGTCCTCAATTTACATCTGCATAAGCAGCAACTCTTGTACAATTTCAATTTTGTTCTATGTTGGTCCATTATGGAACACATTGCCCAATGTCTCAAGACACGGTTCAAACCCATATCACCAGCAATGGTATCATTCGGTGTGTATGTACCAGCTCCGATGAAAATCTCATGGCTCTGTTATGGGCTGCATTTATAGAGGAAAAATCCTTTGTTCCTCACAAATACATGCACCATAACTATCAACTGACCGTACCATCGTATCGTAAAGTTTTGAAAACCACCATGAGTTTTGCTCTTTACAATCAACAATCCTAATGCTCTACTGGCTGATTTTGGTTTTGCTTTATCCATTAACAGATAATCTAGATTCAGCCAACAGTAAGACAAAATATCGATATTTTTTTACAAATGGGTGGTGGATATACATAGCAAGAGACGCTTATCATGTCGAAGCACCATGGCCGATCTCGTTCCTTATGGATTTCATGCGATTTGTTTTGCTTTACCTTGGTTTGTATCTCCTTCATACTAGCTGTCGTCTATAGAAAGGATATTACGGGACAAAAAATATAACATCTTTTTCAAAACATCATTTATAAAAAATAATTGGCAAAATTTTAAATTTAATATTAGTAAATATATTTACATACGAGTACTCTGATAACATTTTGATATATTCCCTTAGCTATATCAATGTCAAACCAGACTTCTGACGACTGGGTCATGGCATTTAATCAAAAGGTTGCTGATTTATACAAACAAAAATCAGCTGTATTTGTTTATGTCAAATATATCTATTTTTGCATTAGAAATTTTCTCAGCAAATTGAAAAGCATTTTATATTCACTTAGAATGCTTAATTTATATGGGTCTAATGAGAGGCTCCAGTCACACTTATGTATGTAAGTGTTGCAGATAAACACCATATTTTACCATTGAACAGTTTGACATTATTCGGTTAGGTACATAGAGAACAAATACATATTGCTTGAGGCCGTCTATCTTCATGATTATATTTTTATCTGTATATTAATATATGACAAAAATTAATGCATTTTGTGTATTTTACCGCAGGTATAAGTACTGTCCGTTTGTATGTTTATTTTGCCGTTTATTGACGTATGTGTCATTATTAAGTGTTAGGGTATTGGCATTTTTGCATTTTGTGTATGCAAACCATTGCAACTCAAGTTTAGTTCATAACAATTTTATTTGCTCAAAGATACAAAAAAGGATCGGACACAAGTTTAACCAACTTATGAAGTCTTCTCCTTTACATAATATTACAATAACAATTATACAGAGCATGCACAGTTCAGTAGATATATATTAAAGGTAATAGTAAAATGAGACATTTGCACAGTCTGAGAAGAAGAAAAAATAAAAAAGCCTAACACAATTAACAAGGAAAAGGATAAAAAGAGAAAAGAAAAAAAGAAAAAATAGAAATAAAAGAAAAAGAAAAATAAGAAATAATACAAATATGAAAAAAAAAAAAATATATATATATATATAAATAAATGAAATTCTGTGGACACGGTGTTTTTGTTTATTCATATCTTATTTGATTATACTACAAGGAATCTTTTTGATTTTTTTATATTTAAAGACTTCTTTAAAGATTTCACAGTTTTCCTCGTATGTTAAATTTTGACTACCCTCAGTGAGCAACTGTAGATTTATTGTCACTTGAAAACGACGAATGTTGGTTAATAGATCGTTCCTTATATCGGTGTATTTATTGCAATTAAAGAAAAAATGAAATGAATCTTCACGCGGAGCGCCACAAGCACAATATGGACTTTGTATTTTATTTGATTCAAAGAAAGTTATTTAGAAATGAGGCTGAACATCGCAGCTGTGTTAAAATTACACTCAATTTCCGCGGACCATACATAAAATGCTTAGGTACAGTCTTTGCTTCGTTTGTATTATTCAACAAAGAGCGTTTTAACTTAGATAGGGTATGAAGTGTACGGATAAAATTATCAAGTTTGTACCATTCTCTGATGGACGAAGGAATAAATGCAGAATGTGTTAAGGAGAGTCGACAAAAGGGGTCTATTAAGTCATTGCCATTACGCAGTGGATAACAGTTATACTTTGTATAGTTGGGGGAATTAAATCACATAAATATTGTGGAGTGAGACCATGGTACATCTTATAAAATAATTGCAGTTTTCTTCTGTGCCTCCGACTGTGTAGGGGTTCCCAGCCAGTCTCTAAATATAAATATTCGGTTTTAGTGAAGATTGGCAGTCCTGTTACAATCCTCGCAGCTTGCAGTTGAAGTTTTTCTAATTTGTTTGAATAGCAAATACCACAGTTGTCCCACACCTCGCAAGCATACTCAAATATAGGGCGAATATATACCAGATACATTTTTTCTAAGTTTTGTCTTTTCATCTTAAATTTTAATTTTCTTAAGACTCCTAAATGCTTTGTTATATTTTTTGAAATATTTTCTACGTGCTCATTCCACTTTGCGTCCTGCAACTCAAGTCTAATTTCAAATCATAATCATACATAGACGTGTATATAGTTTACAAACAACATTTGAACAAAGACAGTTTATAGCTTACTGAAATCTTCGCTAAGGTCCATCGTCAATACAAGGATTTGAAATGAAAAATTATTAAAGGTTATGGATAATTATGAATTTTATTTTTTTTTCCATTATAAAATGCACTGATGAAATTGTTGTGGAAATAAGAGATATTAGAGATAGTAAATTGAAAGATATCTGATTTTGTACTTAAACTTGGAAAGTTTTGTTTAATTGTCATTGGTACCAGACAAACTATGCTGTCTGATACGATAAGTAACTCTTACAGACTAAAATAATAACCCCCCAACCCCCAACCCCCACACACAAAAAAAAAAAATCAATTAAACTAAACAATCAAAATACAAAGAGAAAATCATTCCAATAAAGAAAAAAAAAACAAAAAAAAAAAAAAACAAACAAACAAACAAACAAACAACAACAAAACAAAACAAAAACAGAAAAAAAATAGTAAAAAAAATTTTTCACTTCTCAATCCTGTAATTCTTAATTCTGAATAGAGTGACTATCGATCTAATTTAATATAATTTATTGCTTTATTGCTGCAAGTCACTTAGCGGCTTACTCTTTATCTACGCGTTATCAACAAATCTAAGGAAGGGGTGGGGTTATAATGTGTGGTGTATTATGTGTTTATTGCATAATACAAAAACGTTTTAAACAAACTGTAACAATCCCGTGACCAAAGCTACGACAAAAATTAACAACTTTTTCCAATGTACGTATGTGTGGTTTGATTTGAAATTCATGTTTAATATCAGAATATAACGCCTAATTTGAGGTTTTCCGTTATAGATCGTCTCCGTCTATTACTATAGAAACTCTCCAATAAACACCTCAAATGTCCATCACACATATAAAAACTATATCCGCATAAAACAATGACTGTTTAGGTATTTTAATTTATATTCAAACGTCAGAACGTCCGGTCACTATGTCAGTAGGTGTTGACCATTCACAAGAACAACATCATGTACATGTATTTTATTATTCTTTACGACCCATTATCACCCTGGCACATGTTACTGATGTATTTGATCTCTGTGTGTCACAAAATATGTATTTCTTATGATCAAAAATCAATAAAGAAAGGGAATGTGATGACAAATGACCATTGTTGTCATCTGTGGAATGTATATGGTCTCATGGTATTCAGATGTACAGTGGTGCGGATATATGACAACATGTATGAATTAACGTCGGTTATGAATTAACGTTAGTCATGTGAATTTAAAATTAACTGGAATATAATGAAATTTAATTCAATAACTACACGGTAAGTTACCTTTGTAAATGATCGAAAATAAGGAAAAAATGAATATACATCGTCATAGACAGATTAATATGTTAATATAGTTTTATGGGGCATATATAGTTATTTTACATTGTTTCCTTCTGTTTGGATATTTAACAGTTTTTACAAATGTAAAGCTTTATTGTTCTTACTGAATCGTTATAAGGTTTATATTGAATTCCTACACAGGCGAAATAATAGCGACGAAATGAATTGTAACGACATATTAAAGCGCATTTTATTGAAATAATAATTATAAAAAGGGTTATTTTTATGGAGAATATTGGTGTGTAAACTCGTCTTTTTACTCACAAACAGTTCTTCAGTCTTTGTATATTTGGTTTGTGAGTCAGTCAGACGAGTTATTTTTATGGAGAATATTGGTGTGTAAACTCGTCCTTTTACTCACAAACAGTTCTTCAGTCTTTATATATTTGGTTTGCGAGTCAGTCAGACGAGTTATTTTTATGGAGAATATTGGTGTGTAAACTCGTCCTTTACTTACAAACAGTTCATCAGTCTTTATTTATTTGGTTTGTGAGAGAGTTGGACGAGTTATTTTTATGGAGAATATTGGTTTGTAAACTCATCCTTTTACTCACAAACAGTTCTTCAGTCTTTATATATTTGGTTTGTGTGTGAGTCGGACGAGTTATTTTATGGAGAATATTGGTGTAAACTCATCCTTTTACTCACAAACAGTTCTTCAGTCTTTGTATATTTGGTTTGTGAGTCAGTCAGACGAGTTATTTTTATGGAGAATATTGGTGTGTAAACTCGTCCTTTACTTACAAACAGTTCTTCAGTCTTTATAAATTTGGTTTGTGAGTCAGTCGGACGAGTTATTTTTATGGAGAATATTGGTGTAAACTCGTCCCTTTGCTCACAAACAGTTCTTCAGTCTTTGTATATTTAGTTTGTGAGTGAGTCGGACGAGTTATTTTATGGAGAATATTTGTGTGTTAACTCGCCCTTTTACCTACAAATAGTTCTTCAGTCTTTATAAATTTGGTTTGTGAGTCAGTCGGACGAGTTATTTTTATGGAGAATATTGGTGTGTAAACTCGTCCTTTTACTCACAAACAGTTCTTCAGTCTTTATATATTTAGTTTGTGAGTGAGTCGGACGAGTTATTTTTATGGAGTTTTTTGTCGTCCAACTCATTCACAAATTGAAACTCCTCAAAGATAAACTTTATTGCTAAGAAAATGTTTTACATGTAATTTGTTGGAAAACATATATAATACAGCTTTTCACAAGGCGTTTGTACTACATTGGAAACATAGATTTTCACAAGGCGTTTGTACTACATTGGAAACATAGATTTTTCACAAGGCGTTTGTACTACACTGGAAACATAGATTTTTCACAAGGCGTTTGTACAACATTGAAACAGATTTTTCACAAGGCGTTTGCATTTTATTGCCGGTAAACATGAATAACTGAAAGACCAAAGTTACGATAAATTGTTACAGTGAAATGACACATGAGTACAACACCATTTTTTTACCTATGTCTATTGTTTTTAAAGACAAATATACATGTATTACACAATTGTTGGGGGATGGAAGGGCGTATACCCTTGTTTATATATTCCTGACTAATCCATGTAAGAAGACATCTGTGATATGTTTGTAAACAATTAAACCACCCACATTCGATCAATTGATCTTCATACATCGTATAAACTGTATAAGGATTATATTATTTCTACTATGTAAACGATGGAGCTTGAAGAAATAGAACCTTCATACTCTTTTATCAATTCACCGTGGTCGGTATAGTAGACATGGTTTTACTATATGTACAATATATTAAGTGTTCCTTTATTCAACAATTTTTATTAACCGAATTCATTAAACATGTGGTATAGTATACCAGAGCATATAACCCTACACAGTCGCCCCTACCATCGAAACGCATCTGGCCTATTACTATTAGGTACAATACACTGACAAATAATTATGTCTTTCCACATTCCTGATTTCCTGTGGAAAGACCATTTGATTTTGTTCTGATTTTTTACTTCTTCCGCCGTAATGGAAAAATAACAACAAATAGAAAATATGTTATATCCCAAGTCAAAAGTCTGCAATTCAGTGGTTGTCCTTTGTTGCTGTACATCATATTTGTTTTTCGTTCATTATTTTGTACATAAACCAGGCCGTTAGTTTTCTCTTGAATTGTTTTACATTTGTCATTTCGGGGCATTTTATAGCTGACTATGCGGTATGGTTTTTGCTCATTGTTGAAGACCGTACGGTGACCTATAGTTGCTAACTTTTATGTCATTTGGTCTGGTAGAGAGTTGTCTCATTGACAATTATAACACATCTTCTTATTTTTATATTGGCACATACTACTGCATCATGCAGTGATAACGGTTTCACCATTGACCCTGTCCAACCGCGCATATATCCGTATGAGAGTTAGCTCCCCGTTAACGATTGTTCTTGTTATCACTACTCTAGACTGAAAGCGTAAAAGATATCGATTTACTTTTGTAGAAACCCTCATATACTTTTTTTAGCATATAATTGCCTGCATTTAGTATTTATATCTATATTCAGGTTTATCATATGAATGGCATGTAAAAATAGTGTATATTGTGAAGGATCATATTACAAATAAATCTATATCTGTGTTTATCTTTATATAAATTATTTCCTTTTTGCATTTGACATGAGTGCTATATATGTCAATTCAACTAATTAACTGTAAGTCATAAAGACCTATATATATATATACAACTCGTCTAAACATCAACCCAACAATGTTAGATCTGTAAATTTGCTTTCGCAAATTTTTGTTCTTCCTCGACGGGATTCGAACCCATGCTACTGAGATATCGTGACACCAAATCGCCTGCACTGTAGCCGTCCCGCTAGACCACACGACCACCTGGGCTTCATAAAATGAAGCTTTCGGTGGCCGGTGTTACCTTCCACGTCAGTTTTAATCTAGCGTCGTACTACCGTACATGATATATAAGGCATGGAGATGTTATTTTACAGATCAGCTAAATTATCTATAGTAAAGGATCCTACAAATTAATGTAAGATACAATCACAGAAAATAATTATATTTATAAGTACGTCTGAGCCAGTGACAACTCTACAACAGATTGATCCATCGGATCACCAGCAGTGATGGTGATACATATATATATATATATATATATATATATATATATATATATATATATATATAGATATAGATAGTCCTTGGGCCAGTAGCAGGAAATTGTGGTCATGGTTAATGGTCAAGATCACGTTTTATAGTTTGTAGGTCGAAGTACTCTGTTGATTGACTTTAGGTCTTTTGCATGAGAAAGGAAAGCAAAGACCTTTGAAAAGAAGTGCATATCGGAGTTATCAATCTTTTTGCACTGATTTCTTGTAAAAGTAGATAGAAACCATATATTTTCAGAATCAGAGTGCAGTTACTGTAGTATATAGAATAAATTCAGAAGTGACAGTTTGTATACCAGGAATAGCAAACTATCTCCCTTATGTCAATAATAAGTATATAACCTATCTCCCTTATGTCAATAATAAGTATATACACACATTTATGGAATCATTGCAAAGTAAAAAAGTTAACATTTGACCACAGAAGTGACTCGGAGAAGACTTTTGATAGAAAACTATTTTATTCATTTTTACATACAAGTGTTATCATTTATCAGCAAAAAGTTCAGATTTTGGCAATTAAACCAAAAAAAAAAAAAAGACAAGATAGTACAGAGATTCATATTGCCATACAAAGGCAGTGATAAGGTATCAATTTGATGAAAGAAAATAGACACAATTAAGATTTCATTCCAAATCCTAACTACAAACATCTTCTGAAAGTGTTACTGCATCTGGAAAATTTGAGATAATGACACTTTTCCTGTTTTATCAAAATTAATTTCTCTTTTCAGAACAAGAGAAAAAATGAAATATTCATTTATTACTTCTATGTAATCAGATGTATTCCTCTCATATACAGGGTTAACGCCCCTCAGATATGAGAGGCTTACGTCTAATACATAAAAATAAGAAGATGTGGTATGATAGTCATTTTGCCATAACCGATTTGATTCTGTTGTAACACACTTTAAACAAGTTGTTTCTATTGCTTCAAATTTTAAACTAGTTCAAAACCGGACAAAATTGGCTGCTGCCTCAACGAAGTATGAAAATTGGAAAGTGATATATAGGCTATTGATATCAAAAGGGTTTTGCCGAATGGAAATAAAACATTTGAAAAGTTTAAAGATTACACACATTTGACAAATTTGCTGTTTCCGCTAGCTCTTCGTTGTCAATGAAAACATGTATGCTCCTCATAAGGAAACAATACATACACATGGATCTCTAATTAAACGGCCGATTACCGAATTTGCAAATATACATACAGATTTTTTTTATAATGAATTTCAATTATTACCACAGAAACTACTAGTTATTGATTTTACATACAATTGATCTAATAAAGAACCTATAACGTGTTCGGTATTGCATATGACCCATTGCATTTTAAAAAGTCTGAAAACTGCGGCTTGGCGAAGGTGAAGCATATAAAAAGCATGTCAACTGGTCAAAGGTTTTGGGTAACTTAGACGACCTGACACTTAAACCTTTCATTTTGCCTTACAAGAGGATACCTGCTAGGGCCCATAGGTTGTTTTTTTTTTCTTTACAAACAAGGAGCATATAATATTTAAAACTGTCGGCGTAATGGCCTAAAAAAGACCGTATTTAACTTATTTTATTATAGATCCTTTACAACACCCCCCGCCTAAAAAAGATAAGCCCAAACTGCCCAACAAACAAATCCAGCCTTTAGCTAATACTAATAATTTTACACTTTAAAACACAGAACACACAATTTTATGTGAATTAATTGCCTATTTCGACTTTTTTACTATATGAGTTATAAGTTATATCGGCGATATCAATGATGTGCAAGTCCTGTTACATGTATACTTGTTCGAACCCCGCTCGTGCGGATGCACTCGACTCAATCTTAATTGACTAGGATTGTCAGTTTCCTATCGAAGGTCGGTGGTTTTCTCCGGGAACTCCGGCTTCCTCCACCAATAAAAACTGGCCGCCACGAAATAGCCCAAAAGCGGTGCTTAAAAGTGGCGTTAAAACAAAAAAATCAAAATCAAACATGTATACTTCTTTACAATTTACAACAAGATGTCGTTAAATGAAATGAAAATGTGATAAAATCGCTGAAATACCCCCTCCTAAATTATTGAAAACTATCATTCTGCATTGACAATAATATCCTGATGTAACGCCCTCAAGGTGTATCTAATTCTTACACGTACATTAAAACCACACTAGATCCATCAACATATTTTGTCGTTTAAATACAAACACCTTGCCAAAGATAATTACTAAATCATTCAGTAAGTAAACGCATCACGCACATTTGACTTCGACCGGATACATGGCTTTTAACTTTTTTTTATAAAGAAAAAGAATACCTAAAATTTTGTCTGTACTCATTTCATCAGCTGAGTCTTTTTCAAAAGGTCCTTGAATCTTTAAAATAAAAATCAAAGGTTAAAAGCTTCATATGTACCCTGCATATACTGACAATATTTTGACGCCCGACAAGCAAAAACGGCCCTTATAGCAAAATTATATATTTTGGGTTTTGGTCTTTTTTTAAACGGATATTAAATACCAATGCCATCTTGGTGCAAAAAAAAATGACAACGATCGGAGAAAACTAATTGAGATTTTTAATTGTAATAACACACAAATTATGCCCGAACGTAAAAAAGCAGTATAACGTTTTTTTTTTCTCGAATACTTTGACGTCGATTTCGGTTGTTTAGACTTGTGAATAAAGATATTCCTGCCTTGCACGTGAAAGTGCGGCTGCAGGAATAACTTCAGGACGAGACAACTGATCGAACTGGTCAAAGGGACGGCGAAGAATATTTATCTCTTTTCAATCCCATTGCGTTTTTCTTTTACAATAACTATACTTTTACAATAACTATACCAGGTTTATCATGTCAAAAGATGCAATTAGGATACTTTCCAATACTTGGAACAGATAAAAACAAAGCAGCTATGAACGGTTTAATTATTTGTGTAAACTGCACGACATCGTTTTTTATGACTATTTTCGGAATACATTCGTTAGATGAGATTATATATCTGAAAATTTAGTTAAATTAAAGTAATGTAACACAAAAAAAGTACAATAGGAATCCAAAACAGGGGTGGATCCAGGATTGTTTTAAAGGGGCGTAATTCCGGATAATTAGAGATATGGCGAGCGAAATGTTTTTTTGGACGATATTATACTAAACATTTATATATATCGTGAAAAAAAACATGACATTTTTTTATTTTTTTTGGCGACCAAAAGCGTACGCCCTCTACGCCCCTGCGGATCCGCCACTGCACAAAACAACACATCAATCTCCATTACACGACTCTTCTGAAAAATAAACGTTTATATTCCAACGATTAATTTAATTGATAAATAAATATGATGAAAATGTCTGGTCTCTTTTGACATTTGATTTGTAAACATAAAAACATAATTGATATAAATTAGTATTTTTGACTGATGGAGAAAATGTTATTTTGTATTATATCCATCCCCTTATCCATATGATTTATTCTTGCTGTTCACTCGAAATATTATTATGATATAAGCAGCGACCTGACGATATATGGACAATTTGACCTAATCATTATGTTAATTTCCTTCCTTAACTGATTGACTGGTAATTATCATTGCTATATGACCTACTAACAGACATCATCTCATTTACATTCCTCTCAATAATTATCACACATATATAATGTTTTAAAGAACGTTTTGTTTTCGGCCATGAAGCAACGATGAAAGTTTACTTTTTTTTCTGTTATCTCGTTGATCTGAGATTTTCTAAACCAAAAGGATATAAGTAAATACTAATTACATCAGAACTGTAGAGATTTACATTACACTTTTTGTAATGACTAACATTACTGTGCACGTACATCAAGTGTGTATGGTGCATGTGTGAAATTCGTCGTATGGCGGATACAAAATACCACACTAGGACAAATGCAAACCAAGCCTAAAGAGAGGTGATCGACAAAACAAATACAAAGTGGCTTTAAAGCGTTAAGAAATCGGTCAACTCTTTGTCGTCCTGTGATTTGGATTTATGAGCAATGAACTCATGGCGATTATCTTTTGCCTTTTTTTTCTAGGGAAGATATCGATAATTCGAGTTATCAAGGCGACAGTGTTCCGTCGATAGTTGTACATTTTATTTTGCCGGTAATCTGGTAATAGTTTACTTTTGAATGTAACACGTCTTCTGATTGGCTGAAAGTGTTTTGGCTATCGGCTCATAGACATAATTTTATCGTATGGCCGTGACTTCAACATTTTTTCATGTTTACTCCTTAAATATGGAATTTAGAATTAACTTATAAGGAATGTATCATGATATTGCCGATTTCACAACTTTTAAGGTTGACATTTTGTGGACATGCGTAGGATAGCGGATGCGAGCATAATTTACATTTTATATATTTATATATTCGATGGTGTTGCCCGAAGACATTAAGAACGAAAACAGTATAAGCCAAATTTTTGATGTTTGAAATTGTTTTGCCAAATAGCAACAGTTTATGTTTGTGAAATCTTCTTCGTTATCTAATTATAAAAGTACTTTTCTTTTTGCAGATTGAGCGCTATATTGTTTAGTAAGGACGACGCTGAATCAGTGTTAAGATTTGAACCAATGGGAACGTACCTGTTATATCGTGATTATGAATCTGATAGAATGTATCTGTCATTGAGGTAAGAACAAATGGGAACGTAAATTTTATATCGTGAACCAATAAGTGGTGATTATCAATATGACGAACTACATCAAGATTTTGATAACAAAAACTTAGTTCACATAATTGTTTGACTAGACACCCCTTAAAACATATATGGAAAAAGTTGATTGTCAGACGAAATTTAAACCGTGTATGTATTTTTTTTTTAATTAATGCTTATACAATTATTGTGTAATAGATTATATATTCTTAACTTCAGGAAGTTATATAATCACTAAAATCTGTCTTTCAGTTGAACGGTAGAACCAAATCCGTCCCTGTGAAAATGATATCGAAAATAAAATAGTCGAGAAGTCGTTTCCTTATTTACTGTAAACTTAAGAGAATACTAATTGAATTTAATTTTATGGCTGTTCTTTCCTTTAGATATAACACTGATTAAGCATTTCAAATGCAAAAATCTATTTGTAATTCGTGTAATTCTATTAAATTATAAATAAATGTTTCAGTATGTTTAATATTTCCAAATCTTTCTTACAAAGAAAAAAAAAACATATGCTTTAGATGTTTTTTTTTTTATCTTTTGTGTCGTTAGGTTGCCGTCTCATTGAGGAAAACAATCTCCTTTTATTTTTCGACTGGTTATTTACCAATAAATGTTAAATACCATTCTACTTCCAAACAAGTACTCGGAAGCTTGCCACATCATAACAAGTTTAAGCGTCAGCTAGATAAAAATAGATTGTTCGTGTACATTTTGGTCTACTTTTTTCTGATTCCTAACATTTCGGTCTACTTTATTCTGGTTCCTAACATTTCGGTCCACTCAAGTAAGTTATTTTGATAGAATAACAGACTTACAACGATTTAGTAGGTCCGAAGAGTTGAGTGAACAGGGCAGTGCTATACATATACGGGCCTCCCTTTTACATAAATGTTAGTGAGAAAAAATGCTAAACCTTTGGACAATTCTGTTGATAATCAGGACTGCTTCTTCCACCTGGTAATTGTTACAGCATAACCCATGATCAAAATAAAGGTTGCAGGAATGAGTTGAATTATTGACTTGCAAGCCAATAATACATTTGCGATGTAGTTGAGCTTATTTTGACAAAATTGAACCAGACTGACAGCTAATAGCGAAATAATTTCAATATTCCGTTTTTATATTTGTTTGAAACAAAACAAAATCATATTTTATTTTTTAGTCTAAATCGTATTTAATGTCCCTTTAAGTATCTTCATTATGAAATATTTGTAGAATATAGGAGGCCTGGATAACTTAATTATTGCGGCAATTCTTTGAGATTCCTAGAAATCTGGAGTCATGCGAATCTAACTTTAAATCACGTTATCTTTTTAAAACAATTGTCATTTTTCACATTATATTAATGACACTTAATGTTACGTAAGGGAGATCTGTATTTCGATACATACCTTATCGTCCATTTACACAGGAATCAGTTTGCACATAATCAAATCAATCGAGAACGCTTGAAACTCTAAAGTTAAAATACCTTTTCCATGCGGGAGTCTTTATATTTACTGCATTTTTAATTGTAATTTAAAAGATGTTAAGATTCATTGTGCGGTGAATAAATAACTATTGATGAGATATCCTTCTATTATTGGTCAAACGGTATAAAAATAGAAAGATGTGGTACGATTTTCAATTAAACATCTATCCACCAGGGACCAAATGACGTATGTGTAAGCAACTATATAAGAAGCTATAGGTCACCAAATGGTCTTCAACAATAATCAAAACCAACATCGTATAGTAAGCTTTAAAAGTCCCCGACATGATAAAATGAACAAAACATCAAACGAGAAAACCATTTATGTACAAAACAATACACGAAAAACAAATATTATGATAGACAGCAAACAAATGTAAGACAACCACTGAATTACAGGGTATGGTATTGAAAAAAAAAACACACACACACAAAGATACTGAATATATATTGAATAACATGCATATTTCAGAAAATAAAAGAGATAATGGAATAATATTTTTCTATTCTTAGTTCAAGTACAGCATGCTAAAGTTGTATGCAAAATCTTTAAAAAGATTTAATCTTTGCTAGGACCCATTTACTGTAGCTTGGCCATACAATGGTTAAGGTGCATAAAAGTACAACTACAAAAAAATGTACTTTGAACAATCAACCCGTACAACCCGTTATAAAAGTACATCTGTACACTTTGCATGGTATTATATTTCGGGTTCTTGTGTTTTAGTACTTTGGTGTTTTCCTTATATTTTAAAACGTTGCTCTATTTTCCCGACGAAAACAGTCTAGAGGTTGTAACAAAACGTCTGAAAAATCTAGTAGATATAAAACATAAGTACACTTTCAATACAGGGTACCCAAACTTTAAATATAAAAATGAAATAAACTTAACACAAGATCTTAACGTATTTACACAGGACGAAGATTTATTATCAGTAGACATTATATCAATACATCAGATAACATTATTATACATTATGTTTTACAACAAACCTTGGTGACAACTGTTTTATGTGCAAAATATTATCACTGGTCGTAGGCTATATCTCTTGTCAGCACATGTTCAAAACAGCATGGAGCTTGAAAGCATTGTATTACTAGAAGGTTGCATACACTTTACTGAAAATGATGGAAAAAAGGATTATTGTAGCAGATTTTCCACAAAAAAAAGTAGAGGAATCCATTTCTTTATTTCCAGTTAATTAACACAACGCTCAAAACACATTGATCCTAAAATGATGTATGTGAATGGATAAACAGATTTTACCAAAGGTTGGAATCAATTTCCTCACTCCAAATAATCTAATCAAAGCCCCCATCCGTCTTTGTACTTTTTTAGATTTTATACCAGCATAGTTCAACTACGTTTTTGTCTCTGTTTAAGAATTTTCATCGACATAAGAAAAAAGCATCAACAAAAAAAAAACCTTTGAGACAAGTAGACAACTAATGTTTATTTTTTTATTGAATAGCTGTTCATGTAACAGCTAGCCTATGCACGATGTGTGTTGCTTATTTACATTTTAATGTAATGTCAGATATCAACCATGGTATAACATAATAGAAATACATACAAAAGATCTTTTATGTTTTCAGCATTTAGTACTATGCTTAATCATAATGAAATACAAAGTATGATATTAAAGTTGATAAGTTTTGATATTCCAAAAGTTGGCAGGAATTGTTCACGTCTGAGGAGAGAAAATTGTAGCTTTACATAATATGAACGCTGTCATAGATTGACTTGTTAAGTTTATGTAAAATTAACACGTTATTATCATGTTAGAAGCGTTAATTAAGTCAGTTATTTGATATTCTGGGATAAGATCCATTGTGTATTCCGCCTATGTTTTGAAAGGATGCTGAATTATATATGACATTATCACAAAAATTTGAAAAGGATTTCATCATAAACAATTTTTATTGACTTTATTGAGTTGAACTGAATTTGTTTGGATTACTTCCCTTTGTATGAATTCAGTTTACTGCATAAATCAATTTTCACGAAGGAATAGAGAACAATAAATAGCATGTAATCAAAATGTCCAATAACATAAGGAGGTAGCCAAAAAAGAATTTAAAGTCGAAAATGAAAACGACCAGAGGGTTCTAAAAGCTTTCGTACTATGTGAAGTTCTATAATGGCATCAGAAGCATATACGATCGATACACAATAGACCCTATGTCATTAGCACTAGTTACTTCTACTATGAGGCTATAGTACTGCATTTACAAAGCGTTTTTGTCTACTTCAGGCATAGCATGTAAATAAAGTGTTCGTCTATTATAGGCATAACATGTACAGACAACATTGTTGGCTACTTCAGACTTAACATGTACAGACAACATTGTTGGCTACTTCAGACATAACATGTAAACAACGTTTTTGTCTACTTTAGACATTACATGAAGACAACGGTTTTTCTACTTTAGACGTATATTAACAACGTGACATGTAATCAACGGTTTTGTCTGCTTCAAGCATGACCTGTAAACAACGGTTATTCTACACCAAACATAACATATAAAAACGTTCTTGTCTACTTCAGACATGACATGTAAACAACGGTTTTGTCTACACAAAATGACATGTAAACAACGTTTTGTCTTCTTCAGACATGACATGTAAACAACGTTTTGTCTACTTCAGACATGACATAAGAACAACGTTTATGGCATGTAAATAACGTTTTGTCTTCTTCAGACATGACATGTGAACAACGGTTTTGTCTATTTTAGACATGAGGCTACATCATTGTACCTAAACAACTTTTTTGTCTCTTTTCGGAAATCCAAATCCATAAAAGCATAAATAAACGGATTGACAACGTTGTTTATGATATACATTCTATAAATAAATAGAATTCCGGTTCGTTCATTGTCAGAGAAGTTCTGCCAGAAATATGGATCAAGACCTTCAACCACTACCAGGATTACTTTAGGAATATAACAGATCAGAAATACTATCGTAATCATCATGAACATAATTGTAAATTTATGTACAAGCCTTCTATTTATATCAGGACTTCCTGTTGAATGTTTGACCTTTGACTTAGTTTTTGGTGTTATTCCTTCCGGTTCATATTTTTCTATTTCTGGTTTTGATTCCTTGTTTTCTGTCACGGGTTCGTCACTGACAATAACAGAAGTAATAGTTTGCATTTCTGTGTCAATATTTGAACTTATTTGTTCTTTACCAGATGAGTTTGAGCTTTTCTTGTATTTGAAATGAATGTATACCTTATGTCCAATTCTACTGTAGAAAAAAATCATAATTGTCATAGAAGTCAAGAGAATTATTATAATGATAACTCCATACAGAAGCGACAAAGTTTTGTTAACTTCCTTTAATTTGCTACAACGTGCACCTACTACACTCCCGTCCGCATTCGGGAAATCAACGGATCCATAAAGCGCGGTTGTCGGTGCTGCTAATAAACTAGCGAGACCTAAAGACAGTCCGACTGCTAAACGTTTATGGAATTGTTTCATTTGATGTCCTTGAGGTCTACATACTTTAAGATACCTTTGTGTTGCGATAATCAGTAACAATAAAATAGACATGTATGTCGTAAAAGCTGCAAAAAACCACCAGGCCTTGCATAAATGTTTGTTGTAAAATTCTGACTGCATCATATTCAGCGCAATTCCGAAGGAACCACAAACCGTAGCTCCCGCTAAATCCGAAACAGCCAATATCGGAATAAAATATCTGTCCTCGGACTTTTTTCGCATTCGGAATCTATAAACAATTATAACAGTGGTATTACCAATAATTCCCAAAAATATGTACAAGGATAGTACTATATTGTTTGGAATCAAGATTTTCGATAACTTAGAGTTCCACACCGAAACTGCGTTAGAATTTGAACCATTGTTCTCCATAATTAGAGGTTGAAAACACAGAAATCTGGATCACCATCAGATATAACAATGACTTTATTTCCGGAAGAGAAATATAATAAACCGATCCATCAAGTTAAATGCAACCCGTCTAGTGTAATTGTTAATAATTAAAAACAAACCTCAAGTATCTCCTTTTTCGTTTATTCGATATATGTCGAACATGTCGAAAGGTCAACTGTTTTACGATCTAAAATTAAAATTTAATGATTATTTAATTAATTACGATAAAACAATACTATACCTGAATAGATATGTGTGTTATTACTATAAATATATACATCTTAAATATATTATTTGACTGAGTATATATATAAAAAGAAAATATCGAATGTTTCACTTGAATAATTTTAAATGGAAAGGAACCAGGAAGAAACGTGCATGTGAAGTTACATTTAAAACATTAAATCGTATTGACATATACCTAAACTGGAAAATCAAAATAATATCAAAATAACGTAACATAATTTCAACAGATTGAACTAATTTGTAGAAATCAATATGCCTTTTGAACACAAAACTAATATCTGAATGGTTATTAATGTTGAAAACATGAAACTTCATTATAATATATTCGGGATTCACAGAGGATATGTTCTCCGTGTACATGTAGTTCCCCAATAACATATGATATTTGCATTTTAAAATAGTTTGGAAAGTCAAAAATGTAAAACGTTTGATAGCTTTAAAACTTATATTAAGGTCCTACTAAAACTACAAAAACTGTATAAAGTCTACTTTGTCATAGTGTTTTTAAGGGCCTACTTAAACATGTACAGCTGAAACTATATAAGGTCTACTTTGTCAGAGGGTTTTTTAAAGGTCATAAACTCTACACAATACACGAAATGGTCCATGAAGCTATTTACCAACTCGTCTTTTGTCTACTATCCAATAAAAGTGAGCAGACACACGACCGCTTACTCAACTTGCTGAAGACATCAGCTCCAACTATCACCACCGATATTCTTTACTGACACCTATCAGTTATTCCGCCCACCCAGCATTCGTCAAAATTACCTAGAGAAGCTGTATTTTTCCACTATACCCAATAAATGTTTCTCATATACAATATTAAAGCAAAAGGCTAACTATACTTGGTGTATGGTATGATTGTAAAGTATACATGTTTTTCTGGCAGGATTCAGCTGACCTTTACTTCATTTACATATTACTTTTTGTGCTTAACTTAAAGATTTTATTTTTTTGTATATAACTATTTATATGTCGGCAATTTGAACATTCTTGTACAAGATTTCAAGATTGTGTATCGTATTTGTCCGTCAGTGCTAGCATTGTTGATAATTGTATAGTTTTTACCATTGGAAACAAGTTTCGTTGTTTATCGCCATTTCGTATATTAGTGCTCTTTGATGAAATATTGTTTTCCAATTTTGACTTCTTTTCAACTACCAATCCGTCAGATTATTCAAAAGTTAATTTGAGCTGGATTCACTGTAACTCCATTTACAGGTAAATTAATTAATCCCAATTGCAAAAAAATCACGTTTCTCCAATTAGAAATTATTTACCTGTATACAAAAAAATATCAAATGTTGGAGAAACGTCAACATACCAAAATACAATACCCCTGTATTCCAACATTAAAGGATGTTGAAATATTCTGGAACACTATCATGACTATTCTACGGTGGCAGAATGCGGCCACGAAAGAAAAAAAATATGTTGTTCCCTCAAGATACTATGTCGTTACCTCAAGATGCTATGTTGTTACCACAAGATAGTTATCTCGTTCCCTCAAGATGCTATGTCGTTCCTCAAGATACTATGTCGTTCCCACAAGATAGTTATCTCGTTCCTTCAAGATGCTATGTCGTTCCCTCAAGATACTATGTCGTTCCCACAAGATAGTTATCTCGTTCCTCAAGACACTATGTCGTTCCCTCAAGATGCTATGTCGTTCCCTCAAGATACTATGTCGTTCCCTCAAGATGTTATGTTGTTCCCTCAAGATGCTTTGTCGTTCCCTCAATATATTATGTCGTTCCCTCAATATACTATGTCATTCCCTCAAGATGTTATGTTGTTCCCTCAAGATACTATGTCGTTCCCTCAAGATACTATGTTGTTCCCTCAAGATATATGTTGTTCCCTCAAGATGTTATGTTGTTCCTCAAGATGCTATGTCGTTCCCTCAATATATTATGTCGTTCCCTCAATATACTATGTCGTTCCCTCAAGATGTTATGTTGTTCCTCAAGATACTATGTCGTTCGCTCAAGATGTTATGTTGTTCCCTCAAGATGCTATGTCGTTCCCTCAAGATATTATGTCGTTCCTCAAGATACTATGTCGTTCCTCAAGATGTTATGTCGTTCCCTCAAGATGTTATGTCGTTCCCTCAAGATACTATGTCGTTCCCTCAAGATGTTATGTTGTTCCCTCAAGATGTTATGTCGTTCCTCAAGATAGTTATCTTGCTCCTCAAGATATTATGTCGTTCCCACAAGATAGTTAATATATTAATATAATTTTATTGTAATGTTATGGGAACGACATAATATCTTGAGGGAACGACATAATATCTTGAGGAAACGACATAGTATCTTGAGGGAACGAGATAACTATCTTGAGGGAACAACATAACATCTTGTGGAACGACATATCATCTTGAGGGAACGACATATCATCTTGAGGGAACGATAACTATCTTGTGGGATCGAGATAGTATCTTGAGGGAACGAGATAACTATCTTGTGGGAACGACATAGTATCTTGAGGGAACGAGATAACTATCTTGTGGGAACGACATATCTTGAGGGAACGACATAGTAGATAACTATCTTGTGGGAACGACATAGTATCTTGAGGAACGAGATAACTATCTTGTGGGAACGACATAGTATCTTGAGGAACGACGTAGCATCTTGAGGAACGAGATAACTATCTTGTGGGAACGACATAGTATCTTGAGGGAACGACATAGCATCTTGAGGAACGAGATAACTAACTTGTGGGAACGACATAGCATCTTGAGGGAACGACAAAGTATCTTGAGGGAACGACATAGTATCTTGAGTGAACGACATAGCATCTTGAGGAACGACATAGTATCTTGAGGGAACGACATAGCATCTTGAGGAACGAGATAACTATCTTGTGGGATCGACATAGCATCTTGAGGGACGACATAGTATCTTGAGGAACAACATACTTTTTTTTTCTTTCATGGCCGCATTCTGCCACCGTACTATTCAATTCGGATATAATTTGCTACATACAATTTCAAATGATTTTCCTGTGACTTTTTCATACATAAGAGACATAAAATTAGATATGTTTCTGCCTGCATCTTAATAAAATTTTTTAAAAGTATATAATATACACAAAGAAAAAAGTTAACCACCCACGTTTTTTCGAATTGACAAATATTACGATTAGGGTCATGGGATCCCGGAACAAATGGTGGCAAACATAGTAATACAGCCTGTTAGGATATAACATTAGCTTTAAGAAAAACACAACAAATTGCAACAAAAATGATAATTTAATGAAGAGATTGTCACAAAACCATAAGCCCAGTTTAAACACTAAAACATGTCCATTTTAAGTATGGACCTTCTGAGTTCGTTTTGCATGATACTATTGTCATTTCACTTAGAAAATGTCCATTGTAAGTCTGTTAACGATATCCATAGTTCAATATTCAATATTTGTTGAAACCACCACGTGATTGGATGTCAACCCTGCGTCTCATCCCTCCAGTTAGTCGTCGGATTTCCTGCTGTGGTATTTGCCGCAATTCCCGGTGCAATGCTCTTCCAACTGACGTAAATTTTGTACAGGTTGTTCGGCTGCCTGTACCCGACGGCCTAACGTGTCCCAGATATGCTTTATCGGATTCAAATCCCGGCTCATGGCAGGCCATGGAAGAACAGTCACTGCTTCGCCTTGAAGAAATGCGGTAACCGCCCTTGAACGATGCGGCCTAGCGTTGTCATCCATAAACACAGGTCTTGCAGCTAATGGGTGGTTATCAAAATGAGGTAAAACTACTGGCTGAAGAACTTCTCTGATGTATTGATCACCATTAAGGTTTCCTCGTATAGTCACCAAGTCCAATTTGCAGTCATGAGAGATGCACCCGCATACCATCACAGAGCCTCCACCATAGAGGACAGTTATATATAATTACTTGGATGTTCCTCAAGGTTGGGGTATATGCTGTATTTTATGTCTCCAAACTCTCAATGTTGGGGAGCTACCATTTGATTTTTATGGGGGCTAGGATGAAATTTGAAAAAATAGGCAGGACAGTTTTGAGTGAGACACTTGCAAAAAAAAAAAAAGTCAGGATGACAATTTAGGTCAAAAAGTCAGGATAAATTTTAAAAAAGGTAGGTCCGAATAGAGTGAAAAATAAAAGGCAGGACAGAGATTACAACTAAAAAAAAATGCAGGACAAAATTTTCATCCTAGCCCCCATAAAAATCAAATGGTAGCTCCCCAACATGCAGAAGAAACCGGCTCTCGTCTGACCAATGGATCTTGCGCCAGTTCCTCAAGTTCCAACCACGACGAGCTAAGCACCATGCCAAACGCAGTTGTTGATATCGGTCAGTTATTATGGGACGTCTTATTATCCTCCTTGACTTTAGTCCTGCTGATTTGAACCAGTTCCTCAAGGTTCTGGTTGATAGCTGTCTATAAGGTAACCATTCTCTTTTAAGAACAGGACTTGTTGCGAATGGCATTCGTCTGGTAAGGCATTGCAGTGCCCTGTCTTCACGCTGCGATATCATGAGTGGTCTACCGCATCTTTGCAAGTCTTTCACGTTATTGGTTTGGATGTGTTTCCGCACACCTGCTGACTACAGTATAATGGTAGCCCATCTGACGTCCAATAGCTTTATAAGATAATCCTGATGACCGCATGCCGATAATCTGCCATCTTTGAGCCTCCAATATTCGTCTTTGTACCATGTTCACATAGTGTGAATAAAATTTTCAAATCTCCGGACTTAAATACTCAAATTTGAAGCGCGGGGAAACTGCATTTTGTAATTTGCATGGGAGGCATGGTTCACGTGCATGATACGTCGATATCTTAATGACCGGTCACCTCTGTATGGTCACATCTTTTTAAAGGAACACTGGTCTTGTTAAAATCAATATTTATATTCAAATTAACATTTTTGGTAAAAAACTATAATGCAATATATCAGCGGGTGCTTAACTTTTTTCTTTGTGTATATTATATACAAAAGTTAATATACTGTGGAATCATTATTATTCGTTGGATACCAATTTTCGTAGATTTCGTGGGTACAGGGGAACCACGAATTTAAAAATTCAACGAAACACAATTTTTCTATAAGAATATATGCAGACTTTGGTAAAACGACGAAATCAAATATCCACGAAATTGCAAGTTTACCTCAAACCACGAAAATTTTAACCACGAAAATAAATGAATCCACAGTACTAAATTAACTAATTTTTGATTCAGCTATTCTGGATCTATTTATAGATCACTTCGGATTTGTAACTATCTTTTGATTCAGCTATACTGGATCTATTTGATCACTTCGGATTTTGAAATGATGCAGAATTAGAAGTTGAAGACGGATCATGAAATTAATTATGTGTTTTAATGACTTGCAGAAACTTTATCACCATTTTAATTAACTATTGCCAGCTTTTGACATGTTATTTGCCCTTAAATTAAGAAAAGATTGGTCAAAAAGCTCCTTTATTTTAGATATACACTTGCATGTAGTTCCTTTGTAAATCAAAATTTATAAAGATTACTATTTATTAATTAATGTGAATTAGTAATATATCAAATTTGAGCAGTTGATGAGAAGTATGCAAGTATTTTATCAGTATCTAAGATTTGTGTAAGTAATTGAATAACATGTGGTACAGGATGTGTATTGATATCAAAGTTGATTCCCACACCTTTTTGAAATGCTATTATTCCAATTCTTTTCTTATGCAAATAAGAGAACTGATTGACAACTGTCATTGTTTACAAATAGTTTCACTCAAAGGTGGAGTATTCTCTCAGAATTGAATATTGAAGGATAAAAGAAATGCATTTTTTTGCCAAGAAAAGAAAAAAAAAAAAAAAAAAAATATGTATGGAAAAATGCAAGCAGGGTCTATTTTACTTGTACAATCAGTGTTATAATCATCTGATATTAGTCAGTAATTTTAGTTAATTTAAGTTACAATTATCACTAGCTTAAAACAATAAACAAAATTGCATAACTTTAACCTGGAGATTTTCTGCAATAAAATGTATTTGTTTATTCCCCATGCATTATATTGCTATTTAACGGTGTAAGGTATTTGTACACGTACATTATATTGCTATTTAACGGTGTAAGGTATTTGTACACGTACATTATATTGCTATTTAACGGTGTAAGGTATTTGTACATGTGAATACAGGAAACTATTTTTCTCAATGAAGAATGAACACCAATTTAGATAAAAGAATAGTTATTTATTTTTTGTTGTTGACAAAGTGCTTTTTCAATGCCTCTTTTCTGAAATTAGTGATTCAAACTGCAATACAAAATATACTACATCTTCTTTTGAAGATTTTTTATTTTTAATCATGCAAGAATATTTAATTGAAAAAAAAGAAGATATTAGAAATCAGAACACCTTCTAAAAATTGAAATATCAAAAGAATTTGTATGAAAATTGAGAAATTCTCCATCTTTGGGCAATCGAACACAATTCTTTGAGTAAGATTATGGAAATGAAGTAAAACCATTCATCTTCAGTGTCAATAAATGATCATAAGATCAAGTACAAAAATTGCATATCTATGTTTAAAAAAGAAAAATAACCCTAGTAATTTATGAGTGAAATAGTAATGAAAATGATGAAGTGCTACATTCAATCCTTGTGTTGTCTGTTCTTTTTTTAAACATATGATATCAGATTGTCATTTGGTTTTATTTCGGTGTGAGCACAAATTAACATTTTGGGCCAAATCACTTATCCAAAGTTTTTTGATGGCTGTCTCTAAATGTCTTACAGGAGCATGTATACATTTTTGGGGATTCAAAATGAGAGCAGAAAAATGTCGGTCTACCTTCCATAGCTAAAAAATGGCTGAATCACAGCACCGACGATGCTTTGATTTTTTATTGTGAAATTATTTCCTGTAACTTTTATTCCTGTGACTTTTTATGCGTTAGTTTTTTTTTTCGGTTTGAGCACAAATCAATATTTTGGGCCAAATCACTTGTCCAAAGTTTTGATGGTTGTCTCTAAATGTCTTACAGGAGCATGTACACATTTTTGGGGGATTTAGAATGAGATGGCCTACCTTCCATAGCTAAAAAATGGTGAATCACAGCACCGATGATGCTTTGATTTTTCATTGCGAATTTATTTCCTGTAACTTTTTTTCCTGTGACTTTTTATGCGTGAGTTTTTTTCTACGTTCTATATTAAGGGTCTACTAAAACGGTTAAAACTGTCTGCGGTCTACTTTGTCATAGGGGGATTGCAACCTTTGCTTTGATAACATTACTGATTTTTTATGAATTGGAAATTTAGAGACAAAACATATCATTTAAATCATGCCAATATACAAAGGAAAAAAGTCAAATACATATGAAGGGAACTTTGGAGCGCGAACGAGGAAAACAACCAAATACATATGAGGGGAACTTTCGAGCGAGAGCGAGAAAAACAGCCAAATACATATGAGGGAAACTTTTGACTCTGGTTTTGCCGTTTTACAAAAACATTGATTTTACTCAAAAATGGTTTTATTTCAGATCAGAGAACTACGTTGAGCATCATAGGATTAACTACGAGGATAATTTGTATTATATGGATAATCAGCCGTATCCTTACTTAGATTCAATCGTCCGATATCACCAAAGACACAAACTTAATGGTACAAGACTCAAACATCAGGTAAATGTTTCGTTATATTTCTGTATGACCAAAGGTGCAGGACTCAAGCATCAGGTAAATATTTCGTTATATTTCTGAATGACCAAAGGTGCAGGACTCAAGCATCAGGTAAATATTTCGGCAGCAGGTAAATATTTCGTTATATTTCTATATGACCAAAGGTGCAGGACTCAAGCATCAGGTAAACATTTCGTTATATTTCTGAATGACCAAAGGTGCAGGACTCAAGCATCAGGTAAATATTTCGTTATATTTCTGTATGACCAAAGGTGCAGGACTCAAGCATCAGGTAAATATTTCGTTATATTTCTGAATGACCAAAGGTGCAGGACTCAAGCATCAGGTAAATATTTCGTTATATTTCTGAATGACATATCACCAAAGGTGCAGAGCTCAAACATCTTTGACGAAAATGTGAATAAATAACAATAATAAACCACGACTCACGATGAGAATAAGATAACCATAATAAACCATGACTCACGATGAGAATATAATAACAATAATAAACCTTGACTCACGATGACAATAAAATAACAATAATAAACCATGACTCACGATGACAATAAAATAACAATAATAAACCATGACTCACGATGAGAATACAATGATTACAATGATAAACCATGACTCACGATGAGAATATAATTACGTAATGAAATATTACATACGGCGATGCATAACCCCGACGAATGACTTGACATTACATAAGTCTATTGTTTTTATACGTAAAAGTCTTTAACAACTTCGAAAGAAATAATAATGATGATAATAATAATGTTAGGAATAAATAGAATTGAGAATGGAAACGGGTAATGTGTCAAAGAGACAAAGAATCCGACCAAAGAGCAGAAAACAGCCCAAAGCCACCAAAGAATCCTCAAAGCAGCGAGAAAATCCCGCACCCGGAGGCAGTCTTTAGCTGGCTTGGGATAGGGGCATTAATGCGGCGGGATTAAACATGTTTGTGATTTCTCAACTCTCCCCTTATACCTCTAGCCAATGTGGAATAAACAAACACACAGCAATATGCACAGTAAAACTCAGTTTAAAATATAAAACACACTTCATTCAGTATTGTTTTAAACTCTATATCTTTCATATTTATTTTTATTTCAGGCACATCTCAGTGCAAGAACTGTTAAGTTATTTACTACAAAAATCACAGCTCAGAATGGTTATGTTCAGCTCGATCGAAAATCAAAATCCGAATCCGATATTACAGACAATAATAATGTAATTGGAATTGAACATAAAAATGACGTTTTAGTTGGTAAAAGTCGAATATCAAAATCAAGTGGACGTCTCTGGATTTCCGGTATTAATAAATCATTAAAGCGCATGTCTGCACCAGAAAGAGATGGTATATTTTCTGGAAACGGTATTTATCATAGGGATCCACGACCAAATACATTTACGGAGAATGGCTACATTCCTCATATGGATGAAGGGGATAACTTAGATAATGTAATAGAGGATTTACAAGATTTTCATCAGTCACTCAATTCATCACCAAGGACAGACAATTCATCACCACGGACAGACAATTCATCATCAAGAACAGACAACTCGTATTCAGATATAAAATCCGAAAGAAAGGCAACTTCTGCTGAATGGAAACAATCTAAAGAAATAGCAGCATCAAGTTACGAAAGGCGATTCGATGTTACAACAGCTTTTGGTTTTGGAAGGACGTCTTTTACGACAAGTATAAAATCTCCAGATACTCCCGCTCAAAAAAGACAATTCGGTGCAACAGATCTTAAATGGCCAGTTGATGAAGTTAAACCTGCAGAACATGTTAAACATACGGAAAACAATGACAATTCTAATATTTTGTATTGTAGTCATTTATAATCTTCACGCAGGACAATTTCCGGTTCATCGAGGCTTCACGCAGCTGTATAATATCCCAGTCTCATAGGCTCAACACGAACACGGGAAAAGACTACATCCAAGTCTTTCAATGTTTAATCAATATGCATTAGAGTATTTTTGATTCTTGATTGTTCATGTTTTATAACATTTATTTCTTCATATGTATATTTGATGATACAAAAACAAGTTGTTATGATTGAATATTATCAGTATGTATTCCTTGTAATTTCGAGTTCATTTCGCATTTGCATAAATATAAGGATACTTGCTTACAATTATAAGGATTTCCATATACGTCTTCTCTCTCATCTTTTGTTTATTTATTGCAAGAAAAACAGTAAGTGCTACACTTAACTCTTCTGTAATACTTTCTTAGAATAATGTCGAACTTGCCATGCAGTTTTGTTATTGCACAATCAGATTAAAGGAATATGAGATAAGGCGTGAACCCTAAATTTGGAGGAATTTACCAATATTACATACAATACTACGACAGAATATTATAGCACTTGTAATAGGATCTCCTGTGCAGTCCACGTTAACTTTTTAGCTTTGTGCAGCATACATTTTTTAAATAGGCCCGATATAATTGTCTACAACTGCATGCTGAGGCAGACTGGCTGATGAACATACTGATGATGTTAGTTTGGAAAGAAAACATTAAATAACTTAGTTCAACGAATTGTAGATTTATAAAAGAACATACAATTTAAAAGTACAGGAAAAGCACTTAACTCTGAATTAACATAAGGAAAATAATACTTGGATATAAGAAGATGTGGTATGAGTGCCAATGAGACAACTCTCCATCCAAGTCAAAATTTATAAAAGTAAACCATTATAGGTCAACACGGAGCCTTGGTTCACACCGAACAGTAAGCTATAAAGGGCCCCAAAATTACTAGTGTAAATCCATTCAAACGGGAAAACCAACGGTCTAATCTATATAAAAAACAAGAAACGAGAAACGCTTATGAACCACATCAACAAACGACAACTACTGAACATCAGATTCCTGACTTAGGACAGGTGCAAACAAATGCAGCGGGTTTAAACGTTTTAATGGTACCAAACATTCACCCTTTTCTGAAACAATAGTGTAACATCACAACATAGAAAGACACTATAAAATATCAACTGAAATAGCTTAACTCAATCAAAGGACATATTAACACCAGTGAACATACACTGAACAAATAAATTTGACCTATGATACAATGTAAATACAAAATAAACAAACTAAGGAAGAATAATAAAAGTAACATGTTATATCGGTATGAAATGTTAGACAATTGAAGAAAAACAATATGCTCGAACAAAATATCAGCCATTTGCAATAACTTTAAACACAGGTTAATGAAAATAATTTTGTTGTTAGGTATACGTGTACAGTTCCAATAGAGAAAGGAAATATTTTTACAAAATAAATAATTTTGATGTTCATATAGTACGAAGTGAAAATTTATAGTAGTATCAAACACTTATCAAAGCTGGTATATAGACCAGATATAACCCTGAATAACATTAAATAACAAAAAAGCATTACAATTAGTATCAACAGGTCAAATAAACAAGAAAGTACGATTTGAGAGTTGTTATTTATAAACACAAGTACATTCAAACAATAATACTATATAGAAAAATGCTCACAGTTACTTTAGGCATATTTAACCTGCTTATATGAAATCTTGCCGTTCTACAGTCTACTATTGTTGGCTGCACGTAGGAGAAAAGTATGTCATGGGATTATGTTTTTTTTTTCTTTGACGTACTAAGAAAGCTCATATGAAAATTGAATAATAAATTTTGCTAAATGCAGGAATATAATCAATGGTTTATCTTAATTGTTTCGGAACCCATTTATATTTTAATTTGAAGGCGTTTCTGAGAAAGTAAAGATTTAGATTGGCCATTTCCGATTAAAATTTTAAAATTTGTAAGAAAGACAGGAAGAAGATACCAAGAGGTGGATAAACAACATATCAGTTCCTATAGTAATTATTGTTTCGTACTAAACAGTTGAGGACAAAATAATCCAGCTTAAAAGACAAATAATGATTCAAAATGATTGGGACAGTATGGGCACCAAGTATTTGTTTAACAAAAGTTTAAAACTACGTATATTAAAACAATAAATTGTATCAACGCACTACTCGCTTTAACAAAACAAAGTCACATAAAAAAATGAAAAAAAAAATATGTCAATAGAGATACATAACCTGGTATATTGAAAATCAGCACAAGACTTTACCTGTTTCTACCATACTCATTTTGAACATGTATGAACTATTTGCCACTGTACGCAAAGCAAACAACAACCAATCAATTAAACCTTTCGTATCTATTCCACATCTCATAAAAGAAATAACATATTGATGAAAAATAAAAGAAATGCTTAATAACTACCACTAATGTAAAGTTAATCTGATGACGCTGAAAGTAAAGATTTCAATAAAAGGAGATGTGATGTAAACGTCAATGTAATAGACATCGCCAAAACAGACTGAAGAGGTCACCCTCTGCAGTACTTCAACCCTTACTATAAAATTCACAGAGATGGTCTAATAACTGACGTTAACTAAAAAAATATTCCACACTTGTGACATGCACGTTTATATATGGCGAGTCAAAAGAAGCAACAAGATATAATGTACAACACCATGACTAAAATGAGAAAAGTTCCTGGTGAAAGTAAATACAGAAAAGGCCATAGAACTTATAAAGTGTTATTTTAATTTTCTATCACTGGATCGATATCGCTGCTGGTGGACTACAAGTGCTCTAGTGTATCATCACCTTATCATCAGTAATCTGTGCTTCAGTACTGACATAACTGCTGGTGGACTACAAGTGCTCTAGTGTATCATCACCTTATGATCAGTAATCTGTGCTTCGGTACTGACATAACTGCTGGTGGACTACAAGTGCTCTAGTGTATCATCACCTTATCATCAGTAATCTGTGCTTCGGTACTGACATAACTGCTGGTGGACTACAAGTGCTCTAGTGTATCATCACCTTATGATCAGTAATATGTGCTTCGGGACTGACATAATTTACAACATACCCTTTTTAAAATTCGCCGTTAATAAATTTAGACTATGAAGAAGCAAAGTTTCCAACTCCCTCCGTCAAAGTTGACCTTAGCTTGATTTGGCTTTTCGTTTTAGATCCTTTTAGAGTTCCTAACATATTCAAGTATTATAAACACGAACCCCACCAATAACAGGAAGAGAGAGAGGGGGAATCCGGATTTGCGGTAGGATAAGCAGTTCTTTTTTTTCATTGGTGGCACTTTTCTCTTGATCGTGACGAGTAAAAATCGACATTATACCGCATTCTGTGATTTCAAAAACGATGACTAGAAGATAAGGCTGAAGAATGTATGGTAGATATGTTTTCCTTTTAAGTATCATGTGCTGTAAGCCTTCAACAATGAGCAAAACCCTAACCGTAAACATGTAGTAAGCTATTGATGTCCTCAGCCTGCCAAAACGTGAAACTATAGACTGTTTTCATGTTATCGTAAAAATTAATAACCATGACAACAAAATATATAATTTGTAACCAAAGTAAGATAACTCAATATATGTATTCAATATTTCTATTAGAACAGATGGTAGGGGTGGGATTACAGGTTTCCCGGAAGGTAAAACAGTTCCTGTTTCACTCTTGATGCCCCTTGTGCTGCTAATGATCAGTAAAACTGGCGCTAAGTCGGAATCTATGATCTTATAAACGAGGAAATGAAGATATAAAGGTTGTGGAATGGTAGATTTTTCCCTTTTGGAGTCGAATGTGCAGCTGTGTTGACTACTGTACAGTCACTCAAAAAATTAATTAATTAAAGAATGAAAAAAGAATTTATAAAATGTTTTCCTGAAAGACGATAAATCTTACCTGCATGTGGTCTTTCTGAAACAACTTTAAAAAAAATTAAGAATATATCACTTTATGGTCTGCCCTGCAAAAAAAAAAGGATTTGATTAAATAATATCAAACATAATAGTCATATCTTTGTTTTTCCATCTGTGTAATTGTTTATGGAGTTTACATAAAATTTGTATCTATAGACGGTTTTCATGTTCTTGTCGAAAATGAATATCATGCATGATAAAAATATGACAAACTGTATAATTTGTAAACAAAGAAAGATAACTTAATATATCTGTTCAATGTTTCTTTGAATATAAAATATGTATTTCTGTTAGTTATAGGTCAACCTATGGGATGATGAAATAGTCAGCTACAAATAACATCATGCAACCATTATTCAAACTCATGCCATGCATGTATCATTTCATATATACCGTCACTGGTGTTAAACTGATCGTGGATCCCAATATGGCGGAGGTAAAAATATGTAAAATCGTTTTCTGCTAATTTCTCCGTGTAAACGTGTTGTTTTCAAGAATAACTCGGCCGCCAGGTTGTTCTGTACGGTTTTGTTGGGCATAATGTATTTTATGGAGTGGAGTGTTGGAGTGGAGTGTTGGAGTGGAGTTTTGGAGTGGAGTGTTGTAGTGAAATTTTTGGAGTGAGATTTTGGAGTAAAATAGAACACAAGAATAAGAGAAGAACTACAATTACAATGTTATGTCCGAGATTTTCATTGAGAAAATATATCAAGACATTTTACTATTAAGGATTTACATCAAAAGGTCAATTTCGGATACAAAATGGGGTTGGGGGGTTCCTGGCAGATTTTTTTCAATTACATGAAATTGTAACATTCAGCACAAACAAATCTGTGGACCTATCATCGCTAGTTTATGCAAAAAAAGTGCCTTCCAATCACCCATTACATTTATTTATAAATCAACTTTTTTGTAGTGGGTTGGGTCTGGTTCCAAATTCTTTTAAATCCTACATTTTGTTATTATTAAACACCCATGCAACCACGCATCCCATATTGCCTGATAGGACCCAACATTATTTTATTAGTATAATCAAATACGAAAATTATTCATGAATATATTGATATATTTATGTTTTAATTCTTCATCAATAGATCTAGATATTATGACAGATCTGCCATCATCAGGGTCCAACTGTCAATTTATTTTAAAGTCTTAAACTTTGATCTACTAAGCATATCTCCTAGACTTTTATGTTTGCTATATACTACTATTGGTGCAACATTGAATAGTTGTACACAATCTTCGTCAAACTGTAATAAATGCCAGTGTTTCATGATAGTTTTTTAATTTTACGTATTTATGGGTTATATTTAGTTATTAAAACTAACGGAATATTTTCTTTTCCTTCGATTTGTTTTGCTGTAATAATTCAGTACGGTCAGTTGATAAAGCGTTAGTAGTACTATCATCTATTTCACTTTGAAATTAGTTAGATTGTTTATTAATTTGTTATGGTCACTTGCGTTTCTAATCTGCCATATTGCTTCACCTTTAATAAATCCTCGGAATACATGCTGTGAGTGACAGCTATTTCTATGCAGATAGAGATAAGAATTTGTTTCTTTAAAATGTATTTCAAAGTCAAGAATGCCATGTGTTGTAAATCTTTGACCTTTAATTACATCAACATCTAAGAACGACATTTTATGTTCGAGATTTCATAGGTGAACTTAAATAAGGGATTATAACTATTTGCTAGATGAAAAACTCTGTAATTTTATCTGATGCTCCATCATATATTATGAATCCATCGTCCCTATATCTGCCATGATAGAATATTTTGTCTTTATGTTAAAATGCAGAAATTATTTAATTCATTATTTCGAACATAAGTATGTCACAGATTTCCGGTGAAGGGACTGCACCAATATTGCCGTACCTATTATTTGTTTATATATTTTCCCATCAAATTCAAATACATAAAAATGATTCTCAACAGATGTATTAATACATTGACCGGCGGAGCATTGACTTTGAACTTTGATTGTTAATATTGTCATAGGCTCGTTCAACAGCACCTAATAAAGCAGCTTGTGGAAGATTAGTAAACATCTGTGTTATATCATACGAAACCAAAAGGCTGTTTGCCATAGATTTTAACTTGTCAATGATATGAATGAAAGATGTAGTATCTTTTATATATGTAGAATGTATGAAAAGATAATTATTGTTATTTTAAAACACCGATGCAACCACGCATCTCATATTGCCTGATAGGACCCGACACCACTTTTTCCTAATAAACTATGTACTTCAAAATTTCACCCCAAAATTTAACTCCAAATCTCGGTCATAACATTGTAATTGCAGTTCTTCTCTTATTACTGTGTTCTATTTTACTTCAAAATTTCACTCCAAAATCTCACTCCAAAACTTTCACTCCAAAATCTCACTCCAAAAAATTCACTCCAAAATCTCACTCCAAAAATTTCACTCCAAAAGTTCACTCCAACACTCCACCCAATACTCCACTCAACACTCCACTCCATAAAATACATCATGCCGTTTTGTTCCATTACTAGTAATGGACTTCTGATATCATATATGGCCTCGTTACAAAAATAATAGCTATCGAAAATATAAGGAAGATAATCGTAACTCCATGAAATTAGGTTGATACGATAATCGTAACTTGACTATCAGATAGTCGTAACTGGGACATGACAGTAACTGCGAGTACTCTCAAATCGTACTTTCTTGTTTATTTGACCTGTTGATACTAATTGTAATGCTTTTTTGTTATTTAATGTTTACTTATTCAGGGTTATATCTGGTCTATATACCAGCTTTGATTGGTATTACTATAATTTTCACTTCTTCGTAATATGAACATCAAAATTATTTATTTTGTAAAAATATTTCCTTTTCCATTTGAACTATACACGTATACCTAACAACAAAATTATTTTCATTTACCTGTGTTTAAAGTAATTGCAAATGGCTGATATTTTGTTCAAGCATATTGTTTTTCTTAAATTGTTTAACATTTCACAGCGATATAAAATGTTACTTTAATTATTCTTCCTTAGTTTATTTATTTTGTATTTACATTGTATCATAGATCAAATTTATTTATTCAGTGTATGTTCACTGGTGTTGATATGTCTTGTGATTGAGTCATTTCAATTGATATTTTTATAGTGCGTCTTTCTATGTTGTGATGTTACACTATTGTTTCAGATAAGGGTGAATGTTTGGTACCATTAAAACGTTTAAACCCGCTGCAATTGTTTGCACCTGTCCTAAGTCAGGAATCTGATGTTCAGTAGTTGTCGTTTGTTGATGTGGTTCATAAGTGTTTCTCGTTTCTCGTTTTTTATATAGATTAGACCGTTGGTTTTCCCGTTTGAATGGTTTTACACTAGTAATTTTTGGGGCCCTTTATAGCTTGCTGTTCGGTGTGAGCCAAGGCTCCGTGTTGAAGACCGTACTTTGACCTATAATGGTTTACTTTTATAAATTTTGACTTGGATGGAGAGTTGTCTCATTGACACTCATACCACATCTTCTTATATCTATGACAATAGTAACTTATCAGTGATAATCGTAAATTTATCTGTTGATTGGGACGGCGACTATATCTAAATCTTGCTTAAAAGTTTGATAGTGTGACCAGAATTAGTGAATAATTGGTTATCTCAAACTAATTTACTTTTTGCTTTGTAGATTTAGTCTATATATATTTCACAAGTTCAAATTTACGGTAAATATTGATGGTATATTGTTTACTAAAGAAGAAGAAGATATATCCCTTAATTTAAATGATTTTTAAAGTTTTATAACAGCAAAGTTCAATCAATCAATATCCGTTTTTGCATGCCAGTACCAAAGTACCAAAGTATTGGCAGCTCGGCTGGTAATACTCTCTGGGACTAACATTACACTAACAGAAATATCGATCCGGTGGTAGTTATAAGATTAACGGTACCAATGTTCCTGCACCAGATGTGTCTTCCGACAACTCATATTATGTCTCTTCAGTGATGCTCAAGGCCAAAACCTAATACAAACGTTGCAGAGCTGATAAAACCATAAAGGACCTAAAGTATACCCGAATCAGGACAAGGAATCGGAGCTTTGCATGAGGGAGATATATTCCTTTATTTAAATGATTTCTCAAATTCTATATTAGCAATGAAAAAATATCCGTATTTTAATGCCAGTCCCAAAGTGGTGGCTACTGGTCAAGTGATATACCCGGGGACTGATAGTCCACTAACAGAGGTATCGGCCCAGTGGTAGTTATAACATTGACGGTACCAATTGTTCTGCACCAGATTCGCTTTCGACTTTTAACGCTGATCGTGAAAAAATTGATGCACTTGATGACAGCAGATATGACATTGATTGATTGATTGCTGGTTGCTTAAAGTCCAGTGGCAAATATTTCATGCATGTCAGGACGAGAACAAATTAACAATAAATACAATAGGTAGGTCCTGTAATAGGGGCCGTTCAGGATGAAGGTCGGAAAATTTGGACTGCCACTGGAAAATGAGAATAAGTTGGGAAAGGACAATTTTTCTTTGTAAAAGGTCACATTTGGACTCCTCAAAGAGTTGTTGTAAGGGTTCTTAACGTGCAGAGAGCGTGGCAGCTTCTCTGCACGACGCATCTGATTTAACGTCCCCATTCTGACCGGATGTGGCTGCGTATTTATACATCCCGCAAAGCCAAAACGGACTCCCCACTTTGGCAAGAGTTTTTACTGCCGGTCGGAAGAACAAGAGTGCCCATATTTCTATTCCCCAGTCACCCTTGGGAGGGGCTTGGAAGCAGATATAAGAAGGATAATCAAAAGATAGAATAGAATATACAAAAAGAACAAGAAATCTGGGGATAAAAGAGATGCTACTACATAAAAAGAACTGAGTAGCAAAATCCAGTGAGAAATAAGAAAGCCGTATTGGAAATACATATAGAAGACATATTAGTACAAAGTAGTGAAGCTGACAACAGTACTGACTGCATGAAACGGTTTGGACCTATATAAAGCATAAACGTTCAGATGGAGTATATATACCACAATTATAAGAATAACAGGATTACTACATGACGATTCATCAGACAAAGCTTATATCATAAATGCACGGGTAAAATCTCGGGTAAAAAAGATCTAAATGAAACACAATTTAGATGCAACATGTCTGGTCAGCATAAAACAGCAACTGCCACCGGACTGCCTCGTCATTTTTTTTCAAAGCATTTGACAAGGTCATCCATAGTCTACTTAACCACAAGCTACATCACTATGAAATGACAGAGAATACAAACAACTGGATCAAGAGTTTTCTTTAGGTTTCCCGTAGTTCGGTTTTTATTAAACTTTGTATAAGAAAAATAAAGTAAGTCATTTGACAAGTATTGTACTTTTATCCAAATAGTAACAATCATCAAAATCCTGCCAAAATATGTTTTATACTATTGTTGCGGTGTTCACAATCATCAGAACATATATAGTTCTCGTTCTCAAATTAAGTACCTGTCTTTGTAAGAATCATGCAGGTTCCTGTTGATGGGCGATTCATGACCCTCTTCAAATGTCTTTATATTTTGTTTATGAAGAAGGTATGGTATGAAAATAAGATTCATATATTAATTTTTTCTTTTGAACCTTGGTTGCCATGGAAACCATCCTTACAAAATTTTGCCAAAATACGTAGTACAAAAGTAGCCTTTGAAAATTGAAATATAAGGGATTTTAAAGAACCATTGAAATAAAGTTAATCAATACAAACAATAAGTATATTTACAGTATTGACAAACAAAACCCCAAACTATACAAAAACGTTAAAATTTTGAATTTACTACATAGTTTGTTTCCATAGCAACCATTCAAAAATGAAAAATTTCAAAAACTCCTAAATTTTAAATCTGTTTATCTCCCAAGACCAACAATACAATTACATGTCAGTGACAAATTTTGAAAGACAACATTCTATATATTCATAAAATAAAAAGAAAGTCGTGTGTTTTTTTTTCTTTAAAAAAATAATTTTAGTCAAAAATTGTCAATTTTCACCAAAATTCAGATTACGAAACAGATGAATAATCAAACATTTTGAACTTAAAAAGCTAAAATATTCCATATGTATGTGCAATTCTGACACACATTTGTTAATTTTAAACTAGAATATATGATTAATGAAGATATACTTGTTCAAAACGAAAACTCATCACTCTGTGTATGGTGCACCCCTTTTTTTGAAAAAAATTTTTTCAAAATTATAAAATTTGTTGAAAAAATGTGGAATCTTATTGTGTTTACTTGTGAACTAAGCATTTTAAGAATTTAAGCATAACATTACTTCTATAGTTATATGTAAGATTTCTCAAGTTTGAAAAAATGGTAATACGCATAACTCGTTGTCATGCCTGGGATTGATGCTGTTAGTGAAAAGAATAATATTGAACTCCAAAACATTTAAGTCTGTGTATAAAAATTAGAGGATGTGTTGTAATTGCCAATGAGACAACTCTCCGCAAGAGACCAAATGACATAGAAATGAACAACCACAGGTCATCGTACAGCCTTCAACAATGAGCATAACATGATTGTCTGTAAAACAAATCTTAATGAACAATTTAAAAAAATTGCCCCAGACTAAGATCTGCTAAACAAGAATGCAAACCCTGAAATGTCTGGTTGGTTTTATTATCAATGAATTACTTTTGAAACTCTGTTATATAAAGATTTTAATACAAGTATCATATTAACTTAACATTATCAATGTTCTAAGAAAATGAGGTCAGGGTAAGATGAACTATGTCAGACAGAAGAAAGAGAGAGAACGGAAACGAAAAAATCAGCAATTTTCCATTTTTAAAGGGCATAACTCATTAACAGTACAAGTGACACCAATAAAATTCAAACTAGATCTGTATTTTATGGTAATAAGCATTGTGTATAAGTTTCAAAACATTTGGTTGTGGCTAACTTAAGTTAGAGAACGGAAACAAAAAGTGAGCAATTTTTCCATTTGTAAAGGTGTACAACTCTAGAACGGACGTACTTACGAACAAGGGTGCAACTTAATGCCCCTTCGCTATGGTGGGGCATACAAATTCTACGTGTCACATCTGAGGAAATATATACCAACGATCTATCTTAAACTGTGCAAGACTTTGTCAATGTTTGTATGGTATATGATGGAAAAGGACAGCTTGTCTATCAGTTTTTTTTTAAATAACCTAACTGAATTATTATTTGTATAAGGCAGAGTTATCGCATCTTTATAGTTCTCAAAACATATTCTCTTTGTGGGCCTTGAGAAAATTTGCTGGTCCTAACTAGTATATACTGTTTCGATTCTCAAACCTTAGGACCACCATGTGCAAAGATCATTCGTGGAATTTTGCTCAATTTTATCAATTGTTATATTTACACATTTGTTTGCCCTGCCGTGGCGGAGGGGCATAAAGGTTTACCATTGTACGTCCCAAAGTTGGTTTCTGTTCTCTAACTTTAGTTTGCCTCAACCAAAAGTTATGAAACTTAATCACATTGCTTATTACCACAAAACACAGACCTAGTTTGAATTTTGGTGGTGTCACTATAACCGTTCTAGAGTTATGCCCTTTACAAATAGAAGTATTGCTGTATTTTTCGTTTCCGTTCTCTAACATGAGTTTGTCTTTACCAAATGTTATTTAAATTATACACAATGCTTAAAACCACCAAATACAGATCAAGTTTGAATTTTGGTGGTGTCACTTTACTGTTCTAGAGCCATGCCTCTTTACAAAGGGAAAAGTTGCTTAATTTTTCGTTTCTTTTTCTTTCTTTAGTTTGCCTCAACCAAATGTTATGAAACTTTACATAATACTTGTAACCACAAAACTTACATAAAGTACACATATGGTTAGTGTCACTTTTACCGTTCTGTTATGTCCGTTTATAACTTTTATGATATGCAAGCGGAGCATCATCTGTGTCCAATGGACACATTCCGCATTTATTTCAAGCTATTTTGCATAAGTTAGATTCATTATATATTAGAATAGAAAGAACGGTTCTGTAGTTTTCTTCAATTTCAATTTTGAAACAGTTAAATCGACATAGTGACAAATAAGTGTTTGCATAAAGGTTTCGATACATGTCGATTACATGGGAGGTAAATAGTAACAGCCATTATGTGTACATAATCTGACTCTGCGCAATAGTATACTAGTCAACAAAAGAAGGTTACACTAATGTCCTGACAATGTCCTGACAATGTCCTGACAAAGTCCTGACCGATATGAAAATGCTAAATACTTTTTTGTTATTGAAAGGATTGACTTTAAATTTGGAACCAAGCAGGATGACAACATTTCTGAAATAAATACAAGAAAAATATTTAAAAAAAATATTTTTAAGAGTTAGAAAACTTGACCTGATCAATTTTGACTGTTGTTGACTAATGTCCTGACCGACATGAAAATGCTAAATACTTTTTATTTTAACAGGATTGACTTCAAATTTGAAATCAAGCAAGTTAATAACATTTATTTAATTATTGTTTGAAAAAAAAATTGGAAAAAAAATATTTTAAGGTTAAAAAACTTGACCTGACCAACATCGACTTTGCCGTGACTAATGTCCTGACCAATATAAAAATGCTAAATACATTTGATTGACTTCTTATTTGAAACCAAGTCAAACTCTCAAGTTTTTTTTAACTTTAATATCATAAACAAATTGAAAAACAATATTTCAAAGGTAATAACAATTTGCCCTGACCACCATCAACTTTACCAAACTTAATACACAAACAAAAACGTTATAAGGTCTTACCGTATATTATCATTGAAATTATATCTATCCTATCCATAAAACACAACATCAAAAGCAAATAAATATTGTTAAATGAAAAGATAAGGGAAATATGAGTACAGGTTGATGACTGTGAGTATTGTTTACCCCTCCTTTCACAACCCTATTTGTTAATTTGATTAAGAGCAAGTAAAGAAATTAATTACTGGATTATCAAACCCAATTTAATAATTATGAAAACTACCTGGGACTATTATACTAGTATAATAGTCCCAGAAACTACCTATAATAACGATGTTAATTATTTTTAATAACTAAGTAAATGCAAAGTATTTTTTCCTAGATGCAAGAATTAACATTTTTAACGTTTAATATTAAAATTGTGTATACTTTTTTTTCATTTCTTTGTGATTCTAACTTAATTGTCATTTGTATGCTTGTATTTACACATCATTTTCAAACAAAACGAAGCCCATGTCCTGCCTTTACATGACATTTATAATCACAATAACTAATAAATAAACAATTAAAATAAGTAATAGATAGGTAAGTAAACATTACAATTTGTGATTACAGTAATTAATATATAGCTTAACCCTTTGATTAAACTTTATTTGTTAATGTTACCTTCTTTGTTTTAATTCTTGCATCTAAGAAAAACTTTGCATTTACTTAGTTAGTAAAATCATTATCATAGGTAGCTTTTATAATTATTTAATTGGGTTTAATAATGCAGTAATTAGTTTCATTACTTGCACCAAGGATTTGCATACTATACAAATAAAACCTTGCTTGCACTTAGTCAAATTAACAAATAGGGTAATTATGAAAGGAGGGGTAAACAATACTCACAGTCAGCGACCTGTACTCATATTTCCCCTATCTTTTCATTTAACAATATTTATTTGCTTTTGATGTTGTGTTTAATGGATAGGATATATATAATAATTTCAATGATAATATACGGTAAGACCTTATAACGCTTATGTTTGTGCATTAAGTTTGGTAAAGTTGATGGTGGTCAGGGCAAATTGTATTACCTTTGAAATATTGTTTTTCAATTTGTTTATGATATTAAAGTTAAAAAAAACTTGAGAGTTTGACTTGTTTCAAATAAGAAGTCAATCATACCCATAATGAAAATGTAATTAGCATTTTGATATTGGTCAGGACATTAGTCACGGCAAAGTCGATGTTGGTCAGGTCAAGTTTTTTAACCTTAAAATATTTTTTTACATTTTTTTTTCAAATAATAATTAAATAAATGTTATTAACTTGCTTGATTTCAAATTTGAAGTCAATCCTGTTAAAAATAAAAAAGTATTTAGCATTTTCATGTCGGTCAGGACATTAGTCAACAACAGTCAAAATTGGTCAGGTCAAGTTTTCTAACTCTTAAAAATATTTTTTTTAAATTTTTTTCTTGTATTTATTTCAGAAATGTTGTCATCTTGCTTGGTTCCAAATTTAAAGTCAATCCTTTCAATAACAAAAAAGTATTTAGCATTTTCATATCGGTCAGGACTTTGTCAGGACATTGTCAGGACATTGTCAGGACATTAGTGTAACCCACAGAAGAAACGATACAAGGCAATGTATTAAATTTTCCATATAAAATGAAATTGGAACACTGTACCAAACTTAATAACTGTCCCATTGGTCTAATTTTTACAGAGTGTTATTTTCTTATCAAAACCACTGATTTAAGACAAAAGACCGATTTTTGTTTTTTTACTTTTTTTGCCAAAAAAATAATAATCAATATTAGAACTTAAAATTTTAAACTTAAACATGGTCTGCTTAACATTTTGATTGCCATCCGTCCTTGTGTCCATCTGGCTGTCCGTGTGTCTGTCTGTCCGGTCCTTGCAGCGCTCTCACATGTACAAATCTTGTCAGATCTTTACGAAACTAATACTTTAGGTTAATATAAGCAACATCTCAAACAAGTTATATGAGCTGCGTCGGATAGAAATCGACCTTATGCACATTAATATCAATATATCTGTTAACCTATCTCGGATGAAAATCTCTACGGAAAGTCTGTTACTGTTTGAAAATTGAGTTGTTATAAGAACCCTACAAAACAGACTGACATTTACCTTTTATTTCGTATTTGAATGTTCCATAATTAATCAAAGTCGTATACATGTACACGTATATATGTACTTGCATAAGGTCGATTTCTATCCGACGCAGCTCAATTATATTGGTGGCCAATCGACTTTTAGGAGTTATTACACTTAAAAATATTAAATTTATGGAAAGTGGCCTCGTTAGCGCTCTCGAGGGTACAAGTTGTTTATTTTCATTTTCAGTATATTTCTGATAGAACGGACGTAGTTTTTAGTTCACCGTTCCATCACTTGGCGTCCGTCGTCGTCCGTCCGGTGTTAACTATTTCAAACATCTCCTCTGAATCCACTGAACCAATTCCAGCCAAACTTAAGCTGAATGATCCTTTGGATATCTAGCATAAAGTTTGTGTTTTATTTTCTATTTTGTCAAAAACATGGCCGCCATGGCTAAAAATAGAACATAGGGTAAAATGCAGTGTTTGGCTTATATCTCAAACACTAAAGCATTTAGAGCAAATCTGATGTAGATAAACATGTTCATTAGGTCAAGTTCTATCAGCCCTAAAATTTTCAGATGAATCTAACAACCCATTGTTGGGTTGCTCCCACTAAATTGGTAATTATAAGGAAATTTTGCAGTTTTGGTTATTATCTTGAATATTATTAATGACAAAGATAAACTGTAAAGAGCAAAAAAATTCAGCAAAGTAAGATCTTCAAATAAGTTTAATGACCAAAATTGTCAACTGACCCTTAAGGAGTTATTGCCCTGTAAAGAATTTTTTCACAATTTGTTCATCTAGTTTGCTTACTTTAAAATCTTCTCCTGAAACTGCTGAATCAATTTCAGCCAAACTTGGGAGTATTTAGTATAAATTTTGTATTTTATTTCCTTGTAATTCAAGAAACATAGCCACTATGGCTAAAATGGAACATAGGTGTAAAATGCATTTTTGCTTTTTAAGAAAATATGACAGTTACAAAAACATTTAAATGGAATTTTAAGCCACTCATTGATATATATTGAAAAGCATAAATAATCATTGATGAAAGATTTAACCAAAAAATTACAGGTGATCGATTCAGGCTCTTGAGAGCATCTTGTTTAGAGTTAAAATTTAAAGACAGTCTGAGACTAAGTTTTTTTGACATAGACTGAAATAAAACTTGGACAGAGGCTAATTTTCAAGACCATGAAATAGCATCTAAAAATTTCAATTTGCACAAAACAAGTGTATTTCATGTATTTAGGGACGCAGCAATCCTACATTCAGTCATCAGCCTTTCGGCTGTTTTCTGTTGTTTGGTTGGATTGTTGTCTCTTTGACACATTCCCATTTCTGAAAAAATCTAATATCTAAAATGAGGAAGGAGGTACTACATGTATCATTGCCTAACCCTTTGAAGAAATTTCATGCTTCAATGCTCAAAATGTTCAGAATTTAATACCATCTTTCTTTTAATTTTGATAATTTTATAATTTTGAAAAAAAATTTTTCAAAAAAGGGGGCACCATGCCCAGAGAGAAAGTTTCATTCTCTACCAACATATCTCTATCAATAATATATTCTCATTCATTACTAAATTTGTGTCAGAAATGCACGTATGAATGGAATGATTTAGCTTTTAAGTTCAAAATGTTTGATTATTCATCTGTTTGGCAATCTGAATTTTGGTGAAAATTGACAATTTTGACTAAAATTATTTTTTAAAGAAAAAAAACACACGACTTTCTTTTATTTTAGGAATATATAGAATGTTGTCTTTCAAAATTTGTCAATGAAATGTCATGGTATTGTTGGTCTTGGGAGATAAACAGATTTACAATTTAGGAGTTTTGAAATTTTTCATTTTCGAATTTTACCACATTTTTAAATGGTTGCTATGGAAACAAACTATTTGGTAAATTCAAAATTTTAACGTTTTGAATAGTTTGGGGTTTTGTTTATTAACAATGTAAAACCCTAATTGGTTTTATTGATTAACTTAATTTCCATGGGACTTTAAATTCCTTATTTTAAATTTTCAAAAGGGTCTTTTTCACATATTCAGGCAAAATGTTGTTTTGATGGTTACCATGGCAACGGGCAATATACAGGAAAATAACGACATAATTTTACTTATCTACCAAAGTTCTTATGATATAGGGCCAAAAAATTACTTCTGTGACATGTCATGAATCACCCTCTGCATGATTTTTACAAAGACAGGTACTTAATTATAAGTAAACTTTACCAATTTTAGGTACGCTCTATGTCAGTATATCATTCCTTTTTAAAATTTATTCTAAAGGTTATAAATTCAACATTGTAATTAGAGTTTTGAATATTGTTTTATCAGTTCTTACATTGATTTTGTTATAAATAAATTAAAACATAACTAAATATTTATCCCTATACAGTTTTAATACTTATGATCCTATATCCACCCGATACATTTATTTTGGTATTGAACAAGGCCATGTTTTTCTCAAATTGTTTTTGACGTTTTACAATAAATCCAATGGATGTGTACTGATTGATCTTAATTTGGAAAACATGATATATTTATTAGTTGTAGTTAGCTTTTATAGCTTTCAGTAACTGTCAGAACTCACTCATAGATCTTTCTGTCTTTAGTGTTTCTGTTAGTTTTTTGTTGTTGTTGCTTTGTGTCAATCTGAAGAGTCGTTAAGCCTTTTTCAATAGATTTTTATAGTTTGTTCTTATATTGTGCTCTTACACCAGTGTCCCAAGTAAGGGGAGGAGAGCGCACATAAGAATGTTTAACCCTGCTCCATTCTGTATGCGCCTGTCCGAAGTCAGGAGCCTGTAATTTAGTGGTTGTTGTTAGCTTTCTCTATGAGTTTTGCACATTGCTGAAGGCCGTACAATGACCCGTAGTTCCTTACATCTACGTCTTTTGGTCTCTTGTGGATGGTTGTCTCATTGGCAATCATACCACATCTTCTTATTTTTATTTTAAAAGTTAAACAACTATAAGTTACTGATTCAATTCTATACATACATTTTTAAACAATCTGAATTCATGCTAATAAAGTGATCAAGTCTGTTTTGGAAAGATTGGAAAAGTTGTGTGCATCATAGTTTCATACCATATCCATATAGTCGTCCATTGAGGTATGGTGGTGAACAAATTAAAATTGAGAATGGAAATGGGGAATGTGTCAAAGAGACAACAACCCGACCAAAGAGCAGAAAACAGCCCAAGGCCACCAATGGGTCTTCAACACAGCGAGAAAATCCCGCAACCGGAGGCGGGCTTCAGCTGGCCCCTAAACAAAAATGTGTACTAGTTCAGTGAGAATGGACGTAACACTAAACTCCGAAACATATAATAGAACTAAAAATAAAAAAAACATACAAGACTAACAAAGGCCAGAGGCTCCTGACTTGGGAAAGGCGCAAAAATGCGGCGGGGTTAAACATGTTTTGTGAGATCTAAACCCCTCCCCTATACCTCTAGCCAATGTAGAATAAACAAACACACAGCAATACGCACAGTAAAACTCAGTTTAAAAGAAGTCCGAGTCCGATGTCAGAATAGGTAACAGAAGAGAATGATATAGCACTATCGCGTCCGTTGTTATGACGCAATCTTTTTATCAAATATTCCGTAGCAGAGGTTACTGATAAAAATCAGTTACTATTAACATTGAAATATTCTGCAGTTACGATTATCGTTCCAATTATTTGTCCACAAGTTACGATTATCTTTTTTGAAGTTACGATTATCTTTTTTGGAGTTACGATTATCTTCCTAAAATTTTCGATGACTATTATTTTGGTAACGAGGTAATATATGATATTTATAACACTCACACATAACAAAACCGTACAGATCAACCTGGCGGCTGAGTAATTCTTGAAAACAACACGTATAAACGGAGAAATTAGCAGAAAACGATTTTAACTATTTCTACTTCCGCCATATTTGGATCGTGGTGACTGCAGTTCCCACCATCAGTTTAACACCAGACCATACTATTTCTTTAAGGATGTGATGCATAGCTGAACTTCTTTCTTACTAAGAATTTTATTATGACACTGTTTAAAATTTGTCATATAGGGACCTGTTATAGCTTGCTTTGTGGTGTGGATTTTGCTCATTGTTGAAGGCCGTACGGTGATCTATAGTTGCTGACGTTTATGTAATTTGGTCTCTGTGGAGAGTTGTCTCATTGGCAATCATACCACATCTTATTTTTATACTGTAATTTAAAAAAAAATATTACGACGGAAGTACTTTAATTATCAAACTCAAAGACAGCCGGCTACATCTTTCATTATCAGTTTATAATACTAGTAAGATTTCGGTATAGAAGAGAGGCGAAAGTCACCAAAGAAATAGTCAAACTCATATGTTGAAATATAGATGTGCTTACTTGTTGCTTGAAAAAATGGTGGAGAAGATACCATTGGACAATTAAAAACTATAAAATGTAAGAAAAACCTTCAGAACTTCAAAAGAAAAACGACAAAAAACAAACAAACAAACAAACAAGCAAACAAATTATCGTCCACAACACCACACTGAAAACTAAAATTAAGCATCACAAACCCCATCGAATACCGAGGGGAACTTAACTGCTCCGTAAGGGTAAACAGTTGCAATTATTACCTTCAATCAGTTTTTGGTATCCTTCCACCATCACACGAACATCCTGCATGATGTAGGCTTTTACGAATGCTGCTTCTGAGTATTAAAATAAGGAGATGTGGTATAATTTAATCTACAATCATTTTATGATACAACTATCCATAAAAGACCAAAAGGACAATGATGTGTGCTTTTGCCGCTGCTCCTACTTTTGAATTTAAGTGATTTGCTGCATTGCTCATAAATAGCATTTTCCATAACAACAGGATTAATTCGGATAGTCTTGATAATGGTAAAATGTAATTTCTTCGATTGTTTTACGGATACAATCATGATTTGGTCTCAGTTTCGTATCATATATGACTATATGGGTATGTTGCATTTGTAAGATCGACAATGCCGTCATCCTTTCCTTAATCACAGATATCAACAAATGGCACTTACCACTTGATAGGTACTTTACTACATGATTGTTTATTGAACACCCGAGCTCATTCCGGTTTTAATAGGTGGTGTAACAGTTGTGGACTCCAATATGTCTTTCCGACTTTAAGCCATATAGTGTTGTCTGTACAACGACTTAATGGTTGTTTTTGCACACGCACCCCATACAATAATTTAAAGTGACATAAAAATATTTTGAGAAAGACATATACTCGAAACATCATGCGCATGATAGAAGGATATCAGCATATTTAATTACTACAGAATAGATTAGAATATAAAACTAAGGAGATGTGGTATGATTACCAATGAGACAACTATTTACCAAAGTTCAAATGAAGTGGATGTAAGCAATTATAGGCAAACGTACGGCCTTCAACAATGAGAAAACCCCATACCGTATAGTCAGCTATAAAAGGCCCCGACATGTAAAATATGAAACAATTCAATTGAGAAAACGAACGGTCTAATCTATTACAAAACAATTTACGAAAAACAAATATGACAGATTGTATTTTCCAAATTGCAGTGCCTATAAAGAGAATATAAATCAGATACAATGATTGGACTACACAGATAAAAATAATTAATAAAAATAGGTTTTAGTACAATTCTCATATTAAATAGTTAATATTTATAAATCAAAATTCAGTCAAAACAAATTATTAAGAAATAACGTAAGACAAGTATTTTTGAGGCACCACTTATTACTGGTTTCATGAAGTCTCCTAACATTTAATTGAAATCGGCAGTATTTGTGAGAAACCAGTCAGTATTTATAATCAGAATGAATTTAACTATTATAATTCATGTACTGTAGTAAGTATATCATGCATATTTTACTTCCTATACAGAGGAAGCTCATACGAAGAAAAGAAAGGTTTTATCATTGTCCACTTCAACAGAATGGCTCTATGAAACGTTCCCTGTTATGTTTAAGTGTCACAAACCTGTTTGAAATATACAAAAGTTGATGGGTTCTAAATATTTCACCAAAATACTGTCATGACTACGTTTAATTTTACCGTGGTAAAATGTGTGTCGTAAGCTAATTATTGTTGCCTGAATATACATGTGCATTGTTAGACGATCAGGAAAAAATAAACTTTTCATACGTCAACCATTTGAAATTAAATATACCAAGTCATATGTAGATTAATTTCGAGTTGTATTAATTAATTTTTACGGACAAAATTGTAGATAATCAAAAAAGGTCAAAGTAGTTTTCCAGTTTTTCTATATTTTATTACCAAGCTTTTAACTCCACAAGGCAACAAAAGAGACGGAAGATACCATGAGGGAGAATAAAAACTCAAAAGAGACAGAAGAAACCATGAGGGAGAAACTCGTAAGCCGTAGAGAGATTGACAAAATCATGACAAACAAAAACACCAAGAAAAAAGGCAAATAGACAAACAACTGTCTAAAACACACTAAATAAATAATAAAGTTTTTGCAACACAAACCCCGCAAAACATGGGGTGATCTCAAGTGCAAAGCTGATCTAAGATGAATTTGGCTTTAATATTCTTTCTATGTCAAATCTGGTCATGTTAGCTCTTCGCGAGTTTAGGTACTTATACATCCTTGGCTTTTAAATGTTAAGGTTCAGCGTTTCTGATGAAGGTAAATCCAGACAAGTGCTTCGGACGAACCAAACCTATAAAGTGTTATTTTCATTGTAAATTATTAACACATTAGTATGTTTGAGGGTGCTTGAGAGAAGAGGAAGAGGGCGAACATCCCTTTCGGTGCCTAAGTAAATTATTAACACATTAGTATGTCTGAGGGTGCTTGAGAGAAGAGGAAGAGGGCGAACATCCCTTTCGGTGCCTAAGTAAATTATTAACACATTAGTATGTTTGAGGGTGCTTGAGAGAAGAGGAAGAGGGCGAACATCCTTTCGGTGCCTAAGTAAATTATTAACACATTAGTATGTTTGAGGGTGCTTGAGAGAAGAGGTAGAGGGCGAACATCCCTTTCGGTGCCTAAGTAAATTATTAACACATTAGTATGTTTGAGGGTGCTTGAGAGAAGAGGAAGAGGGCGAACATCCCTTTCGGTGCCTAAGTAAATTATTAACACATTAGTATGTTTGAGGGTGCTTGAGAGAAGAGGAAGAGGGCGAACATCCCTTTCGGTGCCTAAGTAAATTATTAACACATTAGTATGTTTGAGGGTGCTTGAGAGAAGAGGAAGATGGCGAACATCCCTTTCGGTGCCTAAGTAAATTATTAACACATTAGTATGTTTGAGGGTGCTTGAGAGAAGAGGAAGAGGGCGAACATCCCTTTCGGTGCCTAAGTAAATTATTAACACATTAGTATGTTTGAGGGTGCTTGAGAGAAGAGGTAGAGGGCGAACATCCCTTTCGGTGCCTAAGTAAATTATTAACACATTAGTATGTTTGAGGGTGCTTGAGAGAAGAGGAAGAAGGCGAACATCCCTTTCGGTGCCTAAGTAAATTATTAACACATTAGTATGTTTGAGGGTGCTTGAGAGAAGAGGAAGAGGGCGAACATCCCTTTCGGTGCCTAAGTAAATCGGTGAAGGCGCATGTGGTACAAATACATTTATTAAATTTTTATTAGTAACATATGAATAAAACAAATCTCTATAATAAACAACTTGCTACTAAATACACACATGTTGTAATTTTAAGGTGTTTTTCTCGACATGTAGGCCAGCCGAATTTGGGGAACCCCCTGAGGTGACCATAACATATCCATCTTGGAATATTGATAAATCGTTTGTGGTAGGAAGAAAAACGAAGTATTACATAAAGTGATTTATAATAAATTTATTTCAAAGTCACGATTGCGGTTTACATAATAAAAACATCTTGTCCTAAAAATTAGACACACAAAAAAATGAGCAGATTCAAATTACAATAAAAATCTATAATATATTCCAAATAAAATTCAACGAATGTGAAATTTTTTGTAATTTGTGACATATTTTTCTGTCACTTTAAAATGCATTAATTTTATTTGATACGAATTCTTTTATTTTAATTTTCCAATTTATTGATATTTATATTGGTATGTCAACGATCGCAGTGTTTTTCATCTAGGAAAAAACATATAATAAATAGTTTCAAGGAAGTAACTCGACATATCGTTGTCTTTGTTACATAAACAGTTTTTCTGGTTATTATAACTCTTTATATAAAGTATCATGTTCATTTTCTCTTTCAAAGCTTAAAATCAGATGCAGTTACTATTAAGGTAAGAATGGCAAACGAGCTTCCGGATTCTCACATCAGTTAGCTGTCTTTACTCCTAGAATTATCTTAACTATCTTCACATTACATGTACTAGTTTGTATTGAATCTTTATAATAAAAAGATAACTTGTGAAGAGATGACGCACTGTCATAAGAGCTTCTGAAAAATTCATGTTCTGTCGTTTCAATTACCAAATGAAAATAACTCTTTTATTAGGTCGTGGGTACGAAGCGATTTTCTGGATTTATCTTCATCAGGAAGACTCAGCCCCAAACATTTGTAAGCCAAGGATGGACACGCAAAGAGCTATACGACCTAACGATACCTACAACATAGCCAATATAAAAATATGAAGATATGGTATTATTGCCAATAAGACCACTCTCCACCAGAGATCAAATGACGTAGAATTTAACAACTATTGGTCATCGTACGGTTTTCAACAATGAGCAAAACCCATAATACATAGCAAGCTACAAAAGGCCTACAAAAAATCATCTAAGGTCAACTTAGCTTGAAAGAATGGAAACTTTAGTTTTCTCCTTATAAATGCTCAACGTCGCGTCAGCGCGACCCGGTTATAACCCGACGACACTAAATGCTGGAAAGTAATTAGTTGAATTTGGAAAGTTTTTTCTACATTATCAAATTTTTTACATCTTTATATTATTAAAAGGAGATGTGGGGTAAACGTCAATGAGACAGCAACCAAAAACAAATACCCCAACAACACCTTGAGGTCAACATAAATAGATACACCTTGAGGTCAACATAAATAGATACACCTTGAGGTCAACATAAATAGATACACCTTGAGGTCAACATAAATAGATACACCTTGAGGTCAACATAAATAGATACACCCTGAGGTCAACATAAATAGATACACCTTGAGGTCAACATAAATAGATACTTTTAATTTTATCAAGTTTCACATAGATTTAGTCCCTCCGGAAAGAAAAATTATAATGTACCAAACATTTTCAAAAGGCAACTTGAAAAAAAACGTACCGATTTTCAACTAAAGAAAATGGGTACTTCACTAAAAATTATAGCAACTATTACTTTTTGTCCCTTTTCTATAGAATATTCAAACCCATATAATGATAGTCAAATGGTGTTAGTGATAAATCAAATTTACTGAATGTGAGTTGTTTGGGGGGATTTTTGAAAATTTAAAAACTGAAAACTGTCAATCATAGTTTCGATACATAAGTCTTTAGTTATTTACCACAAAATTTAATACAGCAAAATGTACACTGTAAAAAATGTGTTAAGAGCCTCAGCACTCTACTAAACTCATCCCATTTTAATGAAATGGTTACATGTCTAGCGACTAAACATAATTAATAGCTAAATATATTTAGGGAATTATTAACAGTTTAAATGTATTTTCCTCACCTCAAGGTGTTTAGTCTGATAACACGTTTAGGTTAAATGTGTTTAGACTGTAAAATGTAATGTATTCACTGGTGTACCACTGCCAGTATGTGCGGATGAGATGTTAAACGTTTATCTTTTCTTGGATTCCGACAAAGAATTTTTATCATTTTGAATGTAAGTTCGTACATCTAACTACTACTAAGTAATAAAAACAATTGTAGGAAAATGTTTTAGTTTAGTTAATACTGATTATTAGTTAAATGTACAAACGTTGTGTACATTGGGTAATACTTAGTAGTACTTTTAAAAATGTACAATTTTTTGTACATTTAGTTTTGCTCAGTAGTAGTTAAAGCTTTATGTACAGTAATAATACAATGTAACCAGAGTTATAAGGGTGTGGATGGGGGTTTACAAAAGCTTTATGTTCAGTAATAATACAATGTAACCAGAGTTATGAGGGTTTGGATGGGGGTTTACAGAAGCTTTATGTACAGTAATAATACAATGTAACCAGAGTTATGAGGGTGTGGATGGGGGTTTACGGAATAGAGAATAATGGGCAAAAAATATAAAGAATAGAGAAAAATGGACCAAAAAAATAAAAAATAGAGAATAATGAGGTGCTAAAATATAAAGAATAGAGAATGATGGGCAAAAAGTGAAAAAAATGGAGAAAAATGGTATAAAAATAAAAAAATACAGAAATGGAGGACCCCCATTAAGACCCACAGTTATAACTGGTATCTGTTTGTCGCTCACTTTGGCCATCGTAGCAATGCGACCGGAAACGATAGCAAAAACACCTGGAAAACAGACCTTATTGTATCTCCCGTAGTGTTAACCGGTACCAGGGTGTGTGCTCAATCTGTCAAAATATGCAGTGATTAGTTGAACAATTTGTCAGTAATAATCAAGTGAAGTAATGAACAACATGCTATGTATTTAATTTCACCGTCGACGTTATATACATGCAAAAAATAACTATTTTATTAACTTTGTCATATTTTTTTAAAGTGAATCGTGGATTTATTCTCTCTCCTTTTTTCCTAAAATCAATGGTCAGATTATCATGATCATAGAATAAAATACGTGTATTTTCAATAAAAGGGGTACACTAGAAAATATCCACCCTCAGTCCCTCGTCCATACTTTACCAATATCAATCCAGATACGGCCTGTATATCGTCGTGTGACTGTTTTATGTTGTAAGTCCCATTTTTCTAAGCGTTGGGAAATTGAACATGAAGTTTAAAAACGCGATATCATATCATTAAGACTTATAAGTATAAGTCATGTTTATGTTGTTAAATTGGTTGCTATACACTGAACTATAAGGCAGTTATTTTTAGTTCTGATTTTCAAGACTTTTGATTGGCTGTTAATTTATTATGACATCATTGATCGTTTAACATTGTTACTGCCAGGTCTTGTGTCTTATCAAAGTTTATACAGCCACCACCATCCCCGCCGCTCTTCCATAAATTTTTTAATGTTTTCTTTAGCACATTAAATGTTGTTTTGTGTACATGTAACTACCTCTGAATATTTTTCATATATCCTTTTAGTTTAGTACATAATCATGATTATTGTGTGTATTTACACTTGTCGACCATATACATGTACTTTGGGCAGATTCAGTAAATATTGTTAAAGCCGTATTGGCCGTATTAATTAATTAATCTGGTAATGGGAATACATAATTCATTAATTCCCAAAATTCTGTAGTTTTCATTTGTTTCGATGTACAGTACATGTACATTAAAGTTTGAATGGGCTATTAAATTTGTCTAGCAGTTCTTGCTATCTTCATCCACATCAATTTGAAGTAATGCTCTTCCGGCTCTTGTAGCACACTTGTCTTCCGGCTCTTGTAGTTCTGGGTACACCGAGTAGCATCTAACATTGCTTCCGGCTCTTGTAGCTAACTACACCGAGTTGACCGCTACACCGAGTTGAGCATTACTTCCATGTGCATTACTGACATTGTTATTCCGGCTCTTGTAGCCTAAGCTGCACTGAGTAAACAACTACTTTTCTGCTCGGATAGCTTTCCAATAGCTGCTACACCGAGTTTAACTATGTCAGTAATTTAGAAAATGCTGAGTCTGCCCCAAACCCAAATCAAGTATAAGTTTTTAGTTATTTTGTAATAAGAAGTTATGTAATATAGTATAATCTTTTTGACTAGAGTAATTTTGAGTGATTTATTGTGTATGTAAATATATTGATATTATGTTTTTAGTAATAGAAATTATTAACTACTTTAGTTTTGTCTAATTATTACATTAGGGAGCCATATAATTAGAGAATCAGAATAGTAAGTCGACATCACTTTTCTTATTACTATACTAGTGATAAGATCCATCGTCAAACTATCCATACATGTAAATGTAGAAATTGGTATATGAGTAGCTGCACTCTTTGCAAATATGGGGTATATGTCGATGCATACCAAGCAGAGTCTTAACAGTATTCAGTAACTTGTAATGCCTTATAGTAGATTATATGGCATCATTTTTGAGCTGTGCACACACTTGGTTCATCTTTATTGAGTTTTGTCTTAAGTTGTTTCTTGCCTAAGCATATTTATATGCACATGGTTTATTGTCAAACTCTACAGAGCTCACAATGAGAAGTTACTTGCAGTACACTATGACCACTAAAACATCAGGCACATTACAACTTTACATGTATGCTGATTGATCTCAGAATTATGGTACAACACAATTACTATATTGGTATTACCATTCAAGGTGGGATAAAATACAGTTGAAGGATCGAACTTGGTTTTCTATTCTAATTAAGTATTTACAAAATAAATGTAGGATTTGAATTTACGGAAAGGAAGAATAACTCTTTGTTCAATTTTCTTTTGAATAGTAAAGCATCTTACATAAATATCGCACATCCTTTTCTGGAGATAGATCACATCATTCTAATAAAATTTTAGAAACTAATATCTATATTTCTATTAGAGATAGATCATGGATTTTTCAATTGTAAAATATCCCCAATTCGGGAATGCTTTAGTTATTTTGCTAAGAATTACCCATAGAATGAGTTTAAACCATGCAAACAATTTAAGCATTGTAATTCTAAGATAATTTTAATAAGAATACAGCAAATATAAAAAAGTGGAGATACAACACAATAAAACTATTATTAGTTCTCTGAACTTCCGGTGTCCATCTAGATGATTGATTGATTGGTGACTGCTTTACAGCACAAAAAGCTATATCGCGGCAATCCAACTAGACGAATAGGCTATTATAATTCAATGGCAGTGTGGTTATAGAACGTATAGTCTAGTTCTGACAAAAGTTCGTAGAAAGTAGAAATCTTGTATTATAAATACATAGGGAGATATACCAATGCACCTGGATATCAAATATATAACTATCTCCATTTTTAGCAAAAGTGGACATATAACACTATAAGACTCACACGACGATATGTTAGTGTGACAGAATTGCTTTCCTTAGTATATGTAATACTAAGGAATAACTTCTTTGTCATATGTTAATGTTTTTATCATTCGGATAATATGTTGTTGATAACAGATGTTTGATAGTCGCCGCTAAATTTATTCATATTTTTGGATTTTCTCAATGCTATTCAGAATTTTCATATATTGTACAGACACCTGTCTATTGTTGAAGACTGGTTGTTCACTGTCAAACGATTCGATTTTGTTTTGTCTATGGGTTGCTGTCTCATTGATAAAAATCTCGTATCTCCTTTTATTCATATCTAGATCTTATTCAACATTATGTAGGCTATCAACCTATATAATAAATGGTTTCAAATAGAACTCCTCCTCCAGCTATAAATGACTTCGTAAAACCGTTCTAGACAAAGCAGGAGTGCCACAACGTATTACTTAACCATTCAATTCACTTTGTTATATAATACTTAAAAAACGTTTATACAAATGTAAGTTAAGACGACTATTTTAAAATTTTGTGGTAATTTCCCAGTTTTGTTTTAAGGTTAACCAAAGGTCTCACTGAAAAACAATATATCATTATCTGTAAAATACCTTGTGGGAGATGATCAGGTAAAAAATTTATTGGATATAAACAAAATATACGTACATTTCTCATAAATATGTCATTCTTAACAAGCTAATTATAGATCAATTTGTATCGTAGTTATCCTCTGTCAAAACGATGATTGTCAGGGATGATATCATCTGACGTTTAAGATGCATGAACCAATGAGAACAGTCTATTGGTTGAATTGAAATATTTCATTGTTACACTATACGAAGGCGAAGATGACGAATATAAAACGAAAAAAAGTTCAAATGATAAACATTATCGTAAAGGTGTTTGGGAGGTAACAATGAAGACATCAGCGATTGTGGCAGTTTTGTTGGTTCATATATATCTAGCAAACGGTGAGTTGTACATAATTTTTAAAAGCTATCAATGCTCATGCATTCGCATGATTGTCATATATATTCACCCTGCACGTGAAAGAATTAGAAAAAAAGATAATACAATAAATCGCATTAAGTCTGATTACGTTTGTATACTTGACTTTGACACAAAATAAGATAAAAAAAAAAAAAAAAAACTATAGGTTGAGAAAACAAGGTTTATTTATTGGTTGAATTTTGATTGAATTATCTTTCAGTAACTCGGAGACTTTTCAGATCGATACTTTGTGTCGTTTATTATTAGTTGTGTTCTTTCTCTTCCATATCGTCTAATACATAGTCATTGCATCGATATATAATAAATGAGATCTGCTAATGCTAGTACAACTACACTCCAACTAGCATTGGCTTACCGTAAGTGGTTCCCCATAAACTGATATAATCACAAACTTTAACATGTTAATTATGCAAAAGTGTTAAGTTAATAGAGCATGATTGTGATGGCGGGGCAATATTCTCCTTGGAAATTACATGTGTCAAATCTAATACAAATTCAAATTCAAATTCAAATTCTTTTATCAACCTAATCACAGGGTCCAAAGACATGCATATAAATCATAACAAATACATATTTATAATATAGAAACTTTCATTCATCCTTTCCCACAACTATCATACTGACTGAAAGTGATTGATCACAACACAACACTAATGGTGTAATACAAATACATACCTCCACAGGCGACACAAAACATAATGAAAGGGAGATCTCCATACCTTTAGATTAAGAGAATTGTTCCTTTCAGCCATAACTCCTCCAAAACTAAACAAAAACTTTAAATTATATGATGTTAAATTTGTCTGTTATGCTTTGGTGCCCTGTAAATTTTGATTAAGAATCATTTCTTGTAGCGTATATTTTGCTCATTGTTGTCACAATCGCAAATTCCAGAGCCCGCATTAAGCTCATTTTAAACCCTTCTCGGTCTTAAAATAATTTTGAAACTAATTTCACAGATTACAAAACCAAATCAACAACATAAATAAAATTGAACTAAAATCAAACAAAAGTTCGAACCAACAATGCGATACGTTCTTGTCTTGTAGTAATGTAAACACAAAATACCGATTTAACAACTCGTAATATTGAATAACCTAATTGGGTTTTTTTGCTGGATTGTTTCGTTTCTTGTCATGTCGTTGTCTTTTACAGCTGACTATACGGTGTCTGTTTTCTCATGGTTGAAGGCCGTACGGTGACCTATATAGTTGCTTACTTTCGAGTCATTTGAACTCTGGTAGATAGTTGTCTCATTGGCAAACATACCATATCTCCTTATTTTATATAGCACCATCGGGTTCACTAACAACCACAAGCTTGAGAAGTCAAATTTATTAAATAGTATTGAATATCTAAACGTAAACTGTTTTGAACAGATATATTTTTGAAATAATTAGAAAGACCTCGACCATATCTTTTTTCCTTATATTTTATTGAGCGCCAGCACGATACTGACACCTGCGTCATCAAAACATAGTATTTACAAACAACATTATATGATTGTAATAAAACATGCAACAAGATACTTGGAAATATTTAAGTCTAATAATTACATTAACGTTATCATAAGCAATGCATCTAAAGTTAAAGTATCATACAATTGAGCCAGAAACTTCTGTCTTCATTTAAATTTATAATATTTTCATTTATTTGTCAACATTTTAATGTATAACGATTTAGTTGAATTGGTATCAATATTTGTAAACTTAATGTTAAAATACTAAATCCCTGGGATGTGTTTTAGTTGATTTTAGTCTCTGATGCATGATTTTTTATTATTAATTGTTTTGGCTTTTAACTAGCTGTCAGTAACTACGAGTACTCTCAAATCGTACTTTCTTGTTTATTTGACCTGTTGATACTAATTGTAATGCTTTTTTTGTTATTTAATGTTATTCAGGGTTATATCTGTTCTATATACCAGCTTTGATAAGTGTTTGGTACTAATATAAATTTCCACTTCGTACTATGAACATCAAAATTATTTATTTTGTTAAAATATTTCCTTTCTCTATTGTAACTGTATACGTATACCTAACAACAAAATTATTTTATTTACCTGTGTTTAAAGTTATTGCAAATGGCTGATATTTTGTTCGAGCATATTGTTTTTCTTAAATTGTTTAACATTTCATACCGATATAACATGTTACTTTTATTATTCTTCCCTTAGTTTATTTTTTTTGAATTTACATTGTATCATAGGTCAAATTTATTTGTTCAGTGTATGTTCATTGGTGTTACTATGTCCTTTGATTGAGTTAAGCTATTTCAGTTGATATTTTATAGTGTGTCTTTCTATGTTGTGATGTTACACTATTGTTTCAGAAAAAGGGTGAAGGTTTGGTACCATTAAAACGTTTAAACCCGCTGCATTTGTTTGCACCTGTCCTAAGTCAGGAATCTGATGTTCAGTAGTTGTCGTTTGTTGATGTGGTTCATAAGTGTTTCTCGTTTCTCGTTTTTATATAGATTAGACCGTTGGTTTTCCCGTTTGAATGGTTTTACACTAGTAATTTTTGGGGCCCTTTATAGCTTACTGTTCGGTGTGAGCTTAGGCTCCGTGTTGAAGACCGTACTTTGACCTATAATGGTTTACATTTATAAATTTTGACTTGGATGGAGAGTTGTCTCATTGGCACTCATACCACATCTTCTTATATCTATTAATATTTATTTTTGTATACATTTCAGGCCATTCGTATCGGTACAATAGAAACAAGAAAGTTTTCAGATCGAAAGTCAAGAAACGTGTTCTGAAAGATTTCCTACATAAGAAGTCATCGGGTCCATGTCCACCTGTCGCATGTGACCAAGAATTTATTCCTGATGAATGCCGGATGAAGACGTATTTCTTTAAAAATGGTTATAAATGTCAAGGATGTGACAATAATAAATGTTCAAAGAAAATTAAGGAATTAAAACGTTTGGTGAAAAAAGAACAAGTACATTCAATAAAAAAACAGAAACATATTAAACCAATTCTACCGAAAACAGTCAAAGTTGTTGAAATCCATGGGGAAAAAGAGGAAAGAAGACCTTCTATCCGAGATCGTTTTCCAGATATGTCAGTTCGGACGCCTTTTGATAATGTTCACCGTTCTGGTATCTTTCCAGAATCGTCCGTTCGGCTGACCCCAGACAGCATCGGCAGTCTAGGTTCTTTATCTGATTCGTCTGTTCAACTGTCCCCAGATAACATTGAAAGACTAGGCTCTGTTCGGCTCCCCAAGACAACATTCGAAGACGAGGCTCTTTTTCCGATTTATCCGTGCGGCTGCCCCCAAACAACATTGAAAGTGCAGGTTCCTTTCCGGATTCATCCGTTCAACTGTCCCCAAATAACATTGGAAGGCTAGGCTCTGTACCCGATTTATCCGTTCGGCTGCACGAAAACAATTTTGGAAGTCGAGGTTCCTTCCCTGATTCATCCATTCGAGTGTCCCAAGAGAACATAAGAAATCAAGAATCTTTACTTGATAATTCATTGCTGCTGCGCCAAGACAACATTCTGAGTCGTGGTCCTTTAGCCGATTCATCAGTTCGATTGTTTCAGGATAACGTTGAACCTTTAAGTCCTTTTCCAGGTTCGTCAGTTGGATTACCAGCAGATAGTGTCGGACCAAACGATCCCCCAGTTGCTCCACCTGTTGCGCGACCCGTTTCTCCACTACCTGCTGCACGACCAGATTCTCCGCCACCTGCTGCACGACCAGATTTTCCGCCACCTGCTGCACGACCAGTTTCTCCACCACCTGCTGCACTACCAATTTCACCGCCGGTTCAACCAATTATTACATCCGACGTTGGACAACAAAGAAGAGATCCTCTAACTGTTCTTGATGCGCCTCCATCTGACAATGAATTCGTCAACAGAGTTAGATTTGACAGCAGCAATGCAAACTTATTACAACCACCTGCAGATTCTAGTTTAACTGAAAATATTCAAAATCCATTGATAAATCCAAATACAATGCAGAATCCGTTTTTACAAAACATACCAGCACCATTACAAGGTCAGCCAAATAATAACCTTTGGCCTCAAACTCAAGGTTTTATGCCTCAAAATTTACAAGGTGGAGGCCAATCTCCTGAAATGCAATTGCTTCAAAATCAGCAGATATTGGACCAACTCAGAGGACAACAAGCTGCATTAGAATTTCAAATACAACAATTAAGAGGTCAACAGCAAGCGCCAACATTTGGACAATTCCAAATGCCTCAGTTTCCTATCGGTGGTATACCGCAGACTCAACAAGGTTTACCTAACAATGGGATTCCTGCAAATTTTCAAGGTTTTCCAGCTAATGGAGTAAATCAAAATCTACCGGGACAAGGATTCCCGGGTTTTGTACCACAAGGATTCCCAGGTTTTGGACAAAACACAAATCCTTTTATGGCTGGAATGCAACAACCAGCACCAAACCAAAACTTAGGACTTAACCCAAATAGCCAAATGTCTCAGTTTCTGAACCAGTTGCCTCCAGTTCCAGGTATAAATTCTAACTTTCAAGGTCAAGTGCCTTTGAATGGAAACTTTCAAGGTCAAGTACCTTTAAATGGAAATTTTCAAGGTCAAGCGCCTTTAAATGGAAACTTTCTAGGACCTACATTAACCGCCGCTAACCCATTGGGATCTGTCCAAGGATTTGCGAATCAAGGCCAAAGCAATGTGCAAACATCAAATACCGGTGGTTTTGTTGATCCCGTTACAAACCAAGCTTTACCGGCTAGCTCTAACAGTTTACATGGTCCCGTTACTCAACCGTAATTATATTGATTTTTTGTTATTTTATTGTCTCTGAATTGACTCTTTATTTATTTTGTGAGCAGATTACAAGCAAACCACAGGCACTTGTCTCAGAAAATATTTTCCTATATACCTTAATGTTTTAAGGTATATAGGAAATTTTTTTCTGAGACAAGTGCCTGTGAAGAAAACATAGAAATCCATACTTTTATTTTATAAAATAAACCTGATTACTTAGTTTTTAATCTTATTAATCGGCCCTCAATGCACTTGAACTTCGTACTTTACTTGGCCTTTCATTTTTTTAAATTCGAGAGTCACTGATGAGTTTTTTGTTGACGAAATGCACACCTGGCGTACAAAATTATAAGGCTGGTATTTTGATGAATGTTTTTTTTTACCTATAGGAAAATAACGAATCATTTCACAGGTATGTGTGTATTATAATGACAGGTTTCGAGTAAGCAAGTAACGCTTTGTTAAAATTCAATAGACAACAGGGAACACCATGTAAAGCACAAACCTATAAAAGTTACATTGACAGAATGCATACAAACAACAGATTAAAAACTTAAACAATACAGATATTTTTATCGTGTTGGCATAGGGTTTTTGTTCGCCGAATTATGGATTTGAACTGCCCCTCGGCATCTTGCCCTATTTTCTTCTGGACAATACTTACTGAAAATTAGCATGTCAAGGATTCTGATAATCACTACGGTAAACTTCTGTCAGCTTTGGTGTTTAATGCTTAATTGTCCTTTTGATTTGCTGTTACGTTTAACTCTTTGTTATAGTTTTCCTGTTACAATATTCAAATTTGCAACCAAATAAAGATGATGTCATTTCACTAAAAAAGATGAATGTTATTGAATATGTTTATCGTAATATATATATATATATATATATATATATATATATATATATATATATATATTTATTACATCGGTGATATATATATATATATATATATATATATTTATTTATTACATCGGTGATCCGTTTATTTGGCAATCGCCAATGGCAGTCAGCAGGGTTTAAGAACATTTGTTGTTCGACCTGTTAGTCAAATGCGTTTTGTTAAAATATACTTTTTCACTTTTTGGTCTTTTGGAAAATGTTGTTTGTGCTGTATTTAGACCCTCTAACAAGAAATTTGTTTTGCATGCACACGTATAAAATTGCGGTTTTATCCAACGCAATCATAGGTTTGAACGTTGTTTTCAATTTAGACTTGTTTATATTTTTCGTTTGAGCTTGTATTATATTTGCCTTCGGGTTTATATGATCCGTTCATCCTATTTTGACTCCCCAAAATTAAAGAGTCTATCCTAAATTGAGGTAAATTGTATGGCTTTCCAAATACCGTTTCGATTCCTAACATCACTGAAGAGACATTTATTGTCGAAATCCGGATATGGTGTACAAAAACCTTTGCACCTTTTTTTGCGGTATACCATCTTTTCCGCAAGTTTATTGTTTTCTGTTTAGTATTAAATTTATAACTAAAATCCATTTATTACATCGGTGATCCGTTTATTTGGCAATCGCCAATGGCAGTCAGCAGGGTTTAAGAACATTTGTTGTTCGGCCTGTTAGTCAAATGCGTTTTGTTAAAATATACACTTTTTGGTCTTTTGGAAAATGTTGTTTGTGCTGTATTTAGACCCTCTAACAAGAAATTTGTTTTGCATGCACACGTATAAAATTGCGGTTTTATCCAACGCAATCATAGGTTTGAACGTTGTTTTCAATTTAGACTTGTTTATATATATATATATTATTCTTCCTTAGTTGTTTTCAATTTAGACTTGTTTATATATATATATATTATTCTTCCTTAGTTGTTTTCAATTTAGACTTGTTTATATATATATATATATTATTCTTCCCTAAGTTTATTTATTTTATTTTGTATTTGCATTGTATCATAGGTCAAATTTATTTGTTCAGTGTATGTTCAATGGTGTTAATATGTCCTTTGATTGAGTTAAGCTATTTCAGTTGATATTTTATAGTGTGTCTTTCTATGTTGTGATGTTACACTATTGTTTCAGAAAACGGGTGAAGGTTTGGTACCATTAAAACGTTTAAACCCGCTGCATTTGTTTGCACCTGTCCTAAGTCAGGAATCTGATGTTCAGTAGTTGTCGTTTGTTGATGTGGTTCATAAGTGTTTCTCGTTTCTCGTTTTTTATATAGATTAGACCGTTGGTTTTCCCGTTTGAATGGTTTTACACTAGTAATTTTTGGGGCCCTTTATAGCTTACTGTTCGGTGTGAGCCAAGGCTCCATGTTGAAGACCGTACTTTGACCTATAATGGTTTACCTTTATAAATTTTGACTTGGATGGAGAGTTGTCTCATTGGCACTCATACCACATCTTCTTATATCTAAATATATATATGTATATATATATATATATATATAAGTACGTCTGAACCAGTGACGACTCTACAACAAATTTTATCCATCGGATCACCAGCAGTGATGGTGATACAAGGCTGAAAATACATTCTGTATATATAATTCGTCTAAACAACAGCCCAACAATGTTAGATCTGTAAATTTGCGGAAGCAAATTTTTTGTTCTTCCCAGGCCGGGATTCGAACTCATGCTACTGAGATATCGTGGCACCAAATCGCCTTGCACTATGCCCGACGCGCTAGACCACTCGACCACCTAGGCTCTAATAATAATCTTTTTCTTTTGATATCATGAAAGCGTTAAATAAGTGGTACATATATCTCCTCATACTTTATTTAAAAATTCTGTAAAACAAATTCTATCAACAATTTAGGCTGCATGTGAGTATACACAAACAGATAGAATTGTTTCATACTTTAATTAAAATAAAGTATATTTATATAGTGTGATATGTTAGAAAGTATAGACAAAATGACAGGTCACAAAGTTTGTTTTCAAACACTACAGAATGCTAAAAAATACTCATTGTGTTGTGCATGTCTTATGACATGATACGATGTTAAATTAAAAGATGAGACGATACCCCTTTTGAAAGGCTTTCAGAATAACAAAAAAAAATATATCACCGAACGTTTTTTCCTGCTAACACATATTATTTGTCCTAAAGATTTCTATATAAATAAGACATTTTCCGTGTAACATCCCCTAAATACTCAAAGTTTAAAAGATTGAATTCAAGCAAAAATAGTCTACTACAATATGAGTTATTATAACTTAGAATCATATAAAGTTGTTTACAAAAATGATAATTCTTACTAGCAAACTGCATTCCTTAAACGGAATTTGCTGATTTAATAAAATAACTAGACCCTTTTTTTCTGCTATTTAACAACCAAAGGTAGCGGAAGACACCCATAACACTTTGAGGGCAATCATCTCTATCAAGGGTCTACAAAATTTGACTTGGATCTTGTCTTGACGATCTTTATTCTTGATTACAGAAACTATTATAGTTAAAAAAAAAAATAGCAGTAAGCAAACAACTTATATAAATCTGCTTTAAAGGGAAATAACTCCAATTAGGAGTCGTCAAATGATTTCGGCTATAACATGTATAAGACTTATTTGTTGATAATTTTTTGCTAATCATTTTCGCTGATGAAGTCTCTATCTATTTATTATTGTTAAGATATATAAAAAAAACCGCAAAAATTGATAAAAATCGTCAATAAAAGAAAACAACACCAATAACATGAATAAGGATTCGTCGGACGATTTCAACAAACTGGAAACTTATTTAGAGATCTTGTCTTGCTTGTCATGCTTAGAATTTAAAATTTCTCTCTATTTATTATAGTTTTTAACATACTAGACAAAATTATCAACAAAACCTTCGCAAAGATTTCATTGAAATAATTAAAAGAGATTTAGACGTTACTTTAGAAGAAAGGAATGTTGTGGCAATACACAGGTTTCCAGCTGTACACTACATTCGCTTCTTTAATAGTGATGTGAAGAGAAGTGTTATGTGGGTTGGGAAGCAGTTAAATGGGAAGGTGAAATTTGTTGATGATGTCCAAAGCAATATGAAGCTCGTTCATCGGCTAGAGAAGAGCATGTTTAACAAAAATAAAAAAATATAATATTTACTATGTAAAAGACACGCAAAGTTGACCTTAGATGATTTAGGCTATTTTTTTTAGGTATTTTTGTCATATAGCTCTTCAACTGTTTCGGTACTTATACATCCCTCGGATTTCAAATGTTTGGCATTGAGTGTTCCTGATGAAGGTAATTCCAGAAAAGCGCTTCGGACGCATGAAACTATTAAACGTGTTGTTTTCAATTTTTTACTACTGATATTGAGAATGCTGTCAGATCCATGTGGGTTTTTGAATTTGTTTTCTCTTCTTTTTCCTCTAATTCAAGAAGCATATCAATCTTGCTAAAAATAATTTTGTATTTTAAGTGCTAAAAGAGAAAAAAGACTTGTATGACAATTACTTAGCATTAGACGTTATAATAGATAAACAAAATCTTACACTTTTGTCATTATATAGACCTAATATGGATAGTCCTTTTATGATCAGATTATGAATGGTATTGAAGATTTTGGAAATGAAAGTTACAAACTTTGTGGTGACTTCAATTTAGTATTAGTTCCACGTATTGATTACAGTAATTATTTACATGTTAATAATTCCAATACCAGGGATTAAGTTCTTAAAATTATATACCACTGGTCCCTTGTGAACCCTTTCAGATAATTATTTCCTGATCTACACAGATACACTTGGAGACAAAAATCTCAATTGAAACAAGCACGTCTTGATTTTTTCTTATTCCAGACTGTATGTTGACAAATTTAAGAAATTGTAAAATCGAACTTAGTTATCGTTCAGATCATTTTATGGTTGTTTTAGAATTTGAATTAAATCCTTTTGTCCGAGGTAACGGTCTATGGAAATTCAATAATTCATTACTTTATGATATTGAATACATAAATATAGTTGAAGATAAGATTTCAGATGTTAAAAAAGCAGTATGGTGCATTGGTTTATAATTTTGAAATTATACAAGAGATGTGTAATGATTATCTTCATTGTGCTGTAAATAGTCATTTAAAAAAAAAAATAATAATAAATTCAGATGAAAATGAATGGAGATTAATTTTCAAATCACCACAGTTTTATTATCGTCATAAAGTGAATCAGTAACATTTTACATGTTAGACTTGTAGAAACTTCAGAGTAAAACGAAGTAACAAAATGAATAACTTTTTATATCTTCCGTGTAATATAAGCCCATCGTCTTTTTAATATACAACTACGTTTTATATTGTAAAATACCAAAGTGATTTTCAACACTTCTGTGTTGACACGAGTTATCATTGATATGGTCATAATTACAAATCAACTGTTTACAAAACTTTGAATTTTTGAAATACTAGGGCTTTTCTACCTCAGGAATAGATTACCTTAGCTGTATTTGGCAACACTTTTAGGAATTTTTGGTCCTCAATGCTCTTCAACTTCGTACTTTATTTGGCCTTTTTAACATTTTTTATTCGAGCGTCACTGATGAGTCTTTTGTAGACGAAACGCGCGTCTGGCGCAAGTATAAAATTTCAATCCTGGTATCTATGATGAGTTTATTTAGCTATTTTCGACCGTGAAAAATAAGCCCACTGAGAATAATCAAGCAATTGATGTGCTCCTAACCACAGGAGGAAGTTACAGAAAGAAAAAGAAGATCAACTTTTATAGTAACAAAAAATACCAAACTACAGTGGTTACAATAAAGAATAAATCAGGTACAACTAAATCTTTATATTTTACTACTAAAACAACAAAACTATAATATATTTTTCATAACCGGTTTGTTATACAAGATAATTATTTGTTTAATAATCTTAATGGTAAGGTTTCTTTTTTATATTACTGATACGGTATATAATTGTTTAAGTATGGAAAATTGTATGTATATTACTAACAAATACTAAGAGCTGTATAAATATGTAATGTTATACTATTGTTTCAGAAAAAGGGAGAAGGTTTGGTACCATTAAAACGTTTAATCCCGCTGCAAATGTTTGCACCTGTCCTAAGTCAGGAATCTGATGTACAGTAGTTGTCGTTTGTTTATGTAATTCATACGTGTTTCTCGTTTCTCGTTTTTTATATATACTAGACCGTTGGTTTTACCGTTGAATGGTTTTACACTAGTACTTTTGGGGCCCTTTATAGCTTGTTGTTCGGTGTGAGCCAAGGCTCCGTGTTGAAGGCCGTACATTGACCTATAATGGTTTACTTTTATAAATTGTTATTTGGATGGAGAGTTGTCTCATTGGCACTCACACCACATCTTCCTATATCTATTTACTAATGTTACCGAGGACGGGATGAGGTACCGGTAATTGATGTTTTCCAGATAATAAATGTACAGATTTCAAAAATATATGATAAAATAGAAAAATGTTCATGGAAGGGCAAATACTCGATTAAGATGTCGTCTGACAGTATTGATGTTCATGCTACATAAAAATATAGAAAACTAATGAGAAAATAAAATACCTTAGAAATGTAAATCAATAGATAAAGATCTGATTTGCAAAACAATGGTTATCAATTAAAAAATTCAATCAATATTTCATAAAGATGAAACGCTTTCGAAATAAGTTGCATTCTTGCAACAACATAACAACATGTGTTTATTTGTTAACAATCTTGATAAATATTTTAGTGTTATTTGATTTCGAAAATGAACAAAGACAATCATACAAACTTTGGTTTTTATGTGTTAGCTATGTATCTTACCGTTGATAGCAATTTGTGCTTCGAAGATGTGTTCGGTTCGATTACGTTTGATAGCAACTTGTGCTTGGAAGTTGTGCTCGGATAAATGCTCTCCTGGGAAAAGGTCTGTGGTTTCCAACACATCAAACATATCAAACGAATGGACGAATAGCTAGTCGGACCAAACTTTACATGCTTTAATCATTTCAATTGTAGAAGCCGTATTTATTTTGTTCATCTTGGTTGTTTATAAAAGTTTTTCATATGGGTTGAAATTTATGCTAATATTTTCATGGAAACAAACTTTTTCTGTATTAAAAGATACATGTACAAATACCTTATACTCTTAAATAGCAATATAATGGTGAACAAGCAAATACATCCCATTTCAGAAAATGTTCAGGTTATAGATAAGCATTTTTGTATTGTTTCAAGCACTGATCATTGCAATTCAGATTTAACCAACTCATTAACTTATATCAGAGGATTATTTTTTATAAATATACCCTTCCTGCGTTAGTTTATTCAGATCTTATCGATAGTGTCTTTATTTCTTTAAAGAAAACAATACATCCTCAATCATGCACTTTACATAATAACTTACGATATATGTTTACATATGTTTAGCAATTAGGAACATAATCCTCAATACTTAAACAATTAATATGATATGATATATAAGTAAGTAAGTAAGTAAATAGTTTATTAAAGTGTCACATATTGATTGACATAAATATAAGCAACATTATATAATTATATACACATAAAGCAATCAATATCCAGCCATAAAAACGACTTATGAGACACTATAAAACTTAAAATTCTATAAAAATTCAAATATATCACCTTTAAACATACAAGTCACAAAATTGACCATTAAAATTACTAATCAATATATCCAAATTATTATATATACATTTAAAATTGTCTAATTCTTACATATAGCAACCAAAGACGGACTCTGGACTCATGTCACGCAATCAAAATGTAATTAAATTATATGACATATAATTTAAGTTAATTTATTTATCATAACAATACATAACAGAAATAAACAATGCATGGACAAATATAAAGGTATCCAAGTTTGAGCTTTCTAAAAAGCTGTGGACTGCTTCGCTCTATCCTAATTTAAGGTAATGTGTGTGCATGTGGTTGTTGATATATTATTGGAAATGTGGTATTTTTAGATATTGATTGATATAAAATGCAATAAATATTTAGTTTCAGTGAAAATGATGTTGTTCTACTTTAAGAGTGTGCGTTATACACCCATGCTTTTAAAATTTTGTTAACTTTACTTGTTGAAAATTAAAACATTTACATATAGACACGACTCTGGAGGTGTGCCTCTCTGGAGGTGTGCCTAGATTGGCAGAAGTTATGAAATACAGATAATGCATTTTTGTAAACATTGTATAGGAACATTCATTTGTTTCGCAAAACAAATCGTGCATATTGCAGATTAACAAGGCAAGTAAACGCGTATTAATTATTTAATTATTGATATTTCAATATTGAATTTCAGTGTGCAATACATGTATATGCATAATAAAACGAACATGAATTAAAATGACAGTTGATCGGAACTGAAATACACATAGTTAATTTTCCGGCATTTGATGTCTTATCCTGAGACGAGAAAAGTCTGTACTTCTTTATCTCATTTAAGCCAATAGCTGTTGCTGTATCTCAGCCGCATTATAAAGCAACCAATCAGAATCTATATGTTATAAGTAATTATTTCAAGATGGCGTGTATACCGACTGAAACTAATAGCTCCGCACCGTGATGCGAAGCAAAAAGGGGCATTAGCTACGAGATTATTCTTTTTGGTTCAATTATTAATCATATTAATTAAAGTTAAATAGTGAAATAATAATTCGCTTTAAGCAGCCAATTTGGTTCAATTTTGCCAAAAGAAACAAAGAGATACCGCTGATGAATTTTTCACTTGGAAGTGAATAATTTGACCTCATTGATATCATACACATGTGACCTTCTATTTAACTCCTTAGTTGGAGAGGATTATGCATGTACTCAGCTATTAAAGAAAAGAATGTTAACATTGAAAAGAAAACAAGGATTAACCATTTGATTGACTGATTCGATCCACAAACAAATAATTCTTTTTCAGGTAAACATACTTTTTAACCTACAATATGTAATCAAACAGACCTAGCAAAATAGTCGCTTTATATTTATATGTATATTTATTTTTTAATCGGATTATATGACCGTCGGCAGTCTTCGTAGGTCATCTCAACGGTTAAATAGAAGACTTCTATACAAAAATACAGACAAAATTTTGATCCATATTATCGAGTCCATGTATAATTGTTAATTGTGTATTTTATACTTTTTGAAATTTGGATATACGCTTTAGTATGTTATAAATCAAATATGAGAATGTGAGTGGAATCAGTGAACATGAATTTGACAGCTAATGACCCTTTCAGACTTAAAAAATATAGAAACATTGATTAACCTTAGAAACACAAATAAATACCTTGTTTCAGTTTTTCTCCACAGTAATGACAGAAATTGTGTTCTTTTAAAACAGCAATTTTGCATTTGGAGCAGAGTGACTTTTTGTCGATATTTCCTCCACATTTATGGCAGAATTTTGAATTGGGATGTAATGATGTGTCACAATTTTCACACTGCATACTATACTCTTTTTAAAATTATAGATTGACAAATATAAAATATAAAAGAAAAACTAAACTAATCTATTTAGTTTTGAATGATAGCAAACAACAAACAAAACAAGTAAAGGCAAAACAATGATTATACAACTGTAAGACACAAGGCTCACTGCAACTGAAACCAAACTTAATGTAGTTAGACTGTAAGACACAAGGCTCACTGCAACTGAAACCAAACTAAATGTAGTTAGACTGTAAGACACAAGGCTCACTGCAACTGAAACCAAAGCAAGACACAAGGCTCACTGCAACTGAAACCAAAGCAAGACACAAGGCTCACTGCAACTGAAACCAAACTAATAGTACTTAGACTGCAAGACACAAGGCTCACTGCAACTGAAACCAAACTCAATGTAGTTAGACTGCAAGACACAAGGCTCACTGCAACTGAAACCGAACTAATAGTACTTAGACTGCAAGACACAAGGCTCACTGCAACTGAAACCAAACTAAATGTAGTTAGACTGCAAGACACAAGGCTCACTGCAACTGAAACCAAACTAATAGTACTTAGACTGCAAGACACAAGGCTCACTGCAACTGAAACCAAACTAATAGTACTTAGACTGCAAGACACAAGGCACACTGCAACTGAAACCAAACTAAATGTAGTTAGACTGCAAGACACAAGGCTCACTGCAACTGAAACCAAACTAATAGTACTTAGACTGCAAGACACAAGGCTCACTGCAACTGAAACCAAAGCAAGACACAAGGCTCACTGCAACTGAAACCAAACTAATAGTACTTAGACTGCAAGACACAAGGCTCACTGCAACTGATACCAAACTAATAGTACTTAGACTGCAAGACACAAGGCTCACTGCAACTGATTCCAAACTAATAGTACTTAGACTGCAAGACACAAGGCTCACTGCAACTGAAACCAAACTAATAGTACTTAAACTGTTGAAATATTTGATTTAGATTTTTTGTGTTTTAACGCCACTTTTAAGCACCGCTTTTGGGCTATTTCGTGGCGGCCAGTTTTTATTGGTGGAGGAAGTCGGAGTGCCCGGAGAAAACCACCGACCATCGATAGGAAAACTGACAATCCTAGTCAATTAAGATTGGAGTCGAGTGCACCCGCACGAGCGGGGTTCGAACTCACAACCTCAGTGTTGACTGGCTAGTGATTACAGTAGTAACTACTTAGACCACTCGGCCACCGAGGCCCCCTGATATGAAATAACATTCCCTCTAACTAATATTAGTGATTGCTTTTTCTTTAATATAGCCTTCTTTATTGCAATTATTGATATCAAAAGGAATTTCATAATAAAAAAAGAAGTCTTAATCCAACTACACTTTTCCAAACAGAGCTTTTGAAACGATGGAGTCACATTCTGATTTCCCAATGACACGGAATCCTAGAAATGTAGTTGAACATGTGTCTAATATTTTATTTGTTAATATATTTCATTTTTCTAACGTTGCCTTTACAAATTTCTTGATTCATACAGTCAATTGGAACAAGGAATTAAGATTTTTTAAAGATTTTATTGTAAAGCAACACTCAGACACATATATGTGTAACATGAGGTAAATATACAATAATAAACATGATTTATAATACAATGGTAACATTTAAAACAAAACAAATAAAATTCATACAAATCAATATACATATCACAATAAGTTATTTAGCTTTCTAATAAAAGATGACACCTGTCTATATAAATTATAAATGCAATAAGATAACAATACAGATAATTTCTGCTTGCTTGGATGCTTTGTATAATAACTAGGGATATCTTTTTCGTATGTTTGCCAATTAGACAGCTATCCACCAAAGTTCAAATAAGTGAATGTATGCAATTATAGGCAACCGTACGGCCTTCAACAATGAAAAAAAAACATACCACATCCTCTTAATTTTATAAGGAATCAGAGCTTTGCATGAAGGAGATATAATCCTTAATTAAAAATATTTCAAAATTTTATAACATAGCATTTAATTTTGGCAAAGTTGGAAGACTTAGTTCAAATATTATAGATCTAAGTTTATTAGTTATGATAATATTAATTAAATCCATTTGTATTGTCTGTCGAATACATTTTACCCGAAACTATATCCTACATATTTACACATTTGCAGAATTATTTATTATGTGTAACGATCTTTCATAGTTAAAACATCATTGTTTCTTTTAGACAAAGTGTCTCCTTTTAAAACAATTAAATACTGTGACAATCAGAATTGCCATTTGCAGGGTATATGTCAATCATTCATATCATCAATCCAAGTGAGGCAATGTGCATTTTTTTAAAATGTTTTGTTTAAGTGTTTTTTGCCATAAGACAAGTTTTTTTTTTTTTTTTTTTTTTTTTTTTTTTTTTTTTGTGAGGAATGCATGATTGTCATTTTCATCGGTAGTTCCTTAGTGTTTTGTTTACATTTGTTCAAAGTTGTTATTTGTATAAACCACTACAGTTCAGCTAACGACGAGAAAACAAACATCAACGCTTTTATTATTTTCAATTTTGGCTCCAGTGTGTGTTGAAAGTTGTTACCAAGTTACATGCACATAAGTTCTGCGGACATTATCTTGTATCCTTCAAATATGACTTACTAATGACTTTAATAACTGTTTCCGGTAAATATGAACACAAAAACCCTGCTGCCGAATGTATTTTATACTGCATTGATTATCGACAATAACGAACAATATTTTTAAAAGTATGAGTATAAGCAGATAAGGGATGTACGTACAACATACAAGAGCCAATTCCATGATGGAAGATAACCCGATTCTATACGAAAAAGTCATGTCTTGATTTATGAAAAAAGGGTAAAAGAGATATATGCCGATTTGAGAGCGGACACAAATAATAAGTTCATTATTCAGTCTTCCACAATCTAGATTCAATATATGTTTAAAATTTCCTAGAAAAGTTGTAAGCAATTTTGATAGGGATTATCTATTAACTTGCGAGTTGTTTATTATACAAACAAAAAATATGTGTATTGGTACTCAGTCTGATAACATCATCAGTTAAAAAAACTGTGTTTTTTATCGTGACTTGATAGCAGAGATGGGTCTGATTACTTTCAATGTATTTGATTTAATTTTAATTACCTTGTCAATTGTACGATTAAATTATATTAATGATTACATCATTTCTCACAGTAGCTGATTAAATTAATGATTACATTGGCAAGTAATCATGATTACATATGATTAAAATGAAATTTAAAATAACCCATTTGAATAATGTTAATGAATAAAGGTTAAATAACATTTTGTTGTTATTATGTATATTCATATTTGAAAATATCTTAATATGCTTAAAGTAAACAAAACTATTTTAACAATTTATATCATGGTTGGTAAAACCCTGGTTATACGAGTATTACCAAGCTCAATGCGAAATATGTAATACTGGCATGAAGTTTAAAGAGGATTCAGTGATATATCACAAATGCAATACATTAAAGAAATTCATAAAAATAATACATAGTATTTTAAATTATAGGTTCACTCGTTTGAGATTTCTATTATACAGTGTATAAATCTGAGAAAAGTATTGGTCCAGCAACTTTAAGACAAGTGTACATGAAGACACATTAGACTAATCTGAAAATCTTTTCTCAATAATCCTCCTAAAAATCTATAATTCAACAGCCTGTCTACATTGGCCAAACTGTTACCATAAAGCCGAATAATTCAATTTGATCTTTTTAAATATATATAACTTTTAATTAAGAATAGCTGATATGTAAGAAAAATTACTATATTAAACAATGTTTGTTCATCGCTAAAAATGTTTACTAAGCAGAATATTTATATATACATCACTAATTAATAAATAATTATTCAGATTATAACACATTTTGTTTATATAACAATATTCAGTCTTTTAATTTTTATAAGTGTTCATGACATGTCCCCTTAGGGTGTCTTTTAGCAATATGATTGTATAATAATTAAAATTAACCATTAACTTACACACTGCAATAAAATGCATTTCTTTCAAAGTTTGTATTATTGAAACAAAGCATGAATTTAACAAGGTATCCTAAAGAGTGCAAAACTTGTATTCTGTTTACATAGAATAACGGGAGAAAAGGAAGAAATTGAATTGGCTATCCTCTACAAATGACTCCAAATGGTTATCTGTATAAAATGTATAAAATGTATACATGTATATTTAGCTATAATACTATGAAGCTACAACAAGTCTTTATATATAATTACTATTCTGTGTAAAATAAGCATTACAAATTTCAAATTACCCAGTGTTAACCGTTACTGGGATTATTGTTAACCGTTACTGGGATTATTGTTAACCGTTACTGGGATTATTGTTAACCGTTACTGGGATTATTGTTAACCGTTACTGGGATTATTGTTAACCGTTACTGGGATTATTGTTAACCGTTACTGGGATTATTGCCCGGCCTGGATAATACGTTAACAACCATGAGTTATATATATATTTATTAGATATGAATAATAAAATATTCATTTAATACATGATATATATATATTAACCATAAACACAATTTGAGATTTATTTTCATTGTAATCAGATTTCAAAAGTAATAAGGATTACAAGGTATTTTGTCAAGTAATTGATTAGATTAAATTACATGTAATCAGATATTTGACCTAATAATGATTACAATGATTACTTGAAAAAATGTTGAAAAATTGCAATCAATTATAGCTGATTAATGATTACAATTACAATTAACCCAATCCTGCTTGATAGTGCATAATACATTTTGTGTCAATGATAATTTTGACGGATTTGTAATTTCTAATTGGGTAATAAGATCTTATCTAGTTGTATGCTATGAGCAAGAGACTATTAGAATGGAAAGGCTTAATATCATTGAGTTGAGTCATTAATTATATTGTGTTGTTGCATCATATGCTTTGATCAATTGCTGTTATTGTGCTGTGTATGGGCACCTGTCTAAAGATCTTATGACACAGACTTGTTGTCTAATATGTAACTTTTCAAATTCTGCCTTTTTTTAATTGTGGCATGTTTTACTTAGTAACAATAAGCAGTTAGGAAGATGCATGCATACCCTGTCATATAAACTGATGTTCCCCTTTCAGAGTTTTTGCGAGGCACCACGTGTTCTTTCTGTTGTTTTGTTCATTTGAAATTGATTTCTGAGCTTTAGCATCCGGAAATTACTGATTGCGTTTAAATTATTTCTTTCTCATTTCGGTTTGATATTTATTTTAAACTTTTTACCCAGACATGTCAGATGACAAAAACGATCAGATTAAAAATGGTGAAAAGTCAACAATGATTGTAAGCTTAACAAAAGAAAAAGTCCGTCTATTGTTAGGAATGGAATACTTTGAACATGAAATATGTAATTTTGAAGAAAAAAAAATAGATTAAATATTAACAAAAATATAAATGTTTCAATAGGATACAAAATGTTAAAACTATTTGAATGAAAATTAATATAATACTAAATGAAATAAAATTTAAGATAGACTAACTAAAAATAAATAAGAAATAAAAACTAAAATAGATATAAAAAAAAAAAACACCCAAACGAAAAGCTCACCATTGTTTTCGTTATTTTCAGTTTCTTCTCGTACAGTCTTAGAGCCATGTAAAGTAATTCTATGACTTGGCCTGCTGACCTGAGCGTTCCAGAATGTTTCTTCAGTAATTCAAACAAATTTATATTTAAACAAATATTTTGTTATTTATCATTTTGGATTCATTAAGTATAGCGCTTGAGGTAAACCGATAACATAAACGATACCTATTTAAGTGCACTTAATTCGAATTTCGACAATTTATGTATGTTCAATGATGTTCGAGGCCAAACTATTTACAATCAGTTACAACATAATACAAAAGTTGAAAACCGGATTAAACCAAAAGCACCTAAAATATAGCCAACTCCGGATACGGAATTAGAGCTGAACATGAGGGGATATATATCTAAATTAGAAATAATTTTAAACATTTTATAACAGCTTATTTTAATCAAATAATATCTGTATTTTCATGCCAGTACCGGCGTATTTATTTTCATTGTTACTTAAGTGGGACTTCTCGAATCCGAACGATTTGTTTTAGTTACCTGTCATTTGATGAGTTTCCTCAAACTTATAATGGTATATTCGTGATGCCGCATCGTTCACTGTTGTTGATTGGACTTTTGTGAATTCGTCTGTGAATACCTTTGTCGGTCTTTGCAAGTATCGATCAAGGCGTTCAGCACATTGACGAAAACCTTCAAAGAAACGTTTGCTTTCGGTAGGTGTCATGGCGAATTGTGTTCTGTGGAATACTGAATTCTGGAGGTATCTGAATCGTTCAACATCGTCTCCTTGATTTAAGGCGTGTGGTTTAGGTGCTTTGCTCCATCCTTCTGACGGCATGGTAACCAGTTCGAAGTGCCTTATAAGTTTGTACAACAACGACCCGTCCATTTTGGAATAACCTTCAGTTCTTATACGTCGGACGACAGTTTGTTCAGCCGTATATAAACTATTCATGAAGTTAATCCCAGCATTTTGAATCTTTTCGTCCAAAATTATTGGTGGACATGTATTAATGATCATATCACTAAGCATGGATGGGTGAATATCAAACAAGACAGTGCAAGATTGCATCAATCTGTTGAAGCCTTCTGCGTCATTTATAGTTGCCATTTTACATGTTTTATACCATGTAAAGCTAACTCACTGAAATATTATTTATTAAATTACATTGCATTGGTGACAAACTGAAGTCTTCTGCAAATGATAAATTGTAAAATAAGAAAACATACCCCAATAAATAAATGAAACAATAAATTAATAACTAAACCCGATGTCCCAAATGGATATGACGGAAAATTACAAGAGACAAATTTTCTAAACATGTGTTTTTTTTTAAATGTATTAAACTAGTCAATCCAGTTAAAATCCATACTGAGTTGTATTTGGGTATATTTGTTTCGGAGCTGTGCATTGACTTCGTATACATGTAACATGACTTAGTAGATAATACTTTTTGGATCAGTTCTAGCTTATCTTATACTAGTATGTTAGAATAGTGTATGGAACAATTTTTTTTCGGCACTTTAAAACAGCTTCAATATAATCTGTTTTACACTATAGCTGGAAAAGTTGTTTATTTTTAAAGTTTTACCTTCGAAAAGATTCTTATATGTGTACCTAAGAAATGTTTTCGACCGTTATACCCTAAAACATAACATGACAGTATTTTCCTGAACAGTAATGTAAAGTAATATCCTAGCGGAGTCTGACAGCTATTTCTTTAAAACAGTTTCCGAGGGCTCTGTTTATTTTTTTTCCTATTTAAGGATGTAATTGTATGAACTGTTACTATTAGCGTATATCAAAATCTGAATAATATCTAATCACAAATGTATCATTACATAATGTCATATTATTCATCTGAAATCGGATATGAATAAATGATATTGACTTATATACTTTGTTATCTAAATATCATACGGAAGAGAAGATGCATCATGGTACTTGAGAACAGCTGATATCCTTTCTTCATGAATAAGTACGAGCGTTACGAGCGTTAGCAGTACTTATCATGAAGTAAGGATTATCATTCTCTTACAAACTTAGAATATTGTAAAGTGCTCAAGGCTCAAATGATCTCTTGATTGGTTGTATTCAAGAATTAGTGTCATTGTCAGAGCAATGTTTATAATTGATACATGACTTCCTTTTCGGCATTTCATTTATGCATTAGTTTTAGTGATGTAAGGACATTCTTATAATTTGGGAAATATTAAAAAAATGCGTTATAGACATAAGGTGACACAACAGTACAAAGAAAAGGAGGAATTGTATATGTTTCCTGATTGTGAGTATGAATGTATATCATGTAATATTTTAGTGAGGAATTATCCTTTTTATTTACAGTTTAAATAAATAACTATATTTGAGTTACAACTAATTTTATTTCACAGCCAATATTTTGGTCCGGCTTTTTAAATCAAATACTATTTCATTATGTCAAATTATGGGAATGTTCAAATAAAATGCCTTTAAAAGTTTTAAATATATTAAAAACTCAAATTAAATTCCTATTTTTTAATTTTTTTTATTTTAACGGAATATTGGAAATAACTATTCTTCCCAACCGCTAGTCCAGTTATCAGAGTTTTGGCAGAGACATATATACATATATGTGTATATATGTCTCTGGTTTTGGAAAGCTAAAGATTTAGGTTGTTTTTTTATTTTAAAACTTTTTTTTCTGTTTTTGCATTGCTTTGATATTGTTTATTTTTTCAGTAATTTGAAGTTATTAATATTTTCATAATAACATTAAAGGTACCAGTTTTACTGCACCAGTAGACTTCAACTTATTTTGATTTTTTTGTTTCACAATTCAACTTTTAGTCAGTTTCAATCACTGTGTGATAGATCCTTTCAATCTGATAAATGTGCTTCGGGGCAGTTGTAACTCATTTATAGAAACTCTTTGTTTTGAACTGTAAATACCCAAATAATAGGATAATCCCTTACTAAGAACATGATTTACATTCATTCTTCACAATTAAGAGACATCAAATTCTACAATTTCATTGGTCGAGAGCACTTTGCTATATTCTAATTGATTTAAGAATGATTGACTGTTTAAGAAATAATTCACCGGGGCTTGAATGGTGTCATCACGGTTCTCCAACATTTGATAATTAGACTAAAACAACATTAGGGATTAGGGGGTCCTCTGAAGGACTGCCAACTTAATATTTACCTGTAATTCATCTGTTCTTAACTAAAATATTGTTAAAAAGGGTATTTTTTAAAAGTTATAAAGTTGTATATTTAAACATTGACATTTTTTTTACAATAATTGTTTTTTCATAAAAAAATTTAAATAGTTTTCCAAGATTTTAAAAGTCGATATAATCTAGCACAGTAATGTAAATTTTTAATTTAATTTGTTTTCATATTCTTTGTTTTTTTTTATTACAATTTTGCGATCTTGAATGTAAATAAACATTTTATATTCTGAAAGATTGAGAATTTATAATAGCTTGAGGCATTATTTATAAATACGAAGATGTTGTATGAGTGCCAATGACACAACTCTCCATCCAAGTCGCAATGTATAAAAAGTGAACAATTATAGGTCATAGCACGGCCTCAACACGGAGCCTTGGCTCACACCGAACAGTAAGCTATAAAGGGCCCCAACATGACTAGTGTTAAACAATTAAAACAGAAAAATCAACGGTTTAATCAATATAAAAACGAGAAACGAGACACACTTATAAACCACACCAACAAACGACTTTTAAGCTTTTATAAAATTATCAAGCGCTGCTTAGTATTAAAGATATAGTATATTCAAATTTCTTAGTCAACTTACATATTGTAGTCAACTTGCATATATTGTCCATAGCTTAAGTGAAAATCGAGAATAATTGTAAATCACAATGCACCAAGCCAGTTCCCACAGTTTAACACCCTATAGTCCACGACGTGATGTACCCAATTTGTATTCTCCCTTTTTGCGGAAAAGTGGACATATATACGATTGACTCTTCCATCTGCTTAGACAGCATGCCAGGAACTCTGACTTCGGTTCTTATGATATACAGACAGAACGACTAGGTAGATATATGGTTTTTCGCACTAGAAGACAGCAGCTTTAGGTGACTTTCTACTTAAATAAAACTTTGTTGTTGCGCATCGTTTTAGATTTGAACATCTACATGTAACACAAATACAAAATATATCGAGTAATTATAGAATGAATTACTAAAATGATGTACAGTCAATGAACATTTCGATTGTTGATGTTATTTTCAATAAAATTCATTTAAAAACATACAATTTTGAGATTATTTCTTGATAATTTTTATTAAATTTTGAGTTTGATTTGAATTGTCATTGTTTATTCATGGAGTTTTTAGTTGAAAAACTTCGTAATTTTGTAATTCAAATTTCTGGTTATATTCGACCAAAATAAATGAAAACCAATAATTATAAAAACAAGATTTTCAATGCCTCAAGATATATCTTTAAACAATTTTCCTTTTACGTTACTTTAGTTAAGAACTGATATAGGTGAATTACAGGTGATTATCCAGATGCCAGTCCTTTTGAGGACCCTTTAATCCCTAATGTTGTTTTAGTCTAAATTAAATTATCAAATGTAGTTAGACTGCAAGACACAAGGCTCACTGCAACTGAAACCAAACTAATAGTACTTAGACTGCAAGACACAAGGCTCACTGCAACTGAAACCAAACTAATAGTACTTAGACTGCAAGACACAAGGCTCACTGCAACTGAAACCAAACTAATAGTACTTAGACTGTAAGACACAAGGCTCACTGCAACTGAAACCAAACTAATAGTACTTAGACTGCAAGACACAAGGCTCACTGCAACTGAAACCAAAGCAAGACACAAGGCTCACTGCAACTGAAACCAAACTAAATGTACTTAGACTACAAGACACAAGGCTCACTGCAACTGAAACCAAACTAATAGTACTTAGACTGCAAGACACAAGGCTCACTGCAACTGATTCCAAACTAATAGTACTTAGACTGCAAGACACAAGGCTCACTGCAACTGAAACCAAACTAATAGTACTTAAACTGTTGAAATATTTGATTTAGATTTTTGTGTTTTAACGCCACTTTTAAGCACCGCTTTTGGGCTATTTCGTGGCGGCCAGTTTTATTGGTGGAGGAAGTCGGGTGCCCGGAGAAACCACCGACCATCGATAGGAAAACTGACAATCCTTGTCAATTAAGATTGAGTCGAGTGCACCCGTACGAGCGGGGTTCGAACTCACAACCTCAGTGTTGACTGGCTAGTGATTACAGTAGTAACTACTTAGACCACTCGGCCACCGAGGCCCCCTGATATGAAATAACATTCCCTCTAACTAATATTAGTGATTGCTTTTTCTTTAATATAGCCTTCTTTATTGCAATTATTGATATCAAAAGGAATTTTATAATAAAAAAAGAAGTCTTAATCCAACTACACTTTTCCAAACAGAGCTTTTGAAACGATGGAGTCACATTCTGATTTCCCAATGACACGGAATCCTAGAAATGTAGTTGAACATGTGTCTAATATTTTATTTGTTAATATATTTCATTTTTCTAACGTTGCCTTTTACAAATTTCTTGATTCATACAGTCAATTGGAACAAGGAATTAAGATTTTTTTTTAAAGATTTTATTGTAAAGCAACTCTCAAACACATATATGTGTAACATGAGGTAAATATACAATAATAAACATGATTTATAATACAATGGTAACATTTAAAACAAAACAAATAAAAATTCATACAAATCAATATACATATCACAATAAGTTATTTAGCTTTCTAATAAAAGATGACACCTGTCTATATAAATTATAAATGCAATAAGATAACAATACAGATAATTTCTGCTTGCTTGGATGCTTTGTATAATAACTAGGGATATCTTTTCGTATGTTTGCCAATTAGACAGCTATCCACCAAAGTTCAAATAAGTGAATGTATGCAATTATAGGCAACCGTACGGCCTTCAACAATGAAAAAAAAAAAACATACCACATCCTCTTAATTTTATAAGGAATCAGAGCTTTGCATGAAGGAGATATAATCCTTAATTAAAAAATATTTCAAAATTTTATAACATAGCATTTAATTTTGGCAAAGTTGAAAGACTTAGTTCAAATATTATAGATCTAAGTTTATTAGTTATGATAATATTAATTAAATCCATTTGTATTGTCTGTCGAATACATTTTACCCGAAACTATATCCTACATATTTACACATTTGCAGAATTATTTATTATGTGTAACGATCTTTCATAGTTAAAACATCATTGTTTCTTTTAGACAAAGTGTCCCCTTTTAAAACAATTAAATACTGTGACATTCAGAATTGCCATTTGCAGGATATATGTCAACCATTCATATCATCAATCCCAGTGAGGCAATGTGCATTTTTTTATATGTTTTGTTTAAGTGTTTTTTGCCATTAGACAAGTTGGTTTTGTTTTTTTTTTTGTTTTTTTTTTTTTTTTTTGTGAGGAATGCATGATTGTCATTATCATCGGTAGTTCCTTAGTGTTTTGTTTACATTTGTTCAAAGTTGTTATTTGTATGAACCACTACAGTTCTGCTAACGACGAAAAAACAAACATCAACGCTTTTATTATTTTCAATTTTGGCTCCAGTGTGTGTTGAAAGTTGTTACCATGTTACATGCACATAAGTTCAGCGGACATTATATTGTATCCTTCAAATATGACTTACTAATGACTTTAATAACTATTTCCGGTAAATATGAACACAAAAAAAACCCTGCTGCCGAATGTATTTTATACTGCATTGATTATCGACAATAACGAACAATATTTTTAAAAGTATGAGTATAAGCAGATAAGGGATGTACGTACAACATACAAGAGCCAATTCCATGATGGAAGATAACCCGATTCTATACGAAAAAGTCATGTCTTGATTTATGAAAAAAGGGTAAAAGAGATATATGCCGATTTGAGAGCGGACACAAATAATAAGTTCATTATTCAGTCTTCCACAATCTAGATTCAATATATGTTTAAAATTTCCTAGAAAAGTTGTAAGCAATTTTGATAGGGATTATCTATTAACTTGCGAGTTGTTTATTATACAAACGAAAAATATGTGTATTGGTACTCAGTCTGATAACATCATCAGTTAAGAAAACTGTGGTTTTATCGTGACTTGATAGCAGAGATGGGTCTGATTACTTTCAATGTAATTGATTTAATTATAATTACCTTGTCAATCGTACGATTAAATTATATTCATGATTACATCATTTCTCAAAGTAGCTGATTAAATTAATGATTACATTGGCAAGTAATCATGATTACATATGATTAAAATGAAATTTAAAATAACCCATTTGAATAATGTTAATGAATAAAGGTTAAATAACATTTTGTTGTTATTATGTATATTCATATTTGAAAATATCTTAATATGCTTAAAGTAAACAAAACTATTTTAACAATTTATATCAGGGTTGGTAAAAACCCTGGTTATACGAGTATTACCAAGCTCAATGCGAAATATGTAATACTGGCATGGATATATCACAAATGCAATACATTAAAGAAATTCATAAAAATAATACATAGTATTTTAAATTATAGGTTCACTCGTTTGAGATTTCTATTATACAGTGTATAAATCTGAGAAAAGTATTGGTCCAGCAACTTTAAGACAAGTGTACATGAAGACACATTAGACTAATCTGAAAATCTTTTCTCAATAATCCTCCTAAAAATCTATAATTCAACAGCCTGTCTACATTGGCCAAACTGTTACCATAAAGCCGAATAATTCAATTTGATCTTTTAAATATATATAACTTTTAATTAAGAATAGCTGATATGTAAGAAAAATTACTATATTAAACAATGTTTGTTCATCGCTAAAATGTTTACTAAGCAGAATATTTATATATACATCACTAATTAATAAATAATTATTCAGATTATAACACACATTTGTTTATATAACAATATTCAGTCTTTTAATTTTTATAAGTGTTCATGACATGTCCCCTTAGGGTGTCTTTTAGCAATATGATTGTATAATAATTAAAATTAACCATTAACTTACACACTGCAATAAAATGCATTTCTTTCAAAGTTTGTATTATTGAAACAAAGCATGAATTTAACAAGGTATCCTAAAGAGTGCAAAACTTGTATTCTGTTTACATAGAATAACGGGAGAAAAGGAAGAAATTGAATTGGCTATCCTCTACAAATGACTCCCAATGGTTATCTGTATAAAATGTATAAAATGTATACATGTATATTTAGCTATAATACTATGAAACTACAACAAGTCTTTATATATAATTACTATTCTGTGTAAAAATAAGCATTACAAATTTCAAATTACCCAGTGTTAACCGTTACTGGGATTATTGTTAACCGTTACTGGGATTATTGTTAACCGTTACTGGGATTATTGTTAACCGTTACTGGGATTATTGTTAACCGTTACTGGGATTATTGTTAACCGTTACTGGGATTATTGTTAACCGTTACTGGGATTATTGCCCGGCCTGGATAATACGTTAACAACCATGAGTTATATATATAGTTATTAGATATGAATAATAAAAATATTCATTTAATACATGATATATATATATTAACCATAAACACAATTTGAGATTTATTTTCATTGTAATCAGATTTCAAAAGTAATAAGGATTACAAGGTATTTTGTCAAGTAATTGATTAGATTAAATTACATGTAATCAGATATTTGACCTAATAATGATTACAATGATTACTTGAAAAATGTTGAAAATTGCAATCAATTATAGCTGATTAATGATTACAATTACAATTAACCCAATCCTGCTTGATAGTGCATAATACATTTTGTGTCAATGATAATTTTGACGGATTTGTAATTTCTAATTGGGTAATAAGATCTTATCTAGTTGTATGCTATGAGCAAGAGACTATTAGAATGGAAAGGCTTAATATCATTGAGTTGAGTCATTAATTATATTGTGTTGTTGCATCATATGCTTTGATCAATTGCTGTTATTGTGCTGTGTATGGGCACCTGTCTAAAGATCTTATGACACAGACTTGTTGTCTAATATGTAACTTTTCAAATTCTGCCTTTTTAATTGTGGCATGTTTTACTTAGTAACAATAAGCAGTTAGGAAGATGCATGCATACCCTGTCATATAAACTGATGTTCCCCTTTCAGAGTTTTTGCGAGGCACCACGTGTTCTTTCTGTTGTTTTGTTCATTTGAAATTGATTTCTGAGCTTTAGCATCCGGAAATTACTGATTGCGTTTAAATTATTTCTTTCTCATTTCGGTTTGATATTTATTTTAAACTTTTTTACCCAGACATGTCAGATGACAAAGACGATCAGATTAAAAATGGTGAAAAGTCAACAATGATTGTAAGCTTAACAAAAGAAAAAAGTCCGTCTATTGTTAGGAATGGAATACTTTGAACATGAAATATGTAATTTTGAAGAAAAAAAAAAAATAGATTAAATATTAACAAAAAATATAAATGTTTCAATAGGATACAAAATGTTAAAACTATTTGAATGAAAATTAATATAATACTAAATGAAATAAAATTTAAGATAGACTAACTAAAATAAATAAGAAATAAAACTAAAATAGATATAAAAAAAAAACACCCAAACGAAAAGCTCACCATTGTTTTCGTTATTTTCAGTTTCTTCTCGTACAGTCTTAGAGCCATGTAAAGTAATTCTATGACTTGGCCTGCTGACCTGAGCGTTCCAGAATGTTTCTTCAGTAATTCAAACAAATTTATATTTAAACAAATATTTTGTTATTTATCATTTTGGATTCATTAAGTATAGCGCTTGAGGTAAACCGATAACATAAACGATACCTATTTAAGTGCACTTAATTCGAATTTCGACAATTTATGTATGTTCAATGATGTTCGAGGCCAAACTATTTACAATCAGTTACAACATAATACAAAAGTTGAAAACCGGATTAAACCAAAAAGCACCTAAAATATAGCCAACTCCGGATACGGAATTAGAGCTGAACATGAGGGGGATATATATCTAAATTAGAAATAATTTTTAAACATTTTATAACAGCTTATTTTAATCAAATAATATCTGTATTTTCATGCCAGTACCGGCGTATTTATTTTCATTGTTACTTAAGTGGGACTTCTCGAATCCGAACGATTTGTTTTAGTTACCTGTCATTTGATGAGTTTCCTCAAACTTATAATGGTATATTCGTGATGCCGCATCGTTCACTGTTGTTGATTGGACTTTTGTGAATTCGTCTGTGAATACCTTTGTCGGTCTTTGCAAGTATCGATCAAGGCGTTCAGCACATTGACGAAAACCTTCAAAGAAACGTTTGCTTTCGGTAGGTGTCATGGCGAATTGTGTTCTGTGGAATACTGAATTCTGGAGGTATCTGAATCGTTCAACATCGTCTCCTTGATTTAAGGCGTGTGGTTTAGGTGCTTTGCTCCATCCTTCTGACGGCATGGTAACCAGTTCGAAGTGCCTTATAAGTTTGTACAACAACGACCCGTCCATTTTGGAATAACCTTCAGTTCTTATACGTCGGACGACAGTTTGTTCAGCCGTATATAAACTATTCATGAAGTTAATCCCAGCATTTTGAATCTTTTCGTCCAAAATTATTGGTGGACATGTATTAATGATCATATCACTAAGCATGGATGGGTGAATATCAAACAAGACAGTGCAAGATTGCATCAATCTGTTGAAGCCTTCTGCGTCATTTATAGTTGCCATTTTACATGTTTTATACCATGTAAAGCTAACTCACTGAAATATTATTTATTAAATTACATTGCATTGGTGACAAACTGAAGTCTTCTGCAAATGATAAATTGTAAAATAAGAAAAACATACCCCAATAAATAAATGAAACAATAAATTAATAACTAAACCCGATGTCCCAAATGGATATGACGGAAAATTACAAGAGACAAATTTTCTAAACATGTGTTTTTTTTTAAATGTATTAAACTAGTCAATCCAGTTAAAATCCATACTGAGTTGTATTTGGGTATATTTGTTTCGAGCTGTGCATTGACTTCGTATACATGTAACATGACTTAGTAGATAATACTTTTGGATCAGTTCTAGCTTATCTTATACTAGTATGTTAGAATAGTGTATGGAACAATTTTTTTTCGGCACTTTAAAACAGCTTCAATATAATCTGTTTTACACTATAGCTGGAAAAGTTGTTTATTTTAAAGTTTTACCTTCGAAAAGATTCTTATATGTGTACCTAAGAAATGTTTTCGACCGTTATACCCTAAAACATAACATGACAGTATTTTCCTGAACAGTAATGTAAAGTAATATCCTAGCGGAGTCTGACAGCTATTTCTTTAAAACAGTTTCCGAGGGCTCTGTTTATTTTTTTTCCTATTTAAGGATGTAATTGTATGAACTGTTACTATTAGCGTATATCAAAATCTGAATAATATCTAATCACAAATGTATCATTACATAATGTCATATTATTCATCTGAAATCGGATATGAATAAATGATATTGACTTATATACTTTGTTATCTAAGTATACGGAAGAGAATGATAATCCCTTTCTTCATGAATAAGTACGAGCGTTAGCGAGTACTTATCATGAAGTAAGGATATCATTCTCTAAACTTAGAATATTGTAAAGTGCTCAAGGCTCAAATGATCTCTTGATTGGTTGTATTCAAGAATTAGTGTCATTGTCAGAGCAATGTTTATAATTGATACATGACTTCCTTTTTCGGCATTTCATTTATGCATTAGTTTTAGTGATGTAAGGACATTCTTATAATTTGGGAAATATTAAAAAAAAATGCGTTATAGACATAAGGTGACACAACAGTACAAAGAAAAGGGAGGAATTGTATATGTTTCCTGATTGTGAGTATGAATGTATATCATGTAATATTTTAGTGAGGAATTATCCTTTTTTTATTTACAGTTTAAATAAATAACTATATTTGAGTTACAACTAATTTTATTTCACAGCCAATATTTTGGTCCGGCTTTTTAAATCAAATACTATTTCATTATGTCAAATTATGGGAATGTTCAAATAAAATGCCTTTAAAAGTTTTAAATATATTAAAACTCAAATTAAATTCCTATTTTTTTAATTTTTTTTATTTTAACGGAATATTGAAATAACTATTCTTCCCAACCGCTAGTCCAGTTATCAGAGTTTTGGCAGAGACATATATACATATATGTATATATGTCTCTGGTTTTGGAAAGCTAAAGATTTAGGTTGTTTTTTTATTTTAAAACTTTTTTTTTCTGTTTTTGCATTGCTTTGATATTGTTTATTTTTCAGTAATTTGAAGTTATTAATATTTTCATAATAACATTAAAGGTACCAGTTTTACAGCACCAGTAGACTTCAACTTATTTTGATTTTTTTGTTTCACAATTTAACTTTTAGTCAGTTTCAATCACTGTGTGATAGATCCTTTCAATCTGATAAATGTGCTTCGGGGCAGTTGTAACTCATTTATAGAAACTTTTTGTTTTGAACTGTAAATACCCAAATAATAGGATAATCCCTTACTAAGAACATGATTTACATTCATTCTTCACAATTAAGAGACATCAAATTCTACAATTTCATTGGTCGAGAGCACTTTGCTATATTCTAATTGATTTAAGAATGATTGACTGTTTAAGAAATAATTCACCGGGGCTTGAATGGTGTCATCACGGTTCTCCAACATTTGATAATTAGACTAAAACAACATTAGGGATTAGGGGGTCCTCTGAAGGACTGCCAACTTAATATTTACCTGTAATTCATCTGTTCTTAACTAAAATATTGTTAAAAAGGGTATTTTTAAAAGTTATAAAGTTGTATATTTAAACATTGACATTTTTTTACAATAATTGTTTTTCATAAAAAATTTAAATAGTTTTCCAAGATTTTAAAAGTCGATATAATCTAGCACAGTAATGTAAATTTTAATTTAATTTGTTTTCATATTCTTTGTTTTTTTTTTATTACAATTTTGCGATCTTGAATGTAAATAAACATTTTATATTCTGAAAGATTGAGAATTTATAATAGCTTGAGGCATTATTTATAAATACGAAGATGTTGTATGAGTGCCAATGACACAACTCTCCATCCAAGTCGCAATGTATAAAAAGTGAACAATTATAGGTCATAGCACGGCCTCAACACGGAGCCTTGGCTCACACCGAACAGTAAGCTATAAAGGGCCCCAACATGACTAGTGTTAAACAATTAAAACAGAAAAATCAACGGTTTAATCAATATAAAAACGAGAAACGAGACACACTTATAAACCACAACAACAAACGACTTTTAAGCTTTTATAAAATTATCAAGCGCTGCTTAGTATTAAAGATATAGTATATTCAAATTTCTTAGTCAACTTACATATTGTAGTCAACTTGCATATATTGTCCATAGCTTAAGTGAAAAATCGAGAATAATTGTAAATCACAATGCACCAAGCCAGTTCCCACAGTTTAACACCCTATAGTCCACGACGTGATGTACCCAATTTGTATTCTCCCTTTTTTGCGGAAAAAGTGGACATATATACGATTGACTCTTCCATCTGCTTAGACAGCATGCCAGGAACTCTGACTTCGGTTCTTATGATATACAGACAGAACGACTAGGTAGATATATGGTTTTTCGCACTAGAAGACAGCAGCTTTAGGTGACTTTCTACTTAAATAAAACTTTGTTGTTGCGCATCGTTTTAGATTTGAACATCTACATGTAACACAAATACAAAAATATATCGAGTAATTATAGAATGAATTACTAAAATGATGTACAGTCAATGAACATTTCGATTGTTGATGTTATTTTCAATAAAAATTCATTTAAAAAAACATACAATTTTGAGATTATTTCTTGATAATTTTTTATTAAATTTTGAGTTTGATTTGAATTGTCATTGTTTATTCATGGAGTTTTTAGTTGAAAACTTCGTAATTTTGTAATTCAAATTTCTGGTTATATTCGACCAAAAATAAATGAAAAACCAATAATTATAAAAACAAGATTTTCAATGCCTCAAGATATATCTTTAAACAATTTTCCTTTTTACGTTACTTTAGTTAAGAACTGATATAGGTGAATTACAGGTGATTATCCAGATGCCAGTCCTTTTGAGGACCCTTTAATCCCTAATGTTGTTTTAGTCTAAATTAAATTATCAAATGTTGGAGAAACATGACTAAACCGCTTGAATTTATCGCGATTTTACTACGGGTTGGCCTTCATGCAAAATATCTTACCGAGAGCGATAGACTGTTAAGATGACTGATTATATATTTTTGACACATAAAACTTTATTTCATCATAATCTTAACTTATTGAAATTACATATTTAAAATGTTTGTCACTAAGTTTTCCAAGACTGTCAATTGTTGCAAAATGCATATCCTCTAGGAATATCAGAATTCCGTCATCACAAGTGTCTAAGTCAAGGCATAGATATCGCATTGAAACAGCCGGTACCAAAGCTGGTTTGTGCTTCAAGAATTTGGATTTTATCAACCCGCCTTTAACTGTTGTTTTCAAACTGCAGTTCGCCTTTTTATCCGTACTTTCGACATCTAAAATATGTGTCTTTCAAGAAGATTTTTATGAAAATCATCCTCGTTTAGGTAAATGACAGTAAAATCTACCATATATCCTCTGTTGCTTGAATTTTAATTTCAATTTCATACTCAGATTTAGCAATGAAATCTTCAGTTTTGAATTGTTCATTTTTTTTAAGAAATTAAAAAGTTATTTACATTTCTTGAAATGGAATGAGTATATTCCACATGCATGGAAATGACTGTTAGTGGACAAAACAAATATTTGTACCAGTAGAGACATATCTGTTACTAGGTTCCAGAAACGAAAGCTTCGGTATTATTAAAGCTTGTGAAAATTTTGGGTAATATTCGCAAATTTGAACGTGCAAATTAACTCATGAGAATCATGCTTGGCAATTTTTCAACCACGCTACCCATCTTAAAACGCAATTTTTTTCATTAACAACAATTTACCATTTTCATGATATTAATATTATTTATCCGACAACTTCGACGCCTTTAAGATTAGCACATTGTTTTCAAAACTTTGTTGGAAGCCAAATTTTCATGTTGATTCATTACATGTACCTTAAAATTATCAATAATTCTCTCAAAAAATTAATATCATTATACAGAACGTGTAAAATGCAACAGATATGTACATGCAACACTACGGAAAAAATTATTACAAATATAACGTTACATTGACGCTCCGTGCAAAAAAAAAAAAAGGTTCAATTTGAACATTTTGGGTAGACACGGACAACTTGATGAAAATTGATGCAAAACTGAGCGCTTACTTAACATTGAAGGCTTAAACAAATTTAAAAAAATCAAAGAGCTGATAGCTCTGAGGTGGAAGAAGGTGAATAAATTAAAAGGTAACTTGAATTACCATAAAAGCAGCCCCACTAACCCAGCCTGCTTTGTTCCATTATCGCTATGATGCATTTTTTTTCTTCAAACAAGAATGTGTCATAAGTACATGGATTTCCAATCTATACAATCATTTTCTATGTTCAGTGGACCGTGAAAATTAGGTAAAATCTTTAATTTGGCAGTAAAATTAGAAAGATCATATCATAAGGAACACATGTGTACTAAGTTTCAAATTGATTGGATTTCAACTTCATTAAAAACTACCACGACCATAAACTTTAACCTGAAGCAAGACGGACGGACAGACCAGTAAACATAATGCCCATAAATGGGGCATAAAAATAGTAAGACTTGTTACATACCTGCCAACTTTTGAAATTTCCCATGGGGTTTTTAGTGTGCGACAACAATTTTAAAGGTTACAATTTTAGCGAAGTATTTTGCATGATCTGGATTGTCTTGAAAAGTGTCATATTTGTATGATGAGCTTACATGCCTTTTTCTTAAGTCTGTTTGCATGATTTAAGTTTTAAATCAGTAGAAAAGATGAACATGTAGCTAGCAGACCAGGGTTTATTTTCTTGTGTAAGAATATTAGATGCTTGTTGAAATTTCCAATTTTGAATTATGCAAAGATGTGTCACCCTCATTAGAAGAACATTACAACCCACTGTAAAAATGAGCACCTCTATATTCATATTATTTGATGAAACTTTTCCCCAAGAACTATGCATCTATCAAGTATTAAAGTGTCAAAACATGTCAAAAGAATTTTGTGATGTTTCTAAACTTATATCTTCTTTATTAATTTGACCCCTCATTTAGAAAAGTTGTTCCAAATATAATGAATTTTCCCACTTTTGAGTTAAAATCTTAAAATTTTCTTTCTTTTTTTCAACAGTAAAATGACCCTTTTTAGGGACAGTCCCTCATTTAAGGGACACCACTCATAATGGGTGGGGTGGGGTGGGGGTCCCAACCTGTTTGTTTGTCTTTGTGAAAAAGAATAGTACATTGTGCTTTAAATGATTTAATTGAATACAAAATAACATATGTTACAAAAGTATAATGTCAATAAATTAGTGAAAAAATACTATTTATTATCTTTATGGTAGTACTGCATCATTGAATTTGGTCAATCAGTCATGCTTTTATCCTTAAGCTGTGTAAGAACCTCCTTGCAGATGAAAATTCACATGCCATGTTCACGATTTTACAACTTCTTCTTCTTCTTCTTCTTCTTCTTCTTCGTATTTCCTTCCAATTGGGAACACCAAGTAGAAACGGAGTTGTTTTCACTTGTATTATTTAAAAGTATTTTTTTAAAGTACTAGATGAAAACAACACAAGTTCAAAATCTAGCATGTTAGAATAATCTTCAGAGAAAACGTTTTGATTGGCTTATTAATTTGATCATGAGAAACACAGAATTTGATTGGCTGAACACTATTGTCTTACCTTGGGAACAAAATAAGGAACAGATGATTTTCACTAAATCGTGTTTTAGAGCTTTTTTAACGATACCCTTAATATCAATATTTTTTAATAAATGCAAGGACGTATTATAAAACGTTGTGTAAGATAAGAGTGAAGAGAATGAACACAGGGTGAACGTACTATACGGGCGAAAGAACTCAGGACGAACAGACCAAGGGCGAACATGTAAACAGGGCGAGTTGTCCCGATACCAAATTCATGCATGGGTACTACAAATATCTACATTAAAAACATCCGGTTACAAGTAAACAAATAACGTTCATGTAGATGAGATGAAATCTAATAAATTACATAAATAAAAGGGTAAATATTAACGATAGTGATTGTTTTTCAATCCTAATTTACAAATTAAATGATTCAGATGCTTAATCATGTGTAAAAATCGGTGTCAAGAATCGGAAGTTGTTATGAAATTGTAATACACAGAAACGGATGCGGCATACGGAGGTGGTTCAATGATTTTAAAGTCGGCACCATAGGCCTTCAGAAGACTTGAAGTCTTCTTCCACCAAAAAATCACATTTCAAAAATAACATTTGTTTTCATAGTTCATTTGTCTGTCACAAAAGTGAAATGCCCTAAATTAGCATGATACTGAAAGATCTTCGGCAATGGCTCTTTGGTAACATTTAAAGGATACACGGAAAGTCATGAAAAAAATAAAGTGATCTAATTATGTTAAAAATAAAAATGTGTTCGTTAAATCTAATAAAATCACATTTTATTGTTGAGGTGACACACCTTTTCTTTAATTTGTGTGAAAATATTATAACATCGAAGTGGGTTGCTTTCATTTATGTGTACTCGAATTTGCAAATCTTGCAGCTCAATGGAATTTTGAAAATGGACGCTAGACTGCGAATTGACATGATATTTATCGTGACCGTTTCACACCATGAATTTGATCATGTTATGTCTCACCTGTGTAAAATTTATCGAAATTCATTCAGCATTTATATTATTTTCTTTATTTGTATTTGAATGGTTGTTTCAGTGTGTTAGGTCTTATACCGAAAAAATGGTATTATGAATACTGGATCATTGCTATATAATAAAACATACCATTAAATTTATCAAAATAAGTTTTTATCAAATTTCGATTCAAATGATGAATCAAGGCAAGTTTTTATTTCATAATGCGTAGAATTGATTTGTTTTTGTCCTACTTATGCATCAAGAAATGGTCAAATGAAAAATAGATCGAATACCGGCGGAACGTTGTCTGCATACTTATAGGAGTTAGTCCAGCAATATTTCCCCTGGTAAACCCTTATACTTTGAGGAATAAAAATAATACTTTTCACCCAATCCTCCGCCCACCCACCCACTTTCTCCTTCTTTAATAGTTTCATTCCTTCCACTATTAGACTTGGCAATTGTCTTCTCATAAGTATACACAAATCCCTAAGCGTGTATATATTTAGAGGTAGACTAGACAGACCAATGATCCATTGTAATGAGGTCGAGGTCATATGATATAAGTCTGTTTGTCTGTATACCATATAATCATTTAATGCAACAAAAATATTCATGATTATGTATCTGAGTGAATGACCATACTATAGAAACTTTACATTGACCGTGAACTATAAAAATGAATACAACGTCAGATGACATCTACCAGACAGACATACACATCTTATAATCTTTCTAAACACAAAATAAAGTTGGCCTATTGCTTAAAGTGTCTTATAGTAGCTAAGAAACAGACCTTATCATGTAATTTTAACATTGACCAATGACCAACGAAAATGAGATCGAGGTCAGATGATTTAAGCCAAACATTAACAACATGCAGTCAGTTCATGCAACAAATATAAGTCAACCTACAGCTTACAATATCTAAGAAATGGACCTAATCATGTACCATTAACCTTGATCGCTGATCCATTAAATGATGCTGATGCTTTGTCAACCCTATTTTATTAACATTTAGATCTTGCAAGGATACGCATATTTATGTCTCGCATTCGGTGGTTTTCACAGCAGGCGAGACAGAATACTACCAAAACTAACCGTTTTAAGATACGGATGGGTTTCCTATACCTATCCAATAATTAAGTTTGTTATATGGAAACGACAGTTTCAGTCTATTTAAAAATAAATATCGTACATCAAGCGATTTTTGATTGGTAAACGACGTTTAAAACAATAGATAACCGACAACGATTGAACATCTAAACGCTTGATTGATTAACAACATATATAGTACTCAATAATCGAAAAGTCGCGTATTAAAAGTCTGTTTGCATTTTAATGTACAACGATACAAGTTACCAATAACCCTATAAATTCTAAAATTGCAGTGATGTTTTCATTGCCAAACGTACATGTATGAAATATATGACTTCCAATCAACATGATGATCATCTTTAATATCAACGCAGAATGCAATTAAAAATAATTGTTGTTTTTTTCAAAGAAAGAAAAGCATACCAATTAAAACGCCAACACATCATGTTTATGGAACAATCTTCATCATGCACACGTAGTCTTGAATGATTAGAAAGCAAACATTTCTCGTTTGAATTGTTTCACATTCGTCATTTCGGGGGCTTTTATAGTTTACTATGCTTTATCGGTTTTGCTTATTGTCGAAGGCCGTACGGTGAGCAATAGTTAATAACTTCTACGGTGTTTAGTCTCTGGTGGAGAATTGTCTCATTTGCAATCATACCACAATGTCTTATTTTTATATTTTACTACAATCCCGTGACTTAAACATTTTACTTATCTAAGTAAACATTCAATTGATCATGACCACAAAAATTTTGTCGACAATTAACAAGTTGTCTTTCACCAACAGCAATTCCGATTTTTATTATTATATATTTATATACCATCACGCTGAATCTAAGGAAAGTCAAAACTTTCTGTAGAGCGACATGTTTTTCTCAAAGATATTCCTGGCTTCACCGGTAGACAGCAGACAATGTTTGTGCATGTTGGGGTTTCAAGTATAAACTTTCAGACAAATAAAGATAATGTAATGATTATCAAACAAAATCAATATTTTGTAAGTGTATACAAGAAAATAGCAAACATATGCTCAACAACAAGAACAATACATTACTTTCTTTGGATTAAACAAATCTATATTATATAAATTTTTTAAAGAGAATAAAATGAGGAAAAATTTTGCAAGCTACAAATACACTTCTCTACTTCCGGATAATGCAAATGTAAGTTTGTTGTTTTATGTTTTACGGAATTATGCCTTTTGAAATTGTACCAATCCATTATGTTCGTCCCCTAAAATCTTTAAACCGTGCGATTTAATGAATTGCGCTCTATTCTGCACACCCCATCCTACGCCATTAGCAACAGCAGGTTCACGTGACATACTACAAGGGAGACACAGAAATGTACTAAAAACATACAGCATTGCAGCATTTTGGTTGCCTTGATTCATTTTATGGTCCGAATGTACGCATGGATCTATTACAGATACAATCCCGTCATCCGTCAGAACACGTTTGATGTTTGAAATGCTTAAATTTGGGTTTGGAAGGTCATGCAGTACATCAACCATAGTTATCCAATCGAATTTCTTCGTCCAAGATTCGTCTAAGTGGTCATTTTCAAGTAAAACGAATTCGACATTGGGTATATTTTCCTTCGCTTTATTCTCCTTAGCTTTTTCAATAGCATTTCGATCGATATCTACACCGTATACTTTGGCATTTGGTAAATGTTCAGCTATTTTTATAGTTAAACTGCCTGGTCCACATCCAAAATCCAAAACATTGCTTATTGTATCTATGTGGAAAAAAAGAAAACAAAAACAGCAATAAGTTACCAATACTTCGGAACAAATATAATTACTTTTCAGTTTATAACTTATGAAATTGTACTATGATTAATGTTGCAACTCCTAAACAAAATTAGACCTGAAACTGTTAGCATGTATTGTATCTGATTGTGAACCTTAGTTTTGAAATTTATTATGATATCTACATTTGTACTAAATAAAGTAGATCGCTAAAGAGCCAAATTAGACGGGGATCACTGTAAAGGTAAATTAGGGTCCACGTTTGTGTTATTCGACGTTTGTCTTTCGGACAGTCTACTCTGGGATTTCTTTAAAAACCTACACTTTCGCTCAATAATAGTTTATCAGATTTATGTTCATTTTGGTAATACTGCTTCAAAACTAAGCGAATTTAGGAATATCAGATTTTACCTTTTGTTACTTTATTATTTGTTCTGTACCTTATTATTAGGTTGTAGTGGTCCAGTTATAATTGTTAGTATAATTATCATTGTCATTATTATTTTTAATATTACTATTATGATTATTATTGATGTTATTGTTTGCCATGTAATAGGAATAAAACGTAGATGTGGGATATACACAAATGAGACAGCAAACCAACAACACACAAAACAGCGTCCAAATGGAAATGTAGAAAGAAATTATACATAGTTTTTTTATGGTTTTTAATTCATGTGCCAATTCTCATTTTAGGCCATGCCGGTTTTTTTATTTGTTTTGTGTTGAAAAAAAAATCCAGCCAGCTAGCCAGGGTAATAAAACACACACAATAATAATAAAAAAAACACCAATAAACTTATAATATCATACAGTTTGAAGACATTATAAAAAGTCAGATGCGTCTTTGTTTGATAATTTACACTGCAAAGTTTATACACATTAAAACAATAAGGAAATTTGGTACGATTGCTAATGATACAACTATCCACCAAAGGACGAAGACGTTGACAAATATAAGGTACCGTACGACCCATCTATTAGCAAAACTATAAAATGTCCAACCATCATAAAACGTAAACAATGGTCTGGTTAAAGCTTAAACAATAAACAAAATCCAATATGGCAGATAGCAACCAACGACAACCACTAATTTACAGGCCGATCCAAACTTAGGACAGGTACATACAGACTTAAGTACTTAACGTTTTATTTTTTAAGAAATAAAGATTAATGACATGCATTTGATAATTAAAAGTAAATGCCCTCTTAATCTCCGAATTTCTTGTTTCTTAAAAGATTTCCAGAATATCTGTTGTGTTTGCTTTTAACCTCGTATCATAAAAAACAATCAAAGCAAGTGGATGTGAAACAAATAAAACCTCAAATTTGGCCTTAATATTTGATACCTGTTTCCTTGTGTCCAACAGGGAATAAGTTTTCATTAATCCATTTACTATCACATGATTTCTTGGGATGGTCCAACCACATCAATGTATCCAACTGGTTACTGTAATCATATCCTGAAATAATTTCATCAATTGTGTAGACATTATGCACAGCTAAAATTACTAAAAGAGAGGCGAAATATATCAAAAGGGACATTCAAACTCATAAGTCGAACACAAACAATAAGAATACTTCTATCAGTAAGGTAGCGTTCAGTAAGCTAGCGATAAACACTGATAAGCAGTAAGTTATCGATCAGAAAGAGGGTGACCAATAAAGATAATTTAGTATGGAGAAGCAAGCTAACGATCAGACAGCGAGTGACCAATAAGGATCAGTAAGATAGCGACCAATTAGGATTAGTAAGCTACCAATCAGTTTTAATAGATCATTTAGATTCACTAACGAACTGTTATTAGCGACAAATTAGGATCAGTAAGCTAACGATCAGGAAGTTAGGGACCAAAAAGGGTCAGTATGCTAATAACTGTTTAAGATCAGTAGGCTTACGATCGTAAAGTTAGCGACCATTAAGGATCAGTAAGCTAACTATCAGTACGTTACATTTAGCGACCAATAAGGACCAGTAAGCTGAAAGGTGATCGATAAGGTGGTATGTTTTATAACTATAACTATGCACATATTTGTAAACGCTCTGTTAGATATACTTGTGGCGTTCAAAATGCAAAATATAGTAAATAAATATTATTCCATTTTATTTTTTCTTTTAATTTCATTATAGAAATTGTTCGTATGAATTTTAGAATAGTAGAGATAAATTAAAATTAAGAACGTTTACAACTATCAAGCGTAGAAATTAAATTATGGTATAGGTCATTGAGATGGTAGTCCAACAAGACCAATTTTTAAGTGAAAAGTGAGACATATTTACCTTTTGGTCCATCCTTTTTGAAACATTCCAAGACTGAGGAGGTATTTGCAGCTACATTAGGTAAAACATTGGCGAGGCTACTCGATGCAGTATGCGGTTTGCATGCCTCCGGTATAAAGTATTTATCATCGGGTGTGATACTAACGAAACCAGCGGCTGACAGACATCCTAACCATTCTCTGACATATCTAAGTGAAAGAAGAAAACAATTCCGTTTAAACTACGTCTACAATCTAGTTTGTCTAGTGCCTCTAGCGGCTGACAGGCATCCTAACCATTCTCTGACATACCTAAGGGAAAAAAGAAAGCAATTTCGTTTCGACTACTATCTAATTTTTCTAGTGCCTCTAGCGGCTGACAGGCATCCTCACCATTCTTTGACATATTTTTTGGAAAAAAAGAAAAAAATCCGTTTGAACTGCTACCAATTTTCCTATAGTGCCTCTACTCCACAAGTGCCACCCACTATCTAAATGTATCTGAATATATTTAAACAAAATTTAACACCATTATCATGTTACTGAGGAGCCTTGGTTGCCGAGTGGTAAAAGTAGTTCATATCCTGCATCATTAGCATGTCCACACTTATGATGTGAGTTCGAACCACGCACGTGGCAGGTGCGCTCGACTCCAATATAAATTGACTAGGCTTGCCAGTTTTCTTGCCGAAGGTTGGTGATTCTGTCCTGGCACTCCGGCTTCAACCATCAATAAATCTGGCTGCAACGAATTAGCTTATACGGTTGAAAGTACGTGGCGTTAAGCACAAAATAAATCAATAGATCAATCAAGCGTGTTTCAGATTTTATTTTCCTATTCAGTAGTGTACATGCATAACGTATATAACAACTGTTGATATTTTCCTTAAGATCCAAGAAATATTTGCCACTGAAAGTTTGGCATACACTAATCAATACCAGAATATTCATTGGTTTCATTATTTTCCCGTTTGTAAATTATATGTAGCGGGACTGCTTGGTGTTTAACTATCAATTCTTGACAGACTTACATTTTGAAATATCAAGTAAATATACACTTTGTGCCAGAATTGAAAAAGCTACTAGGTTATTAAATGAAGTACATATTCAACTACAACTCGGAGTACAGCAAATGTTTTTTTTTTCGATAATGCTTCTTGTTAAATAAAAGCGTGAAAGGAATTTCTTGTCTTGACTTCTATATTTGTAGTCGGGTTAGAGTCTCATGGAGGTATATTCAATATATCATTAAAATTTTGCATCCACAGGTATCCGTGTGTATCATATAAAATGTTGAAGAATAAATCCTTTTAAATCTGTAATAATTACATATGTAGTGTATGTGTAATCATAATGATCCCTCAAAATGTATGCATATATGTGAATGAAAATAACATTAATTTAAAAAAATTTCGTGCATCCGAAGCGCTTTTCTATATTTATCTTCATCTGGGACGCTCAAATCAAAACAATTTAAACCCAGGGATGTATAAATACGTAGAAAAGTAAGCAGCTATATGATCAAAAGGTACATAAAAAAGAATAGCCATATACACCTAAGGTCAACTTTGCCCGAGATGTTAAGGGTCTGTTTTTAAGTTTGAGCAGCAACATCCCACATCCCACTTTACCCCCTCTGATCAATTTGAAAGTGTTATGGGTACATTAACATCCTAGCTATATCCATACCTTTCTTTTAATTTGCATGACACAGCGAGCTCTGTTGATGTAATTGGGGAAGTAAATTTATTCAGCGAATCAAACAGTCCTAGTTTATGACCTATTGCTATTTCTAAAGCAATAAAACCATTCGTCACAGTTGAAGAAAATTTGTCTGCATATTCATCAGGTTCCATTATGAGACTTCTAAGTAAAGAGATAAGATATTAAGAAACAACAGTGGAATCTGAACCAATATAAAAGAAATATAAGAAATGTTGAACTTTTAATTTTTACGGACTCCATCATGATTTTTTTAACATTATGGTATATGTTTGTATCGATTGTGACATTACCGAACGAGACTTATATCCTTTGTACTTACATGAGAAACACGACGAGCTCCAAATATGGAGTCTGGTCTACTTTCTCAGCCGGAACACATCAGATCATTCCTGTTTGTATTTTTGTTGTTGTGTCAGTGTTGCTCAGACTTAGTTTTCAATGTATATATAGTATTTTGTATACTGTTTGTCCTTCCGTTTAGTGCAATGGTTTTGTTTGTCTCTCTTCGGCATGTGAGTTTTTATTATTCCTTTGGAACTCTCTGTCTCCTTTTTTTTATCCTAGCGAGTTATAAGAAGATGTGGTATGAGTGCCAATGAGACAACTCTCCATCTAAGTAAAAATTTATAAAAGTAAACCATTATAGGTCAAAGTACGGTCTTCAACACGGAGCCTTGGCTCACACCGAACAGTAAGCTATAAAGGGCCCCAAAAAGTACTAGTGTAAAACCATTCAAACGGGAAAACCAACGGTCTAATCTATATATAAAAGAGAAACGAGAAACACTTATGAACCACATCAACAAACGACAACTACTGAACATCAGATTCCTGACTTAGGACAGGTGCAAACAAATGCAGCGGGTTTAAACGTTTTAATGGTACCAAACTTTCGCCCTTTTCCTTAAACAATAGTGTAACATCACAACATAGAAAGACACACTGTAAAATATCAACTGAAATAGCTTAACTCAATCAAAGGACATATTATCTTTATAGCTTTATGTCCATGCCGTTACTTAGAAACACACATATTGTCAAATAGATTTTTTGGGGGATTTAAAGACGCATATATTTTTTATATTAAATTTGTTTAACTTATGTTTATGGGTTTCTTTTCGAGACATGATAAATGAATCTGTTAAAATAAATTCCTTCATTTCATTTAATTTAGATTACCGAAAATCGCAAATGTTCGCCTTTGTCATTTTGTTTTTTAACTTTTTAACAGTAAACATTTTACCGCGACATTTTCCCAAAGCGAATATTTGTCTGTTCCATTAAATACAATGTACAAGGTTATAAAACGCGAATAATGAAACAAAGGGAATATAGCGAACAAAGGCCGACTTGGAATATGGGTTATTTTTTTGGTTATTGTTATTTGTGTTTTAAAACCGGACTCCGGATTGTAAACTAAAAATTCTAAGGAACGAATTAACCCTTATTGATTTCACATAAAACAACGCTTCTTAATTTCATATAAGCAAATAGCAATTAAACCAGTACCATACATGTAGTGAAATTTTTTAGATATTTGCTTTTGCGATCTATTTTTGAACTAAACTATGCAGTTATATTGTATGAAGGTCTGGATGGGGGGTCCTTCATTTCTATATTCTTTAATTTTTAGGCCATTTCTCTCTATTTTTTATACTTTTTGCCCATTATTCTCTATGCTTTATATTTCAGCACCTCATTATTCTCTATTCTTTATTTTTTGGTCCATTTTTCTCTATTCTTTATATTTCTTGCCAATTAGTCACTATTCTGTAAACCCCCATCCACACCATCTTGTATATATTTCATTTAAAGTAATAAAGAGTGTGGACTTTAGTCGATTGTCTTATAACAAATATAGATTATATATAAGTACTCTTAAACTTGGCCATATAAGGTATGTGCACATGATATATGTAAGAGAGTCTGGGTTTACAGTATAGATAATAATGGGCAAATAGTGCAGAATAAAGGAAAAAGAGAATAATGGGATGCTGAAATATAAAGAATAGAGAATAAGCGCCAAACCTGAACTAGACTTCATTGAGATATGAGCCATATGGCAAAATCAAAGGTACTTTATTCAAATGATTTGCACCACGTGACTTTGTCCCTTTGATCAAATTACTTCCTTAGCTTAAGATTGAAAATATAATTTATTTTAGATTTGCGGATAATCCAGTCCTTTTCCGTCATGTATCTAAAACTAATGTATCTTTAAAACTTCCTTTGGCGGATATTTACAAAATGCTGTGTAATTCTAAGGGAAAATGCTTAAAATTTGACTTTTACGAAATTGGAAGGTTGAAATCATCATGTTTTTAAAAGAATTTGGCCGAAAACTTAAGAAAGCAGGTAAGTTAAAAGTTATTTAACTTTAAAATTCAACCTACAAGGTGTTTCCTATATGCGAACAAATCGTGAACAATATCTTCTTGCATGTGTATTTCTGTTTTGAATCTTGCTATTTTACGATTTTACGTCATTTTATTTGATCTTATTGCAATTACACAATAGTTACGCTTCCGATTTTTAAACTAAAAAGGCCGAAAGATTTCAGAGTAGACAATGTCCATTTGTACACGGACAGAAGCCTAAAAACATGTACAATTCACCTATATGCGAACAAATTGTTCATTCGACATAGGTATTTGCATATTGGCATTTTTATTAAAAGGGCTTATATAATCCTATTGTAATGGCTGCCGTCATGATAAGGCAAAATGGCAGCTATGCAAATTAGCAAATTACCCCAAATTTTGCCATATGCCATCTCTGTGGGCCCCGCTGACCTTGAACCTTGACCTAGGAAGTTGTACAAACATTATGACACACCCTCTGGTGTTGGTTAATATATATGTCAAATATATAGTATCAAATTATAACGGTTCTCTAGATATAGAGCAGACACAATTTGTTACGGACGGACGGACAGACTGATCACTATAGGGCGACCCACCACTAGGCGGGGCCCTTATAAAGAAAAGAGAAGCGTGGTCCTTCAAAAATGTAAAGAATAATTAATGAAGGACCTATATCCAGATCCTCATGTAAGATATACAATATCTGTAGTGTACGTTTTGTTCCTGTTCTTTGATGATATTAATGTACATTAAAATTGTCTGAAAAGATACATACGTGTAAATAACTCATTGATATGAGGGGTGGACAGAGGTCCCGGATTCAAACTTCCTCCCCACTACTCCGGATTCCTCCAACTTACTCACAGACGAAAATCAGTAAAAAAAATCCCAAAAATCCTTAGTTTTACTCCGCCTCCCCGGTTCCCGCCCTTATAATTAAATACAATGTACAAGGTTATAAAACGCGAATAATGAAACAAAGGGAATATAGCGAACAAAGGCCGACTTGGAATATGGGTTTTTTTTTTGGTTATTGTTATTTGTGTTTTAAAACTGGACTCCGGATTGTAAACTAAAAATTCTAAGGAGCGAATTAACCCTTATTGATTTCACATAAAACAACCCTTCTTAATTTTATAAGTTGTATTGGAAAATTGTTTAATTCTATTCTTAATAGTAGATTTGATAGTTATTTGACTAAGTTTAATGTAATTTCTGAATCACAGATTGGTTTTCAGAAAAAATCAAGAACAGTAGATCATATGTTTATTTTGAGGACCCTAATTGAAAAGTGTATAGCAAACAAAACTTACTTATACAGATGTTTTGTAGATTTTAGGAAAGCTTTTGATTCTGTAGTGCATGAAGCCTTGTTGTTAAAACTCAAAAACATTGGAATAGGGGGTTATTTTTATAATATTATTAAGAACATGTATAATAATATTTTTCAAGTCAGATTAAATGGTAAATTAACAGATAAATTTAAAGCTAACATTGGAATTAGACAAGGGGATAATCTAAGTCCCAATCTTTTCAAGATATTTGTTAATGATTTGCTGTGTATTTTTGATGATAACTATGTACCAGCCGAAATAGGAAGTACAAAACTTAATTGTTTAATGTATGCCGATGATGTTGTGCTTCTTTCTACTAGTCAAACAGGTTTGAGTAGATGTTTAAATAAACTAGAAGAATATTGTAAAAGTTGGTGTATTCAGGTTAATCTTAAGAAGACAAAAATTGTAATTTTTAACAAAGGTGGTAAAATAATTAAAAGTAACTTTTATTTGAATGGTGAACTAATTGAAAATGTTAGAAATTATAAATATCTAGGTGTTATTTTTTCTGCTTCTGGAAGTTTTTCTACAGCTAGATATGATTTGTATCAAAGGGAGTTAAAAGCTTTTTTCAAGTTAAAAAGTACTTTCGGTGATAACATCCCAATCAAAGAGCTGAAAGCTCTGAGGAAAAATGACGCCACTGTCTCTAATATTGTGATAATTTTTATGCAAGTCTTGATTTTCACATATCGTAATTATTTTAACATTGCAACATGTCTCGAAAGCATATAATTGATATTCGTATATGTGTGTGTGTGAAGTGAAGATGACAACTGGCTGTTTTTTTAGTACAAATGAATAGGTCAAGACTACCTGAATGATCTACAGTCTTCAATGACTACTGGTTTTTTTTTTTTTTTTGTATAAATAAATAGGTCAAGACTCCCGGAATGGTCTACAATATCCAATGATTACTGGCTGTTCTTGTGTACTAATAAATAGGTCAAGACTATTTGAATGATCTACAATATCCAATGACTACTGGCTGTTCTTTTGTACATATAAATAAAGACTACCTGAATGATCTAAAGTATTCTAAGTAATGTGATTTTTTTCTTGCAATTACATTTTTCTAAATCAAGAATACAGACTACTAGTATCCTTTTCAAACCAAATGATTATGAAGAGCCTGTTGTAAGCAAGCTCTTATACCCAAAATACTCATTAAATAAGTTACTAGTGACCTAGTTATTTCTGTTACTTGAAGCAAATTATAATTCTGTAGATTTAGACAATAGTATAATATTGTTTTACTAGTTTTATTTCACCCTGAAGATTAGACAAATAGGGATACTCCTTTGATTTCATGTCAGTCAGGTCGCTTTATATGAAACTTGAAACCACTTCTCTGCCATATTGTTACATATTTTATAACAACTCTGCCCTTGACCATGTTGACCCATGTACTTGCTATTCATTCTTTAACCATATCTGTCTCCATTTAAGTTAATGACATTGAACCATCATGGTATTAAACACAATTTCAATAGTGATAATGCTGTTCTCGTGGGTCAACATATATTCAACTTGGGTAGCATTCCAGTTATTGAAATTTGTGTCAGATTAGAACAATGATATACACATGTAGACCTTCAGGATTGGATCTTATAATTTAATATGGAGCCATAGTATGGGACCCCTACACGGTAACAAAAATAAACAAGCTTGAAAGGATACGTCAAGCGGCAAAATGTATCACCAGAGATTACAAGTCAAGAGAGGACGGACTGGATACGTCTCCAAAATGCTTACCAAACTGGAACTACAACAAGATCTCCAGACAAGACGAACAAGGCATTGAAGCCAGAAGTTAATATTTATGTAAAAAGTAGTTGAGGGGCTGATTCCCGCTATTGAACCATACTGTCATTCTATAATATTATTACGTAAGTATTTCTGTATTGGCCTTGTTATTGGTCCGAGGCTTGGTGTATTGGCCTGAGGCGAAGCCGAATGCCAATACAGCTGGCCAAAGACCAATAACAAGGTCAATACAGAAATACACGTAATATTATCTTTATTAATTAACTACAGTGTTACAATATTTTTTTTAATTTCATTTCACAAGAGATAAACATTTTTACCTTGAAGTGGAACTATCCAAATCTCAGATTCTTTTTAGAAGATGAAATATCTAACGATCTGGTGCCGTTTCCATGTATCTTCAGCCTTTTCTCATCTGATGAATTTTTCTACCCTTTCCAGTCACTATAAAGTGTTACAACTTAAATTTAGACACAACACATAAATAGTAATTGGAAAGGTACTGCCGTTGCATGTGTAATGCAAATATAGTTTAAAAAAAATAATGTAAGAGTTGAAATTGATACAACTATCCATTAACCAAATGACCAAAGAACGAAGATTTGCACAATTACAGAATGCATATGCCTGGTTTGGATTTAAAAATAAAAGACCGTTTACAAAACATAAGAAGCGAAAGTAAACAGTAAAAATCGATTTGTACCATTGACATCGTGAAATTATGAGGTCGTCAAGAAATGAACTTTGTGATAATTTACTCGTTCCCCAAACCTGAAATAATTCCATCTTCTGCTTTCAAAATGCTTTTTAAATGAATGGGACCGTCTTTAGCTTAAAATATATGCCATACTGAACGTTTCAGCTTGTTTATGGTGAGTAAATAAAAACCGTCTTACACACAAATGTTTACTTGCAGTTTGAGTTTATCGTGACTACGATCTAAAACTAGAGACGTTCCGAAATCCTGTTTTGGCCGGATCAGAACTCGGCCAATACAGAAAAAAATCTATATTGGCCGAGTTGACACCTTATATTGCATAGGCAGTTTTCATCATATTAAGTACAATAACAGTGTAGTTAATTAATAATGATACAGTTACAGACTCTGCTGCTGTAACTTTGTAAACAAAGATTCATACGCACCGCGTGGGTACAACCGTATTACTAATTTCCGATTATTAAAATCTTCATAAATCTGGATAAAGACCAGTATCCATCCAATGGATATCAAAATGATTCAGATTATTTCTTTTTTTAATGATTGTAAAGTTGAAATGGCATGAAAGGCTGACATTATTTAGGAGAACTATTTTGTACAGCGATTGCTGATCATTGGAGTGTAAAAAGTCACACCATAACAAAACGGATCTATTTATACATACCGATTGTTTACGATTGTAAGACATGTGCATAAAAGTGAAAGCTCGAATAAATATGAAAAATATAACAAAGGGATAGCTCCAAATACCATTTAATAACAAAAACATATGGACAGGTCAAGATATTTTTTTGGTAAATAAAATAAGGTATGTAAACTGGTCCTGTCCGACTACAACACTTTGTTCGAGTGTAGCGTTATACAAGCAGATTCCAGTTAGTATGTAAAATAGTAAATATGAAACCGAGTGCGGAAGGCGGAGAAATATAATCGACTTCCGTAAGTTCTGGTCAATGGTATCGGAAACATGCCGCTGATAGCGTCATTTTCCAAAAATTGATAGTTGTTTACATATCTTTGACCACACAATAAAGCCAATTTTAACATATGGCTCAGAAATTTGGGGAACTTGTACCTTTAATTTTTCAAAATGACAAACAAACAACCCCTTTGATATTGAGAAAAAGTTTAGTAAGTTTGATTGCGAGAACTTAAGTTTAAAGTTCTACAAATCATGTGACATTCTCGGGGTAAATAAAAAGTCATGTTATTTAGCTGTTATGGGAGAGTTAGGTCGTACTCCATTGCATATTGACATTATTTGTTCTATTCTTAAGTTTTCACAAGTATTGATAATCACACATGTAATAAGTCATCTTGGTATTCTAATATTGTATATATTTTAAAATGTATTGATGTTGATATAGAAACTTTTGACGTTGAAAAAGTTAAAAATATTTTGATTAGTCATGAGATATAGGATTTACTGGAAAAATACTATAGACGATAATGCAAATGTTAAAAAAGGAAAATTGTGTACTTATTTTAAATTAAAAAACATCTTCAAAAGGGAAGCATATTTATGTCAAGTTAAGATTGATAAAGATAAAACATTTTGTGGGCAGTGTAAAAATATGCAGGTTGAAGACGATTTTCATTTTTTAATAGAATGCACTACATATGAAAAAGAACGAGATTTTATTCTTAATGAAGTAAGCATTCAATGTAAAAACTTCCCTTATATTTCAAAGTATGAACAATTTATTTGGTTGATGTCATGTGAGTCTGAAAATGTTAATATGTCAGTGTCAAGATTTATGTTTTGAAATAAGAGAAAATTTGCATTCCAAAACTAAATATACAGAGTAGTGATGTAGTTTATTTTTAATTTTTAGGTATTATAGTGACAAAATATTCTATTTTATTTATTTTCAAACACCATCTAGTATGGAGTATAGTTATTTAATCATTTATATTCAATGTAATATATCTTTAAAATTACTGTATAATTAATATTATATATATATATATATATATATATATATATATAGAAGTCTATAAAAGGACCAACCAGCAAATTTACTATGTACCGGATCGTCTAGAATAGACGATACTGTGCAGATAAGGAAAAATTGTATAAGTCTAAAAATTTTGCACAACGATACTAATATAAGATGGTATTATACGAAGATGTTGTTATTAAATCGTGTTGACAAATATGCCATCTCTGTGGGCCCCGCTGACCTTGAACCTTGACCTAGGAAGTTGTACAAACATTACGACACACCCTCTGGTGTTGGTTAATATACATGTCAAATATAAAGTATGAAATTATAATGGTTCTCTAGATATAGAGTGGACACAATTTGTTACAGACGGACGGATGGATGGACAGACTGATCACTAAAGGGCGACCCACCACTAGGCGGGGCCCTAATAAAGAATAGAGAAGCATGGTCTTACAAAAATGTAAAGAATAAAGAATGAAGGTCCCCTATCAAGATCCTCATGTAAGATATATAATATCTGTAGTGTACTTTAAATTGTGTTTCTGTTCTTTGGTAATATTAATGTACATTAAAATTATCTGAAAAGATACATATACGTGTAAATAACTCAGTTATATGAGGGGGTGGACAGAGGGTCCCGGATTCAAACTTCCCGGCCGCCCCCACTACTCCTGATTCCTTCAACTTACTCACAGACAAAAATCAGTCAAAAAAAAAAAAAATTCCCCAAAAATCCCTATTTTTACTCCACCTCTTCCCCCGGTTCCCGCCCCTTATAAACTCCCGCTTCCCTCTCCCCTGATTCCTGCTTCCCTCTCCCTGATTCCCTTCTCTCCCCGACTCCCGCCCTTCATTTCCATAATCCTTACCTCTGTCCACCTCTCTTATAATATATGGAATAGGTACATTTACGTTCTGAGGAATAACGTCATGTGTACTGTTATTGCAGTATAAACACAAGTAGATGTGTTATGCTTACCGCCAATGACACACTATTACACACCATAAACCCAATAAAAGGATGTAAACAACAGAGAAGTTCATATCTCAAGTTATATTGTCACTAAGTCGTATTCCTCTGACATATATATTTAATCTGAAGAATATTGAATGAAACTAAATTAAAACATCAACGAAACAAATAAGCACATTATTTACGAATATTATTTACCTGTAACTTTACATTTATGTCCTAGATGATAACCTTATCAGCAAAAAGTGTCACATGGTTTATTTATATTTAATGGGGCGCTTTGAGGAAAAAACATTTTTCCCTTTTCTATAGAGCCATTGTAGACAGTCAGGTTTCATACTGGTTATAAGTAGATTATTTTTACTCAACAGAGTTAAAATTTCCATTTGTCATTTACTTCTGCAAGTGTATTCTAACTTCCCATTTTTTTGAGTGCTTTGTAACATTTAATTTCAACAAACGTTATTATGTCTAATTGTAAAAACTGTAAAGTGCAACGCATTTCAATTTGATAGGTAACCACTCGCCAGTCTCACAATTTTGAAGATAATCGATGTTTTTTCCCACTGTACGCCTTCATAACACCAAGCGGCTATTATGTACAGACTGAGACTACTATAGTCTCAGGTACAGACAACATATTGAAATTTTATAACTAAACTTAGAGAAATTTCAATTAAATTAATCATGTTAATGCAGAAGTTCAAAGATCTATAAAGCCTCGGTCACACCTTAACGGATAGCTCGAACGGATGCCTAACGGATAACTTTTTCAATCCGTTCATGTCCGTTAGACGTCCGTTCTTATCCGTTAGACGTCCGTCCATATCCGTTGCATGTCCGTTTAGCGTACGTTTTATCCGTCGACGTCAGTTCTGTCCGGTGGAAATTTTTGAGCATGTTCAAAACTTTGAACGGACGTCCAACGGATGAAATATCCGTTGAACGTCCGGTAGGCGTCCGTTTTGTACGGTACTCGTCCGTTTCGTTTCCGTTTTGTATCCGTTACTAGTCCGTTATACATCCGTTAGAGGTCTGGAAGATAAATTCACCAACTGACTTCTACCGGACGTTTAACGGATAAAACGGATGTTGAACGAATGAGAAACGGACTTTTACCGGACGTATAACGGATAAAACGGATGATGAACGGATCTGAAACGGATAAATGCCAATTGAAAATTTCGCGTCAGAAATGCCAATTATTGGTATGTCAGATTTCTTAAGGTTCATGAATTCTTATTATTCATAATCGATCTTAGAGTAAGGGCACGTCTTCACAATCAAGCAGCTCTTATTCAGGCCAGACACTGCCCTTTGGCGGCATTTTTAAGAACAAACCAAAACCAGTTACACAGAAACATTTTGAATATTTATGCGATTTACATGTATTATTATTGTCGCCTTTAATTTTTCCGTATATCTTGTTCATCCGTTTTATCCGGTACGCTTCCGTTAGATGTCCGTTTTATGCGGTACTCGTCCGTTGGACATCCGTTCTGTCCGGTACGTTTCCGTTTCTCGTACGTTGCATATCCGGTGTGTGTCCGTTATGCATTCGTTACACGTCCGTTTTATTCGGTCAGTACATCAACGGACTCCCAACGGATAACAATTTTGTCAACGGACAACTTTTATTTTCATCCGTTAGGCGTCCGTTCGTGCTATCCGGTAAGGTGTGACCGAGGTTTAACGTTTATCCTTTTTTTGGTTTGTAGTAGTTAATTCTTTGGAAAAGTTGGAAAGTAAATTTAAGTAATAAGTAAATTTGGGCAATTCAGCAGAAATTAATCAATTCAGTTTTCAGTCTTTCGCACATGGGCGGCACTAACCATGATGATGGAGGTTGGTTGAATACATGTCAAATGGTATCTTTCAATGCCAACCCGTATTCAACTAACACTTGCCCGATTTTTACCAACTTAATTGTACCGGATTTTTACCAACTCGTACTTTTACCAAGTCGATCTTTATCAGGCTCAAATTCACTTTTTATATCATAAAGGATGGTATGGACCGGGGTCCTTCATTTCTGTATTCTTTAATTTTTTCGCTCATTATATATATTCTTTATCTTTAAAAAATGGCTATTCTGTATAATTACTTGATAACTGTATTCTGGACATTGTTCTTTTTGTAATCAGTATATTTTTACACAATTCTTTAATTTTTGGAGTAATTCTTTATATTTTAGCACCCCATTATTCTCTATTCTTTATTATTTTTGCCCATTTATTTTCTCTTCTTTATTTTTTTTGCCCATTATTCTTATTCTGTAAACCCTATCCACACCCTCCTAAAGGAGCATATGGTTTTCCGAAAATTTGTATATCTAAATACCAAAACGTATCATGCAATTAAACGGACTTCGTCATCTTTTAAGGGTAACCTTGTCTCGTTTTATTTATAAACCAAATTGAAGACGTCGGTCTAGATAATTATAGGATGTTTCACCTATACATGTTTAAATGATATTGTCAACCATTTATTCATGTTACAAGATTTGACCTGTAGAAATGTTTCACGTCTGGTCCGGTCTTACTTAGTTATAGTATATTTCTGTCACACTTTAGTAGATGGCAAAAACTTTATAAATTTCGCGCGTCTGAGGCGCTTTACTGGATTTTCCTTCATCAGGAAAGCTCAAATCCAAACATGTGAAAGTCCGGGATATATAAAAACGTAGAGAATTACGAAGTCAAATGAACAAATATGATATAAATAGATTAGCCAAATTCATGTATTGTCAACTTTGCCATTAAGAGCTGAAACCTTGGTTTAAAAATATGCATAAAATCATGTCAGTACCGAAGCACTGACTACTGAATTGATATTATGTCAAGTCTTGAGTTGATAGTTCCATGTTAAGTTCTTTTTTTTTAATTTTCATTTTTGTTCAGATAGTTATACTGTCGGCGTGCCTAGACTTAATTTGCTTTGTACACGTTAAGTCCTTTGTATATTTTACACACAATGGTTTCCAGTTGTTTACACGTATAGAACTAGCGTATGTAAAGAATGGTATCGCGTTTAGTCCTGTCGAAGTTGTTACAAAGCGGGATGTATGATTAAGCCACCTTTTGGCCCTTGCATTCGAAAATAAAAAAATATTATAATCTACCAAATAACATCCCTCAGATGTTCATGAGAATAATAACTGATATTAGTATGTCGACATCAGTATTATATTTTTAAAATTTTGTTTTACCTATTGGAATTTGGTCTTCAAACGTCTTACATTTTGTGCTAAATAGCAAAAACTGCAAAAATCTTCATTTTGAAATATTGTCACTTATATTTAGATATAATCAGGGCCTTTACCAAAAAAGATGTTTTGCAACAAAATGTATTTTATATAAAGTTTTAAATGTGTGTCCAAATGTTTTTGTGTTAAGCTCTTGCTCATATATATTTTGACAAAAACCTATGTGTGGAATGGTCAGTTTAGGTCAAATACGTAAATGTCGCCACGTTTATGCTTACATCTAGAAATTGACAATGAGGGTCGGTTGAGAACAAAACTTTACGACACAAGAGATGATTTTAGCTTTCCGTTTCTATGTAGCAACTTTCGTGCAGCACATGCATATAGAGTATATTTTTCTTCAGTTGATACTATATTCCAGAAGTTGCATATTCTATCATGATTTCCTTGACAGAGGGTTGCTGCTTAAAAAAAAAGCTACTGAACCAAGAGTTCCAAGGGTTGAAGTTGAAATCATCCCTCTGAAAATTTCACGGACGCCATCATTTGTTGGTTGACCGTTATGGGAAATCTGTGTCACAGATGACGGCGAATATGTTCCATTTGTTGTAACCACAACCCCGTCCTCTTTTCCTCGAATGTGACCTACTGAATTAGATTTATCCCCGGGTTTGTACTTGCATGAGCAACACGACAGGTTTCACATGTGGAACAGGATCCGCTTACCATTCTGCAGCACCTCGGATCACCCCCGGTTTTTCGTGGGGTAAGTGTTGCTGAGTCTTTGGTTTTCCATGTTGTGTTTTGTATACTGTTGGTTGCCTATTGTTCTTTTTCGCTTTTTGATATGGCGTTGTCAGTTTTTTTTTCCGACTTATGAATTTGAATGTCCCTTTTGTATCTTCCGTTTTTTAATTATACCTTCTACTTTATTTTTAGAAAAAAGTGGTAATAAAAGACTATAGGGACAATCTCAAGTCATGTGTCGAGGAACATCTGACAATATCATAGCAAAAATTGAAACGACAGAGCAACTAGAACCATATTTAAGAACTGGATGTTATCAGGTTCTCCATCAGGTTAATTATATCCTGCTCCACATGTGGTATATGTCGTGTTTAGATTTAAAGATGCATATAAGAAAGATAAGAATTACTAAAATGTTTGGCAGACAATATTGTCAAGATTGATGCATGTTAGTTCCTTTAAAAGATGTATGTCCTTTTTTACTGGCATTCTAGGAAGTAATCTCTCTCTAGACGTTACTGATCGGAACAGTGGGGGTTTAGGTGTCACAATCTTGACTTTGCTCGCATTGAATATTGTTGAAAACTTGACAAAGTAGACCTGTCCACCGTCAGAGTTGCATGCAACTCGTAACTGAATGCATTATGTTATTGGAATAATGTCATGTCTAACCAAGAAACTAGTCAAGTGACATTATAAATAAAAGGAGTTGGTATCTTGTTTCTAATAAGAGTTCGATAGGTAAAGCAAACATTTCTGTTTATCTATGAAAGAATTAAATTTAACTTTTTAGTAAATTGTCGTACTGATTTCATTAACTGAATAATTTATACATCACTTCGCATACATATTACGTTCATTGAGATACAAGATGTCACAAAATATATGAAAATAAAGGATTTTGTCATCGATATTCATTGCAGCTCTCTGTGAATGTTTTGTTTGTTCATTCCAACTGTAATATTTATAGAAGTTAAAAACTATTAGATACATTGAATTTTTATTGGCTGCAAGACGAAACATCTGATTCCTTTGTAGATTTTTTATTAATGTATTCGAATATTTCATTTACATTTTCAAACTCAAATATCAAAGATACAAAGCTTGTAATTTAATACGCCAAACGTGGATTTCGTCTATTTCAAACTCTCACTGGAGCTCGAATCAAAACATTTGGTAAGCCAACAATAACAAAGCTCAAACATTGAAAACCAAAAATTCCCTTAAAACGTGCTCAATTCAGCCAAGGCCATATAAAACCAGAGATTAGAAAGGCTTGTACGACAAATATAACCAGATGCGTGTGTGTTTTTTGAGAACGAAAACTTTGGGGGTAAACGTCTATTGCAAAGCGGAGGAACAAAATAAAGTAAATTAAATGGATGTCTATCTATATGTCTCAAATGATGGTCGGGAGTTAAGTGTTATCTCTTTAGATAGTTACGGCTAAGTGAATTGCATTTACCTACTTTGTACTTCAGTGGCATAGAAGGTTTTGTTCAAGTAAGGGAAATATACCTATTCCCTATATACGTTTTCAGTAAAAAAAGTACCTAGATTTTTTCTTATTATTTTAAAGGATATCCATTTAGATTGTCACTCATACAATATATAACAATATAAAATTATCATTCTTACACGCACATTGACATATTAATTGGTTTTTGTTAATTCATGAAAAACGAATGGCTTACTTCGAATCAGTTATCTTTATAAAGGAATGAAATCTCTTTCCCAAAAAATAAACAGAAAAAAATCGATACCTTATTTAGTCTATCAAAAAGTTATTGATTTTAAAATATTCATTTATTTGTATGTATAGTTGATGAACTTTTTAATAGGATATCGAAAATTCTATTTGAAATAAACCAACAGTGCTTCCCTTCTCCCCTAACGTAGCCCTTCTTTATATGTTGCAGACTCCTAGTTAACGCGGAGGTAAACGCGAAAGTAAACGCCCGTTTACTTTTAATGTCTACTGAAATTTCGGAGTTAACGAAGAGTTAACGCGGCGTTTATCAAACCGAACTCTATGTTCAGTAGAACTCTTCCATAAGGTTTTATGTGAGTCGTCCGTCATCTTCGATTGTAAAATAGCAGAACATGTATATTTTCAATCAAATCAGAGCATTTTAATGCATTTATTTAATTTTTAATAAGGATGTTCATTTAAAGGAACAAATATGTGTGAATGCATCTTATTATTGTTTATCTTATTACAAATGTAGCATACTTTTGATATCTCAGTAGCATGAGTTCGAATCTCGGTCAGGGAAGAACAAAAAATTTGCGAAAGCAAATTTACAGATATAACATTGCGTGTTAAAGTTACATTCTTAGGCATTTATATAATATAATTTAGTAACTGCATCAGTTTATTTTCAAACTGATCAACGCCTAGATAGATTGAATGTTGATTGTTGCTATTTTTAGACACTATATATATACTTGTTTATATACAACTCGTCTTAACATCAGCCCAACAATGTTAGATCTGTAAATTTGCTTTCGTAAATTTTTTGTTCTTCCCTCGCCGGGATTCGAACTCGTGCTACTGAGATATCGTGTTACCAAATCGCCTGCACTGTATCCGACGCGCTAGACCACACGACCACCTAGGCTTCACAATTTTAATAAAGCTTTCGTTGGCCGGGTGTTACCTTTCCTCGTCAGTTTTAATCTAGCGTCGTAATACAGTACATGATATATAAGGCATGAAGATGGAATTGTTACAGATCAGCTGAAATATCTATTGTAAAGGATCCTACAAATTAATGCAAGATACAGTCACAGAAATAATTATATTTATAAGTACGTCTGAACCAGTGACAACTCTACAACAGATTTATCCATCGGATCAGCAGCAGTGATGGTGATACATGGCTGTGTACATTCTGTATATACAACTCGTCTAAACATCAGCCCAACAATGTTAGATCTGTAAATTTGCTTTCAAGTCTAAATTGAAAACAACGTTCAAACCTATGATTGCGTTGGATAAAAACCGCAATTTTTATACTTGTGCATGCAAAACAAATTTCTTGTTAGCGGGGTCTAAATACAGCACAAACAACATTTTCCAAAAGACCAAAAAAGTGAAAAAGTATATTTTAACAAAACGCATTTGACTAACAGGTCGAACAACAAATGTTCTTAAACCCTGCTGACTGCCATTGGCGATTGCCAAATAAACGGATCACCGATGTAATAAATGGATCTTTATTATAAATTTAATACTAATCAGAAAATGATAAACTTGCGCAAAAGATGGTATACCGCAATCAAAAGGTGCATATATATATACGCTGTGCATGAAATAGGAAAATAATAAGGCTGAAAATGCACTTAATATTGATATTCATTATGAATAATCACATTTTGTCGACTGAGACATCAAATTGTTCTAAAATGTTCTCTCTATATATATATACCAAACTGAACTTTAAAAATTTGATAGAACAATTTAAGCTAGGGCTACTTCATACCTTAAATTGGTTTCTAGAAACTGACAGAAAGAATCGGACAGCAGTGTGTTAGCGGATGAAGTGAGAACAATATAAAAGTATTTCTTCTAATGATAAAGGTAGCACAATCATTCGTTAAAATTAAAAACTTGTTATACCAAACTTGCAAAAAACAGGTATAAAACAGGTTTGCCTAACAACAAAATTATTTTCATTTACCTGTGTTTAAAGTAATTGCAAATGGCTGATATTTTTGTTCAAGCATATTGTTTTTCTTAAATTGTTTAACATTTCACAGCGGTATAACATGTTACTTTAATTATTCTTCCCTTAGTATATTTATTTTGTATTTACATTGTATCATAGATCAAATTTATTTGTTCAGTGTATGTTCACTGGTGTTAATATGTCTTTTGATTGAGTTAAGCCATTTCAATTGATATTTTATAGTGTGTCTTTCTATGTTGTGATGTTACACTATTGTTTCAGATAAGGGTGAAGGTTTTGTACCATTAAAACGTTTAAACCCGCTGCAATTGTTTGCACCTGTCCTAAGTCAGAAATCTGATGTTCAGTAGTTGTCGTTTGTTGATGTGGTTCATAAGTGTTTTTCGTTTCTCGTTTTTTTATATAGATTAGACCGTTGGTTTTCCCGTTTGAATGGTTTTACACTAGTAATTTTTGGGGCCCTTTATAGCTTGCTGTTCGGTGTGAGCCAAGGCTCCATGTTGAAGACCGTACTTTGACCTATAATGGTTTACTTTTATAAATTTTGACTTGGATGGAGAGTTGTCTCATTGGCACTCATACCACATCTTCTTATATCTTTGTACTTACATGAGGAACACGACGAGTACCACATGTGGAGCAGGATCTGCTTACCTTTCCGGAGCACCTGAGACCACCCCCAGTTTTTGTGGGGTTCGTGTTGCTAAGTCTTTAGTTTTCTATGTTGTGTTTTGATACTGTTATTTGTCTATTGGTATTTTTCTCTTTTTTTGCCATGGTGTTGTCAATTTATTTTCGATTTATGAGTTTGCATGTCCCTTTTGTATCTTTCGCCTCTCTTTTACATTTTGCTGCATATTGATAAAAAAATTTATACACACACAAACCGATGTTCTTTCCATGAACCAATGTTTGGAGGATTCCACATGGTCTTTAGCATAGTACAATTATTGAAAATGTACCTATTTTCGAGAAAACCATTGTCACGGGAATTTTCAATACAAAATATGTTGTTTGTGTATATAAAACTTATTAAAAAATATGTTGTTCCAAGGTTAAAGAATAAAAGAAAATATTTTACAAGGAAAATTATACGTTAAAAGATATAACTATGTAGGACGGCTAATTGGTACATTTTACTAGATTTGGTCTTCAAGAAAATAAGGTTGAAATCATTCTTTAGAAAGTTTTAAAGTGCTAAATTTTGGTAAACGGTACATTCAATCTGAATACCAATGACTGTCTTTCATGAACACACATTTAAAAGTAAAAACTAGCAAATTTGAAAAAAATAGAAACGATTTTAGGATTTTTATACATATTAATGAATAATGTATATTACATCAGGAACATATATACTGTTCCCAGATTACATCAACAATTTTTTGAGCCATCACATATAAGTAAATAATGATGCAATATGAACTAAACAGACTTTACTTATCTAAAAGGTTACACATTCAACACTGTAATTAGATCTTTGAATATTAGTTTTATCGGTATCAATAAATTCAAATCAAACTAAATATTATTGTTATACACATATGCACATTCACGGTTCTACAATCTGTCGATACCTATAGTTTGGTATTGCACAAGATCATGTTTTCTCTGACTGTTAGTGACGTCTTTACACTAAATCCATTGGATGATGGATGTGTACTGATTGATATTTAAGTCTTGAATACATGATTTTTTTATTCGTTGTTATTGGTTTTGAACTAGCTGACAGTAATTGCGAGTACTCTCAGATCTGTACTTTGTGTCTTTTGTGTTTTTGTTAGATGTTTTTTTTTTGTTGCTTTGTATCGATCTGATGACTAAAGTCCTTTTCAACTGATGTTTAAAGTTTGTTCTTATATTAAGATGTTACACCACTGTCACAGGTTAGGGGTAGGATTTTGGCCCAGCACAAATGTTTAACCCTGCCACGTTTTGTATGTGCATGTCCAAAGTCAGGAGCCTGTAACTTAGTGGTTGTCGTTCACTGATGTATATCATATTTGTTATTAAATTATGTTTTTTGAACATTTGTCATTTCGGGGCCTTTTATAGCTTACTTTGCCTTATGGGTTTTGCTCATTGTCGAAGGCCGTACGGTGACCTATAGTTGTTAATTTCTACGCCATTTGGTTTCTGGTGGAGAGTTGTCTCATTTGCAATCATACCGTATCTTCTTATTTCTATAATAATTATTATTCAATATAAACATGTTTTAAACCATCTTAATGCAGAAATATTCTGATACACCAATGGGTGTTGAGAAAAAGCTGATACAGTATACACACGAATAGCTAAGTTATACTCAGTTTTTTACCATTACTTTCTATCTACGGTTTTGTCTTTGTTCGGATAGACCGATAAATAGTGGTGAATAATCATTCCCAGTGTTATTGCAAAGTTGGCAAGGAGTGTAAAGTTAGAGAGGAACGATTTGTGTACATATACAGAGTGCGTTAGCTGAACTTAAAGTTGAGTCATGATTTTGCTGTACAGTTTTCTTCCTTGTACGCAATACACCTTCTAGTAGTGGTGAATTATAACGGAAAGTTTCATCGACAATCTTCAATCTGTCGTGAGTCTTATAGTTTCGAAACGCGATATGCTGTCTTTATAGACGGGACTAATTTATGAAGAATATATTTTCCTGGTATTTAATTTAGACTTTAACAACCAATGTGAAGTTACGAATGATTGACCAATATATTAGAAATAGCAAAATGGATAATGTATGGAAAGTGTCTTGAAAATGCCTGTACCAAGTCATTGAGACATAAAGACGTTTTAATGCATAACTGGGAAAACAGATGAGGAATATAGAATTATAACAAAGCTGAAAACGTGAGACACGAACATTCTTACAAACTATTGTATGGTATTCCCCAAATGTTGATAATGGTACTTTTTCAAGCTATTTTAAACTATTGATCGTATGCGGTTACATTTATGGATACCATAGAGACATGAAAGTTAGCTTTATATCTAGCTCTTTTCTGAAAATTTGGCTTCTTTTATAGCTTAAAACTAAGATCTTGGCCAAACGCGATTATATCAGATTTCCTTTTGTAAGCATCCCATTCCAGAGTAGTAATAATATTTGCACTAGGTTATTATATTCAAGTTCCTCAATTGATAGGATTAGCCAGAGTTTCATGTTACAGTTGTGGCGGTTTAATTTGTAATACTTTTTTCCGTTTTTGTTTATCCGGAGCATTATACGATATGGATTTGCTTTATTGTAGAAGGCCGTCTGGTGATCTGCAGTTGTTTCCATTCTTGGTCTTGTGATCTTTGGTTGATAGTTGTCCCTTTTAGGAATCACACATTTCTTCTGTTTATATGAAAATAGCAAAGCATGACTATAACGAAAACCTTGCAAAATATCACTTCACGGGTTTTACCCAGACGACGTTTATGGTATCAAATTGTTTGGATTTCATGCAATTATAGGACTTACTAAATATTTACTGGACATCGTTAAACTACCAATAAATAAAAACGGCCATAATAAAATACGGGCACCAGAACTATCTGTCTCAATGTTAGAAAGAAGAATTATGTTGGCAGAATGGTTTTGTTACTATTTTCTTTGAACGGAAACATCTTTATTAACTAAATCATTATCTTTTGAAAAGGTTTTTATAACTGCATGTTGCAACTTCTATTTACAATACAATATTCAAATGGCAACATTAAGTTATTTTATAAAGTCTGGGTTACAATATTTGTTTACATACGAAACATATGTAGACATGAACTTTTGTTAAATCAAAATGGAAAGACCGAATTTGAGTAAACTTAGCTATAATATACGTGTATCGCACACAAGGGTTCCATCTCTATCTCAATGTCTTCAAAAAGATAAATTAGTATTTCCAGTACACGTTGGTGAACTTTTTCATAGAGATCTGTTAAAACATTTTGCATTCTTTTAGGGAAATTTTCTAATTGCAGTAGTTAAACTGTTTTTTTAGATATTGTTTTATCATTGACTTCTAAATATTTTTTTTAATTTAATCATCTATTAGTATTATGTCTATTATTAAATCAAAACATTCTAAGATAATAAAAAGCTTCCGGCAACATATATTTCCTATTTGTTACAATCAATATTATTACATTTTATATGTAAATTAAGTACATTTTAATTTATTTTGACATAATTAATTCATTGCTATTCTATTTTTGCTTTTGTTTTGTTTTGTTTTGTTTTTCTTTATTTCTATTTTTAAATTCCTGAATCATTGTTGTAAATATTAATCATGCTAAAAAAAGTATAACAAAAATACCGAACGTCAAAAGTTTAAAATGGGGGAATACCATACAAACTGGGGAATACCATACAAACTGACAAATTTGATCGTTGGACTTAATCAACCAACGGAAAGAATGGAAAACAACTGTCATATTCCTGACTTGGTACAGGCATTTTTCGAAGTTTCCAAATTTCCATTGGATTTAAGATATTGAATAACGAACTTCACATTGGTTGTTAAAGTCTATTAAATACCAGGTTTCTTATAAATTAGTACACTAGACGTGCGTTTCGGAAACATTAGACTCACGACAGAACCCCGAAACCAAACAGTTTGAAAGCATAATTAATTACGAAGTTGAAGGGCATTGAAAAAAAAACCACACATTCTTAGAATTTGTGCAAAATCCCAGTGAGGCGATCTATATCAAAGATAGAAAAATACAGTGTCAAATAAGAACTGATAGTTGTTTTCTCGCATTAAAATAATTGAAACCAACAACCCTCTGCCAACCCTTCGCGATACGTAAAAAATAGAGAAAAAAAAAACAAAATAGGATACGAGTTATTCTAAGACAGAACTGCCCCAAAATGTGAAAGAAAATTAAGTTATATTGAACTAAACCGTCACATCTTGTCATTGAACATGTATCGTAGAAATGAAAAAAAAAACCTGCAAAAAATAGTTACAAAAAGACAGTAACGTAGTCTAACATGTATATAAAACAATAAGACATTGCTCGTTATTAATAAATCGTTTGCTACTACTTGTATAAGTTGTTTAAGGTAGACTAAGTAATAAATATTCAATACCTTTACAAGTTCAAGAAAACAACAGTACTTGCCATTTCATAGAGTCTATTCATAAATTGTAATAAATGTGAAAATAGTCCAGTTTATGAGTAAAGACATAAAAGTATTAAACAATCTTTAGACAATTATATATGAAATTTATGCCAGTAGCAAAAGGTTAAAGAACGGTGAATTGCAAAAAAAAGATATTCTTTATAATATTAATCTTTACAGAAAATAATTCGTTTTGATAATTTAAAGTGCGTAAGATTATGCTGCGTAACCATGACCGCGAAGCGTTTAACGTCAAACGTTCTGGCTTTCTGTCATAAACTGGAGGTTATCAAAATCAAAAAGTCGAATAACAATAGACAACAAAGATTATATTATAAAAGAACAAACAGTCAAACAACAGTTTATAAACACTACAAACAGATCCAACTATAAAACACTACAAACAGAACCAACTATAAAACACTACAAACAGAACAAACTATAAAACACTACAAACAGAACCAACTATAAAACACTACAAACAGAACCAACTATAAAACACTAACACTACAAACAGAACCAACTATAAAACACTACAAACAGAACCAAACACTACAAACAGAACCAACTATAAAACACTACAAACAGAACTAACTATAAAACACTACAAACAGAACCAACTATAAAACACTAACACTACAAACAGAACCAACTATAAAACACTAACACTACAAACAGAACCAACTATAAAACACTACAAACAGAACCAAACACTACAAACAGAACCAACTATAAAACACTACACACAGAACCAACTATAAAACACTACAAACAGAACCAAACACTACAAACAGAACCACATATAAAACACTACACACAGAACCAACTATAAAACACTACATACAGAACCAACTATAAAACACTACACACAGAACCAACTATAAAACACTACATACAGAACCAACTATAAAACACTACAAACAGAACAAACTGTAAAACACTACAAACAGAACCAACTATAAAACACTACATACAGAACCAACTATAAAACACTACAAACAGAACCAAATATAATACACTACAAACAGAACCAACTATAAAACACTACAAACAGAACCAACTATAAAACACTAACACTACAAACAGAACCAACTATAAAACACTACAAACAGAACCAAACACTACAAACAGAACCAACTATAAAACACTACACACAGAACCAACTATAAAACACTACAAACAGAACCAAACACTACAAACAGAACCAAATATAAAACACTACACACAGAACCAACTATAAAACACTACATACAGAACCAACTATAAAACACTACAAACAGAACAAACTGTAAAACACTACAAACAGAACCAACTATAAAACACTACATACAGAACCAACTATAAAACACTACAAACAGAACCAAATATAATACACTACAAACAGAACCAACTATAAAACACTACAAACAGAACCAACTATAAAACACTACATACAGAACCAATTATAAAACACTACAAACAGAACCAACTATAAAACACTACACACAGAACCAATTATAAAACACTACACACAGAACCAACTATAAAACACTACATACAGAACCAACTATAAAACACTACAAACAGAACCAAATATAATACACTACAAACAGAACAAACTGTAAAACACTACAAACAGAACCAACTATAAAACACTACACACGGAACCAACTATAAAACAATACAAACAGATCCAAACACTACAAACAGAACCACATATAAAACACTACACACAGAACCAACTATAAAACACTACATACAGAACCAACTATAAAACACTACATACAGAACCAACTATAAAACACTACATACAGAACCAACTATAAAACACTACAAACAGAACCAAATATAATACACTACAAACAGAACCAACTATAAAACACTACAAACAGAACCAACTATAAAATACTACACACAGAACCAACTATAAAACACTACAAACAGATTGAACCAACTATAAAACACTACATACAGAACCAACTATAAAACACTACAAACAGAACCAACTATAAAACACTACAAACAGAACCAACGATTAAACAATGTGAACCAAAAAGAAAAACGGGATGGACTCCGCTAAAATAACAAATAGATGACGGAATGTAATCAGTCGAAGTGCTGGGTAACAAAAACAGTCGACAAAAAAATAGTTCATAACAGCTAAAACAGGGTTCAAACCAATTTTTCAGAAAAGGTCTGAAATATGATCAAACGATGAACTATAAACGAACAAAACACCAACTATGGAATCGTTTAAATGACCGACGGCTCAAAATTAAATTCGGGAAAAATAAAACGTGAATAGATCAACTACTAGACAGTTTTCATTCACATCAAGTTCATCTAATAACAATAAAAATAATGATAATTATCTTTCATTTTGTAACTGAATGAAGAACGTGAGGAGCACAGGCCAGTGCATTAAATCGCGGATCTCAGAAGTTCTGGAATATTTCTTGACAAGTTTTAAAAAATGAAAACCACACGTTATAAATGTTATGCGTCCGAAGCGCTTTATCAAAAGGACCTAAAACAATAGCCAATTCCATCTAAGGTCAAATTTGCCTGAAAGAGTTGAAACCTTAGTTTCTAATAGTTTCAAAATTTATTAACAGACAATTTTAGAAAGGTTTGTTATAAATCATGTCAGTACCGAATAACTGACTACTGGGCTGATGATACCCTCGGGGAATGATAGTCCACCAGCAGAGGTATCGACCCAGTGCTGTAAAAAAATGAAAACAACACGTTATAAATGTTATGTTAAGTTTAGGTGTACTAGAAGATGCCCGCGAAATCGCGGTACAATTGGGCAAGTGTTGAAACAAAGAGTGTCAAGGGTGACTGTGTTTACACACAAAAAGGGGGAGGGGTCCGGACGTCGGGTGCATGTGTTTACACATAAAAAGGGGGGAGGATCACTTCGACACGTTCAACGCCCATTTCATTTTTGGACAGTTCTGCACCTGACCAAAAAGGGTGGATGTCATTTAATTTAGCAAAATGATACACTTACAATACAATACAGGTTCCTTATATGCCTAACTGTCCTATTTTCTATCCTTTCTTCTTACTTTCACTTGAATTTCGCGGGCAGTACGTCGACTGAGCATAAGCGAAAGCGTATAAGACACGGATCGATAACGGTCTCCGAATTTGAATATTTTCTAAAAATTAGCGTTTTCTGTGGAAAAAAGATTGTTTCAAAGACAAATTTAGGAAGTACAAAACACTACATTTATACGTCATATCACAAATATTTCCGACTTTGTATGGTTTTAGAGGAGTTGCGGATCAATGAAATCGGTTTCTTCCTTTAGTAGTATAGAAGTTAACAGGCATCCCACAAAAAGACCGGGCAGGAACCAGTTTAAACGAATCTCACGCGAAACTGTGCCTTTTTGTGCATTGAAAAATGTTAATTTGTAAATAGGGAGGGGCTATTTTCATAACCTGTCTTTTGAACATTTTGGCATTTTAAGGTACGGAAAACGCTGGGAAAAACTAACGATGGTTTAGATAATAAACGAACATAAGACAATTATCAAACGCTATTTTTGGAAACTTGTACGCCCAAGGTAGTGTAGGTTACAATATATGGTACGTCACTCTACACACATCACTGATACCATATTCGTACAC